>CM065694.1:52422083-52429583 GCA_017654935.2 Phymorhynchus buccinoides
AAAGGAAAGGAAGGAAAGAAAGAAATGAAGAAAGAAGGAAGGAAGGAAAAGGATGAAGGAAGGAAGGAAGGAAGGAAGAAAGAAAGAAAGGAAAGGAAGGAAGAAAGAAATGAAGGAAGGAAGGAAGAAAGGAAGGAAGGAATAAAGGAAGGAAGAAAAGAAGGAAGGAAGGAAAGAAAGAAAGAAGAAGGAAGAAAGAAAAGGAAAGAAAGGAAGAAGAAGGAAGGAAGAAATGAAGGAAGAAAGAAAGGAAGAAAGGAAGGAAGAAAGAAATGAAGGAAGGAAGGAAGGAAGGAAGGAAGGAAGGAAGGAAAAGAAATGAAGGAAGGAAGAAAGAAAGAAAGGAAGGAAGAAAGAAAGAAAGAAAGAAGGAAGGAAGAAGAAAGTAAGGAAGAAATGAAGAAGGAAGGAAGAAAGAAAGGAAGAAAGAAAGGAAGAAAAAAAAGAAAGGAAGGAAGAAAGAAAGAAGGAAGAAAGAAAGAAAAGGAAGAAAGAAAGAAAGAAAAGGAAGAAAGAAAGGAAGGAAGGAAGGAAGAAAAAGGAAGAAAGAAATGAAGGAAGGAAGAAAGAAAAGAAAGAAAAAGAAGGAAGAAAGGAAGGAAGGAAGAAAGAAAGGAAGAAAGAAATAAGAAAAGAAAGAAGAAAGAAAGAAAGGAAAAGAAAAAGGAAGGAAGAAAGAAAGGAAGAAGAAAGAAGGAAAGAAAGAAAGAAAGGAAGGAAGGAAGAAAGAAAGAAAAGGGAAGGAAGAAAGGAAGGAAGGAAGAAAGGAAGGAAGAAAAGAAGGAAGGAAGAAATGAAGGAAGGAAGAAAGAAAGGAAGGAAGAAAGAAATGAAGGAAGGAAGGAAGAAAGGAAGGAAGGAATAAAGGAAGAAAGAAATGAAGGAAGGAAGAAAGGAAGGAAGGAAATGAAGGAAGGAAGAAGAAAGAAGGAAGGAAAGAAAGAAAGGAAGGAAGAAAGAAAGGAAGGAAAAGAAAGGAAGGAAGGAAGGAAGGAAGAAGGAAGGAAGGAAGAAAGGAAGGAAGAAAGAAGGAAGGAAGAAAGAAAGAAGGAAGAAAGAAAGGAAGGAAGGAAGGAAGAAAGGAAGGAAGGAAGAAAGAAAGGAAGAAAAGGAAGGAAGGAAGGAAGAAGGAAAGAAAGAAAGAAAGGAAGGAAGAAAGAAAGAAAAGGAAGGAAGAAAAAGAAGAAGGAAGAAAGAAAGAAAGGAAAAAGAAAGAAAGAAAGAAGGAAGAAAGAAATGAAGGAAGGAAGGAAGGAAGGAAGGAAGGACAAAGAAATGAAGGAAGGAAGAAGGAAGAAAGAAATGAAGGAAGGAAGAAATGAAAAGAAGAAAGAAGGAAGAAAGAAAGAAAGGAAGAAATGAAGGAAAGAAGGAAGAAAGGAAGGAAGGAAGGAAGAAAGAAAGGAAGAAAAGAAGGAAGGAAGGAATGAAGGAAGGAAGAAAGAAAGGAAGGAAGAAAGAAAAGAAGGAAGGAAGGAAGGAAGGAAGAAAATGAAGGAAGAAAAAAAAGAAGGAAGGAAGAAAGGAATGAAGGAAGGAAGAAAGAAATGAAGAAATGAAGGAAGGAAGGAAGAAAGAAAGAAAGAAAGGAAGGAAGAAAGAAAGGAAGAAAGGAAGGAAGGAAGAAAGAAAGAAAGAAAGAAAGAAAGGAAGGAAGAAAGGAAGGAAGGAAGGAAGAAAGGAAGGAAGAAGAAAGAAAAGAAAGGAAAGAAAGAAAGAAGGAAGGAAGGAAGGAAAGAAATGAAGGAAGAAAGGAAGGAAGGAAGAAAGAAGAAAGAAAGGAAAGAAGAAAGAAAAGAAGGAAGGAAAGAAGAAAGGAAGGAAGGAAGAAAGAAGAAAGAAAGGAAAGAAGAAAGAAAGGAAGGAAGGAAAGAAGAAAGGAAGGAAGGAAGGAAAGAAGAAAAAAAGAAAGAAAGGAAAACATGGAAATGGAGAAAAGGAAATCTGGAGACAGTAAACATGGTATTTAAGGACAGCAGCAGCAACAACAACAAAAAATATACAAATAAAAAATAAATTAAAAAAACAAAGAACGAAATAAAGATAATTATCGTAAGAGAACAAGAACAGCTTTAATACAATTATTGAGAAAAAAATCCGAAGTCGGAGTGTGGCTGCCCACGTGGCGGGGAAATAAAAACCGGTAACACACGTAATGTTCTCATCCCTAGCTGATGCACTTGTACCATAGTGTTCAGGTGCTTCCGCTGTTGGGATGATCCCTGGAGTCTTTAAGCCAGGGAACGACAACAACAACATACGAAGTAGTGTAGAGTGGCACAGTGGTAGCGCGTTCGCCTCGTGTCAAGTAAACCCGAGGTCGAACCTGGGTACTGGGGATTTTTCCTTCCACTTTGCACTAGGCCTTGCGGTCTGAACGTGGAGTCTTTCGGATGAGACGATAAACCGAGGTCCCGTGCCCATGCACTTAACATACGTTAAACCCAGTGGCAACGAAAAAGTTGTCATTTGGTAAACATTTACACCCCCCTCCCCCCTTCCTTCCTCATCAGTCACACAAAAATCGCATGCAAAAATTGATTGGCGCGCCTCTGGCTGCGACGCGCTCTCCGGGTGGGAGCAACCCGAATTTCACAGAGACGCCTCTGTGACTATAAAGTACCTAGTAATACCTAATACATTGAAAACTTAAACCAATATCATCATAACCATCACCACCATCGTCATGGTCAACACCATTATCACCATCACCAATAAATCAATGAGCAACGTATGACGCGGATTTGACCTCCAGGGGGCAGTCAAACCGGTAGGGGTCAAATCCGCGTCATAAGTTGACCATTAATCAATCAGTCTCTCTCGGTCGACCATCACCCACTCTAACCATCGAATAAGGAAGGTCACTTACGGGAGAGCACACACAGCAGAAGCAGCAGCCTCATAATGTTATACTCCTACTCAATAGTGGTCAAAACGAAGTTTGAATGGATCTGTTAGCAAATGAAGAAACCACCACCACCACCACCACCACCACCACAAGTTCAACAATACGGGTGCCGGAAACACAAAAGAGTCTTCCTCCTCCTTCTTCTTGCCTCTTCTGACTACAATACCCTTTGTTTTCTTCTTTTAAACAGATTTCCTGGCAGTAGATAGTGTTAAAGATCCACTAGAGCACGTGTCAAAATCACGGGTTTCACGTGCTTTAATTTCTCCTCTTATAGCTGGTAAGAAATCTTGTTTTGACCAGGCTTTACTACCATACAAATGCCCCCAAATTGAAAACGAAACATCATTTTAAAAAGCAGCCTCAATTTCAAGTTGGGGGCATTTGTATATGGGTCACAGCTACCCAGAAAAAACCCCGATCGTGGTGCGTCAGTGTGTCTTTAAAGCATCGTCCCCATATGACCTCACTAGCGCGTTCGGGTAAACTTGTTGTCTGTTCCCACTTCCTGAGTTTTAAAGGGCGTAACTCAGGGTTCGGTTAGAGTTCCGTTGTTGTTTATCGCTTCGCTTATCTTCTCGTTTTTCTGTTACCTTTTGTGTGTGTGGGTTGTTGTTGGGTTGTGTTTTGTTTAACCCGGGGTGTTACGTTAGGTGAAAGGGGGTGAGGGTGGGGGTTGTGGTTGGAGTGATTTTGTATCGTTGCACTTCTTCTGAAAGTCCTTACTGACGTTTTTTCCAAGCGACAATAATTACTCAACGTATATTGTTTTGCTTTGCAGAGTCGAGTATCATCCTCTGGTTGGTGTCGTTTCTCTCAGATTTTGTTGGTGTTCACTTCGTTTCTTCGCACCCTTCGTTAAAACCCTATTCGGTGCTCTCACATCTCTTCTTACGACCCTTTCTTTAGAAATGCTTCATTTCACTGACAAAAAAAAGCAAACACCTTTTTTTCTTCGTAGTGAGCGCTTTTTAATCTGAGAATGGCCTTTTGTACTTTGCTGATCTTCACTAAACTGGACTGGATCAAATTCTAATGTTTCAAATGTTCTCCTGTTTTAGTGATCACCACAAACACATAATAAAAACCAGAATTCTGTATATCAGCGTGTTTTGCCACCACCTTCTATTAAATAAAAATACTTATTTCTTGATCTCAAAGCGCTAAAATACTTATAAGTATAAAACTTTACTGCTCGTAGCAGAAACACTAGAACTTGAATCCAAAGCAGACTGAGATTAAATTTCGCAGGTGTTGTTTTCAGTAATCTAAAAAAAATAATTGGAGGGAATTTGGGGGTCTTGAAAATTCTCGCGTGTAGGTAGGTGTGAAGCTCAAATCTTGAAGGATCAACACTTTCATCAGGGGGGAAAGAAGACAGACTAGGGGGAGGGGGGGGGGGGGGGGGGGGGGGGAACAGTGGCTCTCATGTATTTCAGTCTCCACTCCTCTCAAAATTTCGCATATTTAATTATAAACATTTTCACTGAGAAGCAACATTCTGCCAATAGACGATTTTCGGAAGAAGAAAAAGGGGAGAGCACTTCGTGAAAATTAGAGTTGCTTACCTCAGTTACTCGGTCAAATTCCATAGTAACGACATTGAACAAAGGGTGAATACTATCTTTCCAATTAACTCCCCTCCACCATAGTAGCAATGCAACAATGGCGTCGAAGCTTGAAACCGCAGGATGCGAGTCAGCGACTTGCAAACATTGTTTTAGAAAAATTAGGGGTGGCCAGTGGCCACAAACTGATAAAACTTGCAAAATGTGACGTACAAATATAAATGACATATTTTTTTAGAATCACGCGCGGTGTTCTAAGTGCTGTATGTCTGCTCAAACACACGAGTCGATAGGCTACGGGAGATGATGGTAGAGTGACGTTCCCTGTTTGACCGATTGAATTAGGCAAGATCACTCCCACACACCATGAAATGACTCCCCTTAGTTATTTCCGAACAATTCCTATCGTGGTGAAAGGGATACGGTAAGAATGAGCTCAGGATTGTTTTCATAAAACCGAAAGAAGCAGACTTTGAGATTGAGGGTAGTAAACATGAGAAGGGGAGTGAGTGCTAAATTACATATATGCAAAAACGCAAGGGAGGGGGAGGAGGAGGGAAGGATGAAGTATGGCAGGGGAGGAGGGTATTACATTTTAAAGGTGTCGGCAGTTAAGATGCCCCTGCGCCTAAATTCTTTCAACATTACGTGAAAACTCGCCATCCCGACAGAAGCCATCGCCATACATAATAGCGACACACAGACACGTGAGACAGTTGTTTTCGTTCGTTTGCCTCAAGCCCTATTTATTATTATATATTTTATAGCAAGATTAGCCCAAACATGGCTTTAACAACCAGCAGCGTATAGTTTTTACAAACGTTAACATGATGTTCTCTCTTTCTTTCATACTTCTTTCTCTTTCTTTCCTTTTTCTTTTTTTTAGCCAACACAGACGTTTTCTGTTCTGGGTTTTTTTCTATGTTTTTTTTCCTTTTTAACTTCATGGAGGTTCTTTCATATGGACTTAATTCAAAGCTACATTTGTGTTGTCCGGGGTATTCAGCACGAAAATAAACAGGAAGGGAAATTTTGAAGCGACACCAGTAGACTAATTCTGACCTTTTTGTTTGTTTGGGGGCGGGGGGGGGGGGGGGAGGAGTATGTCAGCTGTCGATTTCTCGACGTGTCTTAATTTAATCATCCGCATCTAAAATTATGCCCCCGGCATTGGGCAATCTCAAGATTGTATACCCCCCCCCCCCCCCCCCACACACACACACACACACACACGAATCCTTACATATCTCTTCATTCTATGAACTGTCATTGCAGCACTATATGGACTTTCCTCTATCCTCTATCTGCCTGTCTCTCTGTCTCTCTGTCTCTCCTGCTACCGTCTCTTTCTACCATCTCCCTCTATCTAGAGTTCCCTCTCTCAGTCTCTCTCTCTCTCTCTCTCTCTCTCTCTGTCAAAGTCAAAATGCTATTTAAAGATGGACATTGAATAAGCAAACATAGGCCTACATGCTTTTTTCATCAAATCATCTCCCTGTGTGTGTGTGTGTGTGTGTGTGTGTGTGTGTGTGTGTGTGTGTGTGTGTGTGTGTGTGTGTGTGTGTGTGTGTGTGTTGTGTGTGTGTGTGTGTGTTTGTGTATGTGTGCATGCGTGCGTGTTTGTGTGCGCGCGTGTGCATGCGTGCGCGTGTGTGTGTGTGTGTGTGTGTGTTGTGTGAATGACAGTCTGTCTTTCAGCTTAACTGCATCTGCTGTTCGTACATGATGTATGTTAATAATATGTATTTGTGTGTGCATGAATGAATTGCACAAGCATGTAATTTGTGCACGTGTGTCTACTCTGTTATGAAAGAAACGTGGAATGAGACGGCAACGTCTACATCTACATACAAACCCCACATAGTAGAGGTTATTGGTCTGAAACGACAGGTGTACAGCGACAATACCTGACCCGAACATCAATCAACATTCTCCAACACTTGAAAGAAAGGGGCCCGCTACACTGCGTACAGAGTCGATCCCAATGCGATCCGATTGTGACGATGTCTGTGAGTCTTCATTCACGTGAAATACTTTCGTCTAAAAATAATTAGGAGTCTCCCCTTTAGGGAGAATAGTATTGCAATTCTTCTTTTTTCTCTCTCTCTCTTTCTTCTCCCCCGCTCCCCCTCCCCCCTTTTTCTGATTTGGCTGACATTTTCTGAAACGTTGAAGGACCATGTGGGTATGAGAAATTTGCAATAAGAAATGATTTCGCCGAATTTTCGGCACAATATGGCCGAAAAAACGCAACATCGGCGAAATTTCAATCTTGAATATCTCAAAAACGGCTGAACGGAATCTGTTCATATTTTCAGTATTTACTTACAAATAGATTTTCAACACGTCCAGTATGAATTTGAACCGGAAGTGCTCCAGCTAGGAACGTGCAGCTTTCATTTGGCTCACGGAATAGCCAAAACCGGAATTGACGTCACACAAATCAACTAGTGGATATTGTAGCCCTTATGTTGGCCCAGGTCGGAAAGGAGTTTGGTGATGATATGTTAAATAGTTTAGACGTTATTCAAATTTATGTAAATTGGGTTGTGTCACTTTCACTTGGGTATTTCCATTTATGGAATTTTCAAATTTTTCATCCGATTTCGCTGACATTTGCAGGACAATTGAAGAACACTATTCTAATGCTACGTTCCAATATTAAACCAATTGGCCAAACCTTGGCCGAAATATGGCCAAAATGGCCTATTTTGGCCAAATTTTAATATTGAATAACTCAAAAACGGTTGCATGGAATGCTTTCATATGTTCAATATTTATTCAAAGTAACACTGCAATACGTTCGCTATAAATGCAAACCGGAAGTGGGGACAAAAACGGCCACATTTTAATATTGAATAACTTGCAAACGGCTGTTTGAGGGGAGAATCCTGTCATGTTTGCCCTCAAAGGCAAACATAAGCCATCTAGTTCTAACTATTTTGGTTCACTCTGCTCATGTAGACCCCAATACACGAATAAAATAAAATGTCTGATACAAAAATACAGATATTTCATCAGATT
>CM065694.1:52434583-52444583 GCA_017654935.2 Phymorhynchus buccinoides
ACAAATAAATCAATAAGTAAATTTTTTAAAAAAAGAATGTAAAGAACAAATAAATATATAAATGCAAATGCAATGACGAGAGAGAGGGGGGAAGCCGGAGAGAGAGAGAGAGAGAGAGAGAGAGAGAGAGAGAGAGAGAGAGAGAGAGAGAGAGAGAGAGAGAGAGAGAGAGAGAGAGAGAGGGAGAGAGAGAGAGAGAGAGAGAGAGAGAGAGGAGAGAGAGAGAGAGAGAGAGAGAGAGAGAGAGAGAGAGAGAGAGAACGAACGAACTCTTACTTATACAGGGTAATGAGACAAGTACAAATACTTTTTACACTCCGCCCTGAGAAAGAGACCCAGAGAGACAGACAGAGAGAGGGAGTGAGAGAGAGAGAGAGAGAGAGAGAGAGAGAGAGAGAGAGAGAGAGAGAGAGAGACAAACAGACAGATATAGAGACAGAGACACAGAGATAAAAAGACGGAAAGAAAGACGAACAGGCAGACAGATTGACATCCCTGAGAGAGAGAGAGAGAGAGAGAGAGAGAGAGAGAGAGAGAGAGAGAGAGAGAGAGAGAGAGAGAGAGAGAGAGAGAGAGAGAGAGAGAGAGAGAGAGAGAGAGAGAGAGAGACAGAGAGAGAGACAGAGAGAGAGAGAGAGAGAGAGAGAGAGAGAGAGAGAGAGAGAGAGAGAGAGAGAGAGAGAGAGAGAGAGAGAGAGAGAGAGAGAGAGAGAGAGAGAGAGAGAGGCAGAGAGAGGGAGAGAGAGAAAGACAGACAGACATACAGGCAGACAGACAGAGAGACAGAGACACAGAGATAGAAAGACGAACAGACAGACTGACAGAGATCAACAGACCGAGAAAACGGAGACTGAGTTAAAGCGAGACACGGATGGATAGACCCACACCACTCAATAACTAAAGTAACAGCAATGTCCTATATATGGCTTTTGGCCGAGAGGACGTAAAACATTAATATTCATAGACCCACGCAATAAACAGACACGGCCACCTACCGGCCAAAACCCCCACAGTGACACATTCATAGAGACAGTAAATCAGGCACGCAGACCCATGAACAAAATTATACAGTTTTAAGCTACTAAAGCAGAGAGAATGGACGGGGAAAGAGTAAGGATTAATCAAAGAATAAAGATGTTAAAAGCTTACTTAGTAAAGAGATTTCTCGTACACGTACGTAAATCTAGGCTTGATTAGAGAACACAGAATCTCATCTATGAGCTTTAGGCTACGAAGACAAACAAACAAGCCAACAAACACATACATTCATAAGCACAAAGAAAGATAAAATAAAACACAATGCAGTTAAGGCAAACCGTTTAATCATAGATTAAAAGACAACAACAGTTGTAAACCACCAATTGTTAATTGCCAATCTACGACCCAAAAAAAAGAGACACAATTAATTTTAAGAAGAGTTATGGAAAACCGCACGGGTCGGAAAATTCCAAGCATGGTCGTTTTATTTATTATTAATAAGGAGCAGCAAGTCGGGTTAATACAATTAACACTGGCATCACGATTTAAGGGGGGATTTTTGTCAGCTATGGTACACCGATAGTGTCAAGAAGAAGAAGAAGAAGAAGAAGAAGAAGAAGAAGAAGAAGAAGAAGAAGAAGAAGAAGAAGAATGTCACGATTTGAGGATTAAACTTCAGGCTCCTTTGTTAGACGCATTTTCTTCTTGCTTATACATGCATGGTTACACGCGCGCAGAACATGCACTAAAACATAGATACACGCGTTCTAAACTGGAGCCACAAAGTTAAGCAACCCTTAACATTGGTGTGGGCATTTATACCCATAACGTAATTTGCATGCACACAGAATGAAATTAGTAATGCAGGTCGGTAAACTGTGCCAGTCACTCAGAGAAATACCTTGCACTGTTTTGCAAAAGGTTGCTTAACTCTTCGGCTCTCCAGTATATTTACCACACACATACAAGCGCTCGCTCACACCCACACGCACCCACCCATCCCATCACACACACGCACCCACCCATCCACACGCACCCACCCATCCACACACACACACACACACGCACCCACATCCACACACCCACACGCACCCACCCATCCACACACACACACGCACCCACCCATCCACACACACACACGCACCCCACCCATCCACACACACACACACACCCACACACGCACCCACCCATCCACACACACACACGCACCCACCCATCACACACACACACGCACCCACCCATCCACACACACACACGCACCCACCCATCCACACACACACACGCACCCACCCATCCACACACACCACACGCACCCACCCATCCACACACGCACCCCCACCCATCCACACACACACACACCCACCCATCCACCCACCCACACACCACACACCCACACGCACCCACCCACGCACACACACACACGCACCACACCACCACACACCATCACACACACACACGCACCCACCCATCCACACACACACACGCACACACACACCACCACACACACCACCCACACACACACACACCCCCACCCATCCACACACACACACGCACCCACCCACACACACACACACACACACACACACACGCACATCCACACACACACACACGCACCCCCATCCCACACACACACACACACCCACACACACACACGCACCACCATCCACACACGCACGCACGCACGCACCACTCCCCCTCACCCCACCCCCTACCCCTACTCTACAAGACTCAGAACGAGGAAGGTTAACGCGTTAAGGACTACAGCATGCAGGGTCAGTTTGAAGGTCAAGGTTATCCACAGGTCAAGGTCAAGGTCAAGGACACGACGATCCTCGGGAAGCCAGGGACAAACTGACCATTGTTGGAGGGCAGGAGATCCTCAAATGTCGCGTTCATCATCATGACGATTTCAGGGGGAGGTGACGATGTTACCTCCGCTGGAAGATCAACCATACAAGTTCCACGCGCTTCAGTTGGAGTTATGACCACATTTCTCTGTAACGTAACTTAGCATAACGCAGCGTAAGGGGTGCGCTAGAGGAAGGAGAAACCAAAACCTGAAACTAGAATTGTGACCCAGCACCACGAAAGGGACATTAAGTCGCTGGGTTAGTTTCTCACAACAGGCTTGCAGAGTCAAAAATCTAATTTTGAGTCAATTTTGAGTAATGGGTATTTTCATGTTCTTTAACATCTTATCTTTCATATTTATAAAGGACAATCTTTAATATGGTCTCTAAATGGTCTTATAAGTGCTTTAAAATGAGTAGGTCCTTGCATTGTCTTCAGCTAAACTAGACTTTAGACTGTTTTCTCAAAATGGTTGACTCTCACCCTACTAACTTTAAATGCTCATAACTCAGGAACGGAACAAAGATACAAGGATGGTTCTTGCATCAGTAGAAAGGGAATTGTCGGAAGGTTTTTTTAAATGCATAATTTTCTCAGAATGGTCAGTTTGACACTTAATGTCCCTTTCGTGGTGCTGGATCACAATTCCTCAAAACCACAAAACCTGAAATGAAAGATGGTGAAAACTAAAAGATCTGAAATCTGAAAATTCGTTAAAAAAATAATTGTTGACTTCGGGGTGGAAAGAGGTGGGTGAAGGGGAGAGGGGGGTGGTGGTCGCGTCAAAACCTCGAACATTCACAAAGTCCCCCAAAGACGGAGTGTGACTGCTCACGTGGCGGGGTAATCAAAATCGGCCACACACGCCACGTTCTCACCCCTAGCTGACGCATTTGTAAGCCTACAATAGTGTTCAGGTGCTTCCGCTGTTGGGATGATCCCTGGAGTCTTCTAGCCAGGGTACGTCAACAACAACAACAACAACAACAACAACAACAATCAAAGACACCTTAGCACTCAAAAATAAAAACGGATAATGACCACTCAGGACACACACACATATACACACTCACACACGCACGCACACACACACACACACACTGTGACGCATACACACACAGTGCCGTACATACACATACACGCACACACGCCCGCTCACGCACATACACTTGGATATGTGTATGCAAACATACACACACACACACACACACATATATATATATATATATATAATGTTTATATACTGTGACACACATACTGTAACACACTGTGACACACACACACACTCACATACACACACATAATATACATATATATATATATATATATATATATATATATATATATATATATATATATATAGAGAGATATAGAGAGAGAGAGAGAGAGAGAGAGAGAGAGAGAGAGAGAGAGAGAGAGAGAGAGAGAGAGAGAGAGAGAGAGAGAGACTGGACACTGGAAAACTTTATTTGACGAGAGAGAGAGAGAGAGAGAGAGAGAGAGAGAGAGAGAGAGAGAGAGAGAGAGAGAGAGAGAGAGAGAGAGAGAGAGAGAGACAGAGACAGAGAGAGACAGAGAGAGAGACAGAGGGAGGCTGGGAGCACTCAGTCAGGTGTTCAACCACTGACCAACTGACCAGGACTGGTCCTAATAGCCAGTGGGCAGTGTACTCAGCGGCCCCTAACCCAGAGGAGACCTTTCCCGCATTTTTAATATTTTTTTAACCCTATTTCTGAAATAACCAAAAGGAAATATGAAGCGGGGTTGGAATCTACAAGGAAATGATTAAAGTCAGATTAGGTAAAGAAAACACAACAACACATTCTTGGTCCTGTTGATCCATTGTGCTTTGGGTTCGACGATGGGGCATCAGACGGAACAATCGCCAGAATGTCCATTTAGCCTACCTTTCCGTCGCGTTCGCAAAATAAAGTCTCGCCTATAAAGTTGAGCCACCTTCTGGAAGTTTGATGTTTGCAAAATGTAGCCCTGAATTTGAATGTTAACGCTTTGGGGGTTGTAGCGTGGCCAAAATCTGATATTCAATCTTAACAAACACATTTTTACATCACAGCAATAATTTTAACCCTTTCACCGCCAATGTCCCATTTTTGCACCACAATGGTTTAACACCCATCTCATTAAAAAGGCATCAAATCTGGGCCTGTTATCTGAAACCCTATTTTCTTCATTTTTGGAGGTAATGATACCGATAGGCCTAATGTTCTACATGTCACAGAGGAATTCCCAATATTGCAGAATTTGTTTTTCTCTACCCAGTTAAGTTTAATGGGCTTTTTGGGGGCTGAAAAATGGCTGGCGGCGAAAGGGTTAAAAACCAATTGTGATTCAAACATCCAGGGACGGTATTCACGTTGCGATAGCATGAGACTTAGCATGATGCTAACTTAGAAGCTCTTCCAATGTCCTATAGGATTTAATAGGACTTTTGGAAGAGCTTCTAAGTTAGCATCATGCTAAGTCTCATGCTATCTCGACATGAATACCGTCCCTGATCATTTCAACTGAAATGTTTAAGCCACATAACTTGCATGTTAGAGAATGCCCGCCGTTATTGTTGCTGTGTTGTCCTCGTTTTTGCATCGTGTGGTCCATGTTCGTTTTTTGGTTGTTTTGTCTATTCTTTATTATATCTAATAAAATAAATGTCCCATAATTTTGTGCCGTCCCGGGCCGAGAGGACGTAAAGCCCCATTGTTCGTTCGAAGTTCTGTGGTTGTAACTTCCTCTAATCTGTCACTCTCTTTGACTCTGCCTTTTCCCTTTGCTTGCTGTCATCTACTACCTTTCTGCATTACCGCGGTTCATTCTCCTGCTTTTTGTTCCCCCCAAGAAACGCTTTCAAAAAGATTTCCTCCAGCCGAAATCGAAATCGGACTTTGCTGGGCCTATTTCGTAGGCGCATAACGGCAGCGTGACGCATCTGCGCTCATAGTTGACAGGAAACAGTCTGAGCGATCGAAGAAGAAGAAGCTGAGCGTGGAAGCTTGCATACCATTAGGTACTTTATACTTTATAGTCACAGAGGCGTCTCTGTGAAATTCGGGTTGCTCCCACCTGGAGTGCGCGTCGCAGCCAGAGGCGCGCCACCCAATTTTTTAAATTAATTTTTGTTGCTTGCGATTTGTGTGTGACTGATGAGGAAGGAAAGGGACGGGGTAATGTTTTACCAAATGACAAACTTTTTCGTTGCCACTGGTTTTAACGTGTGCAAAGTGCATGGGCACACAGGACCGCCGTTTATCGTCTCATCCGAAAGACTCCACGTTCAGACCGTAAGGCCTAGTGCAAAGTGAGCGGAAAAATCCCCTGTACCCAGGTTCGAACTCAGGTTTACTTGCACGAGGCGAACGCGATACCTCTGTGCCACTCTACACTCTATACCAGTAGATTATACAGAAATAAGTCTAGACCTGAAAGCTCATACCCACCCCATAACCAAACAGGAGTGTGAACATAATATATAAGTACAGATGCACGCTTACACGAAAATAAACATCTAATACCCCCCGACCCATCCAACCCCCCCCCCCCCCCCCCCCCCCCCCCCCCCCCCCCCCTCAGTGGATTTAAGCACATTATTCATTCACAGGCACTTACATTGCACACCTGAACATGCGAGCGTATACAAGTACACACACACGCGCGCGTGTGTGTGTGTGTGTGTGTGTGTGTGAGAGAGAGAGAGAGAGAGAGAGAGAGAGAGAGAGAGAGAGAGAGAGAGAGAGAGAGAGAGAGAGAGAGAGAGAGAGAGAGAGAGAGAGAGAGAGAGAGAGAGAGAGAGAGAGAGAGAGAGAGCCGAGAGAGAGAGAGAGAGAGAGAGAGAGAGAGAGAGAGAGAGAGAGAGAGAGAGCGAGAGAGAGAGAGAGAGAGCGAGCGAGAGAGCGAGAGAGAGAGAGAGAGAGAGAGAGAGAGAGAGAGAGAGAGAGAGAGAGAGCGAGCGAGCGAGAGAGAGAGAGAGAGAGAGAGAGAGAGAGAGAGAGAGAGAGAGAGAGAGAGAGAGAGAGAGAGAGAGAGAGAGAGAGAGAGAGAGAGAGAGGGAAGAGAGAGAGAGAGAGAGAGAGAGAGAGAGAGAGAGAGAGAGAGAGAGAAGAGAGAGAGAGAGAGAGAGAGAGAGAGAGAGAGAGAGAGAGAGAGAGGAGAGAGAGAGAGAGAGAGAGAGTTAGTTAACACAAACCTGTCGATTCCCCGACTTTCGATGTCGTACATTTTTTTAGATTTTTTTTTAATACTTACAATTCTCCCAGGGTCTAAAAATGTTCTATTTATTTCATGTTTACTGTTCCTCGTTTACTTACTAGCGATGCCTAGCCGTGCGTAGCCTAGCCTACATACTTGATTCTGTCTCCCCCCCCCCCCCCCCCCCCCCCCCAACTTACGTAAAGATAAGTGTGTTGCCAATTTTAGCTTATATTTGGCAAACACACGAGAGTTTCGCTGAACAGCCTGAAGGAATCAACTAGATAAAAAATGGATTGATTAGAACAACATTTCAATTACATTTCGCCCCCTATGTCTTAGCTATAAACAAAGCGTTGCTTTTGAATTAAAACAACTGGATTCCTCGAAAGATAGTAAGAATAAACGGGTACGCTCACAGACACGCACCCCCACCCCACCCCACCCACCACCACCCGCCCCACTCTAGGGGAAACGCAGAGAACAGTAACTGTGGAGAAACTCTAGGGGAAACGCAGAGAACAGTAACTGTGGAGAAACTCTAGGGAAACGCAGAGAACAGTAACTGTGGAGAACCTCTAGGGGTATGCAAAGAACAGTAACGGTATAAGCTTCGAGCTTGTTGTTGCTCTAATTGTCTTTCTGTTTGATTGTTTCCGAATGAGTAAAGATTTGTTTAAACCAACAGTAAATCTACTAGGGAAACGCAGAGAACAGTAACTGTGGAGAACCTCTAGGGGAACGCAAAGAACAGTAACTGTGGAGAACCTCTAGGGAAACGCAAAGAACAGTAACTGTGGAGAACCTCTAGGGGAAACGCAAAGAACAGTAACTGTGGAGAACCTCTAGGGGAACGCAAAGAACAGTAACTCTGGAGAACCTCTAGGGAAACGCAAAGAACAATAACTGTGGAGAGAACTCTAGGGAAACACAAAGAACAGTAACTGTGGAGAAACTCTAGGGGAAAAAGAACAGTAACTGTGGAGAACCTCTAGGGAAACGCAAAGAACAGTAACTGTGGAGAAACTCTAGGGAAACGCAAAGAACAGTAACTGTGGAGAAACTCTAGGGGAACGCAAAGAACGTAACTGTGGAGAAAAAACACAAAGAACAGTAACTGTGGAGAAACTCTAGGGAAACGCAAAGAACAGTAACTGTGGAGAAACTCTAGGGAAACGCAAAGAACAGTAACTGTGGAGAAACTCTAGGGGAAACGCAAAGAACAGTAACTGTGGAGAAACTCTAGGGAAACACAAAGAACAGTAACTGTGGAGAAACTCTAGGGGAAACACAAAGAACAGTAACTGTGGAGAAACTCTAGGGAAACACAAAGAACAGTAACTGTGGAGAAACTCTAGGGAAAGGCAAAGAACACTGTGGAGAAACTCTAGGGAAACACAAAGAACAGTAACTGTGGAGAAACTCTAGGGGAAATGCAAAGAACATTAAATCTGAAGAAACTCTAGGGGAAATGCAAAGAACAGTAAATCTGAAGAAACTCTAGGGAAATGCAAAGAACAGTAACTCTGGAGAAACTCTAGGGAAACGCAAAGAACAGTAACTGTGGAGAACCTCTAGCAAAATGCAAAGAACAGTAACTGAGCATATGACGTCCCATCCCATAATACTCACGTTCCATGCAGATGTTCCGGGTCAAGCCGCCCTCGTCTTTGAACCAGACGTCGGAATGTTCGATAACTGTGGCCCTGAAAACAGAGAGACAGACAGAGTTTTATCCCTTGATAATTTTTATCTCAGTAAGGCAAGTAAATCGATATCCGTACTTTTTTGTTTTGTTTGTTTGTTTGGGGGAGATAGAGAGGGGGAGGGGAGAGAGAGAGAGAGAGAGAGAGAGAGAGAGAGAGAGAGAGAGAGAGAGAGAGAGAGAGAGAGAGAGAGTGTGTGTGTGTGTGTGTGTGTGTGTGTGTGTGTGTGTGTGTGTGTGTGTGTGTGTGTGTGTGTGTGTGTGTGTGTGTGTGTGTGTGTGTGTCCCTTATACACGGCCACAGTTCTCAACCGATCGACACCAAATTTGGTCTCAAGCATCCTTGGCACTCTCGGAAAGTCATGCCGTCCGTACTTTTCGGAAACCTCCGCCAAGGGGTGGAAGCCCGAAGCGCAAGGGGGCGGAGTCGAAGCGCGAAAGGGGGCGGAGTCGAAGCGCGAAGCGCGAGTGTTTAGCTGTCATCGCGAAGCGCAAAAGGGTGCGGAGTCGAAGCGCGAGTGTGCTTAGCTGTCGTCGCGAACACAGTAACAAACGGGGTTAAAACTGCCACGGGGGTTAACTCCCACGGGGCGATTGCGCGAAAGGGGGTGGAGTCGAAGCGCGAAGCGCGAGTGTTTACCTGTCGTCGCGAACACAATAACAAACAAGTGTGTCGCCGAGTGGCAGATAAGTCCCCAAGCAAGTAAATGTGGGGAGGGGGTAGGTGTAGGGAGGAGATAGCTGCCACGGGGTTAAAACTGCCATGGGGTTAAAACTGCCACGGGGGTTAACTCCCACGGGGCGATTGCTAGTACAATCATAAATCAGGGTCGTTAAATCTAGTGCGATTTCAGACGTCAGGTGCCGTAGCCACGAATGAGCCTTAAAGACCCACTGACCCACCACGATTAAGTCCCTTGGGTTTTTTTTTGTGGGTAGCTGTGACCCACATACAAATTCCCCCAACTTCAAATTGAGGCTGCTCTTTAAAATGATGTTTCGTTTTGAACTTGGAAGCATTTGTATGGGAGTCAAACCTGGTCAAAACAAGATTTCTTACCAGCTATAAGAGGGAAAACCCGTGAAACCCGTGATTTTTGACACGTGATCTGGTGGGTCTTTAAACAGGAAACACGGGTCGCAACACGTAAACTAGATTAAACGATTGGCAGTTCGTTCTAATGTGCATGTTACTACTACCACCCGTGTTGACTGCTTAAGACGTACTCACGATTACCGAACCAGGTTATGAATACGAGAGATCGA
>CM065694.1:52459583-52462083 GCA_017654935.2 Phymorhynchus buccinoides
TCCCTGCTCATCCTAGTTATTTTTAACTAGTACTGAATACTTTTTATACCAGAGTAAAGATATTGCATATCTAGCAGTTTCATTATAAACTAAATTATTTGGGGTCTTTTGTAATACACCAAGAAATCTTTTTAATGCAAAAATATGAATGTTCTCACAGTGCATGGCAGCAGGATATAGACCCCAAATTTCTGCTCCATACTGAAGCATGTGCTGAATTTGAGCATCAAACAGTTTCAAGAACAATCTAAGAGATTCATTATTTAAAACTAACAATTTCCTCATAATGAGAAACAATGCTCGTTTTGCTCTACAACCTAAGTCTTTGCATGCAAACACAAAACTCAATCGAGTTGGAAAAAAGATGCCTAGATATTTATACACATTCCCTACAGGCATCAACATTCCATTATAAGTCCATCTTTCATTTCTAGCAAGATAACCTCCTTTCCTAAATACAATAATATTACTTTTATCTAAATTTACATTTAATTGCAATCTCCTAGCAGCTCTACATAGACTATTCAATTGAATCTGTAACCCAATAACCGATTCTGACAGCAGCAAAACATCATCAGCCAAAAGTAATATAAATAGTTCTATTAATTCATTTGATATAATTGCACCATGTCTACCAGGATGTATAACTTCATGAGTA
Source organism: Phymorhynchus buccinoides (assembly GCA_017654935.2). Lineage (NCBI taxonomy): Eukaryota > Metazoa > Mollusca > Gastropoda > Neogastropoda > Raphitomidae > Phymorhynchus > Phymorhynchus buccinoides. The sequence goes on from CM065694.1 coordinate 52,460,242, forward strand.
AGATCGTTAATAAACAAAGAAAACAAACCAGGCCTAGAGAGAGAGAGAGAGAGAGAGAGAGAGAGAGAGAGAGAGAGAGAGAGAGAGAGAGAGAGAGAGAGAGAGAGAGAGAGAGAGAGAGAGAGAGAGGAGAGAGAGAGAGAGAGAGAGAGAGAGAGAGAGAGAGAGAGAGAGAGAGAGAGAGAGAGAGAGAGAGAGAGAGAGAGAGAGAGAGAGAGAGAGCCAGGCACACAGACAAAGATACAGAAAGGCAGGAGTCTCTGGAGACATCTTGCATCTGTTGCCAACCGTCATCTGTTAGGAAAACAAACAAACAAACAAACAAACAAACAAACAGACGCCTCTAGAGTGCAAAACGAGAGAATGGAGAGAACATAAAATAGACAGACGTTTCTGCCAGATCACTGTCAGATAATGAAGCCAACTCCCTTCTTAGCTTACACTGTTTCTTTCCCCCTTCGTCATAGTTTTGAGCAGCGCAGATATTACACTTTTTGGTTTCTCTGGATGGGTAACACCACATATTTTCCTAACTTTCCCTATCCCTTTTTATAGGCGACATATACTCAAATGGCTTTTATCATTGGTTGACATTAGCCTGTAGTAGGGACCAACAGTAACATGAGAGCCGTACAATACATGATTTTCTGCAGTAATGGAAAATCGTGGTACAGCTTAGTCTCTTGTGGAGACTATGACTCTCTAACGAGGGGGCCCTTGCACCGGCTCTGGTGCTGCAGCCAAAGGGATGGGCTGGCCTTTGGGGACCTTCCTGAACGCCAGCTGTGTCCTCAAATCCCTTTGGCCGAGAGAGTGGAGATGTACCCTGGGCAAGGCATCTCTTCTATTAACAAATTCTGGCCCAGCCCGCCAAAATAGTATCTGCCCCCTCTGCTATCTGGCAGTCATTGTCGGAAACGACAGACTAGCATACAGAGGCGACATAACCTTCCCTCCCCCTTAATTATACATACATCATTGAAATGTCTTTATCGTTTTAAAAACTCGGGACTTTCCCGGTATTGCAGTACCTCCAGGATGGTCCCACCATCTCTATAGTTATTAATGTCCTATATGTGTTTGTTCCAGGCCGGGGGACGTTAAACGAACTTTCATCATCACCCCTATCCCTTTTGATACCGTTTCCTATTTCTTTCGGTTTGGTTGTTTGTTTGTTTTGCTGGCATGATTTCTGAATCCTTCATCTCTAAAAACAAATTCATTCGCAGTGAGCAACGAAATAAAATATGAAGAGGAGATAGATATCAGTTTCTTTGTGTAACTGATTCATTCGATAGACTTCTTTTCCGGTGTACTTCTGCAGGATTTGTGCAAGCGTTCAAATGTGTATAAACCATATGAGTCTTATGAAAGAAAGAAAGAGAGTATAATTTCAGAAACACAAAGTATATATTCGTTATACAAACACCCACACAAGCTGTAACATACAGATACGTACAAGCACATCGACATGTTAAAAAAAAACCGTGCGCACACACATACACACAGACACAGACAAAGACACACACACACACACAACACACACAAACACAACAACAAAAACACAACACCACACACACACACGCACGACACACGAACAACCCCCCCCCCCACCCCCACCTACACACACACACACACACCACTTACATCAAAGCTTCCTATGGAGGTGGAGTCGTTGGTACCCAGTTCAGTAGCCGTCACTATCACACCTAACATGGTCTTCTCTGATCTGGACCCGTTCACCACCACTGGAACCAAGACATCATAATCATCATCATCATCATCACCATCATCATCATCACCATCATCAACACCATCATCATCTTCATCATCATCATCGTC
>CM065694.1:52474583-52479583 GCA_017654935.2 Phymorhynchus buccinoides
CCACCAGTCTCCAAAATCCCCCGAAGACGGAGTGTGGCTGCTCACGTGGCGGGGTAATCAAAAAACGGTCACGCACGTAAATGTTCTCATCTGCCGCCGATGCATTTGTACCATAGTGTTCAACTTCAAGTCCTTCCGCTGTCGGGATGATTCCTGGAGTCTTTAGGCCAATAACAAACAAACAACGTAATATACTCTGACTTTTAGTTTGTATGTTAATCAGTCTTCTCTGACTACGATTGTCAGATAAGGTATTCCAGTGAGAAAACAAAATGTACAAACCGACTCTCAGACTAAACGGGCCTATGGCAAAATGGCTTGGAGTCAAAACGGACTATCTTTAGACAGTCCATTGACGTATTATTGGATTTATTACAAAAACTAATAACTTGTGTCAAACAATGACTGCAGAAATATAAAAAGGGGGTTTTGCTTTTTATATTTCAGCAGTCTTTTTTTTATATACAAGCTAATAGTTTTCGTAATAAATTCAATAATATGTCAATGGACTATCTAAAGGTAGTCCGTTTTGACTCCAAGCCATCGAAAATAATCTTCAAATGATGCAGCAAAGAGAGCCAGAGCGATGCTTTCTAGTGATAGACTCATGCATCAATTAATCATTTAAAAATAGGAACCTTCCAGCTAACAGTTTGATTTGATGTGGTGAAGATTAACATTTTGTATTGTCAAAGGATGAACGGGTTTCGCGTGTTTTCCCTCTTACAGCTGGTAAGAAATCTTGTGTTTTGACCAGGTTTGACTCCCATACAAATGCCCCCAAATTGAAAACGAAACATCATTTTAAAGAGCAGCCTCAATTTGAAGTTTGGGGGCATTTGTATGTGGGTCACAGCTACCCAGAAAAAACCCCCCACCCAAGGGACTTAATTAATCGTGGTGGGTCAGTGTGTCTTTAAAGTGCGTGAAAAGAGTGTAGATGTTTCTTGAAAATGTTTACCCTGTTACAGTGTCCCCTTCACAGCTGTACGGTCGTCTTTCCTTGCAGCAATACTAAGTACAGCAAGGTGCACCTATCTCCACCACTGTCCGCGTCTACTGTTACCCCGGCACCTGCACAGTTCGTGTAGACCACCAACAGAGAGCATGCCGCATTGAGGAAGACCGTCTATATCTTTGCGTGTTGTTACGCCCAATCCGTGACATTGCCTATTTCATGAAATGGGCAACATGCTTTCCCCAATTCATGAAATGGACAAGGTATATCAAACTTTTCAATTCCCATGCACACAGGTATTGATAAAGGTTGATTCAACAGTAGCACATTTTTCTACAGTGTATTCTCACCCCCATCCTACCCCCCCCCCCCCCCCCAGCTCTACCAAATGCTACTCTGGGGCATGCATGAGCCACATGTTTATCAAACGTTTTATCAAATTAAATCTGAATAAAAGAATATTAACTCATCTACAGGTGTGATTTCGTATCCTCTTGAACCAATTCTTGATCTCTGTGTGTTTATGAACGGAACATAATGTTTCTTTCATGGTGTTTTTCTAAGTAGAAAGTTTTAAATTGACTATTTCATGAACTGGGCAAACCATCTTGCCCATTTCATGAAGCGGACAATTTCACGGACTGGGCGTAACAGTGTCACTAGTGTTGGGTATTGTTTTACCGAAGCATTATGCCCCCCCCCCATTAATTGGATAAATGAAAACAAAAAGAAAGGTTACAACTGTTGTTCATTGAATATAGCTCCTACACGTATTTTCTCAGTGCATCCATTTATACTTTTTTTTAAAACATTTGCAACAAAACTAACATGTTCGTAGAAAATATTTTCTGTACTATTTTATGATGAAGTTCTGTATTGTGAATAACTTTCGAATTGAACTATTGATGGAGTAGATATCAGAATCCTTACAAAACGTTAAGTTATTTTTAAATATCACAATGAAATACATATTTTGTTTTTGATATGAATGTGAATCTCAAAAGAAACAGCTCAGAACTGAGAAAAGCCACAAAATGGACACAGAAATAACGTTTTTATTACATTTTTATTTAATTTAATTACGTGACCACAGAAATTTGCAAGCGGTCATGATTATTGCGTGCTCCTTATACAACACGTGCTATTAAATCACTGTGCATACATTATGCTAATCATATGCAACATATTGGCGACGTATTATTGGTTTACTCTTTTGCCACGCTCTGTTGGGGCGAAGGTGAGTGTTGGTCCCCCTGTTCACTACATATATTATACATTAATTATCTCTCTCTCTCTCTCTCTCTCTCTCTCTCTCTCTCTCTCTCTCACCCCCACCACCACCCCTGTGGTGTGTATGTGCGTGTGGTGCCTGTGTTTGAGTGTGTGTTTGAGTGTGTGTGTGTGTGTGTGTGTGTGTGTGTGTGTGTGTGTGTGTGTGTGTGTGTGTGTGTGTGTGTGTGTGTGTGTGTGCATTGGTGCATTACTTTGTGTCATTGTGTTATTGTCATGATAGGGGCTGTTGGTCTAAGTCATTAAACATTCCGAGTTCCGAGTGTCCCCCCCCCCACCCCCCACCCTCTCTCTCTCAGCTTATTTTCCTTCCTGCCCGGATAGTTTCACCGGTCGTTGTTTGTGTGGGGTTGTCGTAGCTGTCGCCAATCCCCGTCGTAATATCCCGTAAGGTGTGAGACATTAAACACAGACGTGACAGTCCCCCCGACACAATGCCTTGGTATGTCCCTGGCCTGTTGTTCGCTGGTGTCGACACTCACATAGTGCTGACCTAACGCCACCCTTCGGAGGAGACACTGACAATGGGTCTCATTTGTCCACTGACACCTTTTAGCAGGTGAAACGTGAGTGACTAATTGAGAGAGAGAGAGAGAGAGAGAGAGAGAGAGAGAGAGAGAGAGAGAGAGAGAGAGGAGAGGGGGGGGTAGGGGTGAGAGAGGGTGAGGGGGGGGGGTAGGGGTGACGGAGCGATAGAGAGGGTGAGGGAGGTAGAGGGAGAGAGGGTGAGAGAGAGAGAGAGGAACGTGGGTGACTAATTGAGAGAGAGAGAGAGAGAGAGAGAGAGAGAGAGAGAGAGAGGGGGGGGGGGTAGGGGTGACGGAGCGATAGAGAGGGTGAGGGAGGTAGAGGGAGAGAGGGTGAGAGAGAGAGGAACGTGAGTGACTAATTGAGAGAGAGAGAGAGAGAGAGAGAGAGAGAGAGAGAGAGAGAGAGAGGGAGGGGGGGGGGGTGACGGAGCGATAGAGAGGGTGAGGGAGGGTAGAGGGAGAGAGGGTGAGAGAGAGAGGAATGTGAGTGACTAATTGAGAGAGAGAGGGGTGAAGGAGAGAGGGGGAGAGAGAGAGACAGACAGACAAAGACAGAGATACTGTGCCAGAGATGTCTTGAAATGTAATTGTTCTAATGGTTCTATTTTCAGTACACACACACACACACACACACACACACACACACACACACACACACACACACTATTCTGCAAGTTACACCTTGGTACAGCTCAGCTTTCTTCAATCACGCAACTGTTTGACCTTTGTATTCATACGACATCGTTTCCATATGACCCGGCAGTACAACAAACAAACAAACAAAAAAAGACCCCCCCAAAATGCTACTTCACAGACGACTTAGTGAACTCGCCCTCGAAAGGTTTTCCAAGAGATTAACTAACGTTACTGTTTTGGTAATGGGCTGAACTGGATACTGTTTAATTTGAGGTGGGCGGGTAGTATCACATGTCTGTCGGAATTGTTAATGTAACTGATATTGTCTTGTGCCCCCACTTTATTTTAAAAGAGGGTTTAAGCTAGGATACTTTTCGCTCATTGATGTGGCTTCCACTGCTATTGTTTTTTTTAATCTTCGTGTTCTTTTCCACAGTTGTTGTTGTTTTTCTTCTGCTTCTGTTGCTACTGGTTGCTGCTAAATCCAAATGCCTAGTTAAAGACCCACGTCACGTGGCAAAATCATGGTTTTCACGTGTTTTCCCTCTTACAGCTGGTAAGAAATCTTAAAGACCCACCAGGTCACGTGTCAAAATCACGGGTTTTGCGTGTTTTCCCTCTTATAGCTGGTAAGAAATCTTGTATTGACCAGGTTTGACTCCCATACTAATGTCCTCAAATTTAAAACCAAACGTCGTTTCAAAGAGCAGCCTCAATTTGAAGTTGGGGACATTTGTATATGGGTCACAGCTACCCAGAAAAAAACCCAAGGGACTTAATCGTGGTGCGTCAGTGTGTCTTTAAGAAATCTTCCAAGCGTAAGAGGGAATGTGACACGTGACGTGGGGGGTCTTTAACTCAGAGCGTTGTCCTAAGTGCCTTTTTCTTAGTATCCGTTCTGTTGTCATATTGCAGGTCTGATAGAGGCCTAAGTGTTGGTTTTACATATATATTCTGAATGCTTTATATTCCTGTGGCGATGTTGAAACGCTCAAGGGACTTTTGACAAAAGCGTCTGAAATGAATCTTAGATCAACTACGCAATGTGTAAATGTGTGTGTGTGTGTGTGTGTGCGCGTGTGCGTGCGTGTGCGTGTGCGTGCGTGTGTGCGTGTGTGTGTGTGTGTGTGTGTGTGTGTGTGTGTGTGTGTGTGTGTGTGTGTGTGTGTGTGTGTGTGTGTTGTGAGTGTGTGTAAGGGAGACAGACAGACAGACAGATATAGAGACAAAGACAGAGAAGGAGAAAGAGAGAAGAAGACAGATAGAGATAGAAAGAAACAGAGACATAAATTGTTATTATCAAAGACACAGCACAAAGTGTTCAAAAGACAAATCCTTAAAGACCCACCAGATCACGTGTTAAAACGGGTTTCACGGGTTTTCCCATCTAATAGCTGGTACGAAATCTTGTTTTGACCAGGTTTGACTCCCATGCAAATGCCCCCAAATTGAAAACGAAACATCATTTTAAAGAAGTCTCAATTTCAAGTTGGGGGCTTTTGTATGTGGGTCACAGCTACCCCCCTAAAAAAAAAAAGACTTAATCATGGTGGATCAGTGTATCTTTAAAGCTTCTTACAACCTAT
>CM065694.1:52484583-52489583 GCA_017654935.2 Phymorhynchus buccinoides
AATTTATGCTCGGGTGTTTTCTTCTCTAGGGTATACAGTACCACACACAATCTGAAGCGCTTCTGTCAAGTACCAATGTGGACAATATGGCTTAAAACCCAATGTGAAGACCCCTACCACTTTCAAGGCCTACTGATCGCCCGGTCCGTGACATTGACCTTGATCGGTATGCCACCATCAGAACGGGCATAAGCCAAAGTACCTTCATGCCAAATTTGAAGACTCTAACACTAACGGTGTGGGAGTTATGGCCCCTGAAAGATTTTCGGTTTTCAAGGTCGTACGCCAAGGTCAAGGTCACGACGGCAAAATGGTTTGCGCGGATGCCTTCCTCTCATGGTGACACACCAGCACACAAAATTTGACGTGATTCTGTCAACCCGTTCGAAAGATATCCTTGGGACAGACAGAAGGAGAAAAAAATGACCCTCCGATTTTCAGGCTCCAGCGATCTTTTTGACCTTGACCTTGACCGGTATGCCCTCATCAGAACGGGCATAAGCCAAACCACCTTCATACCAAGTTTCAATATCCTATGTTAATCGGTGCCCGAGATATGGCTAAAAATAGATTTTCGGTTTTCAAGGTCGTACGTCAAGGTCAAGGTCACGACGGCAAAATGGTTTGCGCCGATCTCTTCCGATTAAGGAGGCACACCTTCACACAAAATTGGACGCGATTCGGTCCAGCGGTTCGGGAGATATCCTTGGGACAGACAGAAAAAAACACCCCAAAAAACGAAAAAACAACAACAGACAAACCAGACGATCGCAATAGTCCGTCTTGGTGACGGACTAAAAATTAGTTCTGTGTTCCCCAACCAATGAATACACCTACAGACAGACCTTCCTTCTTCCAGTCTAGTGTCTCAGTGCCTCTCTTTCTGACCCAACAAGAAACAATCGTCTTCCACTCCTCTAACCATTGAACAATATACCTGCTGCATTAAAACCCTTTCACCGCCAAAGTCGCAGTTTAGCACCACAGTGATTTAACACATAAGGCATCAAAGTGGGGTATAATATCGAAAGACCCTATTGTCTTAGTTTTGGGAAGTAAGGGTAGACCTGATTTTATATATGTCACAGAAGAATCCCCAATACTGTAGATGGATTTTGTTCTCTACCCAGGTAAATTTAATGGAAATGTTTTGCTGAAATATGGCTGGCGGTGAAAGGGTTAATTTATCCGCCTACCACCCACCTGTGCCTTTCTGTTGAAAGAGTTCTCTCCAAGGGACTTCACACCAACTTCTGCTGATTCCATCAACAGATGATGATGATGATGATGATGAGAGAGAGAGAGAATGTGTATGTAAGAGAGAGAAAGAGAGGGGGGGGGGGGGGGAGAGAGAGAGAGAGAGAGAGAGAGAGAGAGAGAGAGGATGAGGAAGGAGAGAGAGAGAGAATATGTGTATGTAAGAGAGAAAGAGAGAGAGAGGAGAGAGAGAGAAGAGAGAGATAGAGAGAGAGGGGGGGGGGGAAGGAGAGTGTATGTAAGAGAGAGAGAGAGAGAGAGAGAGAGAGAGAGAGAGAGAGAGAGAGAGAGAGAGAGAGAGAGAGAGAGAGAGAGAGAGACTGACATCAGTCAAGTGGCTGCTGTGATACGTGGGGCAGGATTAAGTTATCATCAGGTAAACATAATCAGTTCTTCCCATCTTGATACTTCTATATTTTCTTCCTTTGCGATTTACAAGTGTATCGCACAGGGTCACAGAACACACGCAGCAGGGGCAGAGAGAGAGAGAGAGAGAGAGAGAGAGAGAGAGAGAGAGAGAGAGAGAGAGAGAGAGAGAGAGAGAGAGAGAGAGAGAGAGAGAGAGAGAGAGAGAGAGAGAGAGAGAGATAGAGAGAGAGATAGAGGCGGAGGGGGGGGGGGGGGGAGGGAGGAAGACATATAGAATAAAATAGGAAGAGAGAGAAGGGGAGGGGGGGGGGACAAACGAAAAGAACAGTACAAAAAAAATTCGCCTTTTAGGTCAAAATAGGGCATTTGCCATGTGAGGGCGACCTTGACGTTCACTGAGTTGAATTAGAAAGGTCAGCGTAACTCGGGCAGAACGAGTGCGAGCAAATTAGTATTCTAGCATAGAGAACAAACACTCGTGGCAAATTCTCTATTGAAGGGACTGAAATTTTATTTTTATATATCCAATATTTTGTGTTTAAAAGACTTTTCAACATAGAGATTATTATACTGGGACCCCAAACCTATTGTGAGTTATCCAGTGGTTTTTAGTTATCAGTTCTCCGCTGTAATCATAAATAACATAGGCGAGCGAGCAAGCGAGAGAGATAAAGAGAGAGAGAGAGAGAGAGAGAGAGAGAGAGAGAGAGAGAGAGAGAGAGAGAGAGAGAGAGAGAGGGAGAGAGAGAGAGAGAGAGAAACAGAGACAAGCAGATAAAGAGAATGGTTGAGAGCCTCAAAGAAGAATAACGATAATATGCTGAAGGAAAAGGAAGAATCCCCCCCCCCCCCCCCCCCCCCCCCCACCCCCCCCCCCCCCCCCCCCCCCCCCCCCCCCCCCCCCCCCCCCCCCCCCCCCCCCCCCACCCCCCCCCCCCCCCCCCCCACCCCCCCCCCCCCCCCCCCCCCCCCCCCCCCCCCCCCCCCCCCCCCCCCCCCCCCCCCCCCCCCCCCCCCCCCCCCCCCCCCCCCCCCCCCCCCCCCCCCCCCCCCCCCCCCCCCCCCCCCCCCCCCCCCCCCCCCCCCCCCCCCCCCCCCCCCAGTAGCCAAGGATTAGAACTCGGGTGTCCAACATCTCATTTAGTTCAGTCAAAAGATAGTTTAAAGAATGTTCTTTACTGTCTCCATTTAAAGACCCACCAGATCACCTCTCAAAACCACGGGTTTCACATGTTTTACCCTCTTATAGCTGGTAAGAAATCTTGTTTTGATCAGGTTTGACTCCCATACAAATGCTCCCAAATTCAAAACGAAACATCAGTTTAAAGAGCAGCCTCAATTTGAAGTTGGGGAAATCTGTATGTGGGTCACAGCAACCCAGAAAAAGCCAAGGGACTTAATCATGGTGCGTCACTGGGTCTATAAGGATCGTTTGTAAACCCTTTATGGGGGGAGGTCAGACGGGGTCAAGCGGTTCCCGGATGACAGGCGTGGCGAGGCGCGCGCGACCGTGCTGCCCTCTCGTGACCTCCATCTCTGACAATCTCTTGCTATCTCCCTTTTCTTATTTTCTTCTTCATGGGTCTTGACCGATGGCTAAGCTGCACTTAATCCACCCTGCAATGATCTCTCTGTATGATCAGCGCTCTGTCTCTTTGCCGCGAGAGACCTTCCGCGAACGTGTAGTACTTAGCAAAGCCATGGGGAAAAGAACCTTTGAATAGACGTGGTCTGAAACAATTAACATGGATAGAAGTACGTAAATTAGACTAAACTCCCGAAACAATAGACGATTTTCTGGAGAAAAAACTAGGGGAGAGCACTTCGTGAAAATTAGAGCTGTTTACCTCCATTACTCGGTCAAATACCATAGCAACAATGGCGTTGAAGCTTGAAACCGCAGGATGCGAGTGAGCGACTTGCAAGCATTTAATTTTTTTTTATTAGGGGTGGCCAGTTGCCACAAACTGATAAAACTTGCAAAATGTAACGTAACAATATAAATGACATAAAATTTAGAATGACGCACAGTGTTCTAAAGTGCTGTTATGTCTGCTCAAACACACGATGGGAGAGCTGGGGATCTACCTGATGGTCGAGTAACTTCCCCTGTTTGACAGATTGAATTAGGCGAGATCACCTCCCAGACACCATGAAATTACTCCCCCTTAATTATTTCCGAACAATTCCTATTGGCAATTTAGTAACATACTACCCGTGTCAACTGCTTACGACGCACTCATGATTAGGGTACGCGGACCCTACAATGATTTATTGTTTGTTTGTTTGTTTGTTGGATAAGAGAAAGATGATTTTCGATTTTTTAAAAAGGGTACAACAACAAAAAGTAATAGTACGAACGATAATGATGTTTCATCCAGATATTTTGATTTACCGACAAACGCACACCGCGCGAGTAACGCTTACGCCAAACGGGGCCTAAGAAACACTTTAGAAAACGTTTGCGGAAGAATATTACAAGCTCTTGTCTGATTGGTCAATTTTTTAAATTCTTTTAACCAAACTTTAATGGACCAATCAACAACAAGAAATGTATTCACCCCATGCTAGTCACGTGATAGTTCGCCAATAGATACTTTGGGCGTAGCCACAAGACGTTTTTGGCAAACGTCGGCGAAAGAGGTGTTTCTAAGTAACGTTTTTGCCGATTTACGCTCACGCCACGTAACAATAGCCCTTGTGAAACGGCCCGCTGCTTCTAGTCGTTTCTTGTCAGGGTTTGTCCTTTAAAAACGAGATTAAGCGCAGAAGCAAGCAAGAATTCCGACTTTCTAATTCCTCTACGACACTGTCTGGACATGTTGGGACGAGTAGAAAGTGATGATGGGATAGGTATGTGTGTGTGCGTGTTGTTGTTGGGTTTTTTGTTTGGGGGGTGTCATAGGACGGGGGATTAAGGGAGGGGAGGAGGGGGGGGGGCACAACAACAAATGTTCGTCTTCTAAAAGACGTACACACAGTAAGCCCAGATGGTAAATGATGAAATCTACAATTCTGTATGTTTCTTTCAAGGCTCGTTTTTACCCCACACAAAACCCCAATAAAAAGCCAGCACTTAATGGCTTCAGGTGGGATTATTGTTACCCCCACACGAGTCTCTTTGTGATGATGGAATTGAGTGATTTGTCCTCCTAGATGTTGGCTCGATCAGCTAAAGGAGTTGGACGGGTGTACACCTGAAACCTTAAAATGGCTAGAGATTAATGGAAGATACTCCAGCTCTGGTCCTGTTTAATTAGTTTTATGTTCATCTCCACCCCGGTCTGATCCCCTGCTCTATTCAGACCCAGTCGTGCACACCATCAGGGTTTTTGGTTACCGGCGATGGCGAGTGGTGATAGGCTTGACGTGGG
>CM065694.1:52494583-52512083 GCA_017654935.2 Phymorhynchus buccinoides
CCCCCCCCCCCCCCCCCCCACCACTTGAAATCGTAGAGATTGTAGAGAAATCGCGTCACGCTTGCGTCATTGTTTGCGTCATTTTGAGGGGTACGCAACCTCCCCTTTGGTAATCTAACGTTAATTTTCATCCATTTTAAGCAATTAAAAATATACATTCGAATACAAAGGCAAGACTGAAAAACACACACAGTAAGAACACAGACATTGAGGGGGTGGGGGTGCATCTTTGCCCACACAGCTTATGTCTTTTGACAATCATCTTAGCTCGAGCTAACAGGCATTTGAAATGGCGCTTGGTGCTCCAGCCTTGGGGATTAGTTTATGTTTGGTGTGAACCTCTACAAAGCCAACTGTCCTGAAGTCCTCTAGGGCGAAAGTGTGGGGGTGTTCCTTGGACAAGGCAATGAGTGTGTTGTTGTGTTTGGAGTGTTTGCAAAGCAAGTAGTAGGCTTACACACTTTTAATTTCTGATTTGTGTTACCCTTTCATTCAGATTTTGTTTTCACAATTAATCAAAAAGTCATTACGGAGCGACGATTCTGAGGAAAAAGACAGAAGAGATAGTAACAGCGAGCGATTAGGTGAATTAATTAATGCATAAGATTCGATGATAACACTGAGGAAGTAGTGAGGATCCTGCTGAACAAATGATGATCCAATAGAGACGACAATTAACAAAACAGACGATAATGATGATCCTGTGGAATTAACAAAAATCACAATAATGATGATCCTGCATTAGGGATGGATTACGCAGACAACAAACGATGACACTTGATGAAGATAATGATCACTCTGGCAAATGATCACGACGCCGGCGCCAAATCAACTTCCTGTCAAATCCCATCATCCCCCTCACCACTTCCGCCACCTACCTCAAGCATGCGCACTGCGCTCTTACCCCTTGGCAATCAAGGGAGATCACTCCATCCATTAACCGCCCTTGCCTGCCAAGATGGCTGACTTGTCAACGGGTTGCCTATCTCTCTACGATCGCGGACAGGATGATACCTCACTCAGTTTCCCCTGAAGTAACGGATGTTGCAATCGACATAGTTATTGTCTTTCGTCATCATTATCTAGCTGCGTCAGCATCGTTGGTGGCAGATACGTGTCGACGGAGTTTCTTTCTCGTCTGCTCTGTAGTCGCTACCGACTGGGTGGCTTTTTGCTGTGGCGGGACTTCCGCCAGGAAGTGAATTAGTATACAATGAAAACTCAGCAACATAAAGCTAAGACATTATCTTTATCTTCTTCACTATCTTAGACTGTTTTAAGCAAATGTGCCGTATGCGCCTGCGCCAGTTCCGGAGGACGCAAAACTCATTTCAGTTAAATATATATAAAGCTAACACAATGTTTTTAAAAACAACTAGACAAACAATTGACAATAACAAGTTTCCTCTGCTAGCGCTATTGTTGTGCTTACACATTTTTTTGCTTGGTTTCTTTTTGTTTGTGGCTCAAGCCACAAACCTATAACTCACTTTGTCGGTCGGTCGGTCGGTCTGTCGGTCGGTCGGTCTGTCGTTCCAAAATTGTCGCACATTTTGACAAAATTGTCGCACTTCAAATCGAGGCTACACTTCAAAATTAATTGAGGCCGCTCTTTAAAATGATGTATTTTAAAAGCGTACAAAATAATAAACATACGTAATACAGACACTACAACAGACACGACGAGTATGCGGTACTTCTTTCGATGAGTATAAGTAGGATACATAGTTTTAAATGTTTTTCAAAAGATATAAAAAGTTACGAAATGGTGCAGAGATAACATTCTGGTTTACAGATTAAAATTATTGAAAATCCAGGGGAGGTAACTCATGATTGGAGTGGTAAAAATAGACCGCGTGCCACAAACTATTGCGATTTCGCGCTTGTTTGAAATGTGAGGGGGAAAACCACAACAAACAAGAAGAAAACGTTTCCTCTACTAAATCATTGGGACAGCTGTCAGGCCTTAAAGATCCACCAGATCACGTGTCAAAATCACGGGTTTCACGTGTTTTCCCTCTTATAGCTGGTAAGAAATATTGTTTGGACTAGGTTTGACTCCCATACAAAATGCCCCCAAATTCAAAGCGAAACATAGTTTTAAAGAGCAGCCTCAATTTGAAGTTGGGGACATTTGTATGTGGGTCATAGCTACCCAGAAAAAGCAAGGGACTTAATCGTGGTGGGTCAGTGGGTCTTTAATTAAAAAAACATTCTCTGTGTTGAGTTTCCCACTTTGAGAAATGAAGACAGATACAGTGCAAACCCTCCCTCTTATAGCTGGTAAGAAATATTGTTAAGACTAGGTTTGACTCCCATACAAAATGCCCCCAAATTCAAAGCGAAACATAGTTTTAAAGAGCAGCCTCAATTTGAAGTTGGGGACATTTGTATGTGGGTCATAGCTACCCAGAAAAAAGCAAGTGACTTAATCGTGGTGGGTCAGTGGGTCTTTAATTAAAAAAACATTCTCTGTGTTGAGTTTCCACTTTGAGAAATGAAGACAGATACAGTGCAAACCCAACAAGGAAGAAAAGACAATGTTGAAAAGAAAAAAGAAGAAATAACAAACCAGAAAACTTAAAGACACACTGACGCACCACGATTAAGTCCCTTGGTTGTTTTTTTCTGGGTAGCTGTTACCCACATACACATGTCCCCAACTTCAAATTGAGGCTGCTCTTTAAAATGATGTTTCGGTTTGAATTTGGGGGCATTTGTATGGGAGTGAGACCTGGTCAAAACAAGATTTATTTCCAGCTATAAGAAAAAAAACCCCGTGAAATCCGTGATTTTGACACGTGTTCTGGTGAATCTTTAATGTTTATTCTACTAAATATTTGGTACTATCGTGCCTTTGACAATACGCTGCGTGATTTTATTGGTGAAAATGATGTTTTACGTCCTCTCGGTCATAGACACATATGGGACATTTGTAAATACAAAGATGGTGGGAACAATGCTGGGTGCAATGCCCAGAGGCAGTGCAACACCAGTAAAGTCCCGAGTTTTTTTTAACAATATAGATAGGTGTAGCGGTAACCACGCCTCAGTTAAACCTCATCGGCTATGGTACCGCCACAGTAATCAGTTTGCAGACTATGCTGCACTGTTTTTCATTGTGATTTTATTCTCATGTTGTTGAGGTAAGAACTAAAGCGACGGGCTCGTTTTACGTACAAACACTGTCAGCGTGTTAATATAGTCAGGTGTGCCTGGCTATGATAGAGGCTAGATAGCAGGAGAAGCAACAACTACTTTTGAAATCTGGGTGGGAATTTGTTTATAGTGGATGTTCGTTGCCCAGGGTGCATACCCACTCTCTCGGTCACGGGGATTTTATGATTGTTGGCGTTGTGGATTGCCCCGAAATGCCAACCAACCCCCCAAAGGTGCAGAATCGCTATAACCAGATTTTAGCTCAGCCCTCAGGAATAGCCGCTGCCTCCTCTGCTATCTGTGGAAGTCATACTCGGAAACGACAGACTGTCTGACATTCACACACACACACACACGTGAACGCACGCACGCACGCACGCACGCGCACGCGCGTGCACACACGCACGCACACGCACACGCACACACACACACACTCACACACACTTAAGTGGCAGCCACAAACATACGAATCGTATCTGAATGCGATGCGATTTTGACGATGTGAGTCCCGAATCACGTGAAACTCACGTACTGGGTCTACTAAAGTATAGTGAGCGACACTAGGAGAGTTATTTTAGACGGAAGTATTACACGTGATTCATGACTCACATCGCCAAAATCGCATCGCATTCAGATACGATTCGTATGTGTGTGGCTGGCCCTTTGCACACGGTTATCACACCCGTATCGTCTCCGCAAATATCCGCCCTTCATAACTCTTCCAGAAATCTCTCTCTCTTTGGCATCTCTCGCTGCAAACCCTCCAAGACTTACATGCCAGAAAGTACTATCATTCTGCTCGGGTGGCAATTCCAGAAGGTACTACTGTCATCCTTCTTCATGCCTACTGTGGTAGCATGTTCTGGCTTGAACCCGAGAGGGAAGGGTAGTACCTTCTGGCGGTAAAACCCGTGGCATTGCACTTCACAGAAACAATGCAGGAGAGACCCTCTTGATGAACAACAGGTAACGCTTGGAGATATCGTAATATTGATGTGTCCCCGTCTCTGTGTCACCCTCATTGTGCCCACGTCTCTATGTGTCACCCTCATTGTGCCCCCGTCTCTATGCATCCGTCTCTGTGTGCCCCCATTTCTATATGTTACCCTCGTTGTGTCACAGTGTCTATGTGTCACCTTCATTGTGCCAATGTCTCCATATGTTCCCGTCTCTATGTGTCACCCTCATTGTGCCCCCGTCTCTATGTTACACCCACATTGTGCCCCCGTCTCTATGTGTTACCCTCATTGTGCCCCCGTCTCTATGTGTTACCCTCATTGTGCCCCCGTCTCTATGTGTCACCCTCATTGTGCCCCCGTCTCTATGTGTCACCCTCATTGTGCCCCCGTCTCTATGTGTCACCCTCATTGTGTCCACGTCTCCATATATCCCAGTCTCTATGTGTCACCCTCATTGTGTCCACGTCTCCATATATCCTAGTCTCCATGTGTCACCCTCATTGTGCCCACGTCTCCATATATCCTAGTCTCCATGTGTCACCCTCATTCATTGTGCCCACGTCTCCATATATCCTAGTCTCCATGTGTCACCCTCATTGTGCCCCACGTCTCCATATATCCTAGTCTCCATGTGTCACCCTCATTCATTGTGCCCACGTCTCCATATATCCTAGTCTCCATGTGTCACCCTCATTGTGCCCACGTCTCCATATATCCCAGTCTCTATGTGTCACCCTCATTGTGTCCACGTCTCCATATATCCTAGTCTCCATGTGTCACCCTCATTCATTGTGCCCACGTCTCCATATATCCTAGTCTCCATGTGTCACCCTCATTGTGCCCACGTCTCCATATATCCCAGTCTCTATGTGTCACCCTCATTGTGTCCACGTCTCCATATATCCTAGTCTCCATTTGTCACCCTCATTCATGTGCCCACGTCTCCATATATCCTAGTCTCCATGTGTCACCCTCATTGTGCCCACGTCTCTATGTGTCACCCTCATTGTGCCCCCGTCTCTATGTGTCACCCTCATTGTGCCCCCGTCTCTATGTGTCACCCTCATTGTGCCCCCGTCTCTATGTGTCACCCTCATTGTGCCCACGTCTCTATGTGTCACCCTCATTGTGCCCCCGTCTCTATGTGTCACCCTCATTGTGCCCCCGTCTCTATGTGTCACCCTCATTGTGCCCCCGTCTCTATGTGTCACCCTCATTGTGCCCCCGTCTCTATGTGTCACCCTCATTGTGCCCCCGTCTCTATGTGTCACCCTCATTGTGCCCACGTCTCTATGTGTCACCCTCATTGTGCCCCCGTCTCTATGTGTCACCCTCATTGTGCCCCCGTCTCTATGCCTCCGTCTCTTTGTGCCCCCATTTCTATATGCCACCCTCGTTGTGTCTCAGTGTCTATGTGTCACCTTCATTGTGCCCATGTCTCCATATATCCCCGAATCTATGTGTCCCCCTCATTGTGCCACCGTCTCTATGCCTCCGTCTCTGTGTCCCCCCATCTCTATATATCACCCTCGTTGTGTCCCAGTGTCTATGTGTCACTTTCATTGTGCCAAACGTCTCCATAATAATGTCCCAGTCTCTATGTGTCACCCTCATTGTGCCCACGTCTCTATGTATCCGTCTCTGTGTGCCCCCATATCTATATGTCACCCTCGTTGTGTCCCAGTGTCTATGTGTCACCCTCATTGTGCCCACGTCTCCATATGTCCCTGTCGGTATGTGCCCCCAAACTGTGTGTCCCCGTCTCTATGTACCCCCTCGGATTAAGAATACGGTTAGACTCAGGGGTTAAGGTTAGTGTTTGGGTTAGGGATGGGGTTAGGAAAAACAAAGAGACGGAGAGGTTTATAGCGTTGACACATAAACACGGGGACATATATTTACGGGGACACAAAGACACATAAAGACGGGGACACATATTTACGGGGACACAAAGACACAAGAACACACGGGAACATAGAAACGGGGACACTTACAGCCGAAATTGGCCACACACACAGAGACGGGGGTTTGTCAATACGTAGCCCACTTTAAACGGGTAAAAACAACACAGGTAAAGCTTAGTGAGATGAGGGTGGTCACAGGGTGCAACAGCTCTCCACACAACAGCCAGTCCACGGCAAACAATAGACACCGGATCCTATAGTCATGAGTGCGTCTTAATAAACAGTCAACACCGGTAGTAGTCCGTAAATTAGACTAAACTCCCAAAACGATTGGCGATTTAGCCTAATTTACATACTATTATTACCCGTGCTGATTGTTTAAAGGGTATCGTGTAGCAATCTTTATCGATTTAAAAAAAACTTGGGACTTTTCTGGTATTGCAGTACCTCCGGGATCGTCCCACCATCTTTATTATCTCTTCATGTCCCGCGTGTGCCTGTGCCAGACCGGAGGACGTTAATCGGATTTTCACTGTCTGAAAGGGCCTGCTACACTACGTACGATTGTGTGTCAATGAGATGCGATTGTGACGATGCGAGTCATGCATGATTCACGTGAAATTCATGGCTGTATTGTGTATAATATAGAGCGAAAGGAGAATTATCTTTAGACGGAAGTATTTCACGTGAATCATGAATCGCATCGTCACAATCGCATTGCAATGACACATAATCGCATGCAGTGTAGCAGAGGCCTTTAACCCTTTCACCGCCAAAGTCGCATTTTAGCACCACAGTGATTTAACACCTATGTCACTAAAAGGCATCAAATTGGGGTCTATTATCCAAACACCCTATTGTCTTAGTTTTGAGAAGTAAGGATAGACCTTGTGTTATATATTTCACAGAAGAATCCCCAATTCTGCAGATGGATTTGTTCTATACACAGGTAAATTTAATGGAAATATTGGGCTGAAATATGGCTGGCGGTGAAAGGGCTAAGACGCACTCCTGACTGCAGGACCAGGGTGCACTTATAGCCTTCCACCCAACAGCTGCTGTTTGATTTCACAGCTCCTTTACAGGTCTTGAGATTTCTGACACTGTCGGCCACCCATACGCTTTTGACAACGCTTTGTGCTCGAAAATCATCTTCGCTTTGGGTGTTAACCGGTGTAAGGTGTTTTTGGGTGTTAACCGGTGTAAGGTGTTTTAAAGGAGATGAAAACCCTGTGGTAAGCATGTCGCAAACATGCTGAGATACACTGGACTTTGATTGTGTTGTACTGATGAACACCCAAAATTGCTATAAGGAAAAACAAAAGAGAAGATAAAGTGCAACAAAAGAAAAGTTGTAATATTGAACGTGGTGTAAAACTTCTTTAGTCGTGTGATGTGATGGACAAATATGGAGCACTCGTTCTCTGCTTAAAGCTTGATTCTAACATTCAGATCTCTCTCTCTCTCTCTCTCTCTCTCTCTCTCTCTCTCTCTCTCTCTCTCTCTCTCTCTCTCTCTCTCTCTAAATTTGCCTAAAATCTTTATCATCATCATCCTCACACTCCCTCCCTCACTCACTCACTCACACCCCCCTCTCTCTCTCTCTCTGTGAGCATTCATGCGTGCAGATGGGTATGTTAGTTGATTATTATATCTTCTGTATATAATTATTTAGACGCATGCTTCTGCGTGCGTTTGTATGTGACGTTAAGGATATGTGCTTGCATGCTTGTAGCGCGGTGTGGTGTGGTATGTGTGTGTTTTTATATATCTCCGTGTATCTATGTGTGTGTTTAACCATGTAAATCTGTGTGCGGAAATCCTTGTGCATGTGCATGAATCGTTTGTGTCCACGTACGCGCATATGCATGCGTTTGTATGTATAATCCAAGTGTGCTACCCCCGTTATTTTTTCTTGTATCCGCGAGAGCGCATACTGCGCAACCGTGCTCGCACTCTACGAAAACTGTCTGTACCCGTTAATCATAAGTCCATGCCATCCACACAGGTACCCATACGGAATCGCACACCCGTTGCAAAACAAGGATTAACCTCCACTGTACATTGGCCCAGTTCGTGTCTGTGTTACGCCCAATCCGTGAAATTGCCCATTTCATGCAATGGGCACACTGCTTTGCCCAATTTATGAAATGGACAATGTATCTCACATGTTTTAATCCCCATTCACACAGGTATTGATTACGGTTGATTCAATGGTATCACACATTTCTACATTGTATTTGTACCCCTATCCTGCCCCCCCCCCCTCGACCAGATGCTAAGCTGGGGCATGCCTGAGCCACATGTTGAATCAAACGTTTTATCAAATTGAGTCTGAATAAAATAATTTTAACTCATCTACAGATGAGTTTTCTCATTCGTTTGAACCAATTCTTGATATAGGTGTGCTAATTAGTTTTCATTCATATTGCTTTTCTCAATTGGCTATTTCACGGACTGGGCAAACCATTTTGCCCCTTTTATGAAATGGACAATTTCATGGATTGGGCGTAACATCTGCACTGGTAACGTTAGTGAACTGCGGCGACACCTCCCAATTTCCATTCAATTATTGCTTTCTTTGCGGGATCCTCTCCGCCTTCTTTCCACTTCAATGCTTGACAAATCATTAACACAGAACTATTTTCTTTCTTAAGCTGTTAAAGGTACTGCCGACAAATTTGCTTCATATTTCCTGAGAGAGAGAGAAAGAGAGAGAGAGAGAGAGAGAGAGAGAGAGAGAGAGAGAGAGAGAGAGAGAGAGAGAGAGAGAGAGAGAGAGAGAGAGAGAGAGAGAGAGAGAGAGAGAGAGAGAGTGAAGGCTGAAGACGAAAACAAAATGAAGACTGAAAAGCTTTATTACATAATGATTAAGATAGAGAGAGGGGGGGGGGGGGGGGGGGAGAGAGAGAGAGAGAGAGAGAGGGAGAGAGGGAGAGAGAGAGAGTCAAGTCAAGTGAAGTATATTTTAATTGTTAGGCCATGCCCATACAATGGCGTGATCAGAGATACACAAGAAACGACATCACAAAACAGCACGTAGAGAGGAGAGAGAGAAGGAGAGAGAGAGAGAGAGAGAGAGAGAGAGAGAGAGAGAGAGAGAGAGAGAGAGAGAGAGAGAGAGAGAGAGAGAGAGAGAGAGGGAGAGAGAGAGAGCGAAAGTGAGAGAGAGAGAGAGAGAGAGAGAGAGAGAGAGAGAGAGAGAGAGAGAGAGAGAGACGGAGACAGACAGAGAGAGATGGAGATAGGGGGGGGGGGGGTGCTTAGGGACAGAGAGGGAGAGACAGCAGAGAGGGAGAGAGAGACACAGACAGAAAGAGAGGGCTCTGTATTACAAATCCGCAATTTTGCTGTACTATTCAATATAACAAGAAAAGCTACAACAATAATTATACCGATTCCCCAAACCCGCGTCAAAACAGGATTAAGCAACACAATGTCTACGTGCACTGGTAACGCTAGCGACCCGAGGTGACGACAGACGCTCTGTTAAAGACCCACCAGGTCACGTGTCTTTAAAGACACACTGACGCACCACGATTAAATCCCTTGGGTTTGTTCTGGGTAGCTGTGACCCACATACAAATGTCCCCAACTTAATAAATTGAGTCTGCTCTTTTTAAAATGTTTCGTTTTCAATTTGGGGGCATTTGTATGGGAGTCAAACCTGGTCAAAGCAAGATTTCTTGCCAGCTATAAGAGGGAAAACACGTGAAACCCGTGATTTTGACACGCGACCTGGTGGGTCTTTAACAATTACCAATTTCTTCGCACGGCAAATTCCGCCCACTTTCCACCTCGCTGCTTGACAAATACTTATCATTTATTAGCTACGAAATATTTGTTTGTGGCTCAAGCCACAAACCTATAACTCACTTTGTCGGTCTGTCTGTCGGTCGGTCTGTCGGTCCAAAATTGTCGCACATATTGTAAAAGAGAAAAAAATACTTGGGCATAAAGTAACATTTCAGTTGTCATATTATTACATACACTGAGTCGCCTCCCCTGGCTCTACAGTCCTTAGGTATGGAAAGCATTGTATACTGAACAGAGCACATGAATCTTCATTTTAAAGCGTACAAAATAATAAACAAACGTAATACAGACACTGCAACAGACACGACGAGTATGCGGTGCTTCTTTCGATGAGTATAAGTAGGATAAATAGTTTTAAATGTTTTCCAAAACATATAAAAAGTTACGAAATGGTGCAGAGATAACATTCTGGTTTACAGATTAAAATTATTGAAGAACCAGGGGAGGCGACTCAGTGTATGTAATGATTGGAGTGGTAAAAATAGACCGCACTTCAAATCGAGGCTGCTCTTTAAGTATGTTTCGTTTTCAATTTTCGCACGCCACAAACGATTGCGAATCCGCGCTTGTTTTTTATTCAGTTTTCGAAGGTGACGCCTACTGATTTATTTGATTCTCTGCAAAAATGTGTCAACTCTGTGTGTGTGTGTGTGTGTGTGTGTGTGTGTGTGTGTGTGTGTGTGTGTGTGTGTGTGTGTGTGTGTGTGTGTGTGTGTGTGTGTGTGTGTGTTGTGTTGTGTGTGTGTTGTGTTGTGTTGTGTTGTGTTGTGGTGTGTTGTGTTGTGGTGTGGTGTGGTGTGGTGTGGTGTGGTGTGGTGTGTTGTGTTGTGTTGTGTTGTGTATGTGTGTGTCTGTGTGTGTGTGTGTGTGTGTGTGTGTGTGTGTGTGTGTGTGTGTGTGTGCGTGTGTGCGTGTGCGTGCGTGCGTGTGCGTGCGCGCGTGTGCGTGCGTGCGCGTGCGTGTGGTGTTTGTGCGTGCGTGCGCACGTGTCTACAAGAAAGAGAGAGAGAGAGAGAGAGAGAGAGAGAGGGGGGGGGGGGGGGGGGAAGGGAGGAGGGAATTGGGACTGATTATATGAGAAGTTGGTGAGAGAAAAAAGTCAGCAAAAAATAACCCATTCTTGAAGAAGTCACGTTTAGCTATAAAAGCAGGCGTGGTAGGTGGATATGGAATCCATATAAAGATAATATTATTTTGTACCTATTTCTCTATGGCTGTTTGCGTATTGGCCCTGCTTAGAACACTACCTTCCTTTTCACCATTAGGGAGGATATGGGCGGGGAATGGCATTTATTTGATCGTTTTATTATCACCTGCGGAGTTTACGGAGCGAAGGTGATATTGTTTTTGTTGTGTAAGTGGCTGTGTGTGTATGTGTGTATGTATGTGTGTGGGTTTGTTAACAGCATATCACCATGAAGGAATAAAGATAGGAAGATGAAACTTGATGTGCATGTAGGCTAGGTACTGTAGATGTGCCTTTTGGTGTCAAGGTCAAGGTCATGACCTTGACGTATGACCTTGAAAACTAAAACAAATGTTTTAGCCATCTCGGGCACCAGTCGACATAGGATGCTGAAACTTGGTATGAAGGTGGTTTGGCTTATGCTCCTTCCGAATATTGTTGACCAATCAAGGTCAAGGTCACGGTCAAGGAGATCGCTGGACCCTGAAAATCGGGGGGTCGGAAAACAAGCGTAACTCCGCGGGTGATTCTCGAATGCTACATTCGATAACTTTTCAATCTAGTTAAAAATGCTATCACTCTGTGCAAAGAGAGCAAGAACTGTTCATCATGACATCGTTGATCTATGTGACCAAATCCCAGGTAGTCTGTCAGTTTCTGCAAAGTTTTTGCAATCATACCACGCACGACACTAATAATGGCATGAGAGAGAGAGGGTGAGGCAGGGAGACTGAGAATGAGGCTTAGAGAGACAGACACACAGACAGACAGACAGGCAGCCAGACAGACATGCGTTCGTATTTATCTCTACTACACATGTACACGCACACAGAAACACAAACTACACACCCGCGTACGCATGCACGCACAGACACACACAGAGAGAGAGAGAGAGAGAGAGAGAGAGAGAGAGAGAGAGAGAGAGATAGAGAGAGAGAGAGAGAGAGAGAGAGAGAGAGAGAGAGAGAGAGAGAGAGAGAGAGAGAGAGAGAGAGAGAGCTACATACATACACACTTACGTACGTACACAAATGCACATGAACTATAAAACATATAAACGCTATTTGCAATTACTGAATGAGTGAAGCAAGGGAAAGTAGCTCTCTAAAATTAAATCCCTTCACCAAAGTTCTTTTTGGCACCTATTCGCCTAGCACAGCATAAGGAACAGCCTCACTGAGACAGACCCAGGTTCATCCTAAAACAAAAGGATGACCCAGGCCTGCCTATATGACCATCACCTATACAGAACACAATAACAGCGGAGAGCTGCTTTCCCTTACTTCACTATTATCCTCTCTATTTGCCTCACTATTTATATCGCTATTTACAAATTTGTGAGCAATACCAAATAGTGTGGCACAGCAATAAGCGAAATTACAACATTGTGGATTACGTATGGCAACAGAGAAGGCATTTTCAATCCATTGACTTCACTAACGCAATCTTGGTATATGCATGTAGATAATGACGAATTATATTTAAACTACAGAATGTTTAAAACGTCTTTTTGTGTTGACCCATATTACTTAGTCTTGCCATATAGCTATATGATTATTGTCTTAAAATTCAGAACTACTAACAATAACTTGCCTGTGAACACGTTGCGTTATACTGGTACACCCAGACATGAAAGAATTTGTGAAAAATGTAATGTACATGATGTGGCAGATGAGTTTCACTACTTGTTTGTTTGTCCTTTCTTTGACACTGACAGGAGAAGGTACCTCCCTAAGTATTTTTTTACTCGCCCTAATGCTTATAAATTCAAAGCTTTGTTCTCTACAAAAAATAAGAAAATATTACTCAAACTAAAGCACTTCATTACAGTTGTTAACGGTTCTTTCAGATAAATGCTATTAATTATGTCTTTTTCCCATTTTGTTTTTAATTTAGTAATACATTACATTATTTGTAATATTATGGTATGGGTTATCTTTGAAATGATTTTGGACATCACTCTTGGGTTGATTCTTGGAAATTTATTTATGTGTGTGTATGTTTTTATATTTCTGTGCCCAAATGGGGTATGAAATAAATTTCTTGCCTTGCCTTGCCTTGCCTTGCAAACGACGATGAAAGCTGCACCAGCCAAGGCGATCCTTCTTCCTGTTTTGCTTCAACTAAAAACTGCACTCTGACGACGAATGATGCTTGTTCTCACCATCAGATTCTTTTTCCAAAGGAGAGTGCTTATTGGCTGACTGTCGGTACGCTAATGACAACCGATACTGTATGACTCAAGGTGATCCCTCTTCCCAAGGCCTCTTTCGCTCCAATTAAAAACTGCACTCTGACGACGAACGGTGCTTATGTTCGCCACTGGATACTGTACCAATGAATGCATTGAGATTGATTATTAAAGACCCACCAGATCACGTGTCAAAATCACGGGTTTCACGTGTTTTCCCTCTTATATCTGGAAATAAATATTGTTTTGACCAGGTCTGACTCCCCTATAAATGCCCACAAATTCAAACCGAAACATCATTTTAAAGAGCAGCCTCAATTAAAGTTGGGGACATCTATATGTGGGTCACAGATACGCACAAAAAACAAGGGACTTAATTGTGGTGCGTCAGTGTGTCTTTAAGAACAAGATCTGTTTGTTTTGATCGTAAGGATGGGTTTCGTTTTGTGATATTTTGTTACCCTAGGCACACAAGGCAAAAAGAAAGACGCGCACGCGGATGTTTGTGTGCGTGTGCGTGTGTGTGTTGCGCGCGTGCGTGTGTGTGTTCCTGTAAAAGGGATAGACTGGGAAAGGGAAAGAAGTAGATGGGTAGTGGCAGGGGGGCGAGGCGGGGGCGGGGGCAGAGAAACGGACAAAAAGACACGCATAAGTACTCAGGTTTATAAGCAGACAAACAACACGAAAAAGACAGAGCATCATCAACAACAAAACACCCACAGCACAAGTACATGCATAAACACACTCCATCAACCACGCATGGAAAGCACATAATACTCACACAAGCATGCACGTGGCCGCATGCGTACCCCCCCCCCCCCACCCCCCCCACCCCACCACACACACACACATACTGAAACAAACATGTGAGTGCATGCGCGCACTCAGGCATGCACACACACACACACACACACACACACACACACACACACACACACACACACACACACACACACACACATATATATATATATATATACCATTTACTAAAATTCAGTTGTTACTTTTTTTTTCCTGATATTTTTTTCCGGAAACGTTTTTCCCCGTTACTTTTTTTCCGGTTATTTTTTCCCTGTTACTTTCTTTCCTACACTCAGTTACAACAACAAACAAAACAATAACAACAAAAACAGTGACCAATGTTAACTTAATATTCTCATGTCATCCCCATTCTGGAAGTAACAGGATAGTGTCAACCTTTTGTATCCCTACTAAACTATTAATTTACTTCCCAACCATTTGGGGTTATTTTTCTGGTTGAATACACCGACTCCTTTGACACATATCCTCTAGAATGGGGTGGGGGGCGCTATTTCTGTAGAATACACCAACGTGACACACATACATGTACCCAGTAACACTGACTACCCTCTACACCATCAGTGTCTAATGATCAGGGTGAACCTCTTTCTGCTCTGATCACGTTCGAATGCCATGTACTGCTTCTCTCTCTCCCTCTCTATGCTTCTCTCTCTCTCTCTCTCTCTCTCTCTCTCTCTCTCTCTCTCTCTCTCTCTCTCTCTCTCTCTCTCTCTCTCTCTCTCTGTCTCTCTCTCTCTCTCTCTCTCTCTCTCTCTCTCTCTCTCTCTCTCTCTCTCTCTCTCTCTCTCTCTCTCTCTCTCTCTCTCTCTCTCTCTCTCTCTCTCTCTCTCTCTCTCTCTCTATCTCCGTCTCTCTTTCTCTCTCTCTCTCTTTCTCTCTGTGTCTCTCTTTCTCTTTCTATCTCTCTCTCTGTCTCTCTCTCTCTCTCTCTCCCTGACTCTCTCTTCCTCTGTATCTCTGATTCTCTCTTTGTCTATATCTCCGTCTCTATCTTTGTCTGTCTCTTTCTCTACCCCCCCCCCCCTCTCTCTCTCTCTCTCTCTCTCTCTCTCTCTCTCTCTCTCTCTCTCTCTCTCTCTCTCTCTCTCTCTCTCTCTCTCAGTCTCGATCAATCGATGTACTTCGGGTACCATTTTGATGCTTATTGTTTCGAGAATAAAAGCTATGAGCCCCACTTTTAACCGATCCGATGTAATAGGCCCTAGGCCAAATCAAACACTCATCTACGTGTTCAAAGTCTCTATCTCCGTCTGTCTGTCTGTATCTGCATGTCTGCTTTTCTGTCAGTTTCTGTCTGTCACACACACACTCTCTCTCTCTCTCTCTCTCTCTCTCTCTCTCTCTCTCTCTCTCTCTCTCTCTCTCTCTCTCTCTCTCTCTCTCTCTCTCTGTCCCAATTTTGTGGCTTTCCCCCTTATTAGCCATAATTATATCTTTCTTTCTTCCTTTCTTTCTTTCTTTCATTCATTCTCAATATAAAAAGGTAGAGAACGTTTCCCACGCACCGTTTTGTACTTCCACACAAGCCATAGTTTATACGAGGTGCTTTTTCTTCTTCTTTAACATTCAGCTTTCAGCCACAAGATACGAAATATGAGCAGAATGTCACTAATATGTAAAATACAAACTAAGCGATATAACAGAGACAGAGGTGGGGAGAGAGAGAGAGAGAGAGAGAGAGAGAGAGAGAGAGAGAGAGAGAGAGAGAGAGAGAGAGAGAGAGAGAGAGAGAGAGAGAGAGAGAGAGAGAGAGAGAGAGAGAGAGAGGAGAGAGAGAGAGAGAGAGAGAGAGAGAGAGGATAAAGAGAGAGAGAGAGAGAGAGAGAGAGAGATAAAGAGAGAGAGAGAGAGAGAGAGAGAGAGAGAGAGAGAGAGAGAGAGAGAGAGACATGGAGACATAGAGAGAGAGACAAAGACAGACAGAGAGAGAGAGAGAGAGAGAGAGAGAGAGAGAGAGAGAGAGAGAGAGAGAGAGAGAGAGAGAGAGAGAGAGAGAGAGAGAGAGAGAGAGAGAGACAGAGAGAGAGAGAGAGAGAGAGAGAGAGAGAGAGAGAGAGAGAGAGAGAGAGAGAGAGAGAGAGAGAGAGAGAGAGAGAGAGAGAGAGAGAAAGAGAAGAGAGAGAGAGAAAGACAGACACACAGAGAGAGAGAGAGAGCTTAGGTAACCGCAATAACATACATATTATTCTAAACGTGTTAGCAAGAAAAGTGATATTGATGGTGAAACAAACCAAAATTCCAATAGAAAAGAAAAAGAAATGACAGCATGCAGGGAAAATCAAAGAATACAAAAAACCCAATTCAAATCAATATTTGTATCAACATAACACTTGTATGAAGAGAACACATGACTTTATTCCCGTTCCAATATAAAGGAACAAAATACAGTGAACATAACTAGTAGTATGTCATCAGATTCAGAACACCTTGCCCCTAACGGCGCAATGCCGTGAGGACGTTAACCCTTTCACCGCCAATGTCTCATTTTAGCACCACAATGATTTAACGCCCATGTCACGAAAAGGCCTCAAACCAGGGTCTGTTATCCAAAGACCCTGTTTTCTTGAATTTGGGAGGTAAGGATAGGCCTTACGCCATGCATGTCATAGAGGAATCCCCCGTATTGCAGATTATTTGTTTTCTCTCCCCAGGTAAGTTTAATGGAACTTTTTTGCTGAAAAATGGCTGGCGGCGAAAGGGTTAAATAATCTTCTCAGTCATCAGATTCGTTTTACGAGAATCATGCCTCACTAATGCCACAATCGGATCGCTCTGGGATCGAATCCTACGCAGTGTGGTTGGTTGGTCCTTTAGTCTTCGCTCAGTCCTCAGATTCGCTTTACGAGAATCATGCCTCACCAATGCCACAATCGGATCGCTTTGGGATCGAATCCTACGCAGTGTGGTTGGTTGGTCCTTTAGTCTTCGCTCAGTCCTCAGATTCGCTTTACGAGAATCATGCCTCACCAATGCCACAATCGGATCGCTTTGGGATCGAATCATATGCAGTGTGGTTGGTTGGTCCTTTAGTCTTCGCTCAGTCCTCAGATTGTACTCGAAGGGTCCTCCTCCTGCTCAAGAGGGCTCACAAACTACCATATGGTCCAAACTACTGGGACTTCTTCTTCTTCTTCTTCTGTGTTCCCAGGCCATATAGTCATAATTGGTAAGGTAAGCATGTGTCCGTTTTTCAGCTTTCACTGGTCGCCCCGCTGCGTACAGCCGACACATTCCGATTTCGGAGGAGCTCAAAGGAAATTTTGTTTTTCGAAGATTTCTTTTTTTTTAAAGGCAGGAAAATGGGCCAATAAGTCAGAAAGATAGTAGATCATAGAAAGCAAAGGGAAAAGGCAGAGTCAAAGAGAATGGCAGATTAGGGGAAGTTACAAGCACAGAACTTCCAGAAGGTGGGGGAACTATTTTTACGAAAGACCCCCGGTTTCCCCACGGGGAAAACTACTGG
>CM065694.1:52527083-52534583 GCA_017654935.2 Phymorhynchus buccinoides
CGTGGTGGGTCTTTAAAGAGAGTGAACGTCTTCTTTTTTTCTTCTTTTTTTTAAAGAGAAGCTTCGTTACAAAGTCAGAATGCGGTCTTCGGCAGAGGGTGCTTGCTTTTTCTGTGAACCTGGTGACCTCATAACATTCAAACAAAGCACCCGTTTAAAATGGAAGAACACGCAAAAACACTCTTCAAAGTAGTGCGACCCACGGTACTCCGTGTCTTATGGTACAGAGGAGTATTAAGCTTAAATGTAGAGGAACGTGTTTCTATACAGTATGTGTTTGTTGATTGTCTTTACTTGTTCTGTTTTACTGCAAATTGTTTGGCTCGCAATGGTGCGTGAGATTGTGTACTGTAGTTGCTTGTTTGTTTGTCTGTCTGTTTAATTAATTAGTTGTTTGATAAAAACGAATTTTATAACAGTTTCACTCAGCAAAATATATAGGCTCACCTTATTTGTTTGTTTAATTTGACTTATATTCGACGGTAAATACAAATCTTTTCGTTTCCAAGCACCACACATCTGGAACAATTTCCTTTTCTCTCTCCTCAGCTCTCCATTTCTGTCTTCTCGCAAAACTGGCCTGAAGACGCATCTTTTCAGAAAATATCTCTGTTCATTTCTGTCTGTCCATTCACTGTCAGTCAACCCTGCAAAGATTGTTTTACAAATAATTCGTGTTTTATGTAGGTATTTTAAATGTGAGTTGTGTGAGTGCAATAAAGGGATCTGTTTTCTAAATAATTTTAAGTACATGTACTTTGAATATATTTTGTGTGCGTGGGGTAAACTTACTTTTTCTTCTTCTTCTTGTTTTCATGTAAAGCGCGGTGAGTCCTGCTGTGTATGGAGAATAGCGCTATACAAGATGTACCCTGCATTTCTCGGTTAATTCTATTTTTCCGTTTTTGCCTTTCTTACTATACACAAAGCTGTATTTTATGAACATGTTTAGCTAATAACATTTTTTGAATACTAACCCTATCCCTAACCCTAGCCCTAAACCTAACCATACCCCCCCCCCCCCCCCCCCCCCCACACACACACACACACTATGTACTGCAGTACACCGCGATTTGTCACAGTTGTGGTTCGTTGCGTTTTTCCGTCTTATAAGGTGGGGGGTAGAGTTAGGGTTGGGGCTAGGGTTAGGGTTAGGGTTAGTATTCCAAAAAGGTTATTAGCTGAATATGTTCCTAAAATACAGCTTTATGTATGGTAAGAAAGGCAATAACGGAAAAATACAATTAATCGAGAAATGTAGGGGGGGGGGGGGGGGGGGGCACATCTTGACCTTTACCATTATTTTTATTATATGATTATAATTATTATTATTATTATTATTTGTGTATTATTATTATTATTGTTTATTATTATTATTATTATTACTGTCGACTAACTTCGCGCCTCATAAAAATTAAAAGGGGGTTGATTGCAGAACTCCAAGCTAATAGTATAACTGGAGCAAAATACCTTTAACTTGTGAGTTTGTGTGTGTACTTAGCGATAAAAGTGCAATCAAAACGTGGTTATGTGAAAATTGTATAGGCGATTAAAGGTATGTGTACACGTTAACATCATTCACAAAATATCACTATTTCCCCCATGGCAACACAGTGAGTTGTAAGTCATATCATGAGTGGCCTAGCACTGTGATGTTGCCATGGGAAAACAGAGATATTTTGTGAATACTGTTAACGTGTACAGAGACCTTAAGGTAGTGCATGCACTCTTTGCTCTGTAGTGAGTGCCCTCAATGATGATTCATTTCATTTATTCAGTCAGTCAGTCAGCGAAGAAGAAGAAGAAGAAGAAGAAGAAGAAGAAGAAGAAGAAGAAGAAGAAGAAGAAGAGAAGAAGAAGAAGAAGAAGAAGAAGAAAGAAGAAGAAGAAGAAGAAGAAGAAGAAGAAGAAGAAGAAGATCAAGAAGAAGAAGAAGAAGAAGAAGAAGAAGAAGAAGAAGAAGAAGAAAAAGAAGAAGAAGAAGAAGAAGAAGAAGAAGAAGAAGAAGAAGAAGAAGAAGAAGAAGATCAAGAAGAAGAAGAAGAAGAAGAAGAAGAAGAAGAAGAAGAAGAAGAAGATCAAGAAGAAGAAGAAGAAGAAGAAGAAGAAGAAGAAGATCAAGAAGAAGAAGAAGAAGAAGAAGAAGAAGAAGAAGATCAAGAAGAAGAAGAAGAAGAAGAAGAAGAAGAAGAAGAAGAAGAAGAAGAAGATCAAGAAGAAGAAGAAGAAGAAGAAGATCAAGAAGAAGAAGAAGAAGAAGAAGAAGAAGAAGAAGAAGAAGAAGAAGAAGAAGAAGAAGAAGAAGAAGAAGAAGAAGAAGAAGAAGAAGAAGAAGAATGTGGAAGAAAGGTATGTCTGAGAAGGCAAACCGATGAAGGTTTGGTACAGTAAACTTATGCGATGTCAAGTTCCAACGACATAGCGACAGACTGATCAAACTGAAGATTAAACGTTTAACCCTGAGGGCATAACAAACAAATGCACGAGAAAGGGCACACAACATGGCATAATGTGGTTTGTATGACGTTTAGAACAGAAAAGTGCAAAACCTTAAACTTATCCCATAAATAGGCAGATAACGTACAATACGTGAACATTATACTGTAGGGTGTATCTTTCTTAAGTTAACCCTTTCATCGCCACTGTCGCCTATTGGCACCGCAATGATTGAACACCCATGTCACTAAAAGGCATCAAATGAAGGTCTGTTGTCTAATGACCTTGTGTTCTTAATGTTGGGAGGTAAGAACAGGCCCTATTTTATGGATGTCACAAAAGAATCCCCAATATTGCAGATGAAATCTTTTCTCTACACAGGTAAGTTTAATGGAAAGTATTGGCTGAAAAATGGCTGGCGTTGAAAGGGTTTTAATGCATCAGATTCTCTGACCTTTAACAAACAAACAAAAAATAATTATACATATTTCGTCTTTAAGAAACTCTAGCAAACACAACGTCAGCCTAACCATCCGATTAATTAACATGTCTAATCGTTTTTTCAAAGATACACTGACGCACCGCGATTAAGTCCCTTGTTTTTTTCTGGGTAGCTGTGACCCACATACAGATGTCCCCAACTTCAAATTGAGGCTGCTCTTTAAAATGATGTTTCGGTTTGAATTTGCGGGCATTTATATGGGAGTCAGACCTGGTCAAAACAAGATTTATTTCCAGCTATAAAAGGGAAAATACGTGAAACCCGTGATTTTGACACGTGATCTGGTGGGTCTTTAACGTTCTAGCACACTAGCCCACTGATTTGGATTGTGAGGGACAAGCAATAAGCCTTGTGTGCAGTTTGAAGAGCGGCAATTCCCCATGACCTTCGACGAACGTTGCAGTCAACTCTTTGAACTATTTCCAATAAACTGGTGATCAGGATTGGGGGGAGGGGGGACCCGTACTGTTCGTTGAATGCAACAACATTATTCAGAGGCATGTTGTGGTTTTGTTGTTGTTGTTGTTGTGGGTTTTTTTTTACGATTATGTATGGATTTCTTTCCGCCCCTGTATCATTTTCGGTTCGTCTGACTGCCTGCCTACCTATTTATCTATCTGTTTGTCTGTTTGCTAGACTGGATGATATCTTGCTAGTTTGTCTGTCTGTTTGATAGACTGGCTGGTTTGCATTTTGGTTGGCTAACTGACAGCTACCTATACCCCCCTCTCCATCTCTCTCTCTCTCTCTCTTTGAGTGTGTGTGTGTGTCTGCATGTGTGTGTAGGTGTCTGTCTGTGCGTGCGCGCGCGTGTGTGTGTGTGTTGTGACGAGAGAGAGAGAGAGAGAGAGAGAGAGAGAGAGAGAGAGAGAGAGAGAGAGAGAGAGAGAGAGAGAGAGAGAGAGAGAGAAAAGAGAGAGAGAGAGAGAGAGAGAGAGAGAGAGAGAGAGAGAGAGAGAGAGAGAGAGAGAGAGAGAGAGAGAGAGAGAGAGAGAGAGAGAGAGAGAGAGAGAGAAGATCGACAGACAGACACAGACATGGACAGACAGAGAGAAAAGCACACCAAAAAAAGTAAACAACCAAAAACTATAATCCCAAACCAAAACAACATCCACAAACAAAGCGTAGGTCTGGGCGTAACAGTCGGCTTTCTGCGGTAACACCGCTGATCATTCAAGGGACGCAACCCGGCTCCTTATGAATAATTCATGAGGGATCCGCATTCATTCATTCTACTCTTCTGTTATGTTACAAGACAACCCGCGCCATGAGGTCATTAACTGACACAATTTTCACGCCGCATGTCCACACACACACTCACACGCATACACGCATGCACGCGCACGCGCGCACACACACACACACGCACGCACACGCACACACACACCTTTCTTGTCTAATATCACTTTTTGTGAAAAGACATTAAATCAAAGAACAACAACAACAGAGAGAGAGAGAGAGAGAGAGAGAGAGAGAGAGAGAGAGAGAGAGAGAGAGAGAGAGAGAGAGAGAGAGAGAGAGAGAGAGAGAGAGAGAGAGAGAGAGAGAGAGAGAGAGAGAGAGAGAGAGAGAGAGAGAGAGAGAGAGAGAGAGAGAGCGAGCGTATAAAACACTATGAAAAGTGAAAAGAAGGGAGGTAAGCCGTGAAAGAAAGGAAGTGACGTCCGTACCGGATGTTCGTACACTGTCGTGTAAACGTCAAAAAAATAAATGAGGAAAGAAAGAAATTCAACTTCAGCCAGAGGTGTTACATTGCATGATTTAAATGGCATCACGAAGCGTGACACTCAGACTCTGAAATAAAATAAAATAAAAGAACGAATGGGAAATATAATAATTATATGAATGAACAGAATATAGAACTTGCAGCAGAAAATAAATGGAACTGTGATATGAATGAAGACACTAACCAACGATTGGATTTTTAATACACTTTCACTTAAAACAATTAGGGAATGAGATTTGTTTTTAAAATCAGAAGTATGTGATAAAATAGCACGCTTTTATTGGGTTACTGTGGGGTTTAATGAGTTCAGAAGGTGGAGAACAGGCAAGGTGGTCTAAGGAATAAGCAATAGAGAATGCATAAAACAAAAAGTAAGTTTGTGTATTGTGAACAGCCACAAACAGCCACCGAAGTAATGTGTTTTATCATTTGTGACCCAGCACCACGAAAGGGACATTAAGTCGCAGGACTACTTTCTTTGCACAAACAGGCTGGGAAAGTAAAACAATTCTCATTTTTTGTCAATTTTTAGTCATGCTTTGTTTTGTGTTCTCTAACATCTTATCTTTCATATTATTTCATACGGTCTCTAAATGGTCTTATAAGTGCTTAAAAACGAGTAGGTCAGTGCAATTTCATTAGCTAGACTAAACTTTAGACAGTTTTTTTTGGTGGGAAAATGGCTAACATTCACCCCATTAACTGTAAATATGCATAACTCTGGAGGTTAAAAAAGACACAAGAATGGTTCAAGAATGGTTCTTGTATCATTAGAAAGAGAAGCGTCTGAAGTTTATTTTAATTTTTGCATTTTCTTTTACTTAATTATCATGCATAATGATGTATTATTGTACTTATACAGTCTGTCACCAAATATTGTTTATGAAATATTCAGGAGCACGCAATAAGCGCTAGCTTGTTGATGCTCTTTTGTTTTGCTTTCTGTTGCTTGGAAATATTAAAAGATTTGTTTATACCAAGTTTTCAATTGCTTAATTTTCTCAGAATGGTCAGTTTAACACTTAAATATCCATTTCGTGGTGCTGGGTCACATTGTAACCCCCTTATTACTGGTGAAATCACATTCGTCACTTCCTTCCTAGATGCTTTCTTGCTAAGCCCACGCAAACTGCTTCATTATCATCAACAGAAAAAAACTATCGTAATTTTAATGTTCAGGTGTTCGGGTCGTTAACAAAACAAAGCACGCCATTACTTCTACACAGCAACGCCCAAGTTACAGTCATTTAACATCACACTTCCCTTTACCAAAAAAAAAAATCATATCGTAAACTTTGCGAAGAGCAACTTTGCTAAACATAACTGGTTTGTTGATTCTCATTACAAATTCATTTCAGACAAATAATATATTTAAGTACAGTGGAACCCCAACTAACGGGCACCTCAGTATTGCGGACACCCCAGAAATCCGGACAGATTTACTCAGTCTCTTCACTTCTTATTTGTTACTAAAAGAGTATTTTTCGGACTATAAGGCGATACGTTTTCCCCAGACTCAGACCCCTGCGCCTTATAATGTGACCAAAGAAATAGTAAGAAAGTATAGTAACAAAATTTGGGTAAAATTTAGGAGGTGCGCCTTATACAAAGGTGCGCCTTATAGTCCGAAAAATACGTATCCAGTATAACGACCACCTCGCAATTGTATTTGACAATTGTATTTGACAAAGGGAAGTCCAATACATTTCCCAAATGTTACCAGCTACGACGTGGGTGTTCGGGTTTTTGTTCGTCACACCTCACAATTACGGACAGTTTGGACCGGTCTTGTAGGTGGTCGCATTGCTGAGGTTCGACTGTTTTGCTTAGGTTTTTGCATACAGCCGTTACCTAGATTGTATGTTGTGCATGAGCTGTGAATCCCATAGCAATGTTTTAGGTTTCCTTTTTCTCTTTCTCTCAATGCTGTTTGGCGTTTCAGCAGAAATATGTCTGTCTGTCTTTTACCCCCTCCCCCCCCCCCTCTCTCTCTCTCTCTCTCTCTCTGTGTGTGTGTGTGTGTGTGTGTGTGTGTGTGTGTGTGTGTGTGTGTGTGTGTGTGTGTGTGTGTGTGTGTGTGTGTGTGTGTGTGTGTGTGTGTGTGTGTGTGTTTCTTTCCTGTTCCTTGTGGATGAGTGATTGGGAAAAAATCGCAGTGGCAGGCAGTACAAGGAACACACGCACGTGGTCTATGCAAACCTCTCTTCTCTCTCTCTCTCTCTCTCTCTCTCTCTCTCTCTCTCTCTCTCTCTCTCTGTGTGTGTCTGTCTGTCTCTCTGTCTGTCTGTCTGTCTCTCTCTCTCTCTATCTCTCTCTCTCTATCTCTCTCTCTCTCTCTCTTTTTCTCTCTCTCTCTCTCTCTCTATCCTCTCTCTCTCTCTCTCTCTCTCTATCTCTCTATCTCTCTCTCTATCTCTCTCTCTCTCTCTCTCTCCCTCTCTCTCTCTCTCTCTATCTCTCTCCCACTCTCTCTCTCTCTCTCTCTATCTATCTCTCTCCCCCCCTCTCTCTCTCTCTCTCTCTCTCTCTCTCCTCTCTCTCTCTCTCCCTCTCTCCTCTCTCTCTCCCTCTCTCTCCTCTCTCTCTCCTCTCTCTCTCTCTCTCTCTCTGTGCGTCGTTTGTGCGCGTTTGTATGTAGTTGTGCATAAAAAGAAGGGTGGGGGTGGGGGGTGGGGGGGTATCCATGTATGTAGGCCTACACCTTTTTAAAAAATCTTTATTTGTGCACCTTTCTCATTCCTGTGACACATAGAGTAGAAAACGGGTGGAGGTGGGGGGTGTCAAAACCAACATTGCTTCAAATGAAATATCATACAAAACTAAGAATTCAGTCAGT
>CM065694.1:52549583-52554583 GCA_017654935.2 Phymorhynchus buccinoides
GAAAGAGTTTGTAGAGACAAGGTTCGGCGGAAAGTTGCTGGGTTAAATGCCACAGAACATGGCTTGTACATATTGAAATTACGGTAAATTAGCACACGTTTAAACCAGTGGCAGCGAAAAAGTTGTTATTAGTGAAAAAATACCCCCCCCCCCCCCCCCCCCTCCCCCTCCCCCCCTCCCCGCCTATCCTTCATCATCAGTCACATAAAAGTCGCGTGCAATAAAAAAAATAAAAAAAATAAAAAAAGGTGGTGCGCCTCTGGCTGCGAAGCGCTCTCCAGGTGGGAGCAACCCGAATTTCACAGAGACGCCTCTGTGACTAAAAAGTACCATATACTAAAAAATCCACGAAAAAATCAGTATGATTACTGTGTCTTTAGGATAGTTTCATACAATCATAGGCCTAATAATTTTGTCTATAATGCATTTGCCTTATTAATCGTATAGATTTACAAATACTATAGTGTTTACTATACTCAAACATTGACTCAAGTGTACGGTTTCTTTTATCATCGACTGGCAATATGCTTCAAGCTTAGTAGAATGAGAAGAGAAGGTATATGACAACAGACGGTTTTCGGGGGAAAAAACTAGGGGAGAGCACTTCGTGAAAATTAGAGTTCTTTCCCTTCATTACTCGGTCAAATACCATAGCAACAATGCAACAATGGCGTCGAAGCTTGAAACCGCAGGATGCGAGCCAGCTATTTACAAACTTTTTTTTAGACAAATTAGGGGCGTCCAGTATCCACAAACTGAGAGAACTTGCAAACTGTGACGTAAAAATATAACGACTTACGGTGTTCTAAGTGATGTAAGTCTAATCAAACACACGAGCCGAGTATAAGCTGGGGATCTACTTGAAGGTAGAGAAACTTCCCCTGTTTGATCGATTGAATTAGGCAAAGCCGAGTAAGCTGGGGATCTACCTGAAGGTAGAGTAACTTCCCATGTTTGACC
Source organism: Phymorhynchus buccinoides (assembly GCA_017654935.2). Lineage (NCBI taxonomy): Eukaryota > Metazoa > Mollusca > Gastropoda > Neogastropoda > Raphitomidae > Phymorhynchus > Phymorhynchus buccinoides. The sequence continues at coordinate 52,550,544 of CM065694.1, forward strand.
GATTGAATTAGGCAAGATCACTCCCACACACCATGAAATTACTCCCCTTAATTATTTCCAAACAATTCCTGTTGATTCACTGCAACTAACAATACAGCTAGGGTCTTTTCCGAATGACTCTTCAGCTGGTAGGGCCGGCCGAATGAAAGTCCGTTCAACGTCCCCACACCTGGAACAGGTACATGTGGGACGTTGGTAGCTATAACAATAGTGGGGGCGGTCCTGGAGGTATTGCAATACCAGGAAAGACCCGTACTGGTAACATGGGAGGCTGGCCGTGTGAGTGAAAATCCGTTTAACGTCCTCCAGTCTGGAACAGACACATATTGGGACACTAGCAGATATAAACATGGTGGGAACGATCCTGGAGGCAATGCCCGGAGGCAGTGCAACGCCAGTAAAGTCCCGATTTTGTATCAGTACAGATGGGAGGCTGGCCCCTGGTGTTGCAGCCTTTGGTATTAGTTGGTCTTTGAAGACCATCGCAAGCGCCAACGTTTTGCGTCCATGGCTGGATGGAAATCTGTTTAACCCTTTCACCGCCAATGTAGCATTTTTGCACCACAATGATTTGTAACACCCACACCATTAAAACTCTTGAAATCGGGGTCTATTTTTCAATGATATTGTGTTCCTAAGTTTGGGTAGAAAGGCTTGACCCTATTCTAAATGTGTCACAGAAAAATCCCACAATATTGCAAACGAAATCTTTACTGTAGCCAAATAAGTTTAATAGAGATTTTTGGCTCAAAGATGGCTGGCGGTGAAAGGGTTAACGACCTCCGGGCTGGAACAGACACATATGGGACACTGGTAGATAAAAAGATGGTGGGAACGATCCTGGAGGCAATGCCCGGAGGCAGTGCAACGCCAGGAAAGTCCCGATTTTTTTTTTATCAATATAGATATATGATAAATGATGGATGCAAGCAATGCGTCCATGGCTAGGCGAGTAATCATGTGATGTTATACTTTACTTAAAATGCACCACTTCAGCTTTTGCATGATTCACGTGCAATGCTGAAGAAGACAACAGTATGCTGTATTATCCATCAGACAAATCGTATTGTTTGTCAAGAAGGACACACATCTGCTACTTTCGTGTTCTTGTGTAATTCGTGTTATTTATCTGTATCATCTCTCTCTGTCTGTCTGTCTGTCTGTCTCTGTCTCTCTCTCTCTCTCTCTCTCTCTCTCTCTCTCTCTCTCTCTCTCTGTCTCTCTCTCTCTCTCTCTCTCTCTCTCTCTCTCTCTCTCTCTCTCTCTCTCTCTCTGTCTCTCTCTCTCTCTCTTCGTTTGTGTCTAGCGTATGCACATTGTTTGCGTGTCTGTGCGCGCATGTCTCATCAATCATGCAACAGACGTATCTGATACCCACAAACAAAACAGAAACTAAACAAACATGACAAACATTCTTCTTCTTCTTCTTCTGCGTTCCCAGGCCATATGGCCATAATGGGTAAGGTGTCCGTTTTTCAGTTTTCACTGGTCTCCCCGCTGCGTACAGCCGACACATTCCGATTTCGGAGGAGCTTAAGGGAGAAAAGTTATTTGGAAGATTTTTTTGAAAAAAGGCAGGAGAATGGGCCAATAGGTCAGAAAGATAGTAGATGATAGAAAGCAAAGGGAAAAGGCAGAGTCAAAGAGAGTGGCAGATTAGAGGAAGTTACAAGCACAGAACTTCCCGAAGGTGGGGGAACTATTTTTACGAAAGACCCCCCGGTATCCCCACGGGGAGACAACTATTCAAAGATGCATAGAAACCCCTTATAGTAGAACCCAGAAGCCCAAATGACTAACCTATTACACTGAAAAGTCAGCTAAAATGGGCCAACGACCCACGGGTAGGATCTAGTAATAAATAACCATTACAATGATTCACTGTGTCTTCTGTTCAAAACAGCGCGCTTGTCATAAAATACATTGAAATGATTCGTGGATGTGCTTTCTATGCCAGAGATTAGCCAACTCCCCAAAAGCTGACGGGTTTTAATCCCCTGTCAACAGCTTGTTTAGGAGAGGGGAGGTCTTACATCGGCAGCCTGATAATGCTTTCTATTAGGACATACGTTCTGAGCGTAAAATGATCTGCGGGAGAAACAGACAGAAGTACATATGAGACCCAGCACCACGAAAGGGACATTAAGTCGCTGGGCTAGTTTCTCACAACAGGCTTGTGAAGTCAAGAATCTCATTTTCTATCAATTTTGAGATATGGGTATTTTTGTGCTCTCCAACATCTCATTTTCATATCAATAAAGGATAATTTGTATTAATAATAATAATAATAATAATAATAATAATAATGGGAACTTATATAGCGCTCTTTCTCACACGAGCTCAGTGCGCTTTACATTAATGACAAAAACATTAAAGGCAAACAAATAATCAATCATTACAAAGTAAGATAAACACGATGATTGCACGCAACATTCTCTTATTTCCTCACACACACACACACACACACACACACACACACACACACACACACACACACACACACACGTACGCACGCGCGCGCGCACACACACACACACGCACGCCTACAAAAATAAAATAGTTACAATATGAAAATTCTAAGAAGAAACATAGACCACATTCACATTCTCAATCAAGTTTGGATACAATACTGCAACTTAAAATAAAATCATACTGCCATCGACATACCATTTACATAACTAATTATAATAGACAAATTTTACAACAACAAAAATACCCTTATTATGGTCTCGAAATACTCCAAAAAGTGTTTTAAATTTAGTAGGTTGATGCATTTTCTTCAGCTAGGCTAAACTTCAGACTAATTTCTCAAAATGACCGACAGTCATCCTACCAACTTTGAATGCTCATAACTCTAAAACCAAAAATGTGACAAGAATGATTTTTATATCATTGGAAAGAGAATTGTCTAAAGATGTTAATTGGACCATTGTCTCAGAATGGTCATTTTGACACTTAATGTCCCTTTCGTGGTGCTGGGTCACATATATATGCAAAGGGGAAAAAAAGAAGAAAGAATAAGACAGTATTTCTAAGGGCTGCCCGTAAGTCTGATTTAATTAAAGCAAAAAATAAAGGAATACTGTAAGACACGCCAAAATTGCATTACATTATAATTCATTTTATCGTTTATAGATGTCGACAGTCAAGCCATTTTCTGCTTTGGGTATTCAGCATGGAATGGAGAAGTAAGTTAACCCCTTTCCAGTGTCTGGCCCCGTGTCTACAAGGGGTGTGTGATGTCATTGATGATGTCATAACTTTTGATGTCATAGCCCTGGAATGAGGGTTTGTGTTTTGTTTAGACAAGTCAGGAAAGATATATCTCTAGACAGTTTTCTCAGATTGAGTCCAACAAGTCTCGTTTAAATTTTATACACACAAAAAAAGAGAAAGACAATCGATAATTTATCTATTTTCCTCTGGCAGTGAAGGGGTAAGAAAAAATAAAACAGAAAAAAATAACTGTTCTGCACTTATGTTAAATGACTGTTCTGCATTTCTGTTAAATGACTGTTCTGCACTTCTGTTAAATGACTGTTCTGCACTTCTGTTAAATGACTGTTCTGCACTTCTGTTAAGTGACTTCTGTATTTCTGTTAAACGACTGTTCTGCACTTCTGTTAAATGACTGTTCTGCACTTCTGTTAAATGACTGTTCTGCACTTCTGTTAAGTGATTGTTCTGCACTTCTGTTAAATGACTGTTCTGCACTTCTGTTAAGTGACTTCTGCATTTCTGTTAAGTGACTTCTGCACTTCTGTTAAACGACTGTTCTGCACTTCTGTTAAATGACTGTTCTGCACTTCTGTTAAATGACTGTTCTGCACTTCTGTTAAGTGATTGTTCTGCATTTCTGTTAAATGACTGTTCTGCATTTCTGTTAAATGACTGTTCTGCATTTCTGTTAAATGACTGTTCTGCATTTCTGTTAAGTGACTTCTGCACTTCTGTTAAATGACTTCTGCACTTCTGTTAAGTGACTGTTCTGCACTTCTGTTAAGTGACTTCTGCACTTCTGTTAAATGATTGTTCTGCAC
>CM065694.1:52564583-52587083 GCA_017654935.2 Phymorhynchus buccinoides
AATTGATGCACATTCGCCAGAAAGGCGCAAATGGAGCAATTTTCTAACAGGCGTAAATTGAGTGGTAACCCTGTAGACATCCAACCTGGATGTTGTTGTTGCCTGTCTGTCGTTTCCGACAATGACTGCCAGATAGCAGAGGGGGGCAGATACTATTCCGACGGGCTGGGCGAGAATTAGTTTATAGCGGAGATGCCTTGCCCAGGGTACATCCCCACTCTCTCGGCCAAAGGGATTTGAGGACGAGAGTCGGCGTTCAGGATGGTCCCCCAAAAGGCCAACCAATCTGTTTGGCTGCAGCACCAGAGCCGGTGCAAAGGCCCCCCTCGTTCGAGAGTCATAGTCTTCCACGAAAGACTAAGCTGTAGCATGATATTCCAATACTGTAGAATATCATTCATAGTACAGCTCTCATTTACTATTGGCCCTTTCTACAGGCTAATGTCACCCAGTGATAAAAGCCAATTGAGTAAAGGGCCGAACCTGGATGTAGCTGCCTGGTTAATAACACAATGAGTTTGCAGAGGAAGGGTTTTGGTTTGGCTTAACCCTTTCACCACCAGCCATATTTCAGCCCAAAAAAAGTTCCATTAAATTTACCTGGGTAGAGAACAAAATCCATCTGCAGTATTGGGGATTCTTCAGTGACATATATATATAAAATAAGGTCTAGCCTTACTTCCCAAAACTAAGACAATAAGGTGTTTGAATAATATACCCTAATATTAGTGACATAGGTGTTAAATCACTGTGGGGCTAAAATGCGACTTTGGCGGTGAAAGGGTTAAACAAATGTTTTATTGACACACATCGGCAGCAACATAAAGAAAGACAAGACAGAGAAGGGAATGAGATATATATAGGAAGCCTATTTTGACACGTGTTGGCTTTGTGGTTGACTGACTACTATGAGCAGACCCATGTAACAGAAGAAAACGACTACAATACAAGAACCAAACAACGGATATAGCTCTGGTACCTTTCAATTTCTCCACCATCTCAATGTCTTTCAGGAACACGCCAAAAATGGCTTGTGGCACAGCCTCCCAGAATCTGACTGGTTTATCCCAATATATTTGTTCCCGTGCAGTTTAAACAAAGGTAGTCAATAGAATAAGACGTATATCCAAAATTCCACCCACATCTCCAAATATTGGTTTCGTACGAATATTAAAAACATTTGATCTCAGACGTTACTTTTTGTTGAATTTTTTTTAAAGAAAGTTAATGAAACAAACATGTAGCATTCCACAAGTTGATGACAGTAGACACAGGAAAATATATGTTAAAGACACACTGACGCACCACGATTAAGTCCCTTGTTTTTTTGCTGGGTAGTTGTGGCCCACATACAAATGTCCCTAACTTCAAATTGAGGCTGCTCTTTAAAATGATGTTTCGGTTTGAATTTGGGGGCATTTGTATGGGAGTGAGACCTGGTCAAAACAAGATATATTTTTCCAGCTATAAGAGGGAAAACACGTGGAACCCGTGATTTTGACACGTGATCTGGTGGGTCTTTAAAAGCCAGGCTGCATGCTTGGCACGCGATATTATAGAAGGCAATTTCAGCCATGCCTATTTCAAATGCCGTAAACTTGGCTTGATGAATTAAAGTATTCTTTGCCAAACCCTCTTCGATAAAAAAAATAAACAAAGAAACCGTTACTATTTTGAAAAAGCTAAAACACCCTTTCGTCCATAAATCTAAATCGTATTTTTCTAAATTGGAAAGAAAATTCGAAGAACGTAATTATTGTCATTAACACCCCAAACTCCAATGCACAAAACTGGTTAGAGAAAGTGGACATTCTCGTCTTCGGGCCCTGTAGTTATGAGTGCGAATTAGACAGCCAACACGGGGACTAGTATGTAAATTAGACTCAACTCCCAAACGATTGGCTGTTTAGCCTAAATGACATACTAATGCCCGTTTTGAATGTCTAAGACCCGCTCATGACTACAGGGCTTTAACCACAATTAAACCTTTCTCTGTCAAAATCTTGGTCACAATTTGGAAGAACGAAACTATTGTCATCAACACCCAAAACTCCAGTACACAACATAAGTCAGGGGAAATGGAAATTTTCGTCTTCGTGTCCTCATACTTTAACCACTTAACCACGATTAAAACCTTTCTAAGTCACAATCGTGGTCTAGGAGTAGGACACATGCTATTAGCTCAGTAATGCAGTACATGTATAGAGTTAGGAGGAGGAGAAGCAAGCAGGTAGTAAGGGCCGTACGAACCTGCCACCTTAGTCATAAAAGATGACCCCCCCCATTAACACCGGTTCATGTAAAACACCTCGCTTGACGCTTCTTTACAAATCTCCTTTCACCTCCCACCAACCACCGTATTCATCTCTCTCTCTCTCTCTCTCTCTCTCTCTCTCTCTCTCTCTCTCTCTCTCTCTCTCTCTCTCTCTCTCTCTCTCTCTCTCTCTGTGTGTGTGTCTCTCTCTCTCTCTCTCTCTCTCTCTCTCTCTCTCTCTCTCTCTCTCTCAATCTCTCTCTCAATCAATCAATCTCTCTCTCTCAATCTCTCTCTCAATCAATCAATCTCTCTCTCTCTCTCTCTCTCTCTCTCTCTCTCTCTCTCTCTCTCTCTCTCTCTCTCTCTCTCTCACTCACACACACACACACACACACACCCTCTACACTTTTGTCTGACACACCAGAAGGGGTCCTCCCAAACCATCACGCAGACGTCCTCCTTAACTAAGGAGCATAAAAGGTCAAAGGTCAAGGGTGACACGCACGCACGTGCGCACGCACGCGCAAGTAGGACTGCTGTCGCCTGTCCTCCACTCCTCAGTACTGGCAGAGAAATGAGGAAAGAAGACCCCACGACAGGACAGTGACGAGCTGAAAGATGAGTGGGTGATGATGACAGAGAGAGAGAGAGAGAGAGAGAGAGAGAGAGAGAGAGAGAGAGAGAGAGAGAGAGAGAGAGAGAGAGAGAGAAACGAGAGAGAGAGAGAGAGAGAGAGAGAGAGAGAGAGAGAGAGAGAGAGAGAGAGAGAGAGAGAGAGAGAGAGAGAGGAGTGGATAGGGATAGAAGGAACTTGGCTAAGCGAAGGGGAGAGGGAAAGAAGGGGGGGCATACTGGGTAGATATGCAAGAAACTTTAGCGGGAAAAGAAAGAGAGAAATACGAAATACGAATGTTTTATTGAGGGTAAAAAGGATAAGCTACAATAGCTTCTTTGCACCTGGCCCTCTTCTCATTCACACACTCACACCATGCATCGAGCAAAGAAAAATGGACATAAAAACAATCAATTCAACGAAATGAAACAAGAATGGCAAAAGTGGGCACATTAAATAATTGAAAAAGAAATAAAAGGGGGAATTGAATTAAAGACCCACCACGTCACGTGTCAAAATCATGGTTTTCACGTGTTTTCTCTCTTATAGCTGGTAAGAAATCTTCCAAGCATAAGATGGAATGTGACACGTAATGTGGGGGGTCTTTGAAGGCAAATATGGATAATATCAGCAAGGAGAGAGAGAGAGAGAGAGAGAGAGAGAGAGAGAGAGAGAGAGAGAGAGAGAGAGAGAGAGAGAGAGAGAAATAGAGAGAGACAGACAGAGAGACAGAGAGAGACACAGAGAGACACAGAGACAGGGAGACCCTGGGAAAGTTGTGGGAAGGTTAAGCTTGGGATGGAATGGGGTTTTTTTTAAAGTGTTTTTAAGTGAGGGATTTTTGTGAAGATCCGACACCCCACAGCTTGTGAAGAGAAGACAAGCTGTCAATGATGAGTACGAGTGTGAGGGCACATTCCGTGTCTCTGGGGTGAGCGCCGTCCTTTGTCCCCTCCTAACCCAGGACCAGCCTGAAGAATAGCAGCACTGAACTGACGACAAAGGCACATAGTATAGACTGTCCATGGGAACATGCCAAAGCATTGACCAGACGGTAAGCCATACGAATGGACTTACATTTGCCTGAAGAATAGCAGCACTGAACTGACGACAAAGGCACATAGTATAGACTGTCCATGGGAACATGCCAAAGCATTGACCAGACGGTAAGCCATACGAATGGACTTACATTTGCCTGAAGAATAGCAGCACTGAACTGACGACAAAGGCACATAGCATAGACTGTCCATGGGAACATGCCAAAGCATTGACCAGACGGCAAGCCATACGAATTGACTTACTTTTGACTGAAGAATAGCAGCAGCCCTGAACTGACGACAAAGGCATATAGTATAGACTGTCCATGGGAACATGCCAAAGCATTGACCAGACGGCAAGCCATACGAATTGACTTACTTTTGACTGAAGAATAGCAGCACTGAACTGACGACAAAGGCACATAGAATAGACTGTCCATGGGAACATGCCAAAGCATTGACCAGACGGCAAGCCATACGAATGGACTTACTTTTGCCTGAAGAATAGCAGCAGCCCTGAACTGACGACAAAGGCACATAGTACAGACTACCCATGGGAACATGACAAAACCAGACGACAAGCCATACGAATGGACTTACTTTTGACTAAAGAGTAGCAGCACTGAACCGACGACAAAGGCACATAGTATAGACTGTCCATGGGAACATGCCAAAGCATTGACCAGACGGCAAGCCATACGAATTGACTTACTTTTGCCTGAAGAATAGCAGCACTGAACTGACGACATGCCAAAGCATTGACCAGACGGCAAGCCATACGAATGGACTTACTTGCGACTAAAGAAAAGCAGCACTGAACTGACGATAAAGGCACATAGTATAGACTGTCCATGGGAACATGCCAAAACATTAACTAGACGGTAAGCCATACGAATTGACTTACTTGTGACTGAAGAATAGCGGCACTGAACTGACGACTAAGGCATATATAGTACAGACTACCCACGGGAACATGACAAAGCATTGATCAGACGGCACAATCGCATCGCACTGACGGCGAATCGTACGTAGTGTAGCAGGCCCTTTAAAGTTTCCTTTCAGACATTTCAATGTGCTCACTTGTTGCAATCTTCATGCTTTGAGACCAGTTTCTTCTACTTATCTCCTTCGGTGTGCTTTCATCTCTCCGAGTCTCTCTACGTCTCTGTCTCTCCAGGTCTCTGTTTCTGTCTGTCTCTCTCTCCCTCCCTCCACATCCTCCTCCTCCTCCTCCTCCATCATCAGTTCTTTTTCTGTTACTCACGCTCACTGACATTTAGCTCTCGTGCCAGTAAAACGGTCCTCCCGGCAAAACAACCGGTTATCAAAAGGACGTTAACAGTTTCCTTTGATGACTTTGAAACCACTTCTTTCAAACATGTATACACACAAACTGCAGTAAAAACAAAAGAAAACTCTTACAATTAAAAGGACACCACCCATGCCCTGTAAATTAGAATCCTCACTACCTCCATCGACCCCCACCCACCCCCCTTTCTAAATATTTCGGCAAAGGTGCAGATGAACACCCCCCTCCCTCTATTTTCTCGGTTCTTTCCGTTGTTGTTTTCAGTCTTGCCTTTCTTCAGTTTCTGCAGATTGAGCACTTAAACCTCTATCGTTTCCTGCATTTAACGTTAATTTTCGTCCATTTACACAATATAAAAAATATATGCTTTCGCTAATTAGTAGAAGATAAAGGAAAGACTGAAAGAATGCAATGAACCAAGACTGTCACAGGGGGTGTTGATCTGTATCTTCACCAATATTTTTGTTTTTGGATAAATCATCCCAGCTCACGTAAAAGCACTACAAAGCCTAATGTCAGTCAGAACTGAAGCGAACGAACCAACCAACCAACAAAAACAGCACAATCCTGTTGGACCGTTATGGGCACAAGGCGTTTGTGAGAGAGCCAGGCCAACCTTCAAACGAACTAACTACAGATGAAACGTGTTGGGACTGCAGCAAGACCGGTTTGAGAGAGAGAGAGAGAGAGAGAGAGAGAGAGAGAGAGAGAGAGAGAGAGAGATTGAGAGAGAGAGAGAGAGAGAGAGAGAGAGAGAGAGAGAGAGAGAGAGAGAGAGAGAGAGTGAGAGAGAGAGAGAGAGAGAGAGAGAGAGAGAGAGAGAGAGAGAGAGAGAGAGAGAGAGAGAGAGAGAGAGAGAGAGAGAGAGAGAGAGAGAAGACAGACAAACAGGCAGACAGAGAGAGAGAGAAGAAAGAGGCGACATGTTTATCATTATTTCTTGTCATTATGGCGTGTTTCGAACACGCCCGTACGCCCCCCGTTTTATCTTCAAAGACAACATTAATAATAAAATAAATTTAACCCTTTCACCGCCAGCCATATTTCAGCCAAAAATTTCCATTAAATGTACCTGGGTAGAGAACAAAATCCGTCTGCAGTATTGGGGATTCTTCTGTGACATAGAGTCTAGAATAAGGTCTATCCTTACTTCCCAAAACTCAGACAATATGGTCTTTGGATAATAAACCCTAATTTGATGCCTTTTAATGACATAGGTGTTAAATCACTGTGGTGCTAAAATGCGACTTTGGCGGTGAAAGGGTTAAAAATAATTTACAACTTTTTACTTCGTTGCGGGCTCCGTTCTTTTCCAAAATGCACTCATACGAACCAATAGTTAACGGTTGTTGAACATGGAAACTGGAATCTGGCTTTTGCTTTGACTGTATACTGGACTGTCTGCATTTCGACATTGAGTATGGAAGTGTGAGGCGAGAAAGAACATTACAAGGAAGAGGACTGTGGAAAAGTGCGTGGAAAAAGGTTTGAACACAAATAATGAAGTTATTTCTATCATTAACTATTAACGAACCAAGGGGGGGGGGGGGTCATATTATTAACAGTTAACGAACCAAGGGGGGGTCATATTATTAACAGTTAACGAACCAAGGGGGGGTCATATTATTAACAGTTAACGAACCAAGGGGGGGTCATATTATTAACAGTTAACGAACCAAGGGGGGGTCATATTATTAACAGTTAACGAACCAAGGGGGGGTCATATTATTAACAGTTAACGAACCAAGGGGGGGTCATATTATTAACAGTTAACGAACCAAGGGGGGGTCATATTATTAACTTTTAACGAACCAAGAGGGGGTCATATTATTAACAGTTAACGAACCAAGGGGGGGTCATATTATTAACAGTTAACGAACCAAGGGGGGGTCATATTATTAACAGTTAACGAACCAAGGGGGGGTCATATTATTAACAGTTAACGAACCAAGGGGGGTCATATTATTAACAGTTAACGAACCAAGGGGGGGTCATATTATTAACAGTTAACGAACCAAGGGGGGGTCATATTATTAACAGTTAACGAACCAAGGGGGGGTCATATTATTAACTATTAACGAACCAAGAGGGGGTCATATTATTAACAGTTAACGAACCAAGGGGGGGTCATATTATTAACAGTTAACGAACCAAGGGGGGGTCATATTATTAACAGTTAACGAACCAAGAGGGGGTCATATTATTAACAGTTAACGAACCAAGGGGGGGTCATATTATTAACAGTTAACGAACCAAGGGGGGGTCATATTATTATTAACAGTTAACGAACCAAGGGGGGGTCATATTATTAACAGTTAACGAACCAAGGGGGGGTCATATTATTAACAGTTAACGAACCAAGGGGGGGTCATATTATTAACTATTAACGAACCAAGGGGGGGTCATATTATTAACAGTTAACGAACCAAGAACCAAGGGGGGGTCATATTATTAACAGTTAACGAACCAAGGGGGGTCATATTATTAACAGTTAACGAACCAAGGGGGGGGGGGGGGGCATATTATTAACAGTTAACGAACCAAGGGGGGGTCATATTATTAACAGTTAACGAACCAAGGGGGGGTCATATTATTAACAGTTAACGAACCAAGGGGGGGTCATATTATTAACAGTTAACGAACCAAGGGGGGGTCATATTATTAACAGTTAACGAACCAAGAGGGGGTCATATTATTAACAGTTAACGAACCAAGAGGGGGTCATATTATTAACTTTTAACGAACCAAGGGGGGGTCATATTATTAACATTAACTCATATTAACGAACCAAGGGGGGGTCATATTATTAACTTTTAACGAACCAAGGGGGGGTCATATTATTAACAGTTAACGAACCAAGGGGGGGTCATATTATTAACTATTAACGAACCAAGGGGGGGTCATATTATTAACTGTTAACGAACCAAGGGGGGGTCATATTATTAACAGTTAACGAACCAAGGGGGGGTCATATTATTAACAGTTAACGAACCAAGGGGGGGTCATATTATTAACAGTTAACGAACCAAGGGGGGGTCATATTATTAACAGTTAACGAACCAAGGGGGGGTCATATTATTAACAGTTAACGAACCAAGGGGGGGTCATATTATTAACAGTTAACGAACCAAGGGGGGGTCATATTATTAACAGTTAACGAACCAAGGGGGGGTCATATTATTAACAGTTAACGAACCAAGGGGGGGTCATATTATTAACAGTTAACGAACCAAGGGGGGGTCATATTATTAACAGTTAACGAACCAAGGGGGGGTCATATTATTAACAGTTAACGAACCAAGGGGGGGTCATATTATTAACAGTTAACGAACCAAGGGGGGGTCATATTATTAACAGTTAACGAACCAAGGGGGGGTCATATTATTAACAGTTAACGAACCAAGGGGGGGTCATATTATTAACAGTTAACGAACCAAGGGGGGGTCATATTATTAACAGTTAACGAACCAAGAGGGGGTCATATTATTAACAGTTAACGAACCAAGGGGGGGTCATATTATTAACTTTTAACGAACCAAGGGGGGGTCATATTATTAACAGTTAACGAACCAAGGGGGGGTCATATTATTAACAGTTAACGAACCAAGGGGGGGTCATATTATTAACAGTTAACGAACCAAGAGGGGGTCATATTATTAACAGTTAACGAACCAAGGGGGGGTCATATTATTAACAGTTAACGAACCAAGGGGGGGTCATATTATTAACAGTTAACGAACCAAGGGGGGGTCATATTATTAACAGTTAACGAACCAAGGGGGGGTCATATTATTAACAGTTAACGAACCAAGAGGGGGTCATATTATTAACAGTTAACGAACCAAGGGGGGGTCATATTATTAACAGTTAACGAACCAAGGGGGGGTCATATTATTAACAGTTAACGAACCAAGGGGGGGTCATATTATTAACAGTTAACGAACCAAGGGGGGGTCATATTATTAACAGTTAACGAACCAAGGGGGGGTCATATTATTAACTGTTAACGAACCAAGGGGGGGTCATATTATTAACTGTTAACGAACCAAGGGGGGGTCATATTATTAACAGTTAACGAACCAAGGGGGGGTCATATTATTAACAGTTAACGAACCAAGGGGGGGTCATATTATTAACAGTTAACGAACCAAGGGGGGGTCATATTATTAACTGTTAACGAACCAAGGGGGGGTCATATTATTAACAGTTAACGAACCAAGGGGGGGTCATATTATTAACTTTTAACGAACCAAGGGGGGGTCATATTATTAACAGTTAACGAACCAAGAGGGGGTCATATTATTAACTTTTAACGAACCAAGGGGGGGTCATATTATTAACTATTAACGAACCAAGGGGGGGTCATATTATTAACAGTTAACGAACCAAGGGGGGGTCATATTATTAACTCTTAACGAACCAAGAGGGGGTCATATTATTAACAGTTAACGAACCAAGAGGGGGTCATATTATTAACTCTTAACGAACCAAGAGGGGGTCATATTATTAACAGTTAACGAACCAAGGGGGGGTCATATTATTAACAGTTAACGAACCAAGGGGGGGTCATATTATTAACTATTAACGAACCAAGGGGGGGTCATATTATTAACAGTTAACGAACCAAGGGGGGGTCATATTATTAACAGTTAACGAACCAAGGGGGGGTCATATTATTAACAGTTAACGAACCAAGGGGGGGTCATATTATTAACAGTTAACGAACCAAGGGGGGGTCATATTATTAACGATTAACGAACCAAGGGGGGGTCATATTATTAACAGTTAACGAACCAAGGGGGGGTCATATTATTAACTCTTAACGAACCAAGGGGGGGTCATATTATTAACTGTTAACGAACCAAGGGGGGGTCATATTATTAACTCTTAACGAACCAAGGGGGGGTCATATTATTAACAGTTAACGAACCAAGGGGGGGTCATATTATTAACAGTTAACGAACCAAGGGGGGGTCATATTATTAACAGTTAACGAACCAAGGGGGGGTCATATTATTAACAGTTAACGAACCAAGGGGGGGTCATATTATTAACAGTTAACGAACCAAGAGGGGGTCATATTATTAACAGTTAACGAACCAAGGGGGGGTCATATTATTAACAGTTAACGAACCAAGAGGGGGTCATATTATTAACAGTTAACGAACCAAGGGGGGGTCATATTATTAACTGTTAACGAACCAAGGGGGGGTCATATTATTAACAGTTAACGAACCAAGGGGGGGTCATATTATTAACAGTTAACGAACCAAGAGGGGGTCATATTATTAACAGTTAACGAACCAAGAGGGGGTCATATTATTAACAGTTAACGAACCAAGGGGGGGTCATATTATTAACAGTTAACGAACCAAGGGGGGGTCATATTATTAACAGTTAACGAACCAATGGGGGGTCATATTATTAACAGTTAACGAACCAAGAGGGGGTCATATTATTAACAGTTAACGAACCAAGAGGGGGTCATATTATTAACAGTTAACGAACCAAGAGGGGGTCATATTATTAACAGTTAACGAACCAATGGGGGGTCATATTATTAACAGTTAACGAACCAAGAGGGGGTCATATTATTAACAGTTAACGAACCAAGAGGGGGTCATATTATTAACAGTTAACGAACCAAGAGGGGGTCATATTATTAACAGTTAACGAACCAAGAGGGGGTCATATTATTAACAGTCAACGAACCAAGAGGGGGTCATATGTCACATACAGATTCTCCCTCCCCCGCACTATATTCCTGTTGTCCCGTATATCTCCCGTCTTCCTACTCCCTCCATTTATCTCCTTTTTTATTATTGTTCATTGTTTAAAAAAAGGTATTTTGGACCGAACCGAATTGCTAATGGAGCTTCAACGCAATAAAAACAACAACAACAACAGCGTCAACGTAATAAAACTTTCGCATTCGCATTCTTTATTCCTTTTCCTTATCCAGAAGAAAAACAGGTACATCTTCGTCTGCTCTCTCTCTCTCTCTCTCTCTCTCTCTCTCTCTCCCTCTCCCTCTCCCTCCTCTCTCTCTTGTCTCTGTCTCTCTCTCTCTGTCTCTCTCTCTCTCTCTCTCTCTCTCTCTGTCTCTCTCTCTGTCTCTCTCTCTCTATGTCTCTCTCTCTCTGTCTCTCTCTCTCTGTGTGTCTCTCTCTCTCTGTGTCTCTCTCTCTCTCTCTCTCTGTGTGTCTCTCTCTCTGTCTCTCTCTCTCTGTCTCTCTCTCTCTCTCTCTCTCTCTCTCTCTCTCTCTCTCACACACACACACACACACACACACACACACACACACACACACACACACACACACACACACACACACACACACTACAAAAAAAACCCCACCCAATTCCATATCCACTTCTGTTTCTCAAATTCTTCTCGTCCTTCATTCTATTGTATTGCCAAGCTTGATGTGGTAAAACCCAATACCAAAGAAAACCGACCGGACTAGCAGCTCGTTTATCAAACTGGGCCTTGAACGCAGTGAAAGAGGCTTACGTTGGCAGACGTTAAAGGGCCAGCCACACGTCCACTAAAATCCCACGACTGTACGATGCGATTCGATCACGTGGTCTGTGACTATATTATTATGGACATGCTGTTGACGTTGCAGTCTGTTTCAGTTGTTTATTTATATGGTCTCCAAGAATAAATGTGATGCACGCTTTCGTGATCACGTGATCGAATCGTATCGTACAGTCGTACGATTCCAGCTGACGTGTGGCTGGCCCTTTAGACAGACAATCATAAAAAAGGGGGAAGGAAGTCACGAAGGAAGAGGGAAGAGGGTACAGGGGGGGGGGGGGGGAGGGGGGTGTACTGCTGTTCAGGGAAGGACGCTTAGTTTTTATCTATATTTTCATAAGTTTTTTTTAAAGCCAACTGAAGTTTTCCATACGTAACCTTTCACAAATAACAGTCAGGAATATGTTGTAGTATGTTAGCAAATAAGCTATATCACTTTGCCATTGCTAGATTTTCACTCATGGGCAGTTTTTATTTATGTTTACGATATCAAGTGTATAGTTTAAGAACATTTTCTACTAAATAATGTAGCATGATACTGGTCAACAAAACCTTTTTGTTTTACCATAAATCTGATGGAAGAAATATATCGCAAATACTATAAAGAACATACAGCCAAAATATGTTTATATGGACATGCTTGGTGCAGTTTTTATTTCAGATTTCTTGATTCAGTGTTCTAACTAAACAGCTTGATTTTGTCTGTTTTGAACGGCTGGGGGGTGCCTGGGAATAGCGCGTGATAAGGGGGGGGGGGGGGGGGGGGGGGGGGTATAATGAACAATGTATTATTTATCATAACTAATCAAGGGCACCCAAAGGTACGAGATCTCGTCAAAATTCAGCTGATAATCGTGATCAACATTGAACAGTTTGAACGAGTCAGTTCACTTTGGCTCTGATCCACGCATAGCTAGATGATTGGCATCTTAATCAACTTGGGTGAAGGGGAGTTAAGTGGAAAGAGAGTTTTCCCCCTTTCTTCAATTTCAGTTCACTGAGCTCCGCCATTTTCAATAAGCGCGTGGAGATTTAAAGCAAGCGCCATATAAAAATGATCTTCTAAATAAATCATTAAGTTAGGATATACGGATAATCTCCAATGTGAACTATCATTAAGGCCTCTAGGTCGATTATAGTGGGCGGATGTTCCCCCCCCCGGCCAAGGATTCTCCACTATAAACAAATGCCCTCCAAGCCCTCCAGATTAGCATATTCCTACTGTGCTGTCATTCTAGAACTCACTGTCGGACACAACTGACTGGCAACACACACACACACACACACACACACACGCACGCACACACACACACACACTAGCACACACACGCACATAAACACTGACACACACACGCACACGCACACACACACACAGATTATTTGAGAAACTTCATGGTGAAAATGGTAATCATCTACCGGACAGCAGACTTCTGGCGCCATGAAACCAGAAGAACGAAGCTATCCTCAATGACAACAAAGACAGAATTGACCAACCTACCTACCTATATTACAGTAAGAAAGGCGACGTAAGCACGGGAGTTGCTCTGCCAAGATATTGAGTAATCACCCCCAAAAAGACACCCTGGACTTTAACGACCCTTTTGGGCGGGTACTCTCACAAAGAATTCACCTGGGTGTTTTTTTCTTTCTCAGGCACAATGACCAAAACATTACATCATCCATCAACTCTGACTTTTCCAGCCAACTGTTTTGTGTGAACGCTGCTGTTCAAAATCCAGCCTTTTTGTCAGGGGGGGAGAGGGGAGAGGGAGAGAGAGGAGAGGGAGAGAGAGAGAGAGAGAGAGAGAGAGAGAGAGAGAGAGAGAGGAGAGAGAGAGAGTGAGTGTGTGTGTGTGTGTGTGTGTGTGTGTGTGTGTGTGTGTGTGTGTGTGTGTGTGTGTGCGCGTGTGTGCGTGCGTGCGTGTGTGTGCCTGTGCGTGTGTGTGCGCGCGCGTGTGTCTGTGTGTTCGCGCGCGAGCGTGTTTGTATCTGTGTGTGCTTCGGGAGGGTAGTCATTTTAAATCAAGTGGAGCTTTTCTTTACATCACGGGTGGTTTGTTTTCAAGCTTGTCAATATTCGTTCAGGAAGTGGGGGAAATCGAACAATAGCATTCGATGTGAAGCCAAAGACATCTGACAGAACGGCCCGATTTGGCCTACCCTCTCCCACCCCCACCCCCTTAATCCCCCTAACCCACCCCACCCCTCCCACCCTTCCTTCCAGACAGGTACCTGCTTGTTTTCCCCCGACGGTCCCGCGATGTCATTCAGACTCAAAGGATGCCGGTCAGGGTCAAGGCGGGCGACACAATCGGAAACGAACCGAGGCCCAATCGTCGCCGCCATTGTTAAGGGGCCGGCTACACTGCATACGATTCAGGGCTCCCAGTCGTCCCGCAAAACAAGGGGTCCCAGGGACTCCTTCACTTACAGTATAGAGGGTGCTAGAGGGGGGATAGAGGGTCCCAATGACATTGTGAATGCTAAAAATAATTTTCATAGTGCATCCCTGGGACCCCCTGCACATTCTTTTAGAGGGTCCCTTAGAATTCTAGTACTTCATAGACCCCCAAATGGGGGTCCCTGGGAGCCATGCGATTCGATTTACTACGATCCTATTTTGACATTTGTAAGGCATGACTCTGTCTAATTGAATCTGATGAAATCCTACCAGTTTTGTTCACTATAATATTTGTAGTCTCCCTTACACGAATCTCATAAAATACCCCTCATTTCTGTTATCGGTCATTTTATTTGATGTGTGCGTGTATTGCAGTCTACATGAGTACAGTGAACGAAAATAGTAGAGATTTTTGTAGACGGAAGTATTTCACATGAATCACGACTCACAGACATCGTCACAATCGGATCGTATTTGGATCAAATCGTATGCAGTATGGCTAGGCCTTTAGCCTTCATTTCTGCCGCTCCATCGATCATCATTGGTGGGTTTTGCCTGGTGCTGTAACGCGCGACCCCAATCCCCACAACTCTTGATGTAGGGGGAAATCCGCTTGAAAGTGGCCGCCCTTTTCTGAATGATGATGGCGAAGAAAGCGTTGTATTATATATCGTGTGGTGGCCGGGACTTGATCTTTAAGCATAATCCGCCCTCCTCTTCTACCTCCTCAGTATTCCAACCGAAAGATCGATCTTTTATGTCTTTCTACATTGTTCTCTACAGGTCAAGCACTTGATGAGATTCGACGGATTACAGCAAATCAAAGCCTTTACGACTACGATCAAGGGGGGAAATACCCACACACACAGCCGACTCCTGTTTGTAAAATGACTGCAGATTAAGCACATCATTTGTCTCCACGACCGGGCTGAGTTTTGCCCGTCCACATGATTATGCAGGAGAAGAAGAAGAAGACCCTTCAGTCCTTCCGTACTTTGTGCCCGAGTCCTGACATTCTGAGATTAACGAACATGACAGCAGGCGCGGTAATCACGTCGTGAGTCTTAAAGACCCAGTGACCCACCATAATTAAGTCCCTTGGTGTGTTTTTTCTGGGTTGCTGTGACCCACATACAAATTTCCCCATACTCAAATTGAGGCTGCTCTTTAAACTGATGTGTCGGTTTCAATTTGGGGCCATTTATATGGGAATCAGACCTGGTCAAAACAAGATTTATTTCGTTATAAGAGGGAAAACACACGAAACCCGTGATTTTGACACGTGATCTGGTGGATCTTTAAACAGTCAACACGGGTAGTGACGTGTAAATTAGTGACTAAACTGCCAAAACTGTTGGCTGTTTATGCTCATTTACATGATATTACCCGTGTTAACCGATTAAGACGCGACCCTGATCACCGTACCAGGATCACACGGAAAACAATCGATTTTCACATGAAAAAATCTTTGCTTTTATTTACTTCGGCTTCAACGTAGGCCCTCTAGTCATGTTCTTAGTGACCTCTCACCTAACGCAGAAATGAGTGCAAATAAAATGTCATCTGAAGGAAAGGGGTAGGGTTAGGATCAGCCTAGGATTGTTTTCACGAAACTGAAATAAGCAGACTTTGAGACTGAGGGTCGTAAACATGAGGGGGGAAGGGGGGGGAGTAACGTACAGGACTGCCGACTCAGTTGATTCCATTTTGCTGAGAACGTGTGGATGACGAGCAATGATCAAATAACCACCACGTCACGTGTCAAAATCACGTTTTTCACGTGTTTTCCCTCTTATATAGCTGGTAAGAAATCTTGCTAGCTTAAGAGGGAATGTGACACGTGACGTGGGGGGTCTTTAATAGTTGTGGGAATGGATGGCGAAGGGGTGAAAATAACACAATCAAGTGGTGAGATTAACCCTTTCACCGCCAAAGTCGCATTTTAGCACCACAGTGATTCAACACCTATGTCACTAAAAGGCATCAAATTGCGGTCTATTGTCCAAAGACCCTATGGTCTTAGTTTTGGGAAGTAAGGATAGACCTTATTTTATACATGTCACAGAAGAATCCCCAATACTGCAGATGGATTTTGTTCTCTACCCAGGCAATTTAATGGAGATTTGTGGCTTAAATATGCCTGGCGGTGAAAGGGTTAATGAGCAAACACGAACCATGTCTTGGAGTCAAGTTCTCGTTTTTATTTTACAACTAGAATAAGGTTCATTAATTCATGTCTTTCTGTAACCAATGGCTTTAAATAAAGACTATGCATTTGTCAGTTAATTCCATACTTCTTTTTTTTTTAGCGAAAGAACTATCAAGAAACCGAGAGTTCACACACACACACACACGCGCGCAGTGAGAGCGAGAAAGAGAGAGAGAGAGAGAGAGAGAGAGAGAGAGAGAGAGAGAGAGAGAGAGAGAGAGAGAGAGAGAGAGAGAGAGAGAGAGAGAGAGAGAGAGAGAGAGAGAGAGAGAGAGAGAGAGCAACCATGTTTGTGAAATTAATCATTTTAGTGTACTAATAAATGACAGTATCCGAACATGATTCAACACAAAGAGGGCTCACTTCAGTGATGTTACGTTTATTTTAATAACAAACCTCTCACGTAACCTTGCCCAACTGGAAACAGAAAGGGAAATAGACTGAGCGGTCAACAACAATGGTTCTTTCTTCTCAAGGTCATTTCCTCTCCTGTCAATCTTCAAACACTCTCTTCTCGTGCTTGAGGAAACACGAAAGAACAACATAGCTTCCCTCGAGCCCATTTTGGAGCCGGGGGGGGGGGGGGGGGGGGGGGGGAGAAGAAGAAGAAGAATTAACTGTGCAATTGTTGAAAAGTGGGAGCAAGTCAAACCAAGAAAGCAACGTAGTTTGCCAAATGAAAAACTCAGCAACAACAAAATGGCGAAAGGAAGAAAGAAAGTCAAACAGTTTGTGGAAGAAGTGGGATGGAGGCGGGAGCAAGTAGAGGTTAGCACTAAACACCCCCACCAATCCCCCAACCATGTGTCTGCTTTGCCCCCTTTTGATGAACATCTAAAAAGGGAGAAGAAACGACCGGATAAAATGCACAAAATAAGATGAAATGTAATGCTCATCAGTAAAATCGAGTTTTCAAGATTACAGAGGTGATCAAAACTATTCCGCAAAAGTCTTACGTTTCTTATTATTTAGTTTCGGGTTTTTGTTAAAGTTGGGGGTAAAGTTTGTGATAGGGTCGGGTCAGGTTAGAGTCAGACACGATGGTTTGGAGTCAAAACGGACTATCTTTAGATAGTCCATTGACATATTATTGAACTTATTACGAAAACTAATAACTTGTATCAAAAAGCCGACTGCTGAAATATAAAAAGCAAAACCCCCTTTTTATATTTCTGCAGTCATTGTTTGATACAAGTTATTAGTTGTTGTAATAAATCCAATAATACGTCAATGGCCTATCTAAAAATAGTCCGTTTTTTCTCCAAGCCATCGCTATGCAAACATGCACATAGATATTTAGTCACTGGTTCAAATGTACGGTAACGTTGCTGTTTCCCCCCTCTCAAAACCACCCAAAATGTAGAGACGATGGGGAGGGTGTATCGACCTGGACTACCTCTAAATTACTCTTTTTTTATTATTATTATTATTATAGATTAACCTAGGTTAATCCCTGGAGTAAAATATGTGAGGGCGATGGACTAACGGCTAATACGGCTTCAGGAAAATAGTTATCCTTCCACCACTTCACAAGTTGGTGTCCACATCTGGAAAGTGGTAGGGGTCGTGTCAGCATGATCGGCCTTTTCTTTTGGGGAAAATGCTCTGGAAATGGGTGTGTTGTTTTCAAGATAGCTGGCACTTCAGAACGACTTGGCCCTTTGTCTCTCTTAGAAAACCCCAGGCTGCAGTTTGACGAAGAACAAAACAACATGCAAGAATCATCACGGTAAAGATGCAGATCAACACCCCCTGGCACAGGTTGTAGATGGCTTGATGGAAAAAAAGCATGTATGTTTGCTTATTCAATGTCCATCTTTAAATAAAATGTTGACTTGACTTGACTTGACAGTCTTCAACTCTTGGTTCATTGCGTTCTTTCCGTCTTGCCTTTATTTTTTATTTTTTTACTGTTATTGAATTAATTTTGTGTGTGGAGAAAATGGATAGAAATGAATGTTAAATATAGAAATTGATAGAGGTTTAAGTGCTCAATCTGCAGTAAGAAAGGCAAGACCCTGGAGAACTATTACATACTTTGTTTACTTATTTTTGTGTGTGTGTGTGTGAGGAGGGGGGGGGGATAGGTGGGAGTGTGTGTGACAAACTTAACTGGTCTATGTAAATAACATGTGCTTTTATGCATGTATTTTATGTCTTAGTTTATAATATAATGTCTCGTCAGTTTCAGATTTAAGGGCACGCAGAGAAAGGATTTTCTTCATTTGAAGACAATAAAAACATTTGATTTTGATTTGAAGACTGAAAAACAACAACAGAAAGAACCGAGAAGGGTGTGTTTGCCACGAAGAGAACAATATGCATCAATGTTTATCTAACTAATAACAATGCACCAAACGAGTTATATCAACAACACAGTGTGTCTTTGTGAAACAGTACACTTTCAACACACACAAAAAGGCAATATGTCCCCCGTTTTTACAACCAGCTAGAGACAGAATGGAAGGCCCGCACAAGTAGAAGATGTTTGTTTCTCTTTTATCCATGGTGTGTGTTCTCTTTCTCTCTCTCCTCTCACTCTCTCTCTCTCTCTCTCTCTCTCTCTCTCTCTCTCTCTCTCTCTCTCTCTCTCTCTCTCTCTCTCTCTCTCTCTCTCACTCTTTCTCTCTCACTCTTTCTCTCTCACTCTCTCACTCTCACTCCTTCTTTCTCTCTCTTTCCCTCTCTCTCTTTCTCTCTCACTCTGTCTCTCTCTCTCTCTCTCTCTCTCTCTCTCTCTCTCTCTCTTTCTCTCTCTCTCTCTCTCTCTCTCTCTCTCTCTCTCTCTCTCACTCACTCTTTCTCTCTCTCTCTCTCTCTCTCTCTCTCTCTCTCTCTCTCACTCACTCTTTCTCTCTCTCTCTCTCTCTCTCTCTCTCTCTCTCTCTCTCTCTCTCTCTCTCTCTCTCTCACTCTTTCTCTCTCACTCTTTCTCTCTCACTCTCTCACTCTCACTCCTTCTTTCTCTCTCTTTCTCTCTCTCTCTCTCTCTCACTCTCTCTCTCTCTCTCTCTCTCTCTCTCTCTCTCTCTCTCTCTCTCTCTCTCTCTCTTCTTTCTCTCTCACTCTGTCTCTGTCTGTCTCTCTCTCTCTCTTTCCCCCCCTCTCTCTCTCTCTCTCTCTCTCTCCCTCCCTCCCTCCCTCTTTCACTCTCTCTCTCTCTCTCTCTCTCTCTCTCTCTCTCTCTCTCTCTCTCTCTCTCTCTCTCTCTCTCTCTGTGTGTGTAATATAAGCATGCTTATACTACAACCAGCAATTCAACCACAGATTAAAAGAAGCACAGACAGAGAGAAATAGGGAGACAAAACAAAATGATTAAATCGTTTAGACGAAGCTGTCATTTCTGTTATAAAAACACAGAACAACTGTGGCAACTGACAAATAGATCAGCGCACGTGCAACACAGCAAACATGTGAAGGTAAACAGACAGGTGCCCTGAGTCTATACCTTCTGACTGTACCAGTTCATTTTGGGAACGTTGCCTAAACGTTACGTTGTGTGGCGCTCCAAAGAAGCGTTCTAGGCTACCTGTATGTTCAGTATTTTTCTTTCTCGCCGCGAACGCTTTCAACAATCTGTGATAGCCTTCGAAAATGTTATTGTGGTTGCCAGACATTGTCTTTCATAAACATTGCGATTGTGAATGAATGTTATGTTGTTCGGTTTGTTTGATTTTTGTTGGTTTTTGGGTTCGATTTTCGATCATGAGCAAGGTCAAAGCCTATTCGTTCGATCATTTTCTTATTCATTTTGAGGGTTATATGTCAGAGAGTGCTAACTTTGTTTTTCTTGGGTAAAAGTCAGAAGGTGCTACAACTTGATGAGACTTTTCAAAAACCGAGGTCCCGTGTGCGAACGCATGCACAAGCTCTTGCGCACACGCTAAAGCCCATCCCACTATTCGGTACGAGTAGGCCGTGTGTGCCGGTGGGATGAATGACACGAATTCACTTTGCACGCATCCTGTGCGCTATTAATGGTCAGAATGAAGACCGGGGGGCAGGATAAACATCCCCAACTCGAAGAAGAACTAAAAGAATTTTTTTTTTTAAATTGTTTAAAAAGCTGATCGTAGCATGCAATTTCACCATTGATTTTCAAATTACATGTACACCATTGTCCAAGATCTCTTGCTGTTAATTAAGAAAGGGAAAAAAGGGTGGGGCCGCTACCAATCAAAGGCCTGAGATGTCGATTCCGACAAAACGTGTTATTATTTTGCATTGAATTGCTGCTGCAGCTAACAAGTGTAGCATAGCAAAGCCTTTTACTTCGACCATGTTAGCCCTCTTCTCCGTTCTTTGCACTGGCTTCCTGTCGTAGACAGAATTGAATATAAATTAAACACCCTTTGCTATAAATCTATCCATAAAGCTGCTCCATCTTACCTCTGCGATAATATTTCCATCTATACGCCAGCTCGCACTTTACGTTCAGTTTCTGACCCGCTTTCTCTCCAGATCCCTAGGTATAAGCTTTCAACTGTTGGCCGGCGCTCTTTTGCTGTCTCAGGACCGACATCTTGGAACAAACTTTCTCTTTCCCTCCGTCAGCGACCGACCTTCTCTGCTTTCAAATCTAACCTCAAAACCCACCTGTTCCCCCGTCATTGAGGCTCCACTCTCTTTCTCTTCTCTCTCTTGCCTTTAGGTCTGTTTCTGCTGTATACCATTGATGTCATACGTGTGTGCTCGCTTTGTATTGCATTTTTGTTTGAATGCGTTATGGGTGCTAACGTGTGTGTGCGCTTTGATTTGATTTATATCCAGATTCAGCGCCGTATAAATACTGTGTTGTTGTTGTTGTGTACAAGCAGTTCAGGGCCGAAACACAATATTGAGGAAGGCCTCTTCTCTGAAGACCCTTTGCCTCTGTTGTCCAGCTCGCCGTAGGGTTTCGTTGCGCTATAATAAGATTGTAGAGCATGGACTCGAGCAGAGCGCTGTGCCTTCGTAACTTAGAACTGCCTTTTTTTCCCTCATGGAAAGGAGGGTGGGGGTGGGTGGACGAAGCAATGGGAGGGGAGGAGGGATGGCGGAAAATGTGAATGAATAAAAGAGGTGGAACGGTGACGATGAAAGGTGACGATGATAGGGGGAGGGGGGGGGGGGGGAGGGGACTTTAAAAAGTAGGGACGTTGGTGGAGCAGTAGCGCAAGGAGGAGAGAGAGGGAAGGTGGAGAGGGGTGGGAGAGGGGAAGGGTTGGAGGTAGAAGCCAGAGATGAAAAGATCTTCATCATCATCGGAAGTCGCCTACGCATTTCGATTTTATGTTCAACTCTTAGGTCATTAGGTCATATTATAAGCACATCTGGAACATCTTTTTTTCTTTTTAAAAACACACTGACGCACCACGATTAAGTCCCTTGGGTTTTTTTTCTAGGTAGCTGTGACCCACATACAAAAAACAAAAAAAACAAAAACAAAAAAACAATTAATGTCCCCAACTTCAAATTGAGGCTGATCTTTTAAAATTATGTTTCGTTTTCAATTTGGGGACATTTGCATGGGAGTCAAGCCTGGTCAAAACAAGATTTCGTACCAGCTATAAGAGGGAAAACCCGTGAAACCCATGATTTCGACACGTGACCTGGTGGGTCTTTAAGGATGAAGTTGGGTTTGTTTCCCTTTGACTCCTGCTCATGCAGAGCTAGGCGGGGATGTCGTAAGCAATGTTGGTGGGGAGTTAATGAAAGGAGAGTTCTCTACCGTTATATATTTTCTCTGTCTCCTCACCTTGGCTCATTATTTCAATACTTGATCAATGATTATAATGCAAACCAGCTTTAATCGGATATAAAAGTTAAATACGCTTAGTAGCTAGAGACCATTTTGTGTCAGGCGTTTTAACTTGAACAGTATTATCATTTATTCTGAGACTATATTTCTCATGCTCAAAGTTTGCCAACCAGTACGAAAAATAGCGCATGCAAGCGCGCACACAAACACATGCAGCACCATTGCACCCACCCCATCTTCTCAATGCCCATCTTACACACACCCCTCACCACACACGCCAGCCTGTTTTTAGGTTGAAAATTTAAATTAAAAATCGCACCTCTCTCTCTCTCTCTCTCTCTCTCTCTCTCTCTGTATGTCTCGTGTAACACTGTGCTAATGA
Organism: Phymorhynchus buccinoides; assembly: GCA_017654935.2. Lineage (NCBI taxonomy): Eukaryota > Metazoa > Mollusca > Gastropoda > Neogastropoda > Raphitomidae > Phymorhynchus > Phymorhynchus buccinoides. The sequence goes on from CM065694.1 coordinate 52,587,073, forward strand.
CATTAAAATTG
>CM065694.1:52592083-52594583 GCA_017654935.2 Phymorhynchus buccinoides
GTGGTTGCTCATTTCTCATGTTATAAATTTCATCAAGTGGATCAGCATTCTGAGCATTCAAAGAGCCAGTTCTGGAGTTTAGATCCCCACAAATAATCAATGGGAGATCACCATAATCTCTGATTAAATCAAGTAAAAGATCTTCAACTAAAGATACTCCATTATAAATTTCTGTTTCCTCATAATAGGGGGAGTGCTCTGGGGGGATGTACATACCAACCAACAAAACAATCGGTAAGTGTTCCAAGAAGTTCATGCGAAAGTTTCAAAACAATTACATTATCATATTCCACATGAAGATGTTCAACATGTTCACTCAGCTCATTACGCACAAATAGTAAAACACCACCAGACAAACGCCCATGTACACTGTCAGATACCTTCACACCAGGAGACACAATGGCAAAATGAGATTGAACAAGACAACTTGGAAGGGACTGAATGAAAGTTTCAACAAGGAAAACAAAATCATAAGGACGAACAAATAAAGAAATATCTAATTCTCTAGAAATGGAATGTAAACCTTCAATGTTGTAAGTAATAAAAGTTATTGAAGCATGCAAACTATTACTATTATAGTCATTAGGTACAATAGCACCATCAGCAGTGTTGCCAACATTTATCATATCCCTGTTACTTTGATAAGGGCCATGGCCACACCCCTATTTGTTATTCCCAGTGTTCTTCTTACACGACTGCTCATTGTTGGTCGGCTTACCATGTCCCTTATTCCAGTCACTTGGCAAAGTACTCTGCTGTGAGACTGAACGCATCCTTGTACGCATAGGGGAACCATGAGCTTTGCTACTGTTGGGTGTAGCCCCTCTACCCCTCCCACGCCCACCATTTCCACTTATGCCCTCAGTGCTACTTGCACTGTTACTATTATCTGCACAAGGTGATCCACGACCAAAACCCCTTATTTCTGGTGAAGACCTCTGCTGACTGGATACTGCTGGCTTAGGGGACAATGACTGAGATCCACGTGAAGATTCAGCTGCTGCTTCAGATTCAACCGGATCCTCTTCAGACTCGTAGTCTTCCAACTGCCCGCTGGTCACGTGGTCCGGAATTGTCGCAGCCTTCTGTGCATAGCTTGGGACCGGAGGGGCTGAACGGGAATCTAACCGGGTCTCCTGATATTGGCGGGTCTTCATTTGGTAGTCCTGGACCACTAGCTTTCCTTTTGCATAGAAAGCGTGCTTTCCCTGTTCCTTGAACTGAGCAATGGTACTTCTTTGCTGTCTTGTTAAGTCTGTACCAATCCGGACACCGTCATTCTGCTGCATTTTGTTTCTACCTTCCCTGTCTCTCATAATGATCATGACATCACTCCATCTGTGAAATTTAATAATCATTGGTCGTGTCCGATCTGAAGAGGGAGAATAGGAACCTAAGCGATGTGCGCGCTCTATGTCTGACTCCTGCCAATCTTTCTGTGGAAAGAAGCGTTTCAAAATGCCCAGCACCTTTGAAACACATCTATCGGAATATTCGGCAGCCTCTTCTTTCATTCCATGCACAAGGAGATTGGTTCTTCTGGAATAACGCTCTTGCCGTTCAATTTCTTCTTCCAGCCTCTTCACACGTTCATCGAGCACCTCTTGCTCTTCTTCTACCCTCTGCAGTCTATTGTTGTTCTCCCTGATGGCTAGTTCAAGAGATGACATTTTTACTTTAATTTCTGTACAATTTCTTGTCACAGAACATTCCAACGATTTAAAATGTTCTTCCATACCCTTGCTTGTTGAAGAGAGAGAGAGAGAGAGAGAGAGAGAGAGAGAGAGAGAGAGAGAGAGAGAGAGAGAGAGAGAGAGAGAGAGAGAGAGAGAGAGAGAGAGAGAGAGAGAGAGAGAACTCCGAACTCGATGTGCATTGTACATTGGCCTTAGGCCACAATGCGAGAGAGAGAGAGAGAGAGAGAGAGAGAGAGAGAGAGAGAATGAGAGAGAGAGAGAGAGAGAGAGAGAGAGAGAGAGAGAGAGAGAGAGAGAGAACTCCGAACTCGATGTGCATTGTACATTGGCCTTAGGCCACAATGCGAGAGAGAGAGAGAGAGAGAGAGAGAGAGAGAGAGAGAGAGAGAGAGAGAGAGAGAGAGAGAGAGAGAGAGAGAGAGGAGAGAGAGAGAGAGAGAGAGAGAGCACCGAACACTGAAATGTTTTAACGAGTAGGCCGTAGGCCCAAATCGTTGGAGTGTTTACAACTTACAATGGGACACTGGACACTGGACACTGGACAACATTATTGGACAAGGATAAAGGAGACAAGAGAGAGAGAGATGGGGGGCGGGATGGGAGTAGGAATGCAGAAGTCGGAAATGGTTTTAAAATGCATTATTCGGCGTCAGGCCACAATGCATAGCACAATGAATGGAACGGGGAGAGAGGCAGGAAGAGAAAGGGGTGGGGGTGGGGCTTTATACATAATATAATGCGACAGGAAAAGACAGACAGAAAGAGGGACAAAGAGACAAAGCCAAAGATAGGGACAGGAGAGA
>CM065694.1:52599583-52604583 GCA_017654935.2 Phymorhynchus buccinoides
TGTCTCTCTCTCTTTCTCTCTTTCGCTCTGTCTTTCTCTTTCCTAAAAAAAACCCACCAATTGAAAACATTGAATGTAACGACAATTTTATTTATGTAGCCTATCTTTGAATGTTAATCATTATGTCTAAAATGCATGTTATACAAAATGACTTTGATGTTGAAATGTATTTCTGCACATTCAATGATTACAAAAAAGTTTATTACAAAAAAAAGTCAATGGCGAAGTGTATTTGTAGAACGTTCTATCATCCTTTTTTATCCCCCTCAAGTTAGTTCATTCTGGTTTATACCCATCGATCTAATTTACTCTGATGGGAAAAGACGGCATTTCCCTTCCATAAAGTCATCTCCAAACACAATGATCCTTTAACTTTAAAGACCCACAGACCCACCACGATTAAGTCCCTTGGTTTTGTTCTGGGTAGCTGTGACCCACATACAAATGTCCCCAACTTCAAAGAGAGGCTGCTCTTTTAAAATGTTTCGTTTTCAATTTGGGGGCATTTGTATGGGAGTCAAACCTGGGTCAAAGTAAGATTTCGGACCAGCTATAAGAGGGAAAACACGTGAAACCCGTGATATTGACACGTGATCTGGTAGGTCTTTAAACAAACCACTAGGCGTTGTAATCTTTTAGCTTTAAAAAACTAGGAGTTAGCTAGCTAACGTTATAAAAAAAACGAAGACAAATTTGTAGATAGCAAAGTAATGATAAATTATTGAAGACCTCGCGGATGCGTGGTGTGAACAAGTGCCATCATCAAAGCGGACCTTATGAAGATTAATGTTTTTATTCACACGGGTCGCTTCCCTTCTTGCTGCGCTCTTCATAAAATATGATATCAAAAGAGTCCACAATCTTATTCGCCTCGTTCTGAGTGGGTCAAGATCCGGGCACGTGTTGGGGTGGAGAGGAAGCTGCGGGCACGAGAGTACTCAAAACTGTTACTGATCAACTTTATTAAATGTGTGTGTGTGTGTGTGTGTGTGTGTGTGTGTGTGTGTGTGTGTGTGTGTGTGTGTGTGTGTGTGTGTGTTTTGTTGTTGTTGTTGGTGGTGGTGTTGGTGGTGTTGGTGTGTGTGTGTGTGTGTGTGTGTGTGTGTGTGTGTGTGTGTGTGTGTGTGTGTGTGTGTGTGTGTGTGTGTGTGTGTGTGTGTGTGTGTGTGTGTGTGTGGTCAGAGACCATAAGTGTGTTTGTGTGATGCTGTTATAACTCCTACATCACCAGTCAACACAATTGTTATTCAAACGCTCTCTCTCTCTCTCTCTCTCTCTCTCTCTCTCTCACGCTCGTCTCTCTCTCTCTCTCTCTCTCTCTCGTCATCATCTCTCGTCTCTCCTCTCCCTCTCTACTCACTCTCTCTCTCATCTCTCTCGTCTCTCTCTCTCTCTCTCTCTCTCGTCTCTTCTCGTCTCTCTCCTCTCTCCTCTCTCGTCTCTCAAATCTCTATCGTCTCTCTCTCGTCATTATCGCCTCTCACGTCGCTCCTATACCGTCTCATAAAATCTCTCTCTCTCTCTCTCATCTCTCCGCTCTCTCTCTCATCTCGATCTCTCTCTCTCATTATCTCTCTCCTCTCTCCCTCTCTCTCTCCCTCTCTCTCTCTCCCTCTCTCTCTCCTTATCTCTCTCTCTCTCTCCTCTCCTCTCTCTCTCTCTCTCTCTCTCGCTCTCTCCTCTCTCTCGTCTCTCTCTCTCTCTTTTTCTCTCTCTCTCTCGTCTCTCTCTCTCTCTCTCTCTCTCTCTCTCTCCTCTCTCTCTCTCTCTCTCTCCCCCCCTCTCTCTCTCTCTCTCTCTCTCTCTCTTCTCTCTCTCTCTCTCTCTCTCTCTCCTCTCTCTACCCTCTCGTCTCTCTCTCTCTCTCTCTCTCCCTCTCTCTCTCTCCTCGTCTATCTCTCTCATCTTCTCTCCTCTCTCTCTCTCCTCTCTCTCTCTCTCTCTGCCTGTGTTGATAGCAATGCGCCAACCAATTATGTGTAGCTCTGTCGTATTTGCCCCCATCGGATAGGAGCTATGGACTAAAATCTGATTGAATCATTCGTATTCTGTATATACGTTTTCCGTCTCTGTCTGTCTGTCCCTCTGTCTGTCAATCCACTAGTGTCTATTTTCACCAGAACTCTCCTCAATAGGGCATTTGCCACGAGTGTAAAATATTTACGATGGCTTGTAGTCAAAACGGACTATCTTTAGATAGTCCATTGACGTATTATTGGATTTATTACAAAAACTAATAACTTGTATCAAACAATGACTGCAGAAATATAAAAAGGGGGTTTTGCTTTTTATATTTCAGCAGTCTTTTTTTTTATGCAAGTTATTAGTTTTCGCAATAAGTTCAATAATATGTCAATGGACTATCTAAAGATAGTCCGCTTTGACTCCAAGCCATCGTAAAATAATAAATAAATAAACAACTCACTTCAAATTTTGTTCTCCATACTAGACTAATAATTTGCCCGCGCTCGTACTGCCCGAGTTACGCTGACCTTTCTAATTCAACTCTCTAAATTCAACTCAATGACACAAGGTCGCCGGCACGCGGCAAATGCCCTATTCTAGCCTAGTGTCGGGTACACAGCATGTGTCGCTGTATCCTCTCTCTATCGCTATCGGTCACATCAGTGGAGTTCTGTCTGGGGTCATGGGAACCAGCCAGTTGTTGGCCAAACCAGACGTAGACAGAAAGGGAACGAAGAAAAGCTCTCCCAACTTTCTCTTCATCAGGCTGAGGAAGATAACGACGGTGACGATGACTTCCCACTGTGATGTGACATTCCCAGCGCGGGGGTTACCTTCTGGTGCCCTACCTTATGTGAAAAACGAATCGAAAGTTTACCCGGGGCCGCCAGCCATTTTTTAGGCACACATTTCTGTCATACTTAACCTGGGTAAAGAAAAGTTGGTGTCTGCAGTACCGTGAATTCCCCTATATGATGTATCAAATAAGGCCTTTCCGTATCTTCGAAAATTAACAACATAACGATGGCTTGGAGTCAAAACGGACTATCTTTGGATAGTCCATTCACGTATTATTGGACTTATTAAAAGAAGAAAAAATAACTTGTATCAAACAATGACTGCAGAAATATAAAAAGGGTTATGCTTTTTATATTTCTGCAGACTTTTTTTTATACAAGTTATTAGTTTTCATAAGTTCAATATGTCAGATCCTAGTTTCATGATTTTTAGTGACATCAGTTCAGCACAGAAATGGGACATCGGCGGCGAAAGGTTTTTTTTAGTGGTTTAAAAAAAAAAATTAACGTCCTCCTCCAACATGAAACAGCCACATCATGGGACTTTAAAAAAAAAGAAATTGAGACGAGGGCACATATCTGAAACACATAGGCAGTAACTCTGTTTTGTATCTTCCACTGAAGGTACACTATCATATCCCATCATAGAATATAATAAGAAAACGACAGAACGACAATAAATGGGGGGGGGGGGGGGTGGGGGGGGGGGGGGGGGGTGGGGGGGGGGTGGGGGGGGGGGGGGGGGGGGGTGGGGGGGGTGTGTGGGGGGGGGGGGGGGGGGGGGGTGGGGGGGGGGGGGGGGGGGGGTGGGGGGGGGGGGGGGGGGGGGGGGGGGGGGGGGGGGGGGGGGGGGGGGATAAACAGTGCAACAATGTTATGCTCCTTTTGCCTAGACGGGGGGGGGCTTCTTAACAGCCTTCGGAAGTTGTTTGTTGCAAGCGGTAGCCTATGATGGCTTCGGTCTTAGTTGGACTTTGAATTTTGCGTTTGTGCAAGTAAACGATGTTTAAGTAACTTTTTCCCGTATGGTATGCAACATCAAAATCATTTGTACACATTTTTCAATTCATAGTTGTTGTCGTTATCATCATCATCATCATCATCATCGTGTCTTTTCAGTGAAGACAGAAAAGTACAGTGGCTAATAAAAAACATTTCTCTATTGACAAAGTTTATTATATAGCCTTACCGTTAGTGAAAGCCACGAACTTTAGAGCCTGTTAATACAGGGCGCACCAGGCGCTTTTGGCGAACAGGCGCAAAAACAAATACTACTGTAATTGCTACGCAAAACGTTCGTAGCACAACAATTCAGCAACCCTACCTTGCATTGTTACCGAACAACAGAATCTGCGGGTTCAGAGGTTATCCAAGTTTATCTCTCTTTTTTTCTTCTTCCAAATCTCTCTGTCTGTCTGTCTTTCGTTCAATCTTTCTTTCGTTCGTTCGTTCGTTGTCTTTCTTTTCTGCTGGCTTGTTTGTTTGTAGTATTGGCGGAAATGTCTGCTTGACATTTGGCCGGCCTTTTGTAGCTATCAGCGGGGTTTGCTCGCTTCACTTTGTTGGTCCCCTCTTCGGTTTGATCTTTCACCCTCGCTAAAACAGTTGTTTTTGTGAGAGAGAGAGAGAGAGAGAGAGAGAGAGAGAGAGAGAGAGAGAGAGAGAGAGAGAGAGAGAGAGAGAGAGAGGAGGGAGAGGGATAGATCGAGAGAGAGGAGAGAGAGAGAGAGAGTAGGAGGAGAGAGAGAGGAGACAGAGACATAGGAGAGGAGAGCGCGCAGCGCAGAGATGCCTTCCCCCCCCCCGCGAGAGAGAGAGAGAGAGAGAGAGAAGAGATGAGCGATGAGAGAGAGAGAGAAGACGAGGAGAGAGATGAGAGACAGAGGAGAGCGCGCGCGCGCCCGAGAGAGAGAGAGAGAGAGACAGAGAGAGAGAGAGAGAGAGTGAGAGAGAGAGAGAGCGGGTGCTAGAGAGAGAGAGAGATAGAGAGAGAGAGAGAGGAGAGAGTGAGAGAGGAGAGAGAGAGAGAGGAGATCTAGAGAAGAGAGAGAGAGAGAGAGAAGAGAGAGAGAGAGAGAGAGAGAGAGAGACGAGAGAGAGGATGAGAGAGAGACCGAGAGAGAGGAGAGAGAGAGATAGACCTCAGACGCTTCAGAATCGTATTTATTAACATTGACAAGTACAGTCCTTATGTCAAGGGGGATTACCATATTTTCAGCGTCAGGAATTCATGCAAAA
>CM065694.1:52607083-52617083 GCA_017654935.2 Phymorhynchus buccinoides
AATTTGACAATATTGACACTATCTCTTTCTAATATTATTGAATAGTGTGTCGAGTAAACTTGGTTTTTGTTTATGCACAATTTCGTCACATTGAGAGAGAGAGAGAGAGAGAGAGAGAGAGAGAAAGAGAGAGAGAGAGAGAGAGAGAGAGAGGGAGAGAGAGGGAGAGAAAGATGTGAGAGAGAGAGAGAGAGAGAGAGAGAGAGAGGAAGAGAGAGGGAGATAGGGAGAGAGAGAGAGAGAGGGGATAAGAGAGACAGACAGATGAAGACCTGCATGAGACAGACAGACAGACAGCCATGACTAGACACATTGTAGACAGACAATGACAGCAAGAAACGAGGTTACAAAAAACACGTCTATACATATATACAGTGAAGACTAAACATCAACATCCTCACACACGACTTCTCAAATATCTTAGATTATTGACGTCTATGCTACAAGCATGGTCGTCCCGCTTTTAACACCCTCGGATTACCCTTTCAGCTCCGCCTTTTTTTCTGGGACAATTTCGAGGACCCCAAAACAAGACATCACAAACTGCTAACAATAACAGGTACGGGCTAAGCCTTCGCGACACCAGTTTTTTTTTTTTTTTTTTGGTTGAGTTTCTCTAGATAACGGTCGCCGCGCGAATAACGCTTACGCCAAACGAGGCCTAAGAAACACTTTAGAAAACGTTTGCGGAAGAATAAACAAAATATTGCAAGCTCTTGTCTGATTGGTCAAACATTTGGTACCAAACTTTTTTTTAAATCTTAAACAAACTTTAATGGACCAATCAACAACAAGAAACGTATTCACCCTCTACTAGTTCCGGATAGTTCGCCGCTTGACTCGGTGGTTGTGGGTTAAGAACCAAAACGCCACAGCGAAACTATCGGCAAACGAAGGGTGTTGTTTCTTAGACCGATTTTGCCGATTTGCGCTCACGCTACGTAACGTTAGCCCTTGTGAAACGGCCCCCTGGCTACATCTCATTAGCATAGCTGTTCAGTACAGGTACGGAAGAATTCCACCCTTTCCTACCAGCAGGGGGGTAAGATCGGGTATCTCTTCAGCTGAACAGACGCCAACCCTACCAGACTAGGGCTGGCTGTGAGGTTAGTATCCAGTGTGGCTGGACGTATGGCTGGCCCTTTAGTCCAGCTGAACAAACATTGAAAAAAACACCGATTTGGACATTTACCCCTCCCCTATTCACCCATCCACCCGTCTCCGCCCTTTTGCTCTTTCTCTGGAATATGCATGCCTTGCCTTCATGTACCACTCGGCTGGAACTTCTTTCTCATGTTTGCAGATCGGTGTATCATCATTCCCCTTTTGTGGGGGGTGTACTCAGTCCCGTCCCATTCCAAAAAACTATGGACTGCTTTAGGGTATTAGGTATTAGGTACTTAATAGTCACAGAGGCGTCTCTGTGAAATTCGGGCTGCTCCCACCTGGAGAGAGCGTCGCAGCCAGAGGCGCGCCACCCAATTGTTTTTTGTTTTGTTTTTGCATGCGATTTTTGTGCGACTGATGAGGGAGGAAAGGGAGGGGTGGGGGGTAAAGTTTGACCAAATGACAACTTTTTCGTTGCCACTGGGTTTAACGTGTGCTAAGTGCATGGGCACACGGGACCTCGGTTCATCGTCTCATCCGAATAAGCAAAGAAATCTGCAAAGGTAGAAATGATGAAAAGCAATAGTAGAAACGTAGAAAGATGAAACGCATTAACACAGGACAAGAAAGGATATAATATTATTATGGAGCGGAAGAGGAAAGAACTGGAAGAAGTTACGGGAATGGGAGTGTTACCTCCCTTTCCCCCAAAGAAACCAAGGGGTTATCCGTACATGACAGGAAGTACCCAAAGACACAGCGACATCTGGAGGGTGCGCGGAGTACTTATAAATACGCACGTGCGCACGTGGCAGTTTCCTGTACATTAATTACTTTGAAATTTCCACACACACAAAAAAACCTGGATGAGTTTCACAAGCTTCAGTCCCGGTAATAATGTGTGAAGCTTGCATCTATCAGGTCAAAGTCATCTATTTAGCATCACCGCCAAGACCACACCTGGTAATACTGTGTGAAGCTTGCACCTGCCAGGTCAAAGTCATCTATTTAGCATCACCGCCAATACCACAACCACCAACATCAACAACAACAACATACAGTATTTATACGGCGCTGAATCTTGATTGAAATCAAATCAAAGCGCACACACACGTTAGCATCCATAACGCATTCAAACAAAAATGCAATAGAAAGCGAACACACACTTTCGACATTAATAGTATACAGCAGAAACAGACCTAAAGGCAAGAGAGAGAAGAAGAGAAAGAGAGTGGAGCCTCAATGACGGGGGAACAGGTGGGCTTTGGGGTTATATTTGAAGGCTGAGAGGGTCGGTCGCTGACGGAGGGAAAGAGGAAGTTTGTTCCAAGATGTCGGTCCTGAGACAGCAAAAGAGCGCCGACCAACAGTTGAAAGCTTATACCTAGGGATCTGGAGAGAAAGCGGGTCAGAAACTGAACGTAAAGTGCGAGCTGGCGTATAGATGGAAATATTGTTGCAGCTTTATGGATCACCAATATCATCACCGTTATCATCGCCAACATCGTCGTCGTCATTATTGCATCAAGGCTTAATGGGTCGGGATTTGTTTTAATTTTTGGCAAATGTTAAGAAAAGATCCCTCCTCTGCCCCTTCCATTCATTTCGGACGGTTTCGGGTTAGGGTTAGGGTTATGAATAGGGTTAGGGATAGGTTTAGGATCAGTTTAGTCATCAATGTTTTTTGTATTATATTATATTGACACTAAACTGACCCTAAGCCTATTCCTAACACTATCCCAAACTCTATTCCTAACCCTAACCTGAAACAGTCTAATCCACACACACACAAATTGATGGTATTTTATTATATTGACACTTAGCTTACCCTAAACCTATCCCTAACCCTATCTAAAACCTATTCCTAACTCTAACCCTAACTGAAACCGTCTTAAATGAATGGAAGGGGCAGGGGAGGGAGCTTTTCTCAACATTTGACACATTTATATATATACCTGTATACGATCACGATTCCAAGTAATTTGTTTGAATCGCAGTGGAAGTAGGGGTGGGGAGGGGGGTGTTAATGGAAAATCCCATGAATCAAAGAAAGTGCAACAGATTAAGTAATTTTAAAGAGGGAGGGGCGTGAGGGTGGGGTTGCTTTACAAGATACTTTAATTTCTGCTTAATTAAAAAGCAGAGAGCAAATCCGTCCTTCTTGGTTTAAACAAATCTTTATTCATTTGGAAACGATCAAACAGAAAGATAATTAGAGCAATAACATCCGTCCTTCTTGATGTTTTCTTAATTATGCCACCTTCACAAACCCACCACAGCATCATTTGTGATCATTTATATTAAAGAAAACTGGCAGCAAAGAACTGGGAATGCCCAAAAGAAACTATTAACAGGTCGTTTGTTTGTTGTGTTGTTGATGATGCTGTTGTAGCTTGGTTGGTTCTTTGTTTTCTTCTTTTTTTGGTTTTGTTTGGGGGGGGGGGGGGGGCAGCCAGCACTGGGGGGGGGGAGGGGCGGCAGCATAAAACCTCCTACTCTGTAACACAATCATCTTGTGGTAAATGATGATTTTCATCAATGAAAAGACAGTACGAACCCACTCTAGCAATCAGTCCTCACACCTGCTCGGGTAAATAGCAACAAAAACTACTAAACTAACTCTCTCTCTCTCTTCTCTCTCTCCTCTCTCTCCTCTCTCTCTCTCACTCTCTCTCTCCTCTCTCTTCTCTCCCCCTCTCTCTCTCTCTCCCTCTCTCTCTCCCTCTCTCTTTTCTTTCTAGCTCTCTCTCCCTCCCCCCCCCTCTCTTTCTCTCTCTCTCTCTCCCACCAAGAATCTCTCCTCCATCTTTCCTCTCTCCCCTCTCTCTCTCCTCTCTCCTCGTCCCCCACTCTCTCTCTCTCTCTCTCTCTCTTTCTCCCAACTCTAGGCTCTCTCTCTCTTCGCTCTCTCCCCCAAAACTCTTCCTCTCTCTCCCCTCCCAACTCTCTCTCTCTCTCTCTGTCTCTCTCTCCCCCCTCTCTCTCGATCTCTCGTCTCTCTCCTCTCTCTCATCTCTCTCTCTCTCTCCCCTCTCTCTCTCTTCTCCCCCCCCTCTCTCTCTCTCTCTCTCCCTCTCCTCCTCTCTCTCTCCTCCTCCTCTCTCTCACTCAACATCTCTCTCTTTCTTTCTCTCTCTCAATCTCTCTCTTCTCATCCTCTCTCTCTCTCGTCTCTCTCTCTCATCTTCCTCTCTCTCTCCCCCCCAGAGGTCCCCCCCTCTTCTCTCTCTCTCTCGCTTGTTTATACATCTTTACCCACTTTTTTTTTGTCTCAAATTCCTTTCACCAGGCGCTGACAAACAGGCACCGCAAACGCGTACAAGCTGAGCAGGTGGGTTCATTTTTTTTTTTTTTTTTTAGAGCTTGGTTTTTGAACTCTAACATGAAAATTGTGTTTCGGTAATAAAACAGAAAAGAAAAAAAAGACGAACACTTACAGCAACTGTTTCTTTATCTTGTCTCAGTGTTTTCTGTCTGTCCCGTCTGTCTGTCTGTGTATGATTCGTTATGTTCCTCTCTCTGTCCCTTCACACTCTGTTTTCCCACATCTTTCTCTATGCTTCTCCTGTGGGCAGAGTTTAGTAGTTTGTTTTACGTCCTCCTCGACCGAATTCGGGAGAAGGGGGGAGGGGGTATTCCTCTGTCATTTTCTCACTGTCTCTTATCAATTCTCCTCTCTCACTCTCTTTTTATTCTGGGAAGGCGAGAGGGGGTAGGATCTACGTGTGCCGAAACATGCATATACATACGCGCGCGCACGCACCCCACCCTCTTCCACACACGCACACACGCACGCACACACAACATCACACACACACACACACACACACACACACACACACACACACAGCAATTACGCAAGGCAGGCACGCTCAACATATCCCCCAATACGGTATTTTCCAACCATTTCAAACACCAACAGAACCACAAGTAAACCATACAGTAGGATGTGAATTCATAAGATTTCACGTGTAAGTAAGAACTTTTGTCCCCCAAAGCATATTCATACATCTTTCGCTTTTACACCCAAACTCGGAATTACCGCTGATTTTTCCACTACATTTCCAGTAGACTGATGGTTGTTTTTTTACTACTTTTCCATGTCTTATATAAATATTTCGTCTTGCTCACGACACCATAAGCCCGCGTGTTGGTGGGTTTCTATGCAAATCATCCATCTTTACAGCATCCAGTTTGCAAAGTGAAAGAAAATAGTAGAAGGTGTCTGATGTAAACTGCATGCTACTACGGTTGTTCCCTTTTGGACATATCTGGAACAGTGCTTACAAAACATTATTTGACTATAGCTACAAGTGGGGTGTTAAATTTTAAAAGACCCCCACGTCCCCACCAATGCCCCAGTCCACGGTCACATTCCCTCTTATGCTAGGAAGATTTCTTAAGACTTCTTACCAGCTATAGGGAGGGAAGGGAGGCAGAAGGGATAGGAGAAGAAGGAGGAAAAGAAAAAAAGGAAAGAAGGAAGCAAAGGTGGGAAAAACCCGTGGGGGAGGGGGGAAAAACCGGTGATTTGACACGTGACGTGGGGGGTCTTTAAGGGGCAAACCCACAGCATACGATTCAACCCAACTGCGATCCGACTGTGACGCTTGTGAGGCATGATTCTCGCGAAATTCTACTGTCTAAATACAATCTGATGAAATCCGTACTAGTTTTTGTTCACTATAATATGTAGTCCCCTGTACACGATTGCGCTGAAATATCTGTATCTTTGCATCAGACATTTTAATGTGTGGTTCGTGTATTGGTGTCTACATGAATATAGTGAAAAAGTAGAATTATTTTTTGCCGGAAATATTTCACGCGAATCACGACTCACGGACCTCGTCACACTCGGATCGCATTTGGATTGAATCGCACGCAGTGTGTCAGCCCCTTTACGGACAACTGTAGGAGTAGCAACAGCAAGTTGTTCTTATTGCTTGAACAGTGTATGGTTTAGATTGGCACACCGTGGTAGAGCGTTCGCTCGTCGTGTCAAAGTAAAAACCCAAGTTCGAACCTGGGTACAGAGGTGGAGTGTTTTTTTTTTTCACTTTTTTCATTTGCAACTACGCCTTTACGGTCTGAACGAGGAGTCGTTCGGATGAGACAATAAACCGAGGTCCCAGTGTGCCCGTTGTTTCATTGTTTCGGTTCTTTTTCTTCCTTTCTGTTCGGCTTATACTTAGCCGCGCATGCGTTTACCGGTATTCGTAACGTCTCTTTCATTTGCTGTGAAATGTTGAAATGCTTCGCTGTTTTACTTCAATAGTCATCGGAAAAGCGTTTTGTTTTAAATCACTATTATACGTTTTGCATCGCATTCCTATTATATTCCTATTAACCCTTTCATCGCCAAAGTCGCATTTTAGCACCACAATGATTTAACACCTATGTCACTAAAAGGCATCAAATTGGGGTCTGTTATCCAAAGTCCCTATTGTTTTAGTTTTGGGAAGTAAGGATAGACCTTATTTTATATATGTCACAGTGACAGAAGAATCCCCAATACTGCAGATTCGTTCTCTTACCCCAGTAGTTTAAATGGCAATTTTTAGCTGAAATATGGCTGGCGGTGAAAGGGTTAAACTAGCCATTAAACCCCCCCACAAAAACCCGTTCGTTTATTCCATTTCCCCGTACCCCTCTTTCCGTTCTCAGCTTCCCCACTCTCCCATTTCTCTTTTTCTCTCTCAACACAGAAAATAACACCCCAAAAATGGTCCATGTTTATGCTGGGCATACAACAGGATCCCAACTCCCAGACTACCCAAACCGTTACGATCTAATTGTGAGTCAATGCAAAACGCAGATGCAACTTACCCCCCCCCCCCCCCCCCCCCCCCCCCCCTTTTTTTTTACCCCCCCCCACCCCCCCTCCCCCCCTTTTTTTTTTCTCTCTCAATACAGAAAGCAACCAGAAAATGGTCCATTTTTATGCTCAGCATACATCGGGATGCCAACTCTCAGACTACCCAAGCCGTTACGATCTAATTGTGAGTCAATGTAAATGCAGCTTCTGGATTAAACATTTTTATTGTCCAATAACAAAAGATCACTCAATACAAAATAACTGAAGCAGCAACAAGCAGAGCTTATGGCAATGCAACTTCTAACACCCCCCTCCCCCCTTTCCCAAACCTCTCGAAAACCGAAATTTCAATTTCACCAAAGAGAGAAATGCAGCCCGAAGTAATGGTACCAATACCACCCTATGGCATTCCGTGTTCGTTTTTAAACGTACATACGAGTGTTAAAGACCCACTGACCCACCACGATTAAGTCCCTTGGTGTGTGTTTTTCTGGGTAGCTGTGACCCACATACAAATGCCCCCAACTTCAAATTGAGGCTGCTATTTAAAATGATGTTCCGTTTTCAATTTGGGTGCATTTGTATGGGAGCTAGTAGTCAAACCTGGTCAAAACAAGATTTCTTACCAACTATGAGAAGGAAAACCCGTGAAACCCGTGATTTTGACACGTGATCTGGTGGGTCTTTAAAGATCCCGCACGTCACGTGTCACAATCACGGTTTTCACGTGTTTCCCTGTTATAGCTAGTAAGGAATCTTAAGAAATCTTCCTAGTATAAGAGGGAATGTGACACGTGACGTGCGGAGTCTTTAATACCAGGGGCAATACGGTATTAGTCGTATTTCTAACACACTGAAAGGCACGTGTGTATTAAAAGGCATAAACAAAAGGCCGACAGCATCTTTTAGCATACCACAGACAGGACTGATAGTGCTTCCTGGCATAAAACAATCAATATTGTTGTGTTTTTAAAGAAGGAGAACATAGGATGATTTAAGTCCATCAAACGCGTTATTAAAGCGAACGTGGTGATAAACCCAGCATCGTGGTGATAGTCCCAATCTAATCGACTCTACCATCCACTTCTCTGATAACTAACCGTGTGGCTTTTAATGCTCTGACCCCAGTAGCAGTCTGCTATGTTTGCCTAGAAAGTCATCTGCCTGTCTACAGCTCGTGGCACCGTAACATTTACCTGCTGTCTGTCTACCTACTCCCATGTTGTTTTTCGGTTGAGAGAGAGAGAGAGAGAGAGAGAGAGAGAGAGAGAGAGAGAGAGAGAGAGAGAGAGAGAGAGAGAGAGAGAGAGAGAGTATATATAGTATATATATATATATATGTGTGTGTGTGTGTGTTGGGTGTTTGAGAGAGAGAGAGAGAGAGAGAGACAGAGAAGAAGGAGAGGAGCTGAGAGAGAGAGAGAGAGAGAGAGAGATGGGATGGGGGGCAGGAGAGAGACAGAGATATAGAGAGACGGGGACAGAGACAGAGATTCGGAGAGACAGATGGATACAGACAACTCAACTCAGTTTTACTGACTATGCCTTCTGCCCATGTCACAAAGGAATAATGGGGAGGGTGAGAATGACAATGACATAATAAACTGTCTGTCTGTCTATCCATCCATCCAAACGACTGGAGACAGAAAAGAGAGATGAGAGACATAGAGAGAGAGAGCAGGAGGAGAGAGCGAGGAGAGATAGAGCGAGAGAGAGAGAAGAGAAGAGAGGATGAGAGGAGCATATGAGATTTAGTGAGAGAGAGAGGGAGAGAGGACGAGAGACGGAGTGAGACGGAGAAGAGACGAGCTGAGACGAGAGAGATCGATGAGAGAGAGAGAGAGAGATGAGGTAGAGAGAGAGAGAGAGAGAGAGTGAGCGAGGGAGAGAGAGAGAGAGGCGAGACAGCGAAGAGAGGGGGCGATACAGAGAGATAGAGAGAGAGAGAGAGAGAGGAGAGAGAGAGAGAAACGAAAAACGAAAGAAAGCGATAGAGAGATGAGAGAGGGAGATATGAGAGAAGAGATAGATGAGAAGAGAGACCCAGAGATGGGAGAGGAAGAAAGGGAGAGAGAGAACCAAATGAGATAAATCAAACGAAAACGAAATTTTTATTTAACCAGGGAACATGAGATAAGCAAGTTACATTGACTTTTTTTTCCACCCAGCCCTGGGGAAAATGAAATAAATCAAACAAGAAAGCTAAATAATATATGTACATGCAGAAATGAGAATAAAAGGGAGGGAGGAGAGAGAGAGAGAGAGAGAGAGAGAGAGAGAGAGAGAGAGAGAGAGAGAGAGAGAGAGAGAGAGAGAGAGAGAGAGAGAGAGAGAGCAGGGGAAGAGAGTTGCCAATTGTTTTGCTATAGATGCAGGTGGATGCATGACTGATCAACCTGTTTGATGCTGTGTCTCCCTGTGCCCAATTAACAGCATTCCACAGAGATCTTGTGCTGGCAACAGAGAAACAGAACCCATTCCTTCCACCACTAAGAAGCAAACAGTACGCCTGCATCCCAGATCCATTGCTCTTCGGTAGCCAAATAGCAGCACCATACCTACGCTTAGTTGCGAATTAAAGCAATCTTATAGCAGTGGGAGGCAGCTGGAAGAAACAGGGGTCGGTAGACACTTTGCTGTCACATGAGCGCATGTGCGTCACGCTGCCGTTATGCGCCTAACTAAGAAATAGTTAGGCCCAGCATGTCCGTCTTCGGCTGGAGAAAATCTAAGAGTTTCTAGAACAAAAGAATGGACCAATAAGGCAGAAAGATACGAGATGACAGTAAGCAAAGGGACAAGACAGAGTCAAAGAGAGTGACAGATTAGAGGAACTTACAAACACAGGATTTTCCAGAAGGTGGGTGGATTATTTGTACGAAAGACACCCCCCTCCCCCTCCCACCCCCATCCCCGGGGGAGGGGGGGGGGGGGAGCATTGCATGCAAATTTAAAATACGCAAGCGCATGCGCACAACACACGTACATTGGTTTTAGACCTATATTATGAATTGAAGGTCAAATACATGGGTTTCTTCTCAAACCACAAATAACTCGTTTCTGTTGAAATTGTGATTT
>CM065694.1:52624583-52627083 GCA_017654935.2 Phymorhynchus buccinoides
ACCAGCCCGCCCGCAACGACATCGACTCCCCGGTATGGAGCAGGTCGCCCTGTGGTCCTGACGACGGCCTTAGGAGGAAGAAGACCATCTACAGCAGGAGCTATCTTTGACGCCAACGCCAACGGCAGCGACAAGCTTCATCAGATGCTCGCATCTATGCACCAAAATTCAACGATGCTAACATCAGCATCATGCAACAGTTCCAGACTCGGATCCCCGTCCGAGATGTTCCCGCAACCGACAGCGTTATCCGCGATTCCAGGGTGCGCAATGTGTTCCGTGTCATCGAAAGACGACGTATGCCACGTCACGAACTCTACTTTCATCATTCAACGGCCCCCATCATCATCATCATCCAACGAGAAGACTACCCAGCCTTCATGCAGAACGTCCATAAGGACCTACGGTCAATTGGACGCAAATCTCACCATCTTATAATCGGGTAGTCAGTCGTGAGTGGGAGAGAGAGAGAGAAACAAGCCAGTGACTCTCTTAGCTGCGGGCTTTCGCCTGCGCCAGTGTAGTTTTTCCCTCCTCTTTCGTTTGAAAAAGGATGCTTTCGCTGCGAGCGCCAAGAAGAAACTGACATTTTTTTTAGCCTACTGCTTGCTTATATAGTACCGTGCTGGCTTTAAGGCACAAACAGTAAGAAATAACGACAACGAATACTAATAAACAAAACCCTAAATGTAAAGAAAATCGTCCACACAGTTATCCCTGGTACCGTTGCTTTGTCAAAGAAAACAATGACTTCGGCACATTTTTACAGGGCAATTACTCACTGACATTTATTTTCCCCCATCTAGTAGTAGAGACAAACGGCCTCCCAAGATTACGCAGGCAGACTTTGGGTCTGTTTTGTGTGAAGAGACGAAAGCAGGGAGGCCATAAAGGTAGCAGTAACAGGAGAACTGAAACAACTGGATAGTTCGGGTGGTATGGGTGTTGCGGTCTGATGGTGATAAACAGACAACTTTATGTCCGGCTAACATTTTTGTTATCGGTACTAGTTCTCTGTTGTGGGAAGCAGGATTTTTTAGTCCCCGAGCCGAAGGTTCTGGGAGCTATTGTTTCTGTCTGATCCGTCCGTGCCTCCGGTGTGCCTCCGGTGTGCCTCCGGCGTGCCTCCGTCCGTCCGTCCGTCCGGCTATTCGGTAAAGGTCCAGATGTGCCACCCCCCCTACCTATCTCGGTTAATTGTATTTTTCCGTTATTGCCTTTCTTACCATACATAAAGCTGTATTTTAGGAAATATTTTAGCTAATAACCTTTTTGGAATACTAACCCTAACCCTACATAGTGGGGGGTAGGGTTAGGGTTAGGGCTAGGGTTAGGTTAGGGTTAGGGTTAGTATTCCAAAAAGGTAATTAGCTAAAAATGTTCCTAAAATACAGCTTGCGGACGGGATGGATCGACGGGCAGCAACTTGGATCGTCTCTGCAGTATGCCGATGCCCAGTGGAAAGTTACAAAGTTACAATTAACCCAGAGAATGCATGGGGGGTGGCACATCTTTACTTTTACGGCTATTCGTCCGTTTTTTCTCAAAAACTATTCAGTCTATCATCATCAAATTTGGTATACTAGTTTGCCAAGATGCAAGCTATCCACTGATGTATTTAGTTTTATATTAAGGTCAAGGTCGCGCCAGTTACGGGGTTCAAACCCCGAAACATATAATCGCTAATATCTCGCGAAGTTTTGCATGTATTTCAATGTAGTTTTTATCACAACATTTCTTGTTATTTATTACAAAAATTTGGGGGGGGGGGGGGGGGGGGGGGGGGGGGGGGATAATTTGGGGGGGGGCGGGGGGGTGGGGGGTGTTTACATCTAAAATCAATTTTACGAGGTTCTTGTTCTTCTCATTTTTTCTCTAAAACCTCTCGTTTGTTTACGTATACTGTGTAACTTCTGAAGAAAAAAAAGCTAAACAAAAATGAGAGAAAGAGACAAGGAAATGGAGCGAAAGAGAATAGAAAAGCAGACGGACAAACAAAAAGGGGGAGACAGACGGACAGATAGAAAAGAAACACGAAGAGAAAGAGGAAGGGAAAGGTCTGATAGGAAGTGATGGAGGAATGATACATTAATTTTATTACTTCTTACCAAAATCGTTTCAATTTTTTTTAAAATGTGAAACTGCTTAGAATATTCATAAGCTAATAATTCTGCCCATCGTTTAAGCAACAGCGTTCATCTCGTTTCAGTAGGTAATGTTACGATGAATGGAATATACATGTACTGACTAAGTGTTCGATGCTTAAAAAGACGTCACGTAGCGTATTACAGTGGTCACTCCGAAACAGAATCGCCCCTAACACTGGCTGTTCAGGCCCTGTAGTCATGAGCGCGTCTTAAACATCCTAAACAGGGATTAGTATGTACATTAGGCTAAACGGCCAATCGTTTGGGGAGTAGAGTCTAATTTACATAACTATTCCCCGTGTTGACATGTCTAATAATTCGCACTCGTGACTACAGGGTCAGTAGGATAAGCA
>CM065694.1:52654583-52659896 GCA_017654935.2 Phymorhynchus buccinoides
CTTCATGAATTGCATTTTTTGTGTGTGTCGAACGTTCAAATACGTTCAAGTTTCACTTGCTGATGATTTACATGCACGACACGACATGCTTGTAACTGTGATGAATTGCAATTTTTAATGAACGATTTAACATTGAAAATGACATAATATGTACATATTACATTTACATATTTTGTTGGTGTCTAACGTTCAAATATAGGGATAGCAATTTCCCTTGCTCATGATTTACATGCACGACACAACATGTCATTTTTTAAAGAACGATTTCACACTATTAAAAATGTACATAATATGTACTAGGCCTAATGACTCCACCATCCTCCGTACCCCTTTCTCTCTATACATCACCACTATTCTTCCGCCCCTCCCACCCCCTCTCTCTCTCTCGCCCCTCTCTCTCTCTCTCTCTCTCTCTCTCTCTCTCTCTCTCCTCTCTCTCTCTCTCTCTCTCTCTCTCTCTCTCTCTCTCTCTCATCAATAAATATTCATGCGCGCGCACACAGAAACGGATTATAGACACATGCGTGCGCGTCCACGCATACAACACACTCACAAACACACCACACACACGCACGCGCGCGCACACACAAACACACGCACAAAAACACACACACACACACACACACACACACACACATACACACACACACACACACACACACACACACACACACACACACACACACACACACACACACACACACACACACGAAACATTACTCTAGTGAAGTATCAACCTAAAATGTAGTATTCCTACCAGACTCTGATAAAAGTGTTTGCACAAATTCTTGCCCAGCCACCCAGAATAGCATCTGCCCCCCTCTGCTATCTGGTAGTCATAGTCGGAAACGACAGACTGGCAGATACCTACTACCTCTCTTCTCTTGTTTACCTGCTCGCTCGGGTTGCATTGCTAACCGTCGCTCGGTTGCATCTTCGCTTTGATTGCCTCATTAACTAATTGAGCGACATCTTCTTAGTCGGTTAATTGGGTTCTTACGCAGGGGCGGATCATATAGGGTGGGGGTGGGGGGTTCATAGTTGCACGGAAACCCCCCTCATCTGCCTTGAAAAATAAATAATAAGAAGAATCACTGTCTTTCTTTTGTTTAATTTAACGCCTTTTCGTTTTTTGTGTTTTTAGACGACAAAAATCTCTGTCTCTATCTCTGTCTCTCTGTATCTGTCTCTGTCTATCCCTCTCTCTCCTCTCTTCTCTCTCTCTCTCTCTCTCTCTCTCCTCTCTCTCTCCTCTCTCTCTCTCTCTCTCTCTCTCTGTCTCTCTCTCTCTCTCTCTCTCTCTCTCTCTCTCTCTCCTCTCTCTCTCTCTCTCTCTCTCTCCCCTCTCTCTTCAGACTACGTATCGTTGATCTATGATAATTGTAGGTCACCATTAACTATTAACAAAAAACCCGCTGGGAACCCACCCACCCCCACCCCTTTATTCCCAACATGATCCGCCGTTGTCACGTACGACAACGGCCCATAAAACAGCGGGGTCGGGGGGGGGGGGGGGGTGGATAACGGAGGTGTGAGTGGTCCTCCATAGACTTTACCAGGGGTGTAAGCCAGAAGGCACGATCTCGCAGGGCTCCGTTGTAAAGGACCCTCTAAAGAATGTGCAGGGGGTCCCAGGGATGCACTAGAAAAACATTATGTTTAGCATTCGCAATGCCACTGGGACCCTCTATCCCGCCTCTAGGACCCTGTATACTGTAAGTGAAGGAGTCACTGGGACCCCTTGTTTTGCGGGGACGATTGGGAGCCCTGATCCCCCCCCCCCCCCCCCCCCCCCCCCCCCCCCCCCCCCCCCCCACCCCCCCCCCACCCCCCCCCCCCCCCCCCCCCCCCCCCCCCCCAACAAAAATAAAGAATGCTGAGAGTACCTTATGGCAAATCAAAATACAGCGGCTGTTTTGGTTGTCTGTCGTTATTGTTCTGATGATGCATTGTATTCGTCCCCCCCCCCCCCTCCCTCTCTCTCTCCCTCTCTCTCTCTCTCTCTCTCTCTCTCTCTTTCAGATTTATCCACCTAGCGCGCGCGTGTGTGTGTGCATGCATGCGTGCGTGTTGGGAGATCTATGAAAAGTAGGTCAGCTTGAGGTCTATGAAGGGGGGGGGGTGGTGAATGCGGGGGCGGGCGGAGGGGGGGGGGGGGGTAGTGTGAGAAAATGCCTTTTGCGTGAAAAACGCTATTTGTAATGGTTTGGATTCTAGTGGAGTGTGTGAAGGGGGGGGGGGGGGGGGGGTCACGTAAATGTAGTTATCGTGATTTCGTTTCGGGTTGTTCCTTATGATAAGTGCGGTTTTTTTTTTTGGGGGGGGGGTTTTTTATTTTTGCTCAGATTTTTAACTTCTTTGTGAAGCGCTTAGAGCCCCGTAAGGAGAATAAGCGCTATATAAAAATTGTCATTATTATTATTATTATTATTATTATTATTATTATTCGGAGCCTACGGAATTATAACGTACTGACTACCGTCAGAAAACGCAGCAACTGTATTACTGTTATTTGAGAGAGGAGAGAGGGAGAGAGAGAGAGAGAGAGAGAGAGAGAGAGAGAGAGAGAGAGAGAGAGAGAGAGAGAGAGAGAGAGAGACGGAGAGAGAGGAGAGAGAGAGAGAGAGGGGGGGGGGGGGGGGCAGGCAGAGATAGAGAGACGGAGACAGAAACAGATAGAAGAGAGAGAGAGAGAGAGAGAGAGAGAGAGAGAGAGAGAGAGAGAGAGAGAGAGAGAGAGAGAGAGAGAGAGAGAGAGAGAGAGAGAGAGAGAGACACAGAGAGACAGAGAGAGACAGAGAGAGAGAGAGAGTCAGGACATGCGGGGTGTTCAGCTTAGTTTCAGAAACATCGGTGCAGTACTTGTGGTTAAAAAGCCTTGAATATAAAATGCGTTCACACACACACACACAAGAGAGAGAAAAGAGAGAGAGAGAGGGAGAGAGAGAGAGAGAGAGAGAGAGAGAGAGAGAGAGAGAGAGAGAGAGAGAAAGAGAGAGAGAGACAGAGAGAGAGAGAGAGAGACAGAGAGAGAGAGAGAGAGAAAGAGTCAGGACATGCGGGGTATTCAGCCAAGTTTCAGAGATATCGATTCAGTACTTTTGGTTGAAAAGCCTTGAATACAAAATGCGTTCACATACACCACACACATACACACACAATGAGAGAGAGAGAGAGAGAGAGAGAGAGAGAGAGAGAGAGAGAGAGAGAGAGAGAGAGAGAGAGAGAGAGAGAGAGAGAGAGAGGGGGGGGGAGAGAGAGAACAATGAACAATGAACAATGTTTTACTGAACTGGGCCATCTGCCCATGTCAAAGGGATCAGCGGGGTAGGGTCATGAGAGAGAGAGAGAAGAGAGAGAGAGAGAGAGAGAGAGAGAGGAGAGAGAGAGAGAGAGAGAGAGAGAGAGAGAGAGAGAGAGAGAGAGAGAGAGAGAGAGAGAGAGATTTTTATTTTACCGTTGTAAAGTAAAGGTTCATTATCATTATCAGTATATCTGTAGACTCGAGGCTATCTCAATGTTGGGAGGGAAACAACAGGAAGCATGAATTGGTGGGTGGGGGTTGGAAACCCGTGCTCACAATACTAAAACAAATCCGCGCTTATGAACGACGAATTGACGCGCTTTCGTAGGTTTTTTTCTCCCGTGCTTCTAATATACCAATACGCGCTTTCGTATTTTTTCCCCGCGCTTCTACTATACCAATACGCGCTTTCGTAATTTGTTTTCCGCGCTTCTAATATGCCAATACGCGCTTTCGTAATTTGTTTCCCGCGCTTCTAATATGCCAATACGCGCTTTCGTAATTTGTTTTCCGCGCTTCTAATATGCCAATAAGCGCTTTCGTAAAAAATAAAAAATTCCCGCGCTTCTAATATGCCACTACGCGCTTTCGTAAATCTCCCTGAAGAACAAAAATAGCGAGGAATAGAGGAATAGGGGAGGGGGGGGGGGGAGCACGGAGAGATGAGGCGAGCGATGAAGAGTGCGCGATGAGAGATGCGCATAATGAAGTGTCCTCTCCTTATCCCCATTCGCACCCTGATAACCCTGACCCCCTCCCAGTGTCCCTCCACGCACGCACACACTCTTCTTCTTCTTCTTCTTCTTCTTCTTCTTCTTCTTCTTCTTCTTCTTCTTCTTCTTCTTCTTCTTCTTCTTCTCTGTCATTTCAAGTGGAGGTCTAGACACGCCTGTCGAAGGTATCAAGCTCAAAGATAAAGTCGCATTGCTTCTAGTCCAGTGTGAGTCTGTCTGTCTGTCTGTCTGTCTGTCTGTCTGTCTGTCTGTCTCTGTCTGGCTGTTCCCTTCCCCTTTTGCATGAATGTTATTAGTATTTTATTTTCTTTATTATTATTTGTTTTCCTTTTGTTACGGTTTTTATTTCATTATTTAAATGGGCAGATTTGTAAAACTTTGTAAAACTCCTTCAATGTGCCCTAAACCTTTTACGTATTAACATGTTCAACCAATCATCTCTTCATCTGCCTTTATAGAACCATACAGAAGAATAGTCATTGCTTAAATTCTATTCAAGTTCAAACTGAACATTTTTCCGAATCCGAGAAATTCGGAATAAACTTTTCTCTCTCCCGTCTGTCTCTCCTGTCTCTCTGGGTCAGTCTGTCTCTCTCCTCTCTCTCTCGTCCTCTCTTCCATATAATATCACCTCTGCTGTGCTCTCCCTTTATGTTCAAATTCTGTACGTGTAATATTATGCCTGCTTGCCATGTTGTATTCCCCTATTGTTCGGATATGTATCAAGGACAGATTGGAAACTAGGCCGTTGCCAAAAATTCTTTATCCCCTTGAAAAATAAAGTTACGTTTTCAAAGTTTCCTCTGCTCTCTCTCCTGTCCTATCCTCCTCTCTCTCTCCATTACTCAGTCGGTCGTCAGCCTCCTCTCTCTCTCATCTCTCTCTCTCTCCGTCGTTCATCTTCTCCTCTCTCTCTCTCCTCTCTTTCCCCTTTCTCTCGCTACTCTTCCTCTCTCTCAGTTCTCTCTCTCTCTCTCTCTCACTCACTCACTAGTCACTCACGTCTCTTTCTATCTCTTTCTCTCTAACCTCTCTTAGCGCGGCGCGTGTTTTGTGTGTGTGTGTCTGTGTATCTTATTGTGGCCTTGGTATGACAAAAGGCTGACACTACTAGGATTAGTATTGTCCGCTGTGTGTCGGGTATCCCGCTTTAGCTCCGCAAGTCCATAATATAATTCGCCAATTATTCCGACAACCATTGCCGCTAGGTGGAGAAATCTGAGGGAGGGAGAGAGAGAGAGAGAGAGAGAGAGAGAAGAGAGGGAGGGGGGGGAA
>CM065694.1:52660396-52667896 GCA_017654935.2 Phymorhynchus buccinoides
ATACGTTTAAACCAGTGGAGCGTAAACGTTGTCGTTTGGTCAAAATGTACTCCCCCCCCCCCCTTTTCCTTCCTCATCAGAATCATCACACAAAAATCGCATGCAAAAAAAATAACAACAAAATTGTGGCGCGCCTCTGGCTGCGAAACGCGCTCTCCATGTGGGAGTAACCCGAATTCCACAGAGACGCCTCTGTGACTATAATGTACCTAACCTAACCATACTGCATACTAATAACCCGTGTTGACTGTCTAAGACGTACTCATGGTTGCACGCCCAGCTTGCCGAACGACCTAATCTGGGGTTCAAGTCGTCACCGATTTATCTTGCCGACACCCTGACAATGGGACGCTGGGAAGATTAGAGGTCTCCATTGGTTTAGGATCATGAAACGCTCATTTGTTCGCTTGTTTTGTTTGCTGATTTACTTAACAGCAGTCTCCAGTCTGATTCGTGTCAAAGTTTGTGTTAAAATACTATACGTTATCTACTGGTTTCTCTGCGTCTGTGTCTCTGTGTGTCTGTGTCCCTGTCCTGTCTGTCTGTCTGTCTGTCTGTCTGTCTGTTCTGTCTCTCTCTCTCTCTCTCGTCTCTCCTCTCCGGTTCTCTCTCTCTCTCTCTCTCTCTCTCTCATGGTAGTAGTAGTGATGGTGGTGGTGGTGGAGGTAGTAGTATAGTAGTAGTAGTAGTAGTAGTAGTAGTAGTAGTAGTAGTAATAGTAGTAGTAGTAGTAATAGTAGTAGTAGTAGTAGTGGTGGTTGTAGTAGTAGTAGTGGTGGTGGCGAAAGGTGGTGATGGTGGTAGTAACAGTAATAGTAGTAGGAGTAGTAATGGTAGTACTAGTAGAATAAGTAAATTGTAGTGAAAGAAGTGTTTTCCATTTATTTATTTATTTGTTGGTTTGTTTATTCGGTTGGTTAGTTTTCCTGTTCTGTTTGTTTTTATTGCTGATGTTGATGCTCTGCCTACCATGTCGTTGCTCGCATTACTGCTAGTTGTTGTCTATGCTGGCGATTTTTCCTGTGTCTCAATGTTCATTTATAGTATTAGTTATACATGCTGCATGCTTAGAACCAAGGACAGACTGGGAAGACTAGGCTCAGCCTAAATTCTTATCCTTGTAAAATAAAGTATCTGAAGTCCTGAAAGTCCTCTCTCTCTCTCTCTCTCTCTCGTCTCTCGTATATCTCTCTCTCTCTCTCTATCTCTCTCTCTCTCTGTGTGCTGTGTCTCTCTCTCTCTGTCCATGTCTCTGTCTCCTCTCTCTCTCTCATCTCATCTCTCTCTCTCATCTCTCTCTCTCTCGTCTCTCATCTCTCTCTCTCTTTTTCTCTTCTCTCTCTCTCTATGTCTCTATCTCCTCTCTCTGTCTCTGTCTCTCTCTCTCTCCCTCTCCTCTCTCTCCCCTCTCTCTCTCTTCGTCAATACTTCCACTCTCTCCCATCATCTCATTTTTGACTATCTCGACACTGCTTTGATAATGACAAGATTGTAACTCGTTTATTTTTTTAAAGTTTGTTCAGTGTTGAGTCTTCAGTAAGCATCCAAAAGCTGCGCCTTTTCACATGGCAAGGCAATTCTACAGACAATTTTCTACCCATTCAACGCGGAATTCAATTTTCCACCCTGAACACCGGAACACTTAAGAAAAACAAGCGCGAAATCGCAATAGTTTGTGGCACGCGGTCTATTTTTACCACTCCAATCATTACACTGAGTCGCCTCCCCTGGCTTTTCAATAATTTTAATCTGTAAACCATAATGTTATCTCTGCACCATTTCGTAACTTTTTATATCTTTTGGAAAACATTTAAAACTATGGTATCCTACTTATACTCATCGAAAGAAGCACCGCATACTCGTCGTGTCTTTTGTAGTGTCTGTATTACGTATGTTTATTATTTTGTCAAAGCTTTTAAAATACATCATTTTAAAGAGCCGGCCAGAATGTGTAGCCTCGATTTGAAGTGCGACAATTTTGTCAAATTGTGCGACAATTTTGGACCGACAGACTGACAAAGTGAGTTATAGGTTTGTGGCGTAGCCACAAACAAAAACGAAATACGAAATCCACAATAGTTTGTGGCACGCGGTCTATTTTTACCACTTCCAATCATGAGTTACCTCCCCTGGAATTCCAATAATTTTAATCTGTAAACCAGAATGTTATCTCTGATACCATTTC
Organism: Phymorhynchus buccinoides; assembly: GCA_017654935.2. Classification (NCBI taxonomy): domain Eukaryota; kingdom Metazoa; phylum Mollusca; class Gastropoda; order Neogastropoda; family Raphitomidae; genus Phymorhynchus; species Phymorhynchus buccinoides. The sequence continues at coordinate 52,662,582 of CM065694.1, forward strand.
GTAACTTTTTATATCTTTTGGAAAACCTTTAAAACTATGTATTCCTACTTATACTCATCAAAAGAAGCACCGCATACTCGTCCGTGTCTGTTGTAGTGTCTGTATTACATATGTTATTATTTTTGTACGCTTTTAAAATACATCATTTTAAAGAGCGGCCTCAGAAGTGTAGCCTCGATTTGAAGTGCGACAATTTTGTCAAAATGTGCGACAATTTTGGACCGACCGACCGACAGACAGACCGACAGACCGACAGACCGACCGACAAAGTGAGTTATAGAGAAAGCTCGTTTTCCCCAAACCCACCCCATTCCCTCTTTTTGCTTCATCCGCTCGCTCACACTTCCGTCTGCAAACCCCCACCCCACCCCAACCGCTCCCCCCTGCCCCTCACGATGTTCTTACAACGAAGTTCATCTGTACCAATATTGGAGTGAACAGCCTTTCAAATGTCGGTTGTTGTTTTCCTTCTTTTAGTTTAGTTGAGTTAAAGACCCGCCACGTCACGTCACGTGTCAAAATCACGGCTTCCACGTGTTTTTCATCTCTTATAGCTGGTAAGAAATCTTAAGGAATCTTCCAAGCATAAGAGGGAATGTGACACGTGACGTGGGGGGTCTTTAAGGAGCAGAACTACACTACATACGATGCGATCCGATTTGACGATATCTGTGAGTGTCATGATTCAACGTGAAATACTTCAGTCTAAAAAAATAATTCTACTGTTTTTCCTTCACTATGCTCACGAATAATGAGAATAATCTGATAAAATGTCTAAAAAAAAAATACAGATAATTATTTCATCAGATTCGTGTACGGTGGGAACTACGAATAATTATAGTGCACGAAACGAGTCGGATTTCATCAGAAAAGTAGCAGCACTTCACGAGAATCATGCCTCTTGAATGTCACAGTCGGATCGCAGCCGCGTCCAATCGCATGCAGTGTGGCAGCCCGTTTACAACGATGTTGTTGTGAACCAACATTGAAGTGAATAGCCTTTCAAACTATGCGGAATTTCCTTCAGTTCGTTTTGGCCTCTAGGTCATCAGCCAGTGACTTCAAAGATTTCAGGGATGAGTCTGTAAGCCTCTGTGTACAACTGTGCCCCTCTCCCTACTGTGTTGTCCATGCAGGGATTAATCCTCCATGCCCCCGAGCCACTCACGCACATATAAACACACGTACACACACACACGCACGCACGCATTCACACACACACACACACACACACACACACACACACACACACAACACACAGCACGCGCACACGCACGCACACGCGCTGCACACACACACACACACACACACACACATACGTGTACGCACACGCACATACGAGTACGCACGCACACACGTACAAGCACAGTATCACTCACAGACACAGACACGCGCGCACACACGCACACATATGCGAGCGCACACACACATACAAGCACGCACACACACAAATACAGTCACACAAACGCACTCACAGACACAAGGCGCCCGCATAGACACACACATGCACACGTGCGCGTGCGCGCTCACACACACATAAACACATACACAAAAGTCATATGCACGTGCACACACACATACTCACACACACGTGCGCGCGTGACCGTATGATACACAAAAGATGAATGTGTGTGCGTGTGTGTTACGTACGTGCGTGCGTGCGTGCGTGTGTGTGTGTGTGTGTGTGTGTGTGTGTGTGTGTGTGTGTGTGTGTGTGTTGTGTGTGTGTGTGTGTTGTTGTTTGTTTTTTGTTGTTGTGTGTGTGTGTGTATATGTGTGTGAATGTCTGTATGTGTGTGTTTGTATATGTGTATGCCTATCTGTATCTGTGGGTGTGAGTGCGTGAGCGAGGGCGCCCTTTTATGCATAAGCAGGTTTAGAGGTGGAGAGTGGTACAGTGAGGGTGAAATATCAAGGGGGCTGTATGGTAGGGGAAATCCTCAAAATGGTACACACAGACTTACATATACTTACGCCGTCCTTTGGTTTCATTAGCGTTTGGTTTTAGCTATAATGCGCAGCCAACAAAATATGTAGGAGTCTTAAAGACACACTGACGCACCACGATTAAGTCCCTTGGTGTTTTTCTGGATAGCTGTGACCCACATGCACATGCCCCCAATTTCAAATTGAGACTGCTCTTTAAAATGATGTTTCGCTTTGAATTTGGGGGCATTTTTATGGAATCCAAACCTGGTCAAAACAAGATTCAGCTATATAAGAGGGAAAACACGTGAAAAACCCAAACCCATGACACGTGATCTGGTGGATCTTAAACATAGATAATTATGGTGTCTTATCGTGAATGCACTGAAATGAACTTCAGTGAAACAAAAACAAGTTAAAAACAAAACACACAAATGAAAGTGTTTCGCAACTGCGATTTAACAATCCAAAAGTAACCACACACAAACAAAAATGGTAGTATTATTTTTAGGTTAGTATTTTTCTTCACTAAAATAAAATAATTGTAAACTAATTTTACCACATATGCACACGTATCTGTGGAGTTTGTTTATCCTTTAAAAAAGAATCCATGAATCTATTAAAAATTCGCCTTCCAAAGTTTACAGAATACATTTTGGCAAGCGCTTGTTTTCTTTTCCCTGTTGTTCACTTTGCAAAACAAATAATATTAATTGCATTTGCATTCAGATGGGGGGGGGGGGGGGGGGAGGGGGGGGGGGGGCTGGGGGGGGGGTGGGGGGGGGGGGGGGCAGACCTATTATGTTGAAGCAAAATTACTTCATGTAGAACCACAAACCCCACTAAAATAAGCAATAACAAAAACAAAGATAATCGAGATTGATTTGAAAGGTGCAAGAGAGTAAGAAACCGAGAAAATGAATGAAAATAAGAACATGAAATGAGAGTAGAGAACAGCTAAAAAGACAGACAGAAAGAAAGAATGGAAGAAAGAAAGGAAGGAAGGATGGCAGGAAGGAAGGAAGGAAGGACGGATGGCAGGAAGGAAGGAAGGAAGAAGGACGGATGGCAGGAAAGGCAGAAGAATGAAAGAAAGAAAGAAAGGAAGAAAGAAAGAAAGGAAGAAGGAAAGGAAGAAGGAGGAAGACAGACAGAAGGAAAGAAAGAAAGAAAGAAAGAAAAAAAAGAAAAGAAAGAAAGAAAGGAAGGAGGAAGAGGATGGCCAGGAAGGAAGGCAGAAGGATGAAAGAAAGAAGAAAGAAAGGAAGGAAGGAAGGAAGGAAGGAAGGACGGATGGAAGGAAGGAAGGAAGGAAGAGGGATGGCAGGAAGGCAGACAGAAGGAAAAGAAAGAAAGAATAGGAAGAAAGAAAGGAAGGAAGGAAGGAAGGAAGAAAGAAAGAAAGAAACAAGGAAGGAATGAAAGGAAGAAGGAAGGATGGCAGGAAAGGCAGGACAGAAAAAGAAAGAAAGAAAAAAGAAAAGAAAGAAAAAGGAAAGGAAGAAGGAAGGAAGGAAGATGCAGGAAGGAAGGAAGGAAGGAAGGCAGGAAGGCAGACAGAATGGAAGAAAGAAGAAAGAAAGAAAGAAAGGAAGGAAGGAAGGAAGGAAGGAAGGGCACGGATGGCAGGAAGGAAGGAAAGGAAGGAAGGTAGGAAGGCAGGAAGGAAAGAAAGAAGACAAGAAAGAAAGAAAGGAAGGAAGGACAGGAGGAAGGAAGGAAGGACAAGACAGAATGAAAGAAGGAAAGAAGGAAAGAAAGAAAGGAAGGAAGGAAGGAAGGACGGATGGCAGGAAGGAAGGAAGGAAGGAAGGAATGAAAGGATGGCAGGAAGGCAGACAGAATGAAAGAAAGAAAGAAAGAAGGAAGGAAGGAAGGAAGGACGGAAGGAAGGACGGAAGAACAGAATGAAATAAAGAAAGAAAGAAGAAAGAAAGGGGAAGGAAGGAAGGAAGGAAGGAAGGAAGAACGAAGGAAGGAAGATAAAGAAAGAAAGATAGAAAGAAAGAAAGAAAGGAAAGAAAGCAGGAAGGAAGGAAGGAAAGGAAGGAAGGAAGGAAAAGAAAGAAAGGAAAATAAAGAAAAGGAAGGAAGGGAGGAAGAAAGAAAGAAAGGAAGAAAGAAAGAAGAAAGAAAGGAAGGCAGGAAGGAAGGACGGAAGACATAAAGAAAGAAAGAAAGAAAGAAAGGAAGGAAGGAAGAAAGGAAGAAGGACGGAAGACAGAATAAAATAAAGGAAGGAAGGACGGAAGACAGAAAGAAAGGAAGGACGGAAGACAGATATAAATAAAGAAAGAAAGAAAGGAAGGAAGGAAAGAAAAACGGAAGACAGAATGAAATAAAGAAGAAGAAAGGAAGGAAGAAGGAAAGGAAGAAGGAAGGAAGGAAGGAAGGGAAGGAAGGAAGGAAGGAAGGAAGGAAGGACGGAAGACAGAATGAAATAAGAAAGGAAGGAAGGAAGGAAGGAAGGAAGGAAGGAAGGACAGAAGACAGAAATGAAATAAAGAAAGAGGAGAGAAGGACAGAAAGAATGAAGGAAGAAAGAAAGAAAGAAAGGAAGGAAGGAAGGAAGGAAGGGAAGGAAGGAAGACAGAATGAAATAAAGAAAGGAAGGACGGAAGACAGAAAGAAAGGAAATGAAAAGAAAGAAAGAAAGAAAGATAGAAGGGGAGAAAGAAAAGAAGAAAACAGAACGAAACAAAACAGAAAGTCAAGAAAGAAAGAAAGAGAGAGGAAAAGAAAAAAAGAATGAAAGAAAGAAAGAGAAAAGAAAGAAAGGTGATTCCGCACAGTGGGGTCCTCTGATGTGGCCAGATAAATTTGTTTTTACGTTGAGGAGAGGTAGATGCCTGGTTTGTCTTTTCACTGGAATCGAAAGGAATCGACCCCCTCCCGCTGTTTAGTTTGGCTACAGTTGGGTATGCAGTCACAGTGAGTTTCCACGCAAGGTCTCGGGCAATATCGCGCACACGCGCGCACGCATGCACATACACACGCGCGCGCGCACACACATACACGCGCGCACGCGCGCGCATACACGCACACGCACACACGCACGCACACACGCACACACGCACGCACAAGCACACACACACACACAAACACACACACAACACACACACACAACACACACACCACACACACACACACACACACACGCACGCACGCACACAAACACACACACACACAAACTGCACATACGCTATCTCTGTCACTGACTTACTCACTCACATGATATATACACATATTCATAGCACACACAAACAGTCACACAAAAAAGCATGCGCTCTCTCTCCCTCCCTCCATCACTCACATACGAAGGCCTACATAAATAAATAATTCTATATATCTCCGTCTCTCTCTCTCTCTCTCTCTCTCTCTCTCTGAGA
>CM065694.1:52675396-52681073 GCA_017654935.2 Phymorhynchus buccinoides
TATAGTCTTTCAACATGTTTGAGTGTGTTTTTACTAGCTGAATCCCAACATGTTGATGCATAATCAATATCAGGTTGGATATAGGCATGGAAAAAAAGTCTACGAGTATGTTGATCTAAAAAGTGTTTAATTCTATTGAGCTGAAATACTTTTTTTGAAATTTTCTTGGACAGAATGTCCATGTGTTTTGACCAGGATAAGTTGTTGTCAATGTATACGCCGAGTAATTTGTGTGAAGTAACTTCTTCTAGAGGCTTTTCATAGATAGTCGGTGTTCTTAATTGATTTTTAAAGTTTTGCCTCTTTTGTCTTGTTGTGATTAACATGAATTTAGACTTTTTGGGGTGTAAGGCCATATGATTTTGCTCTGCCCAATCAACTAGATTATTAATGTCACTCTGCAATCCAGAACAGATTGAATCAGCATTTTTGCCATTTTTATACACTGTGGTGTCGTCTGCAAAAAGCTCACACGATGAAGTAAGATGAAGGGGGAGGTCATTTATATAAACGGTGAAGAGTATAGGTCCTAAGACTGAGCCTTGGGGAACTCCATAATTGACTGATTGAAATGAAGATGTAATAGTATCTTTGGAGACGGTTTGTCGTCTGTCAGATAGAAAGGACGAAACGAGGGCGATAGAATCTTGAGTTAAACCATACAATGATAGTTTTTTCAATAGAAGGCCATGATCAATAACATCAAAGGCCTTAGCAAAGTCGACGAGAATGGCACCGGTGAGAAGGTCATTGTTAATATTGGAATGCCACTGTTCGGCACACAGAGAGAGAGAGAGAGAGAGAGAGAGAGAGAGAGAGAGAGAGAGAGAGAGAGAGAGAGAGAGAGAGAGAGAGAGAGAGAGAGAGAGAGAGAGAGAGAGAGAGAGAGAGAGAGAGGGAGAGAGAGAGAGAGAGAGAGAGAGAGAGAGAGAGAGAGAGAGAGAGAGAGAGAGAGAGAGACTAATATCACCATTGGTGAAAAGACGTTAAATTAAACTACTGAACTAAGTGAGAGCTCTTTGCAGGGTAAAAGGAAACGGTCAGTAGGGGGCTTAGCAGGTGGTGTCCTTTCGCAGATGTTAGCTCAGAACAGGCTCCACCGAACTCCACCGAGGTGACTCAGCAGCAGTAGCCTAGCCTACAGTGTCTCCTCTGGTGGCTGCCTCCTGACGGACCTACATAATAATAAACCTGAAATATCAGAATGATAATTTTATCATTAAAGATTATTTTTTATCAACTCTTTTAAAAAGTCAGTTGCATTGATGGGGTTTTTTTTTAAAGTCAACCTATGCTATTAATTACCTATGCTATTAATTACCTGTGCGGTCGGCGATCAGAATCCCGAAGCCGGTGACTGAAGCCAGAAGACAGAACAGGCACCCGATGTACCGCCTTCCAAAACTGGAAAGGACAAACACGCAGAAACACAAAAGATGTTCGGTGAAATAAACAAAGGGAGGGAACTCTCCGTTAGTTAGTTAGTTAGTTAGTTAGCTCCCCTCTACTACCAACATTTGCTTATGACACTCATCATTGCCCAGCACTATACGAATAAAGGGTCTAATAGGGAAGGCAAGGGCTACAGAGAGGACGCACGTGTTGATAGGCAGACAGATAGACAGACACACTGACAGACAGAGAGAGAGAGAGAACACACATGTTGATATACAGATAAACACACAGACAGACACACAGACAGACACACGGACACAGAGAGGACAAAGAATGCACGTGCTCACCGTATGATGAGACAAGAGGTCATGATAGTCAGAGGCGCTTCAGCCACAGAGAGAGAGGACAGACTTGTTGACAGAGAGATAGACAGACAGACAGACAGAAAGGCAGACAGACAGACACAGAGATTGGCAAGGCAGTGAATGCACGTGCTCACCGTATGATGAGACAAGAGGTCATAATAGTCAGAGGCACTCCAACCACAGAGAGAGGACAAACATGCTGATAGACAGACAGACAAACAGACAGACAGACTGTTAGACAGACAGACAGGACAAAGAATGCACGTGCTCACCGTATGATGAGACAAGAGGTCAGGATCGTAAGGGGGACCTCGACCACAGAGAGAAGGAACATGTTGATGAACAAGTTGCCTGAGAGAGCCGACACCCCGAAAATGATACCGTAGAAACTCATACACAGCGTCATCCTGAAAGTCAATCAATCAATCAATCCATCAATCAACAAATCCATCCATCCATCCATATATCAATCAATCAACCTATCAATCAACCAATCAATCAACCAACAACCAACCAACCAACCAACCAACCCAACCAACCAACCCCCACACAAATCAACGTTGTTTGAACCCACAGTGACAGTGAATCGTCATCCATCCATATATCAATCAATCAATCAATCAATCAATCAATCAACCAATCAATCAATCAATCAACCAACCAACCAACCAATCAACGTTGTTTGACAGTGTACAAGACGAACACTGGGGCGATAACGAAAGAGCGTATATATGCTGTCCTTAAAGGAAAAGAAACATTGGCAGGACAGAAGGATGGGATAATGCAGACGAGTCCTGCTCAATCGACTCATCAAACGCCTAGAGCAAGACCTCTCGCCAGAGAGCCACTGTGGCTTTAGGAAGGAGCGCGGTACGATTGACATGGTGTTTGCCACACGTCAGCTGCAGAAGAAATATCAAGAACAAAATGTTGACCTGTACACTACATTCGTAGACCTCACAAAGGCATTTGATACGGTCAATCAAAAAGCCTGTGGAAAATAACGAGCACGTTCATCTGCCCACCAGCATTCATCCAGATCGCTCGTCGGATTCATGATGGCATGCAAGCCCAGGTCTTCGATGATGGAGTGTCATCTGCTCCATTTCCTGTCACCAACATGGAGTGAAACAAGGCTGTGTGCTTTCTCCTACGCTATTCAGCATGATGTTCACCGCTGATGTTGACAGTCGTCTTTCAAAAAGACGACCCTGGCACTGACATCAGATACAGAATGGATGGGAAGCTGTTCAACCTGCGACGCCTCCAGGCAAAGACCAAGGTCAAGGTTGACAGGCTGAGAGAACTCCTGTTCGCTGAAAACTGTGCCCTCAATGTTGGCAACTCAGAGAACATGCAACGCTCAAGGTATTTATTCTCTTCTCGGTCTAACCATAACAATCAAGAAACCCGAAGCGACGTACCAGCCTGCTTTAGGGAAAGACTACGAGGAACCCACAGTGACAATGAATGGTCAGACACTGGCAGCGATGGGCAAGTTCACGTACCTAGACAGCACTCTTTCTCGCACTGTACAAATCGACGACGAGACAGACGCCAGAATTGCAAAGGCAAGCTCTGCCTTCTGCAGACTGCGCTCGTCAGCGTGGGACCGTGCTAGAGTTACACTTGTCCACCAAACTCAAGGTCTACACAGTCACCACCACTCTTCTGTACGCATGCGAGACGTGGGCAGTATACCAAAGGCATGCAAAGAACATAAACCGTTTCCATCTCCAATGCCTGCACGAGCTACTCAAAGTGAAATGGCAGGACAATATCCCTGATCTTGTTTCGCTTTGCTCTTGGTCCCTACTCCAGGCTGATTTCAAGGGCAGTCATGATAAAGGCCATTATGTAATAGGACCCCCCCCCCCCCCCCCCCCCCCCCCCCCCCCCCTATGTACTGCAGTACACCGCGGCATTTGTCACAGTCGTGGTTCATTGCGTTTTTCCGTCTTATGGGGGGGGGGGGGCTAGGGCTAGGTTTAGGGTTAGGGTATTATTCCAAAAAGATAATTAGCTGAAAAGGTTCATAAAATACAGCTTTATGTTTGGTAAGAAAGGCAAAAACGGAAAAATTAATTAACCGGGGGGGGGGGGGGGCACATCTTTACCTTTACCCATGATATAAGCCGTTTGATTAAAGGGTCGAACGGTGAAAGGAACCAATGATAAATGCATCTTTAAGGCCGTGTACACATAATATACAGCGCATATTCCGTACAGAAACTCACCCGCAATCCGCAAAAAAATCTTGAATTAAGAAATATGAAGGAGTGTCCATATATGCGCAGAAACCCACCCGCATATTTCTGACTTTGGTTTACTTTATTTTGAGGATTGCGAATGAGACATGCACATGGGCTTCCGCATAGGGGAAGACGGGGTAAAAAGCCCATGCAAATTATCTCATGAAATGAAGCAAATTTCAGTCAAATTTGCCCATGGGACGAATGCTAAACTCGTCAAAATGTGACTAAAATTTGCTTCATTTCATGAGATTATTGGCATGGGCTTCCTACCCCGTCTTACCCTATATATGTGCTCACACACCCTTACTCACCACGTGAAGGCCAGGATCAACGTTTTCAACGCGTTCCTCCATCCCAGACACAGCGTGTGGTAGGCGTACCTCTGACCCCCCGCACTCCCCCCACCCCTATCCCTCTCCTCCTGGGCCAGTAGGGCCAGCTGGTCAGCGGTGTCCGGAGCCTTTCTCCGTCCGTTGATCCTGGCGATCCTGTCCACCACCTGCTCCGCTGCTGAGAACCTCCCCTTAGCCGCTAGCCAGCGGACACTCTCGGGAGAGACGCTGAGTTGATGGGTAAGGTATGGGAGAGCCATGGTGTCAAAAATAAGATAAAGAAGAAAAAATATGTATTGTAGATTATTTCACGTGGTCGTTTAAAAAAAGGAATAAAATATGTATTGTAGATTATTTTACCTTGACGGGTTTTTGTTTGTGGCTCAAGCCACAAACCTATAACTCACTTTGTCAGTCGGTTGGTCCAAAATTGTCGCACTTCAAATCGAGGCTACACTTCACATTGAGGCCGCTCTTTAAAATGATGTATTTTAAAAGCGTACAAAATAATAAACATACGTAATACAGACACTACAACAGACACGACGAGTATGCGGTGCTTCTTTTGATGAGTATAAGTAGGATACATAGTTTTAAATGTTTTCCAAAAGATATAAAAAGTTACGAAATGGTGCAGAGATAACATTCTGGTTTACAGATTAAAATGATTGAAAAGCCAGGGGAGGTGACTCATGATTGGAGTGGTAAAAATAGACCGCGTGCCACAAACTATTGCGATTTCGCGCTTGTTTTTAAAGAAGAAAATAAAGTATGGTAACAAGCAAGTGATGGTGGGTTTATGGGTTTTTTGCTGATCCAATTCGAGATGTCCTTTACATCTTTTTAGTGTTTCTTTTTCATTTTTAAGGGAAGGAGTTATACCTTTTAAAGAAGATTTGTTTATTTTGAAACAATTGTTTTTTTGTAAATTGAAGGTGGTTTTGTTGTAGCTAATATTCATTATTATTATTATTATTATTATTATTATTATTATTATCAAAGTCTGAAATATTTATTTTCATTTCAGATCTATCAACGCAAAACAGAAAGTGACCGCTATTTTTTGTGTGTGACTAACTTACGTCTTCAAGAAGAAGAAGAAGAAGAAGAAGAAGAAGAAGAAGAAGAAGAAAAAGAAGAAGAAGAAGAAGAAGAAGAATAAGGAATAAACCTTATGAAGGTTATCAGATTCCCTGGAGTTGACAACCTCCCTACACGCTCCGTCAACTTGTCATATCGAGATCAGATCCAGCAACGCAAAATAGAGATAAGGATACAAATAGATGTGCGAGCGAAAATGGAGTTTTACGTCCTCTCGGTCTGAACCAGA
>CM065694.1:52681573-52694073 GCA_017654935.2 Phymorhynchus buccinoides
TCCAGCTGTAGGCGACGTCTTCTTCGATCGGGTCTTGGATTTATGTTCTCCAAACCAGTTTTAAGAATAAATACTAGCGGCAACGGCGAGTACCAGTAACGCCTAGTAACGGTAACCCGTAAGGCCCCGTTTCCCGTTGGCGCTGCTCGTTTTGAGAGTGACGTGCTCTTCCGATTGTCTTCAAATTTGCTGCCAGGCTTTGTCCCGGCCACAGCAAGTTTGACAGCAAATTTGAAGCGAATCGGCTAAAGAAACGGCGGAGTTATTTGTGAAAAAGTAAAGCGGCGTATAGCGCGCGCGTTTATGAATCGATTCGCTTTCGGTTTGGTACATCGATAGTCACCGTCCCCGGTCATCTACCTACCAAATTTGAAGGCAATCGGCCCAGAAATACCGGAGATACGGGCGCCGAGAGGCCGGCGGATGCGCGTTTCGCGCATTTGCGAAAACCGCGCAAATGATACGGCCGCCTCGGTGTTGCCGTTGCCATTGCCCCGTTAGGGCTCACAGCAAATTTGAAAGCGATTCATGTCGAAAAACGGCGGAGTTATAAGGCCCGTTTTGTGTTTCAGACACACAGACAGAACACACACACACACGGACACTTGGCTTTTTACTATATGATGATGATGGCAATATAATCTCCTAATGGAACTTGGACAATCATCCGTGACACATGTCAGCACTGAACTTGATACCTGAGTAAATAGAGCGGGTCAGCTTTGGGATTTAAGTTGAACAGGTCAAGACGGGAGACAACTGTGTGCCTTGCCGATACACGTTCAGTCATTGGGTACGCCATTCGCGCTTAAAGGGGCACCCTGGACGGATTAGTTTTTACAAGAAGCACGTCGAGATCAACCAGGAAAACATCCCTTACAGAGATCGCAACACTCACCTTTGCTCTGGTTTACCTATAAATCAAACCGTCAAATCGGCGATCCTTGGCGGAGGTGCTGGAAGTCAAAATTCTTTCAGTGAAAGAGAAGACATGTGCCTTCTCTTTTCCAATGGCCGCCTGAGTTTAGATTAAATCGTTTTGCACGAATTTTTCACAATACAAGCCCTTTTAGTTAATTTGTTTTTCAATTTGATGCAGTTAACCTAAAGGAGTTTCGCTCACAACAAAAAAAATAGATCCTATTTTTTGTTGCACTACAAAAAAGAAAAAGCTTCAACCACAATGAGTGTCCTCCACCCACCCCATCCAAAATGGACTTCTCTCTCCGGCATCTCCGCCAAAAGGAGGAATCGCCAATTTGACGGTTTGATTTCTAGGAAACCAGAACAACATGAGTGTTTCCGATCCTTGAAAAGGATATCTTTCTGGTGATCCCGACGTGTTTCATGCAAAAGCTCATCCGTCAGGGTCCACCTTTAAGGCTGTGTCAGACCATTTGACAAAGGCTATGAACACCAAGGCTACATCAAAATGTTGCTATTGCTATGCGATAAGTCATGCACGGGATCGTTTAAAGCTATGACCAAGCTCCTAAGCATAACATAATAAACAGACCTATGGCCAAAACACATAGATCTGCTAGAGGAGGTTTACAAAAAACAGGTATAATTGTTCGGTACAAATGATATGACCTAATGAGGAAAGCTGAGTTTATCTACGGCCTACCTAGCCTAGAGTATAGAAGGCTTCAAAAGGGCGCGGTGATATGATTGGAGTTTATAAGATATGTCACCATGTATATGCGATTATTCCACTACTAACAGCCTACTAACTTTTTGTGAGGGTGATAGAACCCGTGGCCAGTAATTTCAAACTATGCAAAAAAGATACTAGCACCAGACTAGCACAAAACATTTTTTACTAACATGAGTTATAAATGCATGGAATAACCTTCCTGGTGAAGCAGTTAATGCAAAGTTATTAAATTCGTTCAAAAATCATAGAACAAGTTTTTTTCCAAAACAAGAACGTATTCAGTACATATACAGATTTAAATGAATAAAACACAAGATGCCTTAGTAATCAACAAGTGAATGAAGCCAAACCTAACACAAAATCAAAAACATATTTCGAGGGCGAAAAGGCTAAAACAAAAAGTAGCCTATAGTGTAATTTATGCTATGCTATGCTAATCGTAACAGTTTTAGAAACTTCACAATATCCATACAATTCTCATATGCAAAGCCAGGTATGTATGGCAAAGAGCTCCAAAACCCATGGGCCCAAACGCACACAACAGTCACTGACGTAGTAAAACTCCTAAGATCAACACCACAAGCATGCACAACATACACCAGGTGCTGAGTCAACTCTGAAATATCGATACAGTCGCACGGACCTACAGGTAACCACCATAACAGCAAAATTCACTGTATAAACGTATAAATACACGACGCTTCCGTGAAGATTACGATCAGCCTGTAATTCAATGGAGCTACACAAGGCAACACCACTATACGCCATAACGCGTAATAAGGAAAAAACACGCTTTTTGGTGTGCCACGAACAACTCCCTCCCTGCAAAAACAGATAACGATTAATGAGTGAATACACGCAGACACCCCCTAGAGAAGTGTCACACCATTTCCACCCCGTGAGGACAGAGTCAACAGTATTGTAAACGGGAAGGGTTTTGCGAAATGCGCTATTTACACTACGACTCGATCAAATCGGGTTAGGGAGGGTTAGGGGGCGGGGGGCGCAAAAACAGTACGGGTGGGGTGAAAGATAGGAGGTGACAAGAAACATGTTAAGGGAAGGAGGAAGTGTGGGTGTGTGTGCGTGTGCGTGGGGGGTGGGGTGTGTGCGTTGTGCGAGCGCGCGCGCATGTGTGCGTGCGCGTGTATGGGTGAGATATAAATTTAAGGGAAGTGTGGTGTGTGCGTGCTGCGTCGCGCGTGTGTGTCGTGTGTGCAACAAATTTTAGGGCAATTTGTGTATGTGTGTGTGCGTGCGTGGCGATGCAGGCGTATGTGTGTGTCTGTGTTTGTGTGTGTTGTGTGTGTGTATACAAAGGGGGATCATGAGAACAGGGAAGAAAAGGTAGATAAACGTTAAAATAAAATGAAAACGGAGGGCCGGGTGGCTATTATCGGGAGGTGGTATATAACAAGGAAGCCGCAACAGAGATCGATTTTTTGGGTCAAACTGTCGAGTCATGGCGATAAAAATACTTTATAACTTTATAAATTTATTAAAAACAAACAACTTTATTAAAATAAAAAAATTAAAAAATATTCCCAGAACTTTACATAAAGAAATGTTCCACATGGCTTCGGCCGGGAGGACGTAAAACAAAACTTTTCGCTACAGAGATCGCAGATTCAGGGGGCAGAACAGTCTGAATGTCCCACATGACATTGTGTCCTTAGGACGGGAGGGCGTGGACCCTGGACGGATGCAGTTTTTGCAAAAACTCATCCGTCAGGGTCCACCGCCCTCCCGGTCCTAAGGACACAATGTCATGTGGGACATTCAGACTGTTCTCCCCCTGAATCGATCTCTGTACGAAAAGTTTGCTTTACGTCCTCCCGGCCGAAGCCATGTGGGACATTACTTTATATAAAGTTCTTCAATTTAAAAGTATTTTATTTTAGTAAAGTTATTTGTTGTTAATAAATTTATATAGTTATAAAGTATTTTTATCGCCATGACTCGACAGTTTGACCCAAAAAATCGATCTCTGTTGCGGCTTCCTTGTTATATACCACCTCCCGATAATAGCCACCCGGCCCTCCGTTTTCATTTTATTTATTTAACGTTTATCTACCTTTTCTTCCCTGTTCTCATGATCCCCCTTATACACACAACACACACACACACACACCACACAAACACATACGCTCGCACCACCCACGCACGCACACACACATACACAAAATTGATCCCTTTAAAAATTTGTGCACACATACACACACAAACACGCGCGAGCGCGCACGCACACACACACTTCCCTTAAATTTAGTTGCACACACATACACGCACGCACGCACACATGTGCGCGCGCGCACGCACACACATAAGCACACAGTGACCACACACACGGCACACACACACACACTTTCCTCCTTCTTAACCTTTCTATTCACCGTCCTACTTTCAACCCCACCCGTACTGTTTTTGCGCCCCCCGCCCCTACCCTCCATAACCGATTTGAGTGATCGAGTAGTGTAAAGCGCATTTCGCAAAACCTCCCGTTTACAATACTGTTGACTCTGTCTACGGGTGGAAATGGTGTGACACTTTCTAGGGGGTGTGCGTGTATTCACTCATATCGTTATCGTTTTTGCAGGGAGGGAGTTTTCGTGGCACACCAAAAAGCGTGTTTTTTCCTTATTACGGTTATGGCGTATAGTGGTGTTGTTGTGTAGCTCATTGAATTACAGCTGATCGTAATCTTCACGAAGCGTCGTGTATTATAAGTTTATACAGTGATTTTGCTGTTATGGTGGTTACCTGTAGGTCCGTGCGACTGTATCGATATTTCAGAGTTGACTCAGCACCTGGTGTATGTGTGTGCTTGTGGTGTTGATCTTAGGAGTTTACTACGCAGTGACTGTTGTGTGCGTTTGGGCCCATGTTTTGGAGCTCTTGCCATACATACCTGGCTTGCATATGAGATTGTATGGATATTGTGAAGTTTCTACTGTTACTATTAGCATAGCATAGCATAAACAGCACTATATGCTTATTTTGTTTTAGCCTTTTGCCCTCTAAATACGTTTTTGATTTTTGTTAGGTTTGGCTTCATTCACTGATGATTACTAAGGCATTTGTGTTTTATTCATTTAAATCTGTATATTAACTGAATACATTTTGTTTTGGAAAAACTTGTCTATGATATTTTTGAACGACTTTAATTACTCTGCATTAACTGCTTCATCAGGAAGGTTATTCCATGCATTTATTACTCTGTTAGTAAAAAAGGTTTGTGCTAGTCTGGTGTAAGTATCTTTTTTTGTTTAGTTTGAAATTATGGCCACGGGTTCTATCACCCTCACAAAGAGTTAGTAGGCTGTTAGTAGTGGAATAATCGTATAAATGGTGACATATCTTTAAACTTCAATCATATCACCCCTGAGCCTTCTATACTCTAGGCTAGGTATCCGCAGATAAAATAAGCCTTTCCTCATAGGTCATATCATTTGTACCGAACAATTTATACCTTTTTTTGTAAACCTCCTCTAGCAGATCTATGTGTTTTGCCATAGGTCTGGTATTATGTTATGCTAGGAGCTTGTCATAGCTTAAAGACAATCCCCGCATAACTATGCATAGCATAGCACAACATTTTGATGTAGCCTTGGTGTTCTAGCCTATGTCAAATGTGTCCCCTGACAGCAGCCTTAAAGGTGGACCCTGACAGATGAGATTTTGCAAGAAACACGTCGAGATCACCAGAAAGACAGCCTTTTCAAGGATCGGAACACTCATGTTGTTCTGGTTTCCTAGAAATCAAACCGTCAAAACGGCGATTCCTCCTTGGCGGAGATGCCGGAGAGAGAGAAGCCATTTTGGATGGGGTGGGTGGAGGCCACTCATTGTGGTTGAAGCTTTTTCTTCTTTTTGTAGTGCAGTGAAAAAAAATGAGCTATTTCCTTTGTTGTGAGCGAAACTCACTTTATAGGTAAACTGCATCAATTGATAAAACAAATTAACTAAAAAGGCTTGTAATGGAAAAAATTCGTGCAAACGATTTGGTCTAAAACTCAGGCGGCCATTGGAAAAGAGAAGGCACATGCCTTCTCTTTCACTGAAAGAATTTGACTTCCAGCACCTCCGCCAAGGAGGAATCGCCGATTTAACGTTTTGATTTATCGGAAACCAGAGCAAAGTGAGTGTTGCGATCTCTGTAAAGGGTGTTTTCCTGGTGATCTCGACGTGTTTCTTTCAAAAAAAACTCATCCGTCAGGGTGCCCCTTTAAGCCAAGGCGTACCCAATGACTGAACGTGTATCGGCAAGGCACACAGTTGTCTCCCGTCTTGACCTGTTCAACTTAAAACCGCTCTATTTACTCAGGTATCAAGTTCAGTGCTGACATGTGTCACGGATGATTGTCCAAGTTCCATTAGGAGATTATATTGCCATCATCATCATATAGTAAAAAGCCAAGTGTCCGTGTGTGTGTCTGTGTGTGTGTCTGAAACACAAAACGGGCCTTATAACTCCGCCGTTCTTCGACCGAATCGTTTCAAATTTGCTGTGAGCCCTAACGGGGCGATGGCAACGACAACCGAGGCGGCCGTATCATTTGCGCGGTTTCGCAAATGCGCGAAACGCGCATCCGCCGGCCTCTCGGCGCCCGTATCTCCGGCATTTCTGGGCCGATTGCCTTCGAATTTGGCAGGTACATGACCGGGGACGGTGACTATCGATGTACCAAACCGGAAGCGAATCGATTCATAAACGCGCGCGATATACGCCGCTTCACCTTTTCACAAATAACTCCGCCGTTTCTTAGCCAATTCGCTTCAAATTTGCTGTCAAACTGGCTGTGGCCGGGACAAAGCCTGGCAGCAAATTTGAAGACAATCGGGAGAGCGCGTCACTCTCAGAGCAGCGCCAACGGGAAACGGGGCCTTACGGGTTACCGTTACTAGGCGTTACTGGTACTCGGCGTTGCGCTAGTAATTTATAATATTAAAACTGGGGTTTAGGAGAACATAAATGCCACAGACCCGATCGAAAGGCAAGAACGTCGGCCTACAGCTGGATGTATGGATAAAAGTAGAGAAATGTGCCATGTTGAAGTAGATTTGAAGTAGATTTTCTCTAAAAGATTATATTGCCATATTATTAAAACTGGGGTTTAGGCGAACATAAATGCCACAGACCCGATCGAAAGGCAATAACGTAGACCTACAGCTGGATGTGTGGATAAAAGTAGAGAAATGTGCCATGTTGAAGTAGATTTCAAGTAGATTTTCTCTAAAAGTAGAGAAATATGCCATGTTGCAATAGATTTGAAGTAGATTTTCTCTAAAAGTAGAGAAATATGCCATGTTGCAATAGATTTGAAGTAGATTTTCTCTAAAAGTAGAGAAATGTGCCATGTTGAAGTAGATTTGAAGTAGATTTTCTCTAAAAGTACAGAAATGTGCCATGTTGAAGTAGATTTTCTCTAAAAGTAGGGAAGTGGGCCATGTTGCAATTGATTTGAAGTAGGTTTTCTCTAAAGTAGAGAAATGTGCCATGTTAAAGTAGATTTGAATGAGGGCCAGCTTTTAACTCTGAATTTATCTACATACTTGTAAAACTGAAAGCACACGTGAATGAGAGATAACCCGTAGAGAATATGATATTCGACAAATGATGTAATCTCAAAATAATGTGTGATTCCGTTCTAGCTCCCGCGCTAAAGAAAAGAATCAATCACCTAGTCTTGGATAATTCTTCTTCTTCTTCTTCGATCGCTCAGACACTTTCCTGTCAATTATGAGCACAGATGCGTCATGCTGCCGTTATGCGCCTAACTAAGACATAGTTAAGCCCAGCAAGTCCGACTTCAGCTGGAATAAATCTTTTTGAAAGTGTTTTTTGTGAAGAGAAAAAAAAAAAGGCAGGAGAATGGACCGGTGAGACAGAAAGATAGTAGATGACAATAAGCAAAGGGAAAAAGCAAGAGTCAAAGAGAGTGACAGATTAGAGGAAGTTACAAGCACAAAACTTCCAGAAGGTGGGGGAACTATTTATACAAAAGACCCCCCGGGTATCCCCACGAGGGGTCTTGGATGATAAACCGCAACTCTGATCTGAAAACGGTGTATTTCAAAAAATCCCAACCAACGTGTTTGTTACTTTCTAATTTGTATGTTGATTCAGTGCTCGTAGTGAATTGAATCAAACCACAAGCAAACTATTCTTGTTCTAAATTCACCTCATAACTTTTTTTTAAATGTTTTACAATCAACAACATTACATCCATACATCAAAAGAAAAATACTGTATTGCCTCATCAGAAGAACAAAACCAAGTACTACTCTATACAAATTAACAAATATATCTCACCACTTGTGCCATCTCCAAAGATAGCATATTTCATATGTTCTGGGAATGCCCAATAATCCAGGATTTTTGGAAAACACTGGCAAACTTATTAAAAGAGAAGTGTGAGAATGTTATTAATTTAAATTTGACGAAATCATTAGTTATTGCTGGATATGATAAAAACATGCGTATTGATAATATTTTTTATTACATAATGCTACATGCCAAGCAATATATATATATATAAATGTAGACTGAACAGTCAGCCTCCTGTATTAAATGTTTTTGTCTGCAGGTTAACATATTGTTTCAAAATCGAGGAATATATTGCACGCAGAAATATGGAATATGAAGACTTTGCTTCCAAATGGTCACTGTATAAACCCCTTATTTCTTGAGGTACAGGGTAAACAACTGTAACGGATGCTCACTCTGATATGTAAAACAGAGGCCTTATGGTTTTTGTTGTTGTTTTTTCCAAAAGACTTGTTGTTGGGTGGGGGTGTTTTTGTCTGTGATTTTGTAATCTACTTTTTTGTTTTGTGTTTTTGTACTGGCATCATAGTTTATATTAATACACGCGTTTCTTAAAGTGTTTCCTTTTGGATTTGGGTGTTGATTTCATTTTTTTTCTTAGTCTGATATATATGTTTGTTTATGTATGTGTGTATTGTGTATATATGTATGTGGGTATGTATGTATGTTATATATTTGTTTGTTTTTCTTTGGTTATGTATATTTAAATGAAAAAACGAATAAAAACGTTTAATACAAAACAAATATATCTCACCACGGAAATGATACTTTCCGTAATTACAAATATATCATGAGAGCTCCTGAGCGGAGAGCACTAAAAGGAACCATTAATATAGGACGATGTAGCGAAACGATCAGGCCATCTGACAGTTGCCGTGTTTCCCGTGCTAGACGCTGTGCTGTGCTGTGTGGTTGTCTGCGGTTAGTGATGGTCGGTGGCCCGGTGTTGCATAAAATATGTTACCCATGAAATAAATACTCTTTTCCTCATTCAAATTGTTTGCTGGTTGGGAAAGATTCGCCCCTAAATACATTCAGAGGCGTCTTGTGGCATGCAGGAAGAACAGAAGATTCATCATTAAATACTGAGAAGTCAGGGATATTTTTCTAATATTTATTATTATTTATTTTTGTTTGCACGGATGGTTGTTTTTATCGTCCGCCATTTTGAAAAATACGAAACTGACATGGCTTTGTATATCGATTTTTTCTCGGCAAAAATGTAGATTTACACCCTCCCGCTCTATTTCTTGGTTCTTTCTGTGTAGATTGAGCACTTAAATATCTATGTTTTAAATAATAGTTGACTTATTTATCACATGAAAGAAGAATGGCTCTAGTGCGCTTTTGAAGGGTATTTATTTCACGGTAGGTGCTTATTTCTCATGACGCCGGTACTGACAGACAGACAGACAGGTAACGGGGGGCAATCAGCTGAATGTTCCTCTTGCCTATCGATCTTCGGAAGGCCTACAACACACAGGGTCTGTCTTATTTATTGTTGTCTGGTTTTCCGTCCAACAGTTAACCCATTGACTGCCACCAACGTATTACGTACTGACCTGATGACATCACTGCATCATTGATGATGTCATCAGATGAAGAGGAATAACCCTGATGTGCTGGCTTTTGCTCTAACACAATCAAGAGAGTAATATCCCCAGACCATTTTCCCAGATTGTCTCTATCAGTTGTCTTTTTCATGTCATGATTTGCCCAATAGTTTTTTTCTCTTTAATTTTCTCTGGCAGTCAAGGGGTTAAAGACTGCGTGCCTGTCTGTCTGTCTGTAATAAGGGGCGGGGGTGCCTTACCTGCCTCTGACCGATTGCCAGCCTGTCTGTCTGTTTGCTGCCTCCCCCCCCCCTCTCTCTCTTCTCTCTCTCTCTCTCTCTCTTCTTTTTTCCCCCTCTTTTTTTTTCTTTTAGAAGACCATTATGTACAGTAAAGAAGCGACTTGTTTATTCAGTTATCAACTCTCTCTCTCTCTCTCTCTCTCTCTCTCTCTCTCTCTCTCTCTCTCTCTCTCTCTCTCTCTCTCTCTCACACACACACACACACACACACACACCTCAAACTCATTCATCATTTTTCCTCCCGTCTGTGTGTGCGTCTGTGTCTGTGGTGGCGGTAGTGGTGGGGCTGTGTGTGTTTAACTCTACCAGGACTCTCCAGGCCAGCCTGCTCCGTCCCACGTGCCGCCAGTGGGACAAACCCCACACATAACAGCAGCTCTACACTGAACAACACGGATTCCCCATCCTCTCTCTCCCTCTCTCTCTCTCTCTCTCTGTCCAAGAGAAAAGAAGATACCTGAACGAACCTATGTCTTCAGTCGTTCTTTGACGGAAATGTGTTTAGACTAATGAGATGAGAACTCTTTATGTTTTTGTTTTTTAATTGAGCTACTACGGCTTGGTTTAGGATGGTGTGTGGCAGGTTTGTGCTTGGACCGACCAGAGTTTCTTCTTCTTCTTCTTATGGAAGTCAACTTCCAAACAACTGCGAATGTTCTTCAGTTCGTTGATTGTGACGTGCAGTCGTAGGCTGAGTGGACAAATCGAGTTGATAATCATGTGTAGGATCGATTTGCGGGTTTCTTGACTTGTGTAATAATGATGGGTTTCTAAGCAGTGTGTAGGAAACCGGTGGTCTGCTTTTACTCTACCACACAGAGAGGCCGGGGTTGCTAGGGACAACAACAACGGAATCAGCAGCCGTTGCAGTTGTGTGTTTGTTGGATGCGCAAGAGTGAGTCAGGGAAGAGAGAGAGGAGAAGGAAGAGGACACAAGAGAGAGATAAAGGAGTTAAGAGAGAAGAAAAGCAAAGCGAAAGAAAGAAAAAAGAGGTATACCCTACAGAGGAGAGAACAGGACAAGAAAATCTGAGAGAGATAAGGAGTTAAGAGAGAAGAAAGGGAAAGCGAAAGTAAGAAAAAAGAGGTCTACCCTACAGAGAAGACAACAGGAAAAGAGAATCCGAGAAAAGACCCGAAAGACAAGAAGACAGAGAGTACAGAAAAAGAAGGGAGAAGAGGAAGAGAGAGACAAACAAACAAAGCAAGAACAGACTTGTGATGGGTGAACTTGATGTTTTCTGATAGGCGAACATTACACGGTGTTTTGGTGTTTGGGTATTGGTGTTGGTGGTGGTGGCTGCTGGACAGTTCAACTACTGAAATTTTAAAAAAAAAGTACTAACAAGGTACTAACCACTGGTCAGCCAACATGGAGCCCAGCTTCCGAGTGGACAAATGGACACACCACATTGGGTAAG
Source organism: Phymorhynchus buccinoides (assembly GCA_017654935.2). Lineage (NCBI taxonomy): Eukaryota > Metazoa > Mollusca > Gastropoda > Neogastropoda > Raphitomidae > Phymorhynchus > Phymorhynchus buccinoides. Next base: position 52,692,835 of record CM065694.1, read on the forward strand.
AACGATTGGTTTTAACCTCCCCTGCCGTTACCCCCTTCCACTCGCCTTCTTTCCCCTACCCTTTCCCTTCCCCGTGGGTGCAACTTTTCCTGCTATACAAGGATTTCCTGTTTTTGAAGTTTTACCAGAAAAGGAAGTTCCTTTTTTTTAATTTTCCAAATAAGATCTTTGCGTGTCTACTGTATTTTTCAAACACTTTAAAATAAAGATGTGCCCCCACCCCTCCCTGCATTTCTCGGTTAATTCCATTTTTCCGTTTTTGCCTTTCCTACCAAACATAAAGCTGTATTTTATGAATGTTTTCAGCTAATTATCTTTTTGGAATACTAACCCTTACCCTAAAACTAACCCTACCCCCCCCCCCCCCCCCCCCCCCCTACCCCTATGTAGTGCAGTACAACGCGGCATTTGTCACAGTCGTGGTTCATTGCGTTTTCCCGTCTTATAGAGGAGGGGGTAGGGTTAGTTTTAGGGTAAGGGTTAGGGTGAGTATTCCAAAAAGATAATTAGCTGAAAAGGTTCATAAAATACAGCTTTATGTTTGGTAAGAAAGGCAAAAACAGAAAAAAATAGAATTAACCGAGAAATGTAGGAGGGGGGGGGAGGTGGCACATCTTGACCTTTACCGGGACGTTACACCTGAACCCCGGCCTTTCAGGTTGTTTTCATTTTGGGTAGTTGCACCCGTGCTTTCTCCTTCCTCCACCCCCACCCCCACCACCCCATACCCCAAGGATACATTCTAGATATCTGGTCCACAATGTTAAGGGGAATCTCCATAATAACCTCCTGCTGAACTAAAAAAAAAAAAATTAAAGAAAGATGCCTGTCTTCTGCATCAGTTATTGAAGGGTGTATATCTTCTGGACTTCTTAGTCATTGAATGGTGTTTATCTTCTGGACTTCTTAGTCATTTAAGGATGTATATCTTCTGGACTTCTTAGTCATTGAAGGGTGTTTATCTTCTGGACTTCTTAGTCATTGAATGGTGTTTATCTTCTGGACTTCTTAGTCATTGAATGGTGTTTATCTTCTGGATTTCTTAGTAATTTAAGGGTGTATATCTTCTGGATTTCTTAGTCATTGAAAGATGTATATCTTCTGGATTTCGTAGTAATTGAAGAGTGTATGTCTTCTGGACTTTTGGTTATTGAAGGATGTCTTGTCTTCTGGACTTTTGGTTATTGAAGGATGTATATCTTCTGGACTTTTGGTCATTGAAGGATGTCTATCTTCTGG
>CM065694.1:52699073-52706109 GCA_017654935.2 Phymorhynchus buccinoides
ATGATGGGTCCCTAGAGACCTGGCTCTAGGCAAGGCTGCAGTATGGATAGTCTATGCATTGTCTCTCATTTTGTGTGTGTGGGTAAACCAAAAGACAAAGATGTGAAACGATTTCCTGTTATCGTAGAAAACCATTGTCCACAGAGCTATGTCTTACTCTCGATTTATTATCGGCATCAACTAGAGTACTGAAGGGGGTTGCGTACCCCTTAACCCTTTCGCCGCCAGCCATTTTTCAGCCAAAAAATATCCATGAATGTTAACTGGGTAGAGAAAATTAAAATATCTGCAATATTGCGAATTCCTCTGTGACATGTATAACATTAGGCCTATCCTTACCTCCCAAAATTACGAAAATAGGGTCTTCAGATAACAGGCCCTGATTTGATGCCTTTTAGTGACATGGGTGTTCAACCATTGTGGTGCAAAAATGCGACATTGGCAGTGAAAGGGTTAAGGCATTATCGTAAAGTGACGTCAATTTGTGGATCTCCAGCTCGATATTGGAAAAGATTTGGATCATCACCCGCGTTTGTTAAAATGTTCTGCTTCCACTTTATCAACGATCTGCTTTGTAACTGAAACCATTTTCTAGAAACAAACAGATTTCTGAAGACTATGACAAACTGGTCATTGCGTACCGGTACGGGTCAGTGCGCACCGTACATACGGGTGTTGCGTTTTTATCTATATACACTTATATGTAACCATAGCAACTTTCACCCCACACCCAGTGGGCACTAAAGGAAACCATTAGTAAAATGAGTAGATTCAGTTCTTCCTTCTATCTCCATGGTCTTTTTCGTTTGAAAAATGGTAGCCGGAAGAAATAAACATCATTGGAAAAAATGACGACGCAAGCATGACGTGATTTCTTTACAATCTCTACGATTTCAAGGGGGGGGGGGGTTACGTACTGACCCAGCCAACGCGTAGACTCGTCAGTACTCTATTATAACTTTAGCCAGTGATAAAACCATTCATCTTCTTCTTCTTGTAGTGCGCCTGGGTCTACAGGCCTTAAGGGTCAGCCACACGTCCACTAAAAATCGCACGACTGTACGATACGATTCGATCACGTGGTCTCCAAGAACAAATGTGATTGGCGCATCGAGACCACGTGATCGAATCGTATCGTACAGTCGTGCGATTTTAGTGGACGTGTGGCTCTTAGCTGACCCTTTAGAGCTCCGCTCGTAGAGAGGTTTCTGCTGACCTACTCATCTTTCCTCGTGACATTTATTCACTCTTCTAGCACCGTGGACGAATGCATTCGCCCCCCCCCCCCCCCCCCCCCCCCCCCCCCCCCCCCCCCCCCCCCCCCCCCCCCCCCGCCCCCCCCCCCCCCCCCCCCCCCCCCTCCCCCCCCCCCCCCCCCCCCCCCCCCCCCCCCACCCCCCACCCCCCCCCCCCCCCCCCCACCCCCCCCCCCCCCCCCCCCCCCCCCCCCACCCCCCTCCCCCCCCCCCCACCCCCCCCCCCCCCCCTCACCCCCCCCCCCCCCCCCCCCCCCCCCACCCCCCGCCGCTCCCCCCCACCCCCCCCCCCCCCCCCCCCCCCCCCCCCCACCCCCCCCCCCCCCCCCCCCCCCCCCCTCCCCCCCCCCCCACCCCCCCCCCCCCCCCCCCCTCCCCCCCCCCCCCCCCCCCCCCCCCCCCCCCCCCCCCCCCCCCCCCCACCCCCGCCCCCCCCCCCCCCACCCCACCCCCCCCCCACTCCACCCCCCCCCCCCCCCCCCCCCCCCCCCCCCCCCCCCCCCCCCCCCCCCCCCCCCCCCCCCCCCCCCCCCCACCCCACCCCCCCCCCCCCACCCCCCCCCCCCCCCACCCCCCCCCCCCCCCCCCCCCACCCCCCCCCCCACCCTCCCTCCCCTCCCCCCCCCCCCCCCTCCCCCGCCCCCCCCTCTCCCCCCCCCCCCCCCCCCTTCTGTACCCCCCTCACACCCCTATGTACGCCCTCACCACCCCCCTTCTTCCCCCGCCCCCCCCCCCCGGTCACCCCCCCCACCCCACCCCCCACCTCCCCCCCCCCCATGTACCCCACCTCCCCCCCCCTCGCCCCCCCCCTCCCACCCCCCCACCCCCCACCCAACCTCCCCAATCCCCCCCACCCCCTCCCCCCCGCCCCCACCCCCCTCCCCCACCCCCCTACCCCACACCCCCCCCCCCCCCACAAACCCACCCACCCCCCCCAACCCCCCCCCCCAAAGACCCGTTCACTTACAACTCCCACCAAATGCCAAAGGACATTCTCTGCCAAGCACCCTGCCCCTCTTGCTTTTATCTAGTTAAGGACAAAAACCTTGTATCTTCGTTATTTTCAAGTAATTTTAACAAAAGGCAGGACTAAATTTGCAATGTCTTAAACAACATATCCATCATAGTTAATCAGTTGTGGTCAACGCGGTTAATTTTTTTATTAAAACTTTTTTTTTTTCTTTTCATTTATCTCAAAAAAAAAAAAAAAGAAAAAAAAAAAAAAAAAACTACCGAAATTGAGATAGGGTAAGACGGTAAGACGGGGTAAAAAGTCCATGGCGCGGGGTAAGAAGCACATGCCAATTATCTCATGAAAAAAGCAAAAATTTCAGTCACATGTAGCCATGAGACGAAGAGAAGAGAAAATTTCAGTCAAATTTGCACATGAGACACGAAGGCTAAACATTCTCATGGGCAAAGTGACATTTGGTAAATTGCTTTATTTCATGAGGATAATTGGCATGGGCTTTACCATCCCATGGGCTTTTTACCCCGTCTTCCCTACGAGTTTAAAAAAAAAAAATCATAAGATTGTCGTACAGGGGACTACAAAATACCGTGACAAAAAAAACCCCAAGTAGGATTTTCTCCAGCCTTCATTTAGACAGTAGTAGTTCACGAGGAATCATGCCGCACACTTGTCAACATCGGATCGCATTGAGATCGAATCGCATGTGCAGTGTTTCCGGCCCTTGAGATTTGTACGTTACCTCTACAACCGTTAGACTGAAACCCTCTCCATTAAGTCCGTTCCGGTCGTTTCGCGGTATTGAGAATCCTACGGCGGGTTTCGGGGTAGTGCTTGCTATAGTTCATGGGAGGGAATGGGGGACGGGGTTTTGGTTTCCTTATAGTCCCGCGCCGAAGGTTCGGGACGGAGGAGCTATTGTTTTTCTGGTCCGTCTCCGTCCGGTCGTCACACGTTCGGGTTGGCCTCCTCCATCCGGCTATTCGTCCGATTTTTTCTCAACAACAGTTAATGTTCAGGCTCCTATCATCATAACATTTGGTATACTAGTTTGCCAAGATGCAAGCTACCACTGGTAGTTAGTTTTACATACCCGCTGTGCCTCAGGCCCTTTGTGTCACAGGACCGCCGTTTATCAAAAACTGATTAGTCTATCATCATACGCAATTTGATTACTAGTTGCCCCAAGATGCAAGCTATCCAACTGATTGTATTATTTAGTTTTAAACATTATCACGCTGTGCCTAGCCTTTGTGCACAGGCCCGCCGTTTTTCTCAAACACTAGTCAGTCTGATCATATATAACATTTGATATACTAGTTTGCCAAGAGATGCAAGCTATCCACTGATGTAGTTAGTTCCTTTACATTACCCCGCTCCCCTGTGCCTAGGCCTTTGGTCACAGGCCCCGCTATGTCCCACTTTTTCCGGCCATCCATCCGTCCGTGCGTGCGTCCGGTTGTTCAGTTCTCAATATGGTCTCCCCGCTGGTGTACAAGCACACGACACATTCCGGATTCGGAGTAGCTCGGCCACCGAGCCTGCGAGGTGCTCTTTGCAGACGCCTCGGCGTTGCCTTGTTAGACTTAACCAAACCATTGAGAAGAAAGAAGTGTTGTTGCATGGTCTGGCTTTATATTGCTAGATAGTGGACAGGGAGATTAAAAAACTACCTTAAAGAGCATTCCGTGAGACACGTAACAGGGGTCACAGTAAGGGTTACGGGGTAGGGGTTGTTGTAGGGGTAGAGATACACGATAGACTATCGTATCTGCGGTTAGTAATTGTGTAGCGGGCATGGGTCGTACTATTAATGTGTTGTGTGTGTGTGTGCGCGCGCGCGTGTCTTTATGCTGTGTGTGCAGGGGCTCCCATGGGCCCCCCATTTTGGGGGTCTATGAAGCACTAAAATTCCTAAGGACCCTCCTAAAAAAGAGTGTGCAGGGGGTCCAGGGATGTCACTAGCAAAAAATATTGTAGCATCGTAATGCTACGGGACCCTCTGTCCCGCCTCTAGGACCCTCTATACTAGTAAGTGAAGGAGTCCCTGGGACCCCTTGTTTGCGGCGATACGCGATTGGGAGCCCCGGGTGGTGTGTGCAGTGCGGTGCGTGTTGTGGGGGCATGGAGGATGCATGGGGTTGAATGCACTATTGCTCCTGAAGAGTGAAATGGAATCGCCAGGAAAGGGGGATATTATAATGTTGTCACAAACAATGATCGATGTTTTCTAACACCTTTTTAGCCTCTTTGTGTGTGTGTGTGCTGTGTGCTGTGCTGCCGCCACCCGCGCGCTTTATTGCCGTGCGTGCATGGATGCATTGTAGGCTGCATTACTCCAGACACAGGTTAATTTGGTTGTTGTTATTCTTGTTGTTGTTGTTCGTTACCTAGCCCTAAAAGACCCAGGGATCATTCCAACAGCCGCAGAAGCACTTGAAACACTGTCATAACAATGTAGCATCAGCTCTATGGGTGAGAACATTACGTGTGTGACGTGTGTGTTTTATTGTCCACCACGTGGGCAGCCACACTCCGGACTTGGGGGCATTTGGGAGACTGATGATGTTATGCCAGGAGTTGGTCACGGCTATAAAGACAAATACGTGTGTGTGTGGTGAAGAGTGGACACCAGTGGTATCGCGTTAGCTCGTGGTCAAGTAATACCGGAGTTCGAACCTGGGTACAGGGGATTTTTTCGCTCGCATTCTGCACAGGCCCTTAACGGTCATGACGTGGAGTCTTCGGATGAGACGATAAACCGGGGGTCCCGTGTGCCCAGCACTTAGCATACGCCCTAAACTCAGGTGCAACGAAAAAGTTGTCATTTGGGTCAAAATTTACCCCACCCGACCCCCCCCCCCCCCCCCACCTCCCTCAGCTAGTGACCAAAAATCGCATGCCCCCAAAAAATCAAAAAAATTGGGTGGACGCGCCTCGGCAGCGACGCGCTATTCCAGGTGGGAGCAACCCGAATCACAGAGACGCCTCTGTTGACTATAAAGTACCTAATACCTAATACCTAATGCCCGCACAACTACGCCTGCCATAGCAACATTTTGATGTCTGCTTGGTGTTCTATCCTATGTCAATTTGGTCTGACACAGCCTTAGCCGAGGCGACAGGTTTCGTTTTAAAAAGACAGAACTTCTCCTCGTTTTCTCCTCTGGTCAAAGGCTACCACCCACACCAGAAGACAATTGTGGTCTAACGGGGGGAAATCAGTAATAAGGTCGAAAATAACATTTAGCCAAGGTAGAATATAAACATTTCGTCCTAAGATTCGAAAAAGTGTCAGTTCGTCCTAAGGTCGAATATACATTTCGTCTAAGGTCGATATACATTCGTCCAAGAGCGAAAGTGCTCAGTTCGTCCTAAGGTCGAAAATACATTAGTCCAAGGTAGAATATACATTTCGTCCTACGATCGAAAGTGCTCCGTTTCGTCGAAGGTTCGAATTATACATTTCGTCCTAGGTCGAAATAGACATTAGTCCTAAGCTCGAAAGTGCTAGTTCGTCATAAGGGGTCGATCGAATTACATTTGGCCTAAGTCGAAACGTCCTATTTCGTAATAAGGTCTAAAAAATGTACATTTCCGGCCTAAGGTTCTAAATTCTGCCCACAGGTCATCTTTTTTCATTTCACAAAAAAACGCAAAATGCACAAGGAACCCTGCAAACAAGTGCCATGAATTGTCGGTCACCCATCTTGTCTTCATCAGGGTGTTCGGGAATGGTTAGAGGGGTTAGTGAAGGGCTCCTAGCGGATAAGGCAATCATGTTGGCAATCATCGGATCATCGCCAATCATTGGACGGCTTTGGCAGAAAATGCAACATTTTTTAGGGTTTTTAAGGAAGCTGAAAAAAAGACTATTCTTTTAACTTTATATTCAATATTATTATGTTCATATAGGAGTTATAATAAATTAAATGGCCATTTAATTTGTGTCTGAATTGGAAGCTACACAGGTCACTCCATCTATCCCTAACTTCACTATCGGCGTACACGCAAATCCACGATATATCGCGCTCTCTCTCTACTCCCTTCCCTCGCTCTCTCCCTCCCTCTCTCTCGCTCTCTTACTCACTCTCTTCTCTTCACACACTCTCTCTTTCTTTCTTTTGTGTTTGTGGTGTTTGTTTATCAAAATAAATTGTACGCCCATAGCCTGAGGCACTTTCGACCTTAGGACCGAAAATGTGCAAGTCGACCGTAGGAAGAAATGTAGATTCGACCTTAGGACATATGAGCACTTTCGACTTAGGACGAAATGTTGCAGTCGACCCTGAGGACGAAAGTACATCCGACTCTTTATAATCTTTTTCGACACTTGGTACGATCTGTGTACCATTCGACTTTTAGGACGAAATGTATATCGACCTTATTCTGTGACCCTCTAAGGGCACATGTATCTAAATTATGCCATGCGGGTGTCAAATTTCTTCTAAGAGAAGGGGGAGATGGTAACTTGGAGCTGTGCGCAATTTCTCTCGTTATAGACTCTATCTAAGAGACGAGCTCGACTATAGCTCAGAGCTCTCTCTATCTATATAGCTATATCGCTATATAGATACGAAACAAAAATAACACAAACGTTAAGAAAAGAGAGGAGAGAGAGAGAGAGAGAAAAAAAGAGAGAGAGAGAGATAGATATAAAGACTAGAGAAAAAAAGAGATAGAGAGAAGAGAGATATACATAGATAGAGATAGATAAAGATAGATAATATATATATATATATATATTAGATAAAAAAAAAAAAAGTAAAGAAAAATATGTATAGATATAATATAAAAAAAATATACTGAT
>CM065694.1:52706609-52724109 GCA_017654935.2 Phymorhynchus buccinoides
CACGAAATTCAGGGGACAAAGATTTTGGTGTGTGTGTGTGTTAACCAGTATTTTGTGTTAAGCATTAAGTAATAAATAATAAAGATGGGTTTTGTCAGTTCACAGGGCTTCTGAAAACGTAGAGATTGTGCGTATTTACGCACTAGAGCTCTCAAATCACCCCCTAGAACATCAGTCCATACGTGAGGAATAGGGGTGAGGTGACATAGCCGTTAATGTTCAGTAAGATAACAAGATTGGCTCATTTCAATAGTCTGCTAGGCCAAACTAGGCTACTGCCACAATGAGGAGTTGCTAACCTAGATATAAAATTCTTAAAAGATTGTGCAGAAACTGCCGGAACGCAGTAAACATCGAAAACTCATTTTTCATTGGCAGACCCATTTCTCAAAATCCAATAAAATCGTTTCAAGCACTTGATATTCCTTTCATCAACATGCCTCCAGTCTGGCAAGAAAACTTGAAGACAAAGAACCGTTCGTCAAAAACAAGCACCGAAAAAAGTGATCAGTTACAGGTGTGTGAGTGAAGCGAGTGTGTTGTGTGCACGTGTGTCTGTGTAAGTGCCATTAACTTACATAGGAAGTATAGGGTCTTGACCCTTTAAAATTTGAAACTAGGGGTGAAAATGCCGCTTAAAACTAAACAGGGGGTGAGCGTAAAGGAAAATCAGAAGCCCTGGGCCTGTATTCACATTGAGATAGCATGAGACTTAGCATGATGCTAACTTAGAAGCTCTTCCAATGTCCTATAGGATTTAACAGGACTTTTGGAAGAGCTTCTAAGTTAGCATCATGCTAAGTCTCATGCTATCTCGACATGAATACCGTCCCTGGTTCAAACAGTTTTTGTGCGTTTAACCAACATTTCATGTTATCCTGTTTTGTGTTACGGGTACTCCACAGTACATCCAGTTTCTTTTGATTTGATCAAACATTTGAAATGTTTAATTGGTTTGAACTTATTCGTTTTCACTATTGCAGTTCAATTTTGTTTTCTTCTGTATGAACAATGTTTACCATTGTGAAATTGTTGGAGGGTTTTCTTTGCCTCTGAGAAGTTTTACCGTTGAGATGCGTGTCATTTGTTACTGTTTGTTGTTGTTGTTTGAAGCGATTCTATTTTTAGCTTATCATTGCTGAGTCGTGTGTAAATGAGCTATTTGTTTTTTATTACCTGTTTAAATCAAAAGTTGGTTGTTCATTGAAGTGCATAATTACTGTTGTGTGTGGAATAAATGGTTTCATTATCATCTTCTGTGTGTGTGTGCATACACGTGTGTTTGTCGAGGATAAAAACTCACCAATGCAGTGGAACCTCCCTTATAAGACCTCCCATTATAAGACTCCCTCCCACATAAGACCTACTTCTCTGAGACATTGCCCTTCTTTGTAAGTATTAAAATTACCTCCCTTATAATACCTCATTTTGGATGATTTTTTAAGGTCTTATAAGGGAGGTTCCACTGTACCTGTCTTAAGCACACACATTTTCAATGTTATTATATACACACACCTACACACACACACACACACACACACACTCAAGCTCACACACACACCTACACACACACACACACACACACACTCAAGCTCACACACACTACACACACACACACACACACACTCAAGCTCACACACACACCTACACACACACACCTACACACACACACACACACACACACACACACACACACACACTCAAGCTCACACACACACCTACACACACACACACACTCAAGCTCACACACACACCTACACACACACACTCAAGCTCACACACACACCTACACACACACACAGAGTGTGTGCATCCTTGTATGTGTGTGTGTGCACACGTGTGCATGTGTGCAAACCCGAGACCCTCGTGCCCGATAATGACCCCCAGATAGCGGAGAAGGCAGCTGCTATTCTGGAGAGATGGACTAGAAATTGTTTGTGTAGTAGAGACTCCTTACGGTACCCGGCATTCATTTGCACCTCAGACAGAAACACTCTATGATAGTTATTATTCAGAAAACTTATTTAGTGCATTACCTTTAAAGCTCAATGCGCTTAGAATTTGATCTTAAATTAATATCAACCAATCTCCAAGACTAGTGTGCTAACAGTGGGTCAGACTACACCCATGATATGACCGAATATGACATGATATGACAGACTATGCCCATGATATGACAGACTATGCCCATGATATGACCTGATATAAGCGCATAGATCTTAAAGGTATGTGCTAGGGGAAGACGGGGTAAAAAGTGCATGGGCGGGTAAGAAGCCCACCCCAATTATCTCATGAAATGAAGCAAATTTCAGTCTCATTTTGCCCATGAGACGAGCGTTAATGTCTAGCATTCGTCTCATGGGCAAATTTGACTGAAATGTTCTTTATTTCATGAGATAATTGGGGTGGGCTTCTTACCCGCCCATGTGCTTTTTACCCCGTCTTCCCCTATAGACATTTTCTTAATAAATAAACATCACGTGATATGACAGACTATAGTCTACCTATGATATGACCTGATAGTAGTGGTAGTAGTAGTAGTGGAACTCCCTCCCACCTGAGGCAGTAACATCGGCCTCGGTGGAGAGCTTCAAGTCCCGGATATAAACAGCGCCCCTCCCCTCCCCCCCACCCCAATCTCCACCCCATCCCCTTTGACCCTGCCCCACTCATTCCCCTCCAGTGTTCCCTGACCCTACTTCCAACCTGTCCCATCTTTCCCCAGTCATTCAAGCCGATCATTCGGGCAGCCAAGGAACTTATTACTGTACAAAGTTATCTTTACTGCATGACCGAAGTCCCCAGGAGAGTTGCGTAGCAAGAAATGCGCTCTATAATTATAATATCAACCAATCTCCAAGACTAGCATGCTAACAGTGAATTTTACAAAAATGGATCAGTAGTAGTAGTAGTAGTAGTAGTAGTAGTAGATAGGGACAACACAAGCTGTTAAGCTTTTTAGATAGTCCCATCTTTATAATCAGTGTTATGTCAAATACTGGTCAAGGTTTCGCGGTCAAAATTTTCCTACGATTACTCGTCAAAGCATCTAAATAGGATTAAATAAATTGGAGATCTATCGAGACGATTTTTGAATAAGTTAGTATTGGGTGCACATTTTAGTTCGTTAGGTAAATCATTCCAGGAGTTAGCAACTCTATTGCTGGAGCAATTTTTTCTGATATTAGTGTTGAAACGTTTAATAAAGACCTTGCCATAAGGGTTTCTAGTCAAATTGTATTGTGGTGCGCAAAAAAATGTATCCCATGATAGATTGACATGACCATTAAATATCTTATACGCTTCAATCAGATCTCCTCTAGTTCTTCTGCCTTTCAGTGAATGCAAATTTAGGTACACCAGTCTTTCTTCATAACTCATATCTTTGCACTCTTTCACAAGTCTAGTGGCTCTGCGCTGAACTTTTTCAATAGCTTTAGATTGGTACTTGAACATAGGAGACCATATGATGTTACCATATTCTAGTTTTGGTCTTACCAATGATTTATATAACTTAATGAAAATGTCACGGTCAATGTTCAAAAATGTTCTCCTAATCAAACCAATCATTTGACAGGCTTTACCAATACAATTCTGAATATGTGTATTAAAAGACATATCTTTGTCAAATGTTACCCCAAGATCTTTTTCATGATCACATGTTTTTAATAAGCATATCTTGTTGTCCTTTGTCATAACATATTCAACGTTAGGGTTAGATTTACCAATATGCATAACTTTACACTTGTCTGTATTAAAATAAAGGTTCCACCTATCGGTCCAAACTAGCAGTTTATTTAGATCCTTCTGTAATGAACTACTGTTGCAAGACTTATTAAAAACTTTTGTATCATCAGCGAAAATTTTACAAGATGATTCAATTGCCTCAGGTAAATCATTAATGAAAATAGTAAATAATGTAGGTCCTAGGATGCTTCCCTGTGGGATCCCACTGAGAACCTCAGCCTCTGATGAATATTCATCACCAACTCTGACTCTCTGTGTTCTATTAGTCAAAAAAGCTTTAACCCAGTTATAGATGTTCCCAACTATGCCATATGATTTCAATTTCGTTAAGAGTCTTTCATGAGGCACACTATCAAAGGCCTTCTTGAAATCCAAATATATTATGTCAATAGGTTCGCCCTCATCCAATATGTCAGTTACTTCTTCCATAACTTCCATGAGCTGTGTCATACATGACCTTTTTTGTCTGAATCCATGCTGGCAAGATACGTATAAGTTATTACTATTCATATGGTTAACAATTACATCCCTCACAACAGACTCAAAGACTTTACACACAACAGATAATAAACTAACAGGCCTGTAGTTACCGGGATCAAATCTGGAACCATTCTTAAAAATAGCTATGACATCTGCCTTTTTCCATTCTAAAGGTACTAACCCTGTCTCTAAGGATTTATTAAATAGTATAGTGAGTGGAACAGATAATTCTTTTGACAATTCCTTTAAAACCCTGGGTGGTATTCCATCTGGACCTTGTGCCTTACTGGCATCAAGATTCTTTAATTTATTCTCAATCGCTAAGGGAGTCACTCTTACGTCAGAAACTGATGCACCATTTGAATTTTCACAATCCACTAAGATTGGTACATTTGATATATCCTCCTTAGTAAAAACACTAGCAAAAAAGTTATTAAGGACTTCAGCTTTGTCATCATCTGTTACAGCAAACTCTCCGTTCTCCTTTTTTAAAGCACTGACACCTAAGTTACTCTTACACCTTTCATGGACATATCTCCAAAATAATTTAGGATTTGATTTACAATGACTAGCAATGTTGTTTTCGTATACTTTACGCGCTTTTTTAATAGATTTATTACACTTGTTGATCATCTTTCTGTATTTTCTGTATGTTGCCCCTTTTTTCTTTTTCTTTTGTTTGGCTTTGACATATTCTTGTCCTTCTTTTGTTTGTAAGAATTTTGAGTACTGTTTCTTTTTCTTTTTAACATTTTTTAAAACATTTTTGTTTATCCATGATGGCTTGGTTTTATTTGGTGTGATTGGAATTTTTGGTATGTGAGTGTCCATACTGAGCTTAATGAGATCTCGTATTACTGACCATGTATCCTCTACATTTAGCTCATCCAGTGTCGCTGAATCTAAGTTACCAATATCATTTCTCATATCAATATAGTTACCGTTAGATAAATCAAACCTGTGTGATATTTTTGGTACTGCTTTTACTCTGGGTACATAAAGGTCAAAAAATAAAACGTCATGGTCACTCTTACCTAGAGGGTCTGTGTGGATTACGTCTGATATAAGGTCCTCTTCATTAACAAAAATTAAGTCATCCATAGTTGATCTTTGATTGTCTCTATGTCTTGTTGGTAATCTTACTTTCTGTATTAAAAATGCGTCCCGAGTACATTCAACAAAATCATAGCAAATAGTACTTCCATTCCAAACTTCTTTCCAACGAGCATCTGGGAAATTAAAATCACCAAAGATGCAGACTTTGTCAAATTTCGATAAATGTTCAGATTTGAAAAGGTCAATTAACTTTCCAGTGTTATCAATAGTAGAATTTGGACTGCGATATATACAACCAATGAGAACAGACTCCTCGTTTGCTCCTTTGAAGGTACACCATAGGCTTTCCTCAAAAGATGAATTGTTTAAGTCTTGACATTCTCTAGCGTTTAAGTTCTTATCAAAATACAAAAGTATCCCCCTTTTGGGATCCTTATTCATGAACCTATCATAGTTTGGAATGTCATATTCTGACAGACACAATGAACAACCCTTATTTTTAGCAAGTACTTCTGTAAAGCCCATTATATTTGGCTTTGCATCGCTCAGTCTAACAAGCAATTCATCTTTCTTATTTAACAGGCTATCAGCATTACTATAAAGAATTGTACAAAAAGAATCAACAGAAGAACAAGAAAATAAAAAAAATTTGTTACTTTGGTTATCAACAGGTTTATTTACACTATGTACATTTGCCTCTTTATCGAGTCAGTGAGAGTCAGTCTTGTCAGCCCCCTTCCCTGCCGCAGCCTGAGCTGCTGCCAGAGGGGGAGCTCGTCTGTCCAATGTCGCTGTCCTGTCGTCATCTTTTGTTTGCCGGGTCACAATCTTCAAATCCCTGTAGTTGATCATTAAGTTGGGTTCTCCTTCCCTTCTGATCTTGAGTTCTTCCCTCAACTTCCTTATCTTCTCTCGTTCTCTTGGAGTGTTATCATCATTGATGTATACCCTATTTTTGGGTTCCACATTTTTATTCAGATTGGCAATTTTTTTTCATTATTTTCCTCTTTGTACCTTCAGTTTTGACTGTCATTTTTAGTAGCCTAGGCTTCACATCACTGCCTATTCTACGGGGACCCAATCTGATTGGGTCATCCACCTCTTCCACCTTAATGTCATCTGCGATCTTTCCCACCAGTTTTCTCACTCTGTCTCTATCCTCCCTCTTTCGCTCTTCAGCTGTCTCACCCTCACTCTCCTGCAGGTTTGCGACAACAATGTTCAACTTTCTTTTTTCCTTCTCGTTCATTTCTGTCATGTACTCCTCAACTTTTTCTTCTAGGTAGGTAGGTAGGTAGGTAGGTAGGTGATGTAGGGCTATGCATAGGCCTCTCGGCCCTTATTACGCCCCTTCTCGATGAATTTGACTTGTCAGAATTTATTTAGTGGTTTGCGTCTCTTAAATCAATAAACTAATAAAAAGATAAATCTTTAAGAGAATGGCTTTATATATATATATATATATATATATATATATATATTTTTTTTTATTTTTTTATTTTATTCATCAAAACATTTAAATTTTGTTATCAAATTTGGGTTTTCGTCCAAAAGATTTTTGAATTCATTAATGCTAGGTGCATTCTTTATGTTAATTGGTAGATCATTCCACATATGAACAACACGGTTAGTAAAAAAGTTTTTGCGGGTGTTAGTATTAGATCTGTTAAGAAACAATTTACCATCACTATTTCTTGTTTTGTCTACTGTACATTTTGAAAAAGTCATTGAAATTTATATCATCAAGATTATGTACAATTTTATAGGTTTGAATAAGGTCCCCTCTAAGTCTTCTTCCCTTCAAAGATGGTAATTTCAGAAAATTTAAACGTTCCTCATAAGACATATTTTTACATGCTTTAACTAATTTTGTGGCTCTTCTCTGAACTTTTTCAATTATTATTGATTGTCTTTTTAGGTTAGGATGCCATATACAGTTACCATATTCTATGCGAGGTCGAACCATAGCCTTGTATAATTTAACAAATATATCCTTATGAAGATAGTCAAATGATCTTTTGATTAATCCCATTACTTGGTTAGCTTTACTGGTTACCTTCTGTATATGTGTATCAAATTTCAAAGCTGGATCAAAAGTTATTCCCAAGTCTTTCTCGTTTTCACATATATTAATTTTACTTGTTGTGCAGTTCGGCTTCATATAATAATCATGTTTAGGGTTTTTCCTTCCTATGTACATTACCTTGCATTTTTGGACATTAAAATATAAATTCCATTTATCTGACCATGCTTGTAGAGAGTGTAAATCTGACTGTAGTATTTCTTTATTACCAGATGTATTATATAGCTTTGTGTCATCAGCAAAGATCTTACATTCACTATTTACTTCATCGGGCAAATCATTTATGAATATGGTGAATAGGACTGGGCCTAAAATACTGCCTTGGGGAATACCACTGATTACTTCTGCTTGTTCCGAGTATGATTTACTTACTCTTACTTTCTGTTTTCTATTTGTTAAAAAGCTTCTAATCCATTGTAAAAGTCTACCATCAATTCCATATGCTGACAATTTAAGTAATAATCTTTCGTGTGGCACGGAATCAAACGCCTTTTTAAAATCAAGATACACTATGTCTATCGTCTCTCCTATATCTAACAATTTTGTAAAATTTTCCATGACTTGAAGTAATTGCGTAACACACGACCTTCTGCGCCTAAAACCATGCTGGCAATCTGAATATAGTTTGTTTTCTTTCAAATAAAGAACAACTTTATCCCTTATAATTGATTCAAGTATCTTACAAGTTATACATGTCAAACTTACTGGTCTATAATTTCCAGGATCTGTTCTAGTGCCTTTCTTAAAAATAGCTATCACTTCTGCGTTTTTCCAATCATCTGGTAGTTCTCCCTGTTCCAAAGACAAATTAAATAGTTTAGTTAATGGTTCACTTATCTCATTAGCTATCTCTTTCAGAACTCTGGCTGGTAACTGGTCAGGTCCTTGAGCTTTAGAAGTATCCAGTTCTTTAAGTTTCTTTTTAACTGTCTCCACCTCAATATCTATATCTATTAATGTGTTCCCTTTGGATTTGGATTCCCTATCTACATTAGGAATATTAGAAATATCTTCTCTTGTGAAAACGCTCGAAAAAAAAGAGTTTAATGTGTTTGCTTTGTCTTTATCTGTTGTGACTGTTTCCCCCTTTTCATTTTTCAATGTTCCTATCCCTGTTGATGTTTTTAGTTTTTCTTGCACATACTTCCAAAAGTATTTAGGTTTAGATTTGCATTCACTGGCTAATTTCCTCTCATAGTCTTTCTTTGCCTTTCTAGTAAGTTTTTTACTTTTGTCTCTTTTCTTGATATATTTTAAATATTCCCTTTTGCATTTATTTTTACTTTTCTTCTCTTTTTCAACCTTTTTCAAATAAACGTTTCCAGACTCACTCATTAAATATCTTCGAAAGGCATTATATTTTTTCTTTACTGCTTTAAAAGCTTTCCCATTTAACCATATAGGCTTGTATCTTTTTGTTTTATTGACATTTATTTTGGGAATATGCATATCCATAGAATTTAGGATTTTACTTTTAATACTTTCCCAAGTTTCATTAACATTCTCAAATTTAATGTTTGACCAATTTACTTTTTCCATATCTTCTTATTTTTGTATAGTTGCCATTCCTTAGATCATATTTATAGTGAGGGTCGTTTACTGGTTCTTGTCTAGGAATATATAAATGGAAGTATAGTAAGTCATGATCGCTTTTACCCAATGGGGCTAAATGTTGAACATCTGAGGTCATGTTTATGTCACTGACTAAAATCCAATCCAATAAACTAGGTTTATCACCTTTCCTCCTTCTTGTTGCATTTTTTACTTTTTGTATTAAAAATGCATCATGTATTTTTTCTTTAATATAATTGTCAGTTTGATTGCACTCTCTTTAATATAATTGTCAGTTTGATTGCACTCTTCTACTGCATCCACTATCTTTTTCTCAATTGCCTCAGCGCTACACGCAGAGTGTTTAACCTCAAAATAATCCAATCTCCCTAGCAGATTGTCCAACAACTTCAGTGCCTTATCCACTTTTGTTTCAAGCCGCGAGGAAGCCTCTGAGTCTGACTTACCTGATGCTCTGCATTTAGTACAGACCCACAGCATAAATATAACACGACTGCTAAGTAGCCATCGGTTTTTACGCCGCAAAAACGAATGAAGTCAATATGTAGAGGGCAAAAGGCTATAAAAAGCCTACAGAGCCTTATTTCATATCATATCAATATAATTATATTATGATGGTGGTTGTCATCAGCAAGATCAGAAGAAGAATTGAAAGAACCAGACTTTTAGAGTTTTAGAGTCGTAAGCATGAGGGGGGTGTCTAAAATACAACTCTGCCGACACATGATTTCTGATACTGATAGATTAGGATTATAATTAGTGAAGAGTGAATCCCCATCGTGGTAGTGTTTACTGTCACCAAGCAACGCTAAAAGTTTTGTTGACAATCACTTCCGGTCATGTTTACTGTTCTGAATTTTAGCCAATCACTGCGCAGCTCTTTTGGCTTTGCTCAGCTGTTGTTTTTTGGCTGTAGCCTACAAAACTGTTAGTCCACTAAAAGACGGTAAGAAACGAAATAGTCTGAGAGCTCAATGCATAATACTACAGTGACTATGTTGTAAAGAAAAGCTGGTACTTTAAGAAACATGCATGCGATCATTTGTTTTAATCAAATGTAATCATTTTTTTCGTCATGCTGACTCAAGTTTAGTTTGGATTAATTAGTCTAGTTAGAACATGAAATTGAAGTTTCTCAATCTCATGACATCATGAGTTTCAACTTGTTCGGTTTCTGATTGTCTTTTCTTCTTCTTTCACTTCACATCATACTTCAGACTTCTCTCTCTCTCTCTCTGTCTCTCTCTCTGTGTCTGTCTCTCTCTCTCTCTCTCTCTCTCTCTCTCTCTCTCTCTCTCTCTCTCTCTCTCTCTCTCTCTCTCTCTGAGTCTCTCTCTCTCTCTCTCTCTCTCTCTCTCTCTCTCTCTCTCTCTCTCTCTCTCTCTCTCTCTGTTTCTCTCTCTCTCTCTCTCTCTTTCTCTCTTCTCTCTCTCAATTTTTGTATCTCTCATTCTCTGGCCTGCTTGAGGCCCTTTTTTTCTTCCAGCAAGGGTGGGTGAACATCCCCGGTTACCGTCAACGCACCTGCAGTAAATGCATTTAAAAATCATGTTGACAAAGAATTCTTTCCAATCATACTTTTTCTACCAGTTTGGATTTATATGAAGTACAAAACTAAGTGTTAGTTATATATTTATACACTCATGCCAAAATAGATCCACAAGCAAAAACCATGATCTTTTGACACAAAAATCGCCACTAACGAGGGCAAAAAGGATTATAGTCTTACTACTCTTATGTTATGTGATGTGGCAAAAGAATCAACATGATGATTGTGGCCACGCACAGTGAAGAAGAAGATCATTTTGATGGTTTTGTTATACATGGAGTGTAGAGTGGCACAGAGGTAATGCGTTCGCCTCATGCACGATAAACCTGAGTTCGTACCTGGGTACAGGGGATGTTTCCTCTCACTCTGCACTAGGCCTTATGGTCTGAACATGGAGTATTTCGGATAAGACGATAAACCGAGGTCCTGTGTGCCCATGCACTTAGCACACGTTAAACCCAGTGGCAACGAAAAAGTTGTCATTTGGTCAAAATTTACATACACATCCTTTCTGTCCTCATCAGTCACACAAAAATTGCATGCAAATAAAAACATTAGAAAAGGGTGGCATGCCTATGGCTGCGACGCGCTCTCCCGGTGGGAGCAACACGAATTTCACAGAGACGCCTCTGTGACTATAAAGTACCAAGTACCAAATTTGGGGGAGTTCCTAAAAAATAGGGATTTGTAAACATTACAAGTCAAAGTCATTGAAACATAACGCATTGTCCGTTTTGGGGGGTGTTTTGGGGTAAAGGGAAATAACCATGTCTAGATTTGTCAAGTTGTTAAATGTGTAGTTATCTAGTTATTTATTAGTTTCTTGAGATCTTAAAATACATTGAAGCATTGACTTAGACTTCTTAAAAGAAATTGTGAATAACATGTGTGTGTGTGTCTCTCTCTGTCTGTCTGTGTCTCTGTTTGTGTGAGCATGCGTGCATGCACATGTTGGCATTTGTATATGTGTCTTAGGTCAGTTTACAATGCAATACATTGTTTAAAATATAATATATCTCTTCCCAAAAAATATTTGTAGGATTTTTTTTATAACATGACTTAGCCCTAAATTTACTGACATTGCAAGAGATTTGAAGCTTAACTCTTTCATCGCCACTGTCGCCTCTTCGCACCACAATGATTTAACACCCATGTCACTGAAAGGCATCAAATGTGGGTCTGGTATCCCATGACCTTATGTTCTTACTTATAGGAGGTAAGGATAGGCCTTATTTTATGCATGTCACAGATGAATCCCCAATATTGCAGACATAATCTATTCTCTACCCAGGTAAGTTTAATGGAAATTTTTAGCAGAAAATTGGCTGGCGTTGAAAGGGTTAAGGCCGTGTACACACATAAGCGGATATTCCGTGCGGAAACTCATGCGCAATCCATAAATAAGTGAAGCAAAGAACGGAAAAGATTTGCGCACGTGTCCGAATTTCCCCTATATGCGTAAACTTTTATCCTTCTTTTTTCCACATATTTAGGGTTTTCCGTACGGAACTTACACGTCTAATGTGAACCCGGCCTTAGTCTAGCTAAAGTAAAGACCTAATTTACTCCCTTTTGTTGTAATATGTTATATCAACTGTTTTTTGTGTGTGGTTTACAGCCTTCCTTCCCCTCCTTATGAGTGAGAAGTCGGACAGGAGGGTGCGGTCCATTTCGTTTCCAGATTCGGCAATTGTTGAACTCTCTTTTGCCGCTTCAATTTTGAGGGACAGCAAAGGACCTTGATCGACAGTTCCGTTATCAAGTTGGTGCTAAAGGTTTCTGGGGGCTTTGCGCTTGATTGTTAGGCGTTGTGTGTCATTGACGACTTCTGCTGCGTTTTAATTCTCAGGTATGACATGTACGTGTGTGAGGGTGGGTGGTATGGCTTTGGATGGAGGATTGAAGTGAATTTGCAGACACACTAGTGACGCACACAAACGCAAGCATGCATGCATGCACACACACAGACACAGACACGCACAGACACACAACACACACACACACACACTGAGACAGATAGACACACATACACTCACATGCACACACACAAACACACACACACACACTGAGACAGATAGACTCACACTCACACACACTCTCTCTCTCTCTCTCTCTCTTTCTCTCCCCCCCCCCTCTCTCTCTCTCATGCACACACACACAATGACACACACATAGACACACACTCGCACACGCACACACACACACACACACACTCTTTATCTCTCTCTCTCTCTTTCTCTCCGGCCCCTCTCTCTGTGTCTGTCTCTCTCTCACACACATGCACACACACACACACACACACACACACACACACACACACACACACACACACACACTAACAAGAAGTGGCAGGAGTTTAGGGAGGGGGGGAGGGAGGGAGGGGCGTGGGCAAGACTGCAGGGGGTAGCAAAGCTTGGTCAAAGCCTATTACCGCTTTCCATTCCAAGAAAAGATGATTGGATCTCATCCCCCTCTTGATAGGGACTGCAAGGGAAGTGAGGGATGGGGAGGGGGGGGGGGGTAGTGGTGGAGTTGGTTGTGATGTAGGGAGGGCTTTTGTGGAATCATTTAAAGACCCACCACGTCACGTGTCAAAATCACGGTTTTCACGTGTTTTCCCTCTTATAGCTGGTAATAAATCTTAAGAAATTTCCTAGCATAAGAGGGAATGTGACACGTGACGTGGAGGGTTTTTATGGCCCCGTCACTTAGGTTCGATCAGTCTGGGGAAATGCTGACAGTGCTCTTATTGAGTGTTGGTGTTTGTTTGTTTGTTGTTGTTTCTTTGTTTACATTGTTTGTTGTTAAGACGAAGTAAGAGAGAGAGAGAGTGAGTTAGTTAGACTACAGAGAGAGAGATAAGTGAGTGAGAGAGAGAGAGAGAGAGAGAGAGTTAGTATTATTAACTGGTATTGCTATTGTATTATGATTAATTGTTAATCTAATGATATGAGATAATTTATGTAATCAAGTCATGAATTTATCAAATCATTCTTTCTTTTTCGATTGTGGATATAGTGATAATATAATGATGATGTTGATGATGATGATGATGATGATTGTTCTTGCTTAGTTATTTTCCCTAACTTAAAATCTAACAACCTGTATTGGAATAGTAACACGGCAGCTTGTGTAAGTTATGTACCCAGACAGTAAGCAATTCGAGTTACTCAAAATTTTATTGTGAGTTCACTGTGTACTAAACATTGTTTGACTGGTACCAGGAAGATTTTGCTTCTTCTTTTTATTGTCTTGACATTCCATCAGTCGTATTTTGAATGCCTAAGGCCGTGTACACACATATGTGGAGATTCCGTACGGAAATCCCTTGTGCAATCCGTAAATAAGTTGAAGAAAGAAGGGTAAAAATTTACGGATATGGGGAAATTCGGACACGTGCGCAAATCTTTTCCCTTCTTTCTTTTACTTATTTGCGGACTTTCGCACAGAATCTCCGCATATGTGTGTACACAGCCTAAAGCTTCATCCTGCATTTATTTGACTGACATTCTGTAAATATTGCCACCACCTTTTCTTCACAAGTTGGTCAAAGTCAAAGTCAAAGTCAACATTTTTATTTTCAGATGGAACATTAAATAAGTAATAATGGTTTGATTTTTTTTTTACATCAAGCCATCTAATGAACACAAAAATTACAGAAAATTAACATGAAACCACCCCAAAGCAAACAAAAAAGCATGAATAAGTTCATGAATTTGGTGTGTGTATGTGTGTGTGTGTGTGAACAGGTGTTGATGCCTTAACTCATTCAAGTCGTTCCGGACATGTCCGGAATTAATAGATAGCTGTCAATTTGATGAATTTCTTCAAGGGAAGTAAATCTGTGTGCACATTTTGCTCACTCCTAAACTTGCTTCGCTCCCTTAGACCACAATTTTGCCTCTGACTTTGCTTTTGTAGTGGTTTGTTGTGGGGAAACAAATCGGTGTAGAGTTTTTCTATATAGGTTTAGGTTAGGTTAGGTACATTATAGTCACAGAGGTGTCTCTGTGAAATTCGGGTTGCTCCCACCTGGAGAGGCCACCCAATTTTTTTTTTTTTTTTTTTTTTTGCATGCAATTTTTGTGTGACTGATGAGGAAGGAAGGGAGGGGGGTAAATTTGGACCAAATAACAACTTTTTCGTTGCCACTGGGTTTAACGTGTGCTAAGCGCATGAGCACACGGGACCTCGGTTTATCGTCTCATCCGAAAGACTCCACATTCAGACCGCAAGGCCTAGTGCAAAGTGAGAGGAAAAATCCCCAATACCCAGGTTCGAACTCTGGTTTACTTGACACGAAGCGAACGCGCTACCTCTGTGCCACTCTACACTATAAAGTCTACATACAGTGGAACCTCCGTTATAAGACCTCCCATTATAAGACCCCCTCCCATATAAGACCTACTTCTCTGAGACATTCTTCTTCTTTGTAAGTATTAAAATTACCTCCCTTATGAGACCCCTCCCTTATAAGACCTCATTTTGGATGATTTGTGAAGGTCTTATAAGGGAGGTTCCACTGTATAAAAAAGTCTGATCTACCACTTCCCTATGTCTAAACCTGAAGTAAAAGCTCATAATCTTCTTTCATGTCTCCTTTTGTTTATGTATGTTTTGTTTATGTGTATGGCTGGAGTGATTTGTGAGTTTTCTAATGATTCAAAATTGTTGTGATGCGAAAGAGGTAATCACATCTTCAGTTCAACTTCTTTTTTAAAAATTATTTAGGAGAGATTTCATTGATTGAGGGTTTCTGTCTCTACTTGGTACCGCTTATATATATCATTATATGGCAAGTTGTTTTGTGCCCATGATTTGTCTTCCCCTTCTTAGCACAGCAGGCTGGCACTGCAGCCAAGCAGACTAGACTAGGGAGTGGGCTTTAGGTCCAGAGGATCAGAAAGTACAGCTACAGTACGTTGGAACCTCCCTTATAAGAACTCCCATTATAAGACTCTGTCCCACATAAGACCTACTTCTCTGAGACATTGCCCTTCTTTGTAAGTATTAAAATTACCTCCCTTATAAGACCCCTCCATTATAAGACCTCATTTTGGAAGATTTTTGGAGGTCTTATAAGGGATGTTCCACTGTATAGGGGTCATAGCAACTGCACTTGTTGTAATAATTGTTGTGCTGCCTCATTCAGCAACGAAACGGTTGAGGTGATCGTTTGGTCCCAAGATGGCAGACCATGTTAACGCTAGAACGGTTCATTATCTAGAACTGTGCATAGTGTTCCTTGTCAGCGGAGAGGGTTGATTTTTTTGTTTTTAGCCGCTGGCACCAACCCTTCCTTTTTCTATTTTGTTGGAAGAAGCCCATTTAATACTAGCAAGACCCAAATAGACGATTTTCGGAAAAAAACTAGGGGAGAGCACTTCGTGAAAATTAGAGTTGTTTACCTCCATTACTCAGTCAAATACCATAGTAACAATGCAACAATGGCGTCGAAGCTTGAAACCGCAGGATGTGAGTCAGCGAGTTGCTAACATTTTTTAAGACAAATTAGGGGTGGCCAAACTGATAAAACTTGCAAAATGTGACGTACAAATATAAATGACATACATTTTTAGAATGACGCACGGTGTTCTAAGTGCTGTATGTCTGCTCAAGCAAACGAGTCGATAGGCTACGAGAGCTGATAGTAGAGTGACTTCCCCTGTTTGACCGATTGAATTAGGCAAGATCACTCCCACACACCATGAAATTACTCCCCTTAATTATTTCCGAACAATTCCTATTACTGTATTTTACGGATTATAAGGCGCACCCCCCAAATTTGACTCAAAATTCAGATTTTGTTATTCTATTTTTGTTACTATATTATTAGTCACATTATAAAAAAATATAAGGCGCAGGGATCTCACATTCTCAGTCTGGGAAAAAGTATCCCATTATAGTCTGTGAAATACGGTAATCAAATTGGATGCTTTTCCTTTAGGATGCTGAAATGCTAAACATTTAGGCTTGTTTGCATGTTTCGAAGTAATGACCATTGTTTTAATACACCACATAAATAATAAAGCATTCTTACTGTCCTGTGATTCCTCCTTTCTCTCCTCTTCCTGCCTCCCTCCCTCCCCTCTCTCTCTCTCTTTCACACACACACATACACAATGTATGCACGCACATACACATATCCACGTGTGTGTGTGCGTGCGTGCGTGCGTGCGTGTGTGTGTGAGAGACATCAGACTACAGACTTTAGATGCTTTATTTTACAAGGATAAGAATTTAGGCTGGGCCTAGTCTTCCATTCTGTCCTTGGTGAGAGAGAGAGAGAGAGAGAGAGAGAGAGAGAGAGAGAGAGAGAGAGAGAGAGAGAGAGAGAGAGAGAGAGGTGGGAGTAGTTGAATGATAGGTATTGCTGGTCTAAGTACAACCTATAATCCTGTTCCTACCTGGTATTTCTGAATGTTGGCTAACATAATTATTATCTTCCCACTGTTGGCTACATTTGTCAACACTTGAACAAAATGATGTTATTGTCTGCTGTGTGGTCACATTGTGTGTTATTGGGCTGTAGATCTGCGTACATTGCAAATAAAGAGATAATGAGATATACAACGCATTTTTAATATTGGACTTTACTTACCCGGGAGCTTTTGTTTTTGCCTTGTAATTTATATGTCTGTGTCTCTTGTTAATGAGAGACCATCTACAAAGAGTATGAAAGATTGTTAAAATAGTGGGGGTATTATTAGGGGTATCAGGTACTTTATAGTCACAGAGGTGTCTGTGAAATTCGGGCTGCTCCCACCTGGAGAGCGCGTCGCAGCCAGAGGCGCGCCACCCATTTAAAAAAAAAAAATTGTGTGACGGAAATGGGGGGTGTGTGTTAAAATTTGACCCAAATGACAACTTTTTCATTGCCACTGGGATTAACTAGGTCAATGCTTTTGTGTTACCTCTGAAAGTAGATGGTGTTATTGTCCGTATTTCTTCTTGTGTGTGTGTATGTGTGTGTGTGTGCACGTCTTGTGTGTGTGTGTGTGTGTGTGTGTGTG
>CM065694.1:52739109-52744109 GCA_017654935.2 Phymorhynchus buccinoides
TCTCTCTTCTCTCCTCGATCCCCTCTTTCTCTTGATCTCTCTTTCTTTCTGCTGGTCTCTGTCTCTCCTTGCCTCATTTCTTCTCTATCTCTATCTGTCTGTCTGTCTGCCCCCCCCCCCCTCCTCTCTCTCTCTCTCTCTCTCTACCCAAGCGAATGCTTTTACCGTTGTAAAATAAAGGTTCATTTCATCTCTCTCTCTCTCTCTCTCTCTCTCTCTCTCTCTCTCTCTCTCTCTCTCTCTCTCTCTCTCTCTCTCTCTCTCTCTCTCTCTCTCTCTCTCTCTCTCTCTCTCTCTCTTCTCTCTTCTCCTCTCTCTCTCTCTCTTCTCTCTCTCTCTCTCCCCCTCTCTCTCCCTCTCTCCTCTCTACTCTCTTCTCTGATTCAGTCTAAGTTTTTTTCTGTCTGACTTCTCTCTTGCTCTCTCACGTGTCTGTTGACTTCTTCCTGGTCTCTTTCAGCCTATCTCTATGCCTCGCACCCACCCACATACACGCGTATGCGCATGTGCACATGTACGCAGTGTGGCTCTCCTCCAGATTTGTATCGATTTGTACCTGCGGGTCCATAAATCAACTGACTAATGTCCCCCGTCATATATAAAGGCATTCATTCATTGCCGGAGCAATTTGGACTGCGTGCCTTTGCGCCGGTTTGAACAGTGATTGAAGTTGTGAACGATTCAGTGTCGAACTGTAAAGGCTATCAAACCGTCAAAAGGGCATGCTGCAAAGTCAACTAATAGCGTACGACTGCACGATGCGATTCCATCACGTGGTCTCGAAGCGCGAATCAGATTTGTTCTTCGAGGACCACGTGATCGAATCGTATCGTACAGCCGTACAATATTAGTTGAAGTGTAGCAGGCGACTGTACGATACGATTCGATCACGTGGTGTCGAAGCGCGCGCGAATCAAATTTGTTCTTCGAAGACCACGTGATCGAATCGTATCGTACAGTCGTACGATATTACTTGACGTGTATGTAGCAGGCCCTAAACTGTTTAAAGCTAATTCTCTCTTTGTGTGTCTCTCTCGCCAGTTGCAGTGCTCACCCTTTGCAAACATCCACCAGGAAGCACACATGCACACACTCACACACACACGCACGCGCGCGCGCACACACACAGAGAGAGAGAGAGAGAGAGAGAGAGAGAGAGAGAGAGAGAGAGAGAGAGAGAGAGATGAAGATGATGACAGATGACGATGATTATAAAGTTGTTATTGTAACCAGCGATTGATGCTGCTGCTGCTGCTGATGATGATGATGACAACGACGATGATGGTAGATGAGGATGGTGGTGATGAGCTCGGGGATAATGTTGACTTTTGAACCTTTCAAGTCAGTAGGATGATGATGATGATGATGATGATGATGATGATGATGATAGCTCCTCTAATCCATATTGGCCTTTTAGGTTTGCTTGCTCGTTTTTGTTGTGTGGTTTTTTTTAACGCAAATATATGTATGCTATAGTTTTGGCGAATGAGAGGAACGAAGAGGGTGGGAAGGGGGTGGGGAGAGGAGAGAGAGAGAGAGAGAGAGAGAGAGAGAGAGAGAGAGAGTGCACGGTTCTGGATATGGTAGTATGCTTCGCAGACGCCACTTCTGACGATAGACGCGACGGTTGGACAGCCAGATGCACACACACACGCGCGCGCGCACGCACGCACACGCACACGCACACGCACACGCACACACACACACACAGGGTTTTACCCAAAAAATGAACCATGAAGACCACTTAGGTCGACACAAGGAAGCACAGGTATAGCTGCACGTAACAAACAGGAACGTGGTTCACCCCCACCCCCCCCCCCCCCCCCCCCCCCCCCCCCTCCGTTGCACCATTATACAACAGTTATTAATCTGCATTGGCGTATTGCCTAAGCGAAGCGTTTCATGGCGTTCTGTGACACTGTCTCCGGCTAGGCAAATTCTGCTTTTTGTCTATGTTTGCTGATACCACATATTAATGCTTTTTTTTAATCCAAAAAAAAAAAAAAAAGAAGAAGGCATTCTTGTGCGCTCTCAGCAGACATAGACAAAATACACAGGGCATGAGAATGGTTTCGGTTTTCAGAGTTTTTAAACCACGAGCGGCAAGATGGCGTCGGTTGGAGTCAGACGCTATATTTTGTGTTTGCAAGACGGCATTGGATAGAAATGTGGCTCTGAGCTTTAAGCCTTTCAAGGAAAAGTGAGTTTGTTACTGATGAGACAACAGCTGATGTTTCGGGGTGTCCTCCACTCTACTTCATGTTCTGAGGGCCAAGTCAATCGGACATGACCCATTGTACTCATTATTAATAGAACGCAGCAGCATGGTGACTAGGTGATGGTCGACATTTGTTTTCCTATCTCCCCCTTCCCTTTTAAATGTAGTTTTAAACTCGTAAATTAGCCCCTTCCCCCCCCCCCCCCCCCCTTTACCCCCCCCACCCCCCCCCCGACCCCCCCCCCCCCCCCCCCCCCCCCCCCCCCCCCCCCCCAATAATATGATGGCGTTGCATGAGAAGTGGTAAGCTCTCTCGGACACGACTGCCCAAATTTCCAGAGAGAAGGCCAAGGGTACCCTGTGAGAGTTTTGTCGGTGAAATTCTAAAACCTCGTATCTCGATTTTGGGTGGTACTTTTGAGTACCACATAAGCTCTCTAATTTTTCCCGCCACCTTCCACCAAAAGCTCGTATCTCTAACGACTTTCTGTCTGGGGTAAATGAGGTTGTGAAAATAGAAGAAAAACTCGTAAGTCCCAAATTCAGGTCTAGTTATGGACAAACACCTCGTATCTTCGTTCTTTTCAAGTGTAAAAAAAAATAATTCAAGTATATTCAACAATTAAATGCAGGACTAAACTCGCAATGTCTTGAACAACATAATTATTCATCATAGTCAATCAATTGTGGTCAACGCGGTTAATTTTTAAAAGTTTATTTCATTTTTCTCAAAACTACCAAAATTGAGATACGAGGTTTTTGAATTTCACCGACGGTTTGTTTCTTCAAATACAATGTCACGACGATTGTTGTCAGTTTGGTTTTAGGTGGGTTTGTTGTTGTTGTTGTTGCTTGTCTTTACTCAAGAGAAGACGATGGAAATGTTTGCTGTTTTGTGAGAGCACCGATTTTCTCTCTTATCTCGTTCTCTGTTGCGTTTTGTTGGTATTGGATTTTCCCCAAATAAAAGGCGCTAAAACCTTGGCGCTATTTAAGCCGTGAAGAAAAGAGAGAGCGCTTCAGCTAAGCAACGGCAAGGGCAGATGCACTAAACCATAGGATCCATGAATAAACCAAGTAAATTGGAATTGATTTGGCTTAGCGTCCATTGGCCAAGTAAACACCCGAGGCTCAGGTGTCTCTGTCTATCTGTCTGTCTGTTTCTCTGTCTACTCTGTTTCTCTTGCCGCGGGGGGGTGTTCGATGTTATAAAAACTTGATTCCTTACTCGCTGCTGATGGCAATTTCTTCCTTTCGTGTCAGGTTCTGTCAGAACGAGACGGGAAGGTGTTTTTTATTATTATTTTTATTGCGTTCGCCGATATATTATTATGCTATCAAAGATGTCATTGCTTCTGGCAATTACAAGGTTTCGTTCTTTCTTTCATTTTTTTTCCTTCCTTCGTTTCTTTCTTTTTCTTTTTTTTTCTTTTTCGCGTTGCCTTTTTCTGTTGTTACGATAGCTCAAACATGCTCTGGATAATGAAGTTTTACCTACGGTTAGGTTATCTATCATCTACTGAATCGATAATATTTAAAGATTATTATTTGTGTATTGCCATTTGAATTCAAGAATTTGTTATGTGATTTTTCTTGTTAGCTAGAAAGATTACTGTTGGAAAAAATATGAGCGGTCTTTCGTGAAAATATTTTCGGGATTTAAAAAAAAAGTATTTTCGTGTTTTGTATCAAATCTACACAGAGAAAGGTTCCATTATATTTTGATCCTCCCAGTCCTTGTTTCCTGGTCCGACGTGCCCAGACGGGAAAAACGGGGTAGCACAAGTATCTGATCTATATCGTTGGTGTCATGTGGTTTCGCGCACGCTCACACATGCGCATGCACACGCACACACATATACGCACTAACGCATGCAAGCACGCACACAAACACACACACACACACACACATTTGTACATACACTTTCATGCACATGCATATTCATACGCGTGTAAGCAAACACTCACACGGCACACACATATACACATGCGCACTCGCACACCCCCCCCCCCCCCCCCCCCCCTCCACACACACACATACACACAGAGGCAGACACAGACTGTGAGACAGACAGACGGACAGACACGCGCGCGTAGACACAGACTATGAGACATACACACACGCGCACGCACGCACGCACACATACACATACAAACGCACACACACAGATACACACAGAGACAGACACAGACTATGAGACACACACACACACACACACACACGCGCGCGCGCGCGCGCGCGCACGCACACGCACACACACACACACACACACACACACACACACACACTTCGCTCCTGTTCTCAGACCATGAAATAGTGCCTGGCCTCCTGCTGTGGCACTTCACTGAACTGTTCAACAAAAGAAAGGAAAGAAAAAAAGAATGAATGAAAGGAAGGAAGGAAGGAAGGAAGGGAGGAAAGATGAAAGAAAGGAACAAACAAACAAACAAGTGTTTGTCAGTGTGCGTGTCTGTGTGTCCGTGCATGCGTTTCTGTATGTCTTGTGTTTGGTGTGTCAACTTGTCTTGTGCGTGCGTTCGTGTTTGTTTGTGTGTGTGTGCGTGTGCGCGCGTGTGTATGTGTGTGTGATTCTTTGAATGTTTGTGTGTGTGTCATTTGCTTTGTTTTTGTGTGTGTATTTGTTCGTGTGTGAGTTTGTGTGCGCGTGCGTAGGTCTGTATGTGTGCGCGCACGCGCGTGTGTGTGATGGATGTGGATGCACGCGCGCAAGCAGTATTAATACTTAAAGGCGAGTATAATATTCAATGTTATACGTATCTG
>CM065694.1:52749109-52759109 GCA_017654935.2 Phymorhynchus buccinoides
GTTTTGACTGTTTAATTTATAGTAAATCAGAGCAAAGTGAGTGTTCCAATCCTTGGAAAGGCTGTCTTTCTGGTGATCTCGACGTGATTCTTGCAAAAACTCATCCGTCAGGGTCCACGCCCTCCCGGTCCTAAGGACACAATGTCATGTGGGACATTCAGACTGTTCTCCCCCTGAATCGATCTCTGTACGAAAAGTTTGCTTTACGTCCTCCCGGCCGAAGCCATGTGGAACATTTCTTTATGTAAAGTTCTGGGATTTAAAATTATTTTTTTTTAATAGAGTTGTTTGTTTTTAATAAATTTATAAAGTTATAAAGTATTTTTATCGCCATGACTCGACAGTTTGACCCAAAAAATCGATCTCTGTTGCGGCTTCCTTGTTATATACCACCTCCCGATAATAGCCACCCGGCCCTCCGTTTTCATTTTATTTTAACGTTTATCTACCTTTTCTTCCCTGTTCTCATGATCCCCCTTATACACACACACACACACACACACAGACAAACACATACGCATGCACCCACGCACGCACACACACATACACAAATTGCCCTTAAAATTTGTTGCACACACACACACACGCGCGCGCGCACGCACACACACACTTCCCTTAAATTTATTGCACACACATACACGCGCACGCACACATGCGCGCGCGCACGCACACGCACACACGCACACACACACGCACACACACACACACTTCCTCCTTCCCTTAACTTTTCTTTCACCTCCTACTTTCACCCCACCCGTACTGTTTTTGCGCCCCCCGCCCCTACCCTCCCTAACCGATTTGATCGAGTAGTGTAAAGCGCATTTCGCAAAACCTCCCGTTTACAATACTGTTGACTCTGTCTACGGGTGGAAATGGTGTGACACTTTCTAGGGGGTGTGCGTGTATTCACTCATATCGTTATCGTTTTTGCAGGGAGGGAGTTTTCGTGGCACACCAAAAAGCGTGTTTTTTCCTTATTACGGTTATGGCGTATAGTGGTGTTGTTGTGTAGCTCATTGAATTACAGCTGATCGTAATCTTCACGAAGCGTCGTGTATTATAAGTTTATACAGTGATTTTGCTGTTATGGTGGTTACCTGTAGGTCCGTGCGACTGTATCGATATTTCAGAGTTGACTCAGCACCTGGTGTATGTGTGTGCTTGTGGTGTTGATCTTAGGAGTTTACTACGCAGTGACTGTTGTGTGCGTTTGGGCCCATGTTTTGGAGCTCTTGCCATACATACCTGGCTTGCATATGAGATTGTATGGATATTGTGAAGTTTCTACTGTTACTATTAGCATAGCATAGCATAAATTACACTATAGGCTATTTTGTTTTAGCCTTTTGCCCTCTAAATACGTTTTTGATTTTTGTTAGGTTAGGCTTCATTCACTGATGACTACTAAGGCATCTGTGTTTTATTCATTTAAATCTGTATATGTACTGAATACGTTTTGTTTTGGAAAAACTTGTCTATGATATTTTTGAACGACTGCATTAACTGCTTCATCAGGAAGGTTATTCCATGCATTTATCACTCTGTTAGTTAAAAAAAGGTTTGTGCTAGTCTGGTGTAAGTATCTTTTTTTGTTTAGTTTGAAATTATGGCCACGGGTTCTATCACCCTCACAAAGAGTTAGTAGGCTGTTAGTAGTGGAATAATCGTATAAATGGTGACATATCTTATAAACTTCAATCATATCACCCCTGAGCCTTCTATACTCTAGGCTAGGTAGCCGTAGATAAATCAGCCTTTCCTCATAGGTCATATCATTTGTACCAACAATTATACCTTTTTTTGTAAACCTCCTCTAGCAGATCTATGTGTTTTGCCATAGGTCTGTTATTATGTTATGCTAGGAGCTTGTCATAGCTTTAAACGATCCCCGCATGACTATGCATAGCATAGCAACATTTTGATGTAGCCTTGGTGTTCTAGCCTATGTCAAATGGTCTGACACAGCCTTAAAGGTGGACCCTGACAGATGAGATTTTGCAAGAAACACGTCGATATCACCAGAAAGACAGCCTTTTCAAGGATCGGAACACTCATGTTGTTCTGGTTTCCTAGAAATCAAACCGTCAAAACGGCGATTCCTCCTTGGCGGAGATGCCGGAGAGAGAAGCCATTTTGGATGGGGTGGGTGGAGGACACTCATTGTGGTTGAATCTTTTTCTTCTTTGTAGTGCAGTGGAAAAAAATGAGCTATTTCCTTTGTTGTGAGCGAAACTCCTTTAGGTTAACTGCATCAAATTGAAAAACAAATTAACTAAAAGGGCTTGTATTGTGAAAAATTCGTGCAAACGATTTGGTCTAAACTCAGGCGGCCATTGGAAAAGAGAAGGCACATGCGTTCTCTTTCACTGAAATAATTTGACTTCCAGCACCTCCGCCAAGGAGGAATTTACGGTTTGATTTATAGGAAACCAGAGCAAAGTGAGTGTTGCGATCTCTGTAAAGGGTGTTTTCCTGGTGATCTCGTCGTGTTTCTTGTAAAAGCTCATCCGTCAGGGTGCCCCTTTAAGCCAAGGCGTACCCAATGACTGAACGTGTATCGGCAAGGCACACAGTTGTCTCCCGTCTTGACCTGTTCAACTTAAAACCGCTCTATTTACTCAGGTATCAAGTTCAGTGCTGACATGTGTCACGGATGATTGTCCAAGTTCCATTAGGAGATTATATTGCCATCATCATCATATAGTAAAAAGCCAAGTGTCCGTGTGTGTGTCTGTGTGTGTGTCTGAAACACAAAACGGGCCTTATAACTCCGCCGTTCTTCGACCGAATCGTTTCAAATTTGCTGTGAGCCCTAACGGGGCGATGGCAACGACAACCGAGGCGGCCGTATCATTTGCGCGGTTTCGCAAATGCGCGAAACGCGCATCCGCCGGCCTCTCGGCGCCCGTATCTCCGGCATTTCTGGGCCGATTGCCTTCGAATTTGGCAGGTACATGACCGGGGACGGTGACTATCGATGTACCAAACCGGAAGCGAATCGATTCATAAACGCGCGCGATATACGCCGCTTCACCTTTTCACAAATAACTCCGCCGTTTCTTAGCCAATTCGCTTCAAATTTGCTGTCAAACTGGCTGTGGCCGGGACAAAGCCTGGCAGCAAATTTGAAGACAATCGGGAGAGCGCGTCACTCTCAGAGCAGCGCCAACGGGAAACGGGGCCTTACGGGTTACCGTTACTAGGCGTTACTGGTACTCGGCGTTGCGCTAGTAATTTATTATTAAAACTGGGGTTTAGGAGAACATAAATGCCACAGACCCGATCGAAAGGCAAGAACGTCGGCCTACAGCTGGATGTATGGATAAAAGTAGAGAAATGTGCCATGTTGAAGTAGATTTGAAGTAGATTTTCTCTAAAAGTACAGAAATGTGCCATGTTGAAGTAGATTTTCTCTAAAAGTAGGGAAGTGGGCCATGTTGCAATTGATTTGAAGTAGGTTTTCTCTAAAGTAGAGAAATGTGCCATGTTAAAGTAGATTTGAATGAGGGCCAGCTTTTAACTCTGAATTTATCTACATACTTGTAAAACTGAAAGCACACGTGAATGAGAGATAACCCGTAGAGAATATGATATTCGACAAATGATGTAATCTCAAAATAATGTGTGATTCCGTTCTAGCTCCCGCGCTAAAGAAAAGAATCAATCACCTAGTCTTGGATAATTCTTCTTCTTCTTCTTCGATCGCTCAGACACTTTCCTGTCAATTATGAGCACAGATGCGTCATGCTGCCGTTATGCGCCTAACTAAGACATAGTTAAGCCCAGCAAGTCCGACTTCAGCTGGAATAAATCTGTTTGAAAGTGTTTTTTGTGAAGAGAAAAAAAAAAAGGCAGGAGAATGGACCGGTGTAAGACAGAAAGATAGTAGATGACAATAAGCAAAGGGAAAAAGCAAGAGTCAAAGAGAGTGACAGATTAGAGGAAGTTACAAGCACAAAACTTCCAGAAGGTGGGGGAACTATTTATACAAAAGACCCCCCGGGTATCCCCACGAGGGGTCTTGGATGATAAACCGCAACTCTGATCTGAAAACGGTGTATTTAAAAAAATCCCAACCAACGTGTTTGTTACTTTCTAATTTGTATGTTGATTCAGTGCTCGTAGTGAATTGAATCAAACCACAAGCAAACTATTCTTGTTCTAAATTCACCTCATAACTTTTTTTTAAATGTTTTACAATCAACAACATTACATCCATACATCAAAAGAAAAATACTGTATTGCCTCATCAGAAGAACAAAACCAAGTACTACTCTATACAAATTAACAAATATATCTCACCACTTGTGCCATCTCCAAAGATAGCATATTTCATATGTTCTGGGAATGCCCAATAATCCAGGATTTTTGGAAAACACTGGCAAACTTATTAAAAGAGAAGTGTGAGAATGTTATTAATTTAAATTTGACGAAATCATTAGTTATTGCTGGATATGATAAAAACATGCGTATTGATAATATTTTTTATTACATAATGCTACATGCCAAGCAATATATATATAAATGTAGACTGAACAGTCAGCCTCCTGTATTAAATGTTTTTGTCTGCAGGTTAAAATATTGTTTCAAAATCGAGGAATATATTGCACGCAGAAATATGGCATATGAAGACTTTACTTCCAAATGGTCACTGTACAAACCCCTTATTTCTTGAGGTACAGGGTAAACAACTGTAACGGATGCTCACTCTGATATGTAAAACAGAGGCCTTATGGTTTTTGTTGTTGTTTTTTCCAAAAGACTTGTTGTTGGGTGGGGGGGGGGGGGGGGTGTTTTTTTCTGTGATTTTGTAATCTACTTTTTTGTTTTGTGTTTTTGTACTGGCATCATAGTTTATATTAATACACGCGTTTCTTAAAGTGTTTCCTTTTGGATTTGGGTGTTGATTTCATTTTTTTTTTTCTTAGTCTGATATATATGTTTGTTTATGTATGTGTGTATTGTGTATATATGTATGTGGGTATGTATGTATGTTATATATTTGTTTGTTTTTCTTTGGTTATGTATATTTAAATGAAAAAACGAATAAAAACGTTTAATACAAAAAAAATATATCTCACCACGGAAATGATACTTTCCGTAATTACAAATATATCATGAGAGCTCCTGAGCGGAGAGCACTAAAAGGAACCATTAATATAGGACGATGTAGCGAAACGATCAGGCCATCTGACAGTTGCCGTGTTTCCCGTGCTAGACGCTGTGCTGTGCTGTGTGGTTGTCTGCGGTTAGTGATGATCTGTTGCCCGGTGTTGCATAAAATATGTTACCCATGAAATAAATACTCTTTTCATCATTCAAATTGTTTGCTGGTTGGGAAAGATTCGCCCCTAAATACATTCAAATGCGTCTTGTGGCATGCGGGAAGAACAGAAGATTCATCATTGAATACTGAGAAGTCAGGGATATTTTTCTAATATTTATTATTATTTGTTTTTGTTTGCACGGATGGTTGTTTTTATCGTCCGCCATTTTGAAAAATACGAAACTGACATGGCTTTGTATATCGATTTTTTCTCGGCAAAAATGTAGATTTACACCCTCCCGCTCTATTTCTTGGTTCTTTCTGTGTAGATTGAGCACTTAAATATCTATGTTTTAAATAATAGTTGACTTATTTATCACATGAAAGAAGAATGGCTCTAGTGCGCTTTTGAAGGGTATTTATTTCACGGTAGGTGCTTATTTCTCATGACGCCGGTACTGACAGACAGACAGACAGGTAACGGGGGGCAATCAGCTGAATGTTCCTCTTGCCTATCGATCTTCGGAAGGCCTACAACACACAGGGTCTGTCTTATTTATTGTTGTCTGGTTTTCCGTCCAACAGTTAACCCATTGACTGCCACCAACGTATTACGTACTGACCTGATGACATCACTGCATCATTGATGATGTCATCAGATGAAGAGGAATAACCCTGATATGCTGGCTTTTGCTCTAACATAATCAAGAGAGTAATATCCCCAGACCATTTTGCCAGATTGCTCTATCAGTTGTCTTTTTCATGTCATGATTTGCCCAATTATTTTTTCTTTAATTTTCTCTGGCAGTCAAGGGGTTAAGACTGCGTGCCTGTCTGTCTGTCTGTAATAAGGGGCGGGGGTGCCTTACCTGCCTCTGACCGATTGCCAGCCTGTCTGTCTGTTTGCTGCCTCCCCCCCCCCCTCTCTCATTCTCTCTCTCTCTCTCTCTCTTCTTTTTCCCCCTCTTTTTTTTTTTCTTTTAGAAGACCATTATGTACAGTAAAGAAGCGACTTGTTTATTCAGTTATCAACTCTCTCTCTCTCTCTCTCTCTCTCTCTCTCTCTCTCTCTCTCTCTCTCTCTCTCTCTCTCTCTCTCACACACACACACACACACACACACCTCAAACTCATTCATCATTTTTCCTCCCGTCTGTGTGTGCGTCTGTGTCTGTGGTGGCGGTAGTGGTGGGGCTGTGTGTGTTTAACTCTACCAGGACTCTCCAGGCCAGCCTGCTCCGTCCCACGTGCCGCCAGTGGGACAAACCCCACACATAACAGCAGCTCTACACTGAACAACACGGATTCCCCATCCTCTCTCTCCCTCTCTCTCTCTCTCTGTCCAAGAGAAAAGATGATACCTGAACGAACCTATGTCTTCAGTCGTTCTTTGACGGAAATGTGTTTAGACTAATGAGATGAGAACTCTTTATGTTTTTGTTTTTTAATTGAGCTACTACGGCTTGGTTTAGGATGGTGTGTGGCAGGTTTGTGCTTGGACCGACCAGAGTTTCTTCTTCTTCTTCTTATGGAAGTCAACTTCCAAACAACTGCGAATGTTCTTCAGTTCGTTGATTGTGACGTGCAGTCGTAGGCTGAGTGGACAAATCGAGTTGATAATCATGTGTAGGATCGATTTGCGGGTTTCTTGACTTGTGTAATAATGATGGGTTTCTAAGCAGTGTGTAGGAAACCGGTGGTCTGCTTTTACTCTACCACACAGAGAGGCCGGGGTTGCTAGGGACAACAACAACGGAATCAGCAGCCGTTGCAGTTGTGTGTTTGTTGGATGCGCAAGAGTGAGTCAGGGAAGAGAGAGAGGAGAAGGAAGAGGACACAAGAGAGAGATAAAGGAGTTAAGAGAGAAGAAAAGCAAAGCGAAAGAAAGAAAAAAGAGGTCTACCCTACAGAGGAGAGAACAGGACAAGAAAATCTGAGAGAGATAAGGAGTTAAGAGAGAAGAAAGGGAAAGCGAAAGTAAGAAAAAAGAGGTCTACCCTGCAGAGAAGACAACAGGAAAAGAGAATCCGAGAAAAGACCCGAAAGACAAGAAGACAGAGAGTACAGAAAAAGAAGGGAGAAGAGGAAGAGAGAGACAAACAAACAAAGCAAGAACAGACTTGTGATGGGTGAACTTGATGTTTTCTGATAGGCGAACATTACACGGTGTTTTGGTGGTTGGGCATTGGTGTTGGTGGTGGTGGCTGCTGGACAGTTCAACTACTGAAATTTTAAAAAAAGTACTAACAAGGTACTAACCACTGGTCAGCCAACATGGAGCCCAGCTTCCGAGTGGACAAATGGACACACCACATTGGGTAAGAACGATTGGTTTTAACCTCCCCTGCCGTTACCCCCTTCCACTCGCCTTCTTTCCCCTACCCTTTCCCTTCCCCGTGGGTGCAACTTTTCCTGCTATACAAGGATTTCCTGTTTTTAAGTTTTACCAGAAAAGGAAGTTCCTTTTTTTTAATTTTCCAAATAAGATCTTTGCGTGTCTACTGTATTTTTGAAACACTTTAAAATAAAGATGTGCCCCCACCCCTCCCTGCATTTCTCGGTTAATTCCATTTTTCCGTTTTTGCCTTTCTTACCAAACATAAAGCTGTATTTTATGAATGTTTTCAGCTAATTATCTTTTTGGAATACTAACCCTTACCCTAAACCTAACCCTACCCCCCCCCCCCCCCCCCCCCCCCTATGTAGTGCAGTACAACGCGGCATTTGTCACAGTCGTGGTTCATTGCGTTTTCCCGTCTTATAGAGGAGGGGGTAGGGTTAGTTTTAGGGTAAGGGTTAGGGTGAGTATTCAAAAAAGATAATTAGCTGAAAAGGTTCATAAAATACAGCTTTATGTTTGGTAAGAAAGGCAAAAACAGAAAAATAGAATTAACCGAGAAATGTAGGAGGGGGGGGGGTGGTGGCACATCTTGACCTTTACCGGGACGTTACACCTGAACCCCGGCCTTTCAGGTTGTTTTCATTTTGGGTAGTTGCACCCGTGCTTTCTCCTTCCTCCACCCCCACCCCCCACCACCCCATACCCCATGGATACATTCTAGATATCTGGTCCACAATGTTAAGGGGAATCTCCATAATAACCTCCTGCTGAACTAAAAAAAAAAAAATTAAAGAAAGATGCCTGTCTTCTGCATCAGTTATTGAAGGGTGTATATCTTCTGGACTTCTTAGTCATTGAATGGTGTTTATCTTCTGGACTTCTTAGTCATTTAAGGATGTATATCTTCTGGACTTCTTAGTCATTGAAGGGTGTTTATCTTCTGGACTTCTTAGTCATTGAATGGTGTTTATCTTCTGGACTTCTTAGTCATTTAAGGGTGTTTATCTTCTGGATTTCTTAGTAATTTAAGGGTGTATATCTTCTGGATTTCTTAGTCATTGAAAGATGTATATCTTCTGGATTTCGTAGTAATTGAAGAGTGTATGTCTTCTGGACTTCTGGTTATTGAAGGATGTATATCTTCTGGGTTATTGAAGAAGGATGTATATCTTCTGGACTTTTGGTCATTGAAGGATGTCTTCTGGACTTTTGGTTATTGAAGGATGTATATCTTCTGGACTTTTGGTCATTGAAGGATGTCTATCTTCTGGACTTTTGGTCATTGAAGGATGTATATCTTCTGGACTTTTGGTCATTGAAGGATGTCTATCTTCTGGACTTTTGGTCATTGAAGGATGTCTATCTTCTGGACTTTTGGTCATTGAAGGATGTCTATCTTCTGGACTTTTGGTCATTGAAGGATGTATATCTTCTGGACATTGAAGGATGTATATCTTCTGGACTTTTGATCATTGAAGGATGTATATCTTCTGGACTTTTGGTCATTGAAGGATGTATATCTTCTGGACTTTTGGTCATTGAAGGATGTCTATCTTCTGGACTTTTGGTCATTGAAGGATGTATATCTTCTGGACTTTTGGTCATTGAAGGATGTCTATCTTCTGGACTTTTGGTCATTGAAGGATGTATATCTTCTGGACTTTTGGTCATTGAAGGATGTATATCTTCTGGACTTTTGGTCATTGAAGGATGTCTATCTTCTGGACTTTTAGTTATTGAAGGATGTCTATCTTCTGGACTTTTGGTCATTGAAGGATGTCTGTCTTCTGGACTTTTGGTTATTGAAGGATGTATATCTTCTGGACTTTTGGTCATTGAAGGATGTCTATCTTCTGGACTTTTGGTCATTGAAGGATGTATATCTTCTGGACTTTTGATCATTGAAGGATGTATATCTTCTGGACTTTTGGTCATTGAAGGATGTCTATCTTCTGGACTTTTGGTCATTGAAGGATGTCTATCTTCTGGATTTCTTAGTTATAGAAAGATGCCCATCTTCTGGATTTCTTTTTTTTCCATCACTATTGGAAGGTGGGTTTTGTGTTTGTTTTTAGCCAGTGATCTAGGATTTATCTTCACCCTTCTCCTGACCCTTCCGTGCCCACTTAAGGGGCAGGCACACTGCGTACGCTGCGATCCGACTGTGACATTTGTGAGGCATGATTCTCGTGTAATTCTACTGTCTACATGAATCTGATGAAATCCTACTAGTTTTGTTCACTTTTGTTTGTAGTCCCCCCCCCCCCCCCCCCCCCCCTACACTAATCCGATTAAATATCTGTATTTTTGTTATCAGACATTTTATGTGATTCGTGCATTGTGGTCTACGCGAATTTATAGTGAACGGAAACAGATTTGGGTTTTTTGGACGG
>CM065694.1:52761609-52766609 GCA_017654935.2 Phymorhynchus buccinoides
TAAATTAAGTAAATCGGTTTACTGAATTTAGAAAGTAACAACGTTTAGTTTCCCATTTAAGCTTTAGTAGAACTTCATAAAAGTAAGGGCTGAACCCTACCATCTTTGTATGGCCTTACGGATATTCTGTCCCCCCCAAAGACGGAGCGTGGTTGCTCATGTGGCGGGGTAATCAAAAACGGTCACACGCGCATTGTTCTCATCCCTAGCTGATGCACTTGTGCCATGGTGTTCAAGTGCTTCTAGCTGTTGGGATGATTCCTGGAGTCTTTTAGCCAGGGTAAGCTAAGAAGAAGAAGGTTATCCTGGACTGAACTGTGTGTGTGTGTGTGCGCGCGCCTGTCTCTGTGTGTGTGTGCGTGTGTGCGTGCGTGCGTGCGAGTGAGGGAGGGAGAGAGAGAGAGTCAGAAAGTGAGAGAGCGCGCATTTCCTATCAACCGTGATCTCCAGGTAGCAGGGAGGGCAATTTAGGTATTGTAGCAAAAAGGGGTTCATTCGTTTTTTCGCATTGTCAGTTCAACAACAACTCAACTTTTATTTTGTCCTCATAAAAACAAAGATAATCTTCTTGCGGACACGTCAAATGTACACACAAGAAACCAAACAATTTATAAAAGAACAAAATAAATTGTAATTACATGCTTTAAAAGTATTCTTTCACACTTCACACGCCCCGCTCGCTTTAACAACTGCACGCCATTGTCAAAGATACATCTCCACTCTCTCAGTCCCAAAAGGACTTCAGAACAACCATTGGTGTTGCAGAACACGGATGGTCCTCAAAAGCTTCAGCTACAATGCCTCCCGTGGGGATACCGGTGGGTCTTTTGTACAAATAATTCTCCCACCTTCTGGAAGTTCTGTGCTTGTAACTTCCTCTAATTCTGTCATTCTCTTTGACTCTGCCTTTTCCCTTTGCTTACTGTCAGTTGCTATCTTTCTATCTCACTGCCTTTTTTTCTAGAAATTCTTACAAAGATTTCTTCAGCCGAAGTCGGACATGTTGGGCCTAACTATTTCTTAGTTAGGCGCATAACGGCAGCATGACGCATCTACGCTTATATGACAGGAAACTGTGTGAGCGAACGAAGAAGAAGAAGACAATGCCTCCTACTTTGACTATACGTATACTGTAAAGCACGGTGCTAGCCACTCGTGAGGGTGACCTTTTGATGGGAAACCGAAAGAAAGCTGCTACTATTCTGGGAACCTGGGCTGGTAATTGGGGAGCTTCTTTGCCAAGGAGTCACTCTTTACTAGTACCAAGAGGAACGGTCGGGATGTATGATGGGTCCCTAGAGACCTGGCTCTAGGCAAGGCTGCAGTATGGATAGTCTATGCATTGTCTCTCATTTTGTGTGTGTGGGTAAACCAAAAGACAAAGATGTGAAACGATTTCCTGTTATCGTAGAAAACCATTGTCCACAGAGCTATGTCTTACTCTCGATTTATTATCGGCATCAACTAGAGTACTGAAGGGGGTTGCGTACCCCGTAACCCTTTCGCCGCCAGCCATTTTTCAGCCA
This sequence comes from Phymorhynchus buccinoides, assembly GCA_017654935.2. NCBI lineage: Eukaryota > Metazoa > Mollusca > Gastropoda > Neogastropoda > Raphitomidae > Phymorhynchus > Phymorhynchus buccinoides. The sequence goes on from CM065694.1 coordinate 52,763,136, forward strand.
ACAAATACCATGAAATGTTCCTGGGGAGAGAAAATAAATATCTGCAATATTGCGAATTCCTCTGGGACATGTATAACATGAGGCCTATCCTTACCTCCCTAAATTACGAAAATAGGGTCTTCAGATAAGAGGCCCTGAGTTGATGCTTTTTAGTGACATGGGTGTTCAACCATTGTGATGCAAAAATGCGACATTGGCAGTGAAAGGGTTAAGGCATTATCGTAAAGTGACGTCAATTTGTGGATCTCCAGCTCGATATTGGAAAAGATTTGGATCATCACCCGCGTTTGTTAAAATGTTCTGCTTCCACTTTATCAACGCTCTGCTTTGTAACTGAAACCATTTTCTAGAAGCAAACGGATTTTCTAGAACGGGTCAGTGCGCAACATACGGGATTTCTGTAACCAAAGCAACTTTCACCCCACACTGCGTGAGTAAATTAGATTCAGATCTTACCTTCATCTCCATGGTCTTTTTCGTTTGAAAAATGGTACCGGAAGAAATAAACGTCATTGGAAAAAATGACGCAAGCATGACGTGATTTCTTTACAATCTCTACGATTTCAAGGGGGGGGGGGTTACGCACTGACCCAGCCAACGCGTAGACTCGTCAGTACTCTATTATAACTTTAGCCAGTGATAAAACCATTCATCTTCTTCTTCTTGTAGTGCGCCTGGGTCTACAGGCCTTAAGAGCCAGCCACACGTCCACTAAAATCGCACGACTGTACGATACGATTCGATCACGTGGTCTCTAAGAACAAATGTGATTGGCGCATCGAGACCCCACGTGATCGAATCGTATCGTACAGTCGTGCGATTTTAGTGGACGTGTGGCTGACCCTTTAGAGCTCCGCTCGTAGAGAGGTTTCTGCTGACCTACTCATCTTTCCTCGTGACATTTATTCACTCTTCTAGCACCGTGGACGAATGCATTCGCCCCCCCCCCCCCCCCCCCCCCCAAGACGTCACTCTACACTCCCACCAAATGCAAAGACATTCTCTGCCAAGCACCCTGCCTGCTTTTATCTAGTTAAGGACAAAAACCTTGTATCTTCGTTATTTTCAAGTAATTTTAACAAAAGGCAGGACTAAACTCGCAATATTTTGAACAACATATTCATCATAGTTAATCAGTTGTGGTCAACGCGGTTAATTTTTAAAACTTTTTTTTTCTTTCATTTTTCTCAAAACTACCAAAATTGAGATAGGGTAAGACGGTAAGACGGTAATTGATGGGCGGGTAAGAAGCACATGCCAATTATCTCATGAAATAAAGCAAATTTCAGTCACATTTTGCCCATGAGACGAAGAAAATTTCAGTCAAATTTGCACATGAGACGAATGCTAAACAGTCTCATGGGCAAAATGTGACTGAAATTTGCTTTATTTCATGAGATAATTGGCATGGGCTTCTTACCCGCCCATGGGCTTTTTACCCCGTCTTCCCCTACGAGTTTAAAAAAAAAATCATCAGATTCGTGTACAGGGGACTACAAATACCGTGAACAAAAACAAGTAGGATTTCTCCAGATTCATTTAGACAGTAGTAGTTCACGAGAATCATGCCTCACACTTGTCACAATCGGATCGCATTGAGATCGAATCGCATGCAGTGTTTCTGGCCCTTGAGATTTGTACCGTTACCTCTACAACCGTAGACTGAACCCTCTCCATTAAGCTCCGTTTCCGGTTCTGTTTCAGCGGTATTGAGTAATCCTACGGCGGTGCTATAGTATCATGGGAGGGAAGGGTTTGGTTTCCTTATTAGTCCCCGAGCCGAAGGTTCGGGGAGCTATTGTTTTTGTCTGGTCCGTCCGTCCGGTGTCCGTTCGGCGTGCCTCCGTCCATCCGGCTATTCGTCCGTTTTTCTCAACAACAGTTACTGTTCAGTCTATCATCATAACATTTGGTATACTAGTTTGCCAAGATGCAAGCTATCCACTGATGTATTTAGTTTTACATTACCCGCTGTGCCCTAGGCCCTTTGTGTCACAGGCCCGCCGTTTTTCTCAAAAACTATTCAGTCTATCATCATAACATTTGATATACTAGTTTGCCAAGATGCAAGCTATCCACTGATGTATTTAGTTTTACATTACCCGCTGTGCCCTAGGCCCTTTGTGTCACAGGCCCGCTATGTCCCACTTCTTTCCGGCCATCCATCCGTCCGTGCGTGCGTCCTGTTTTCAGTTCTCAATGGTCTCCCCGCTGTGTGTACAGCCGACACATTCCGATTTCGGAGTAGCTCGGCGATGCTGCGAGGTGACTTTGCAGACGCCCGGCGTTGCACTTGTTAGACGTTAATCCAACCATTGAGAGAAAGAGTGTTGTTGCATGGTTGGCTTCATATTGCTAGTAGTGGACAGGAGATTAAAAACTAAAGCCATTCCGTGAGACACGTAACAGGGGTCACAGTAAGGTTACGGGGTAGGGGTGTTTGTAGGGGTAGAGATACACGATAGACTATCGATCTGCGGTTAGTAATTGTGTAGCGAGGCATGGCGTACTATTATGTGTGTGTGTGTGTGTGCGTGCGCGCGCGCGTGTGTGTGTGTGCAGGGCTCCCATGGACCCCCATTTGGGGGTCTATGAAGCACTAAAATTCCTAAAGGACCCTCTAAAAGAGTGTGCAGGGGGTCCCAGGGATGCACTAGAAAAAATATTTGTAGCATTCGTAATGCTACTGGGACCCTCTGTCCCGCCTCTAGGACCCTCTATACTGTAAGTGAAGGAGTCCCTGGGACCCCTTGTTTTGCGGGGCGATTGGGAGCCCTGTGTGTGTGTGCATGTGCGTGTGCGTGTGTGGGGGCATGGATGCATGGTGAATGCACTATTGTTCTCGAAGAGTGCATGGAATCGCAGTGAAATGGGGATATTATAATGTGTCACAAACAATGATCGATGTTCTAACACCTTTTTAGCCTCTGTGTGTGTGTGTGTGCTTGTGTGTGTGTGCGCACCCGCGCGCGTGCGTGCATGGATGCATGTAGGCTGCATTACTCCAGACACAGGTTCATTTGTTGTTGTTATTCTTGTTGTTGTTGTCGTACCCTAGCTAAAAGACTCCAGGGATCATTCCAACAGCCGCAGAAGCACTTGAACACTGTCATACAAGTGCATCAGCTATGGGTGAGAACATTACGTGTGTGATCGTGTGTGTTTTATTGTCCCACCACGTGGGCAGCCACACTCCGACTTGGGGGCATTTGGGAGACTGATGATGTTATGCCAGGAGCTTGTCACGGCTATAAAGACAATCCGTGTGTGTGTGGTGAAGAGTGGCACAGTGGTATCGCGTTCGCTTCGTGTCAAGTAATCCCGAGTTCGAACCTGGGTACAGGGTTTTTTTTCCTCTCATTCTGCACTAGGCCTTAACGGTCTGAACGTGGAGTCTTTCGGATGAGACGATAAACCGGGGTCCCGTGTGCCCATGCACTTAGCACACGTTAAACCCAGTGGCAACGAAAAAGT
>CM065694.1:52786609-52799109 GCA_017654935.2 Phymorhynchus buccinoides
TGTGCTTTTTAGTTTCCTCAGGGAATTGTTGTTGTTCTTGTTGTATTACCCTGGCTTAACGACTCCAGGGATAATCCCAACAGCCGAAGCACTTGAACACTGTGGTACAAATGCAACAGCTAAAGGGATGAGAACATTACGTGTGTGATCGTTTTTGATTACCTCGCCATGTGGGCAGCCACACTCCGAATTCGGAGGATTTAAGACTGATGATGTTATGCTAGGAGCTTGTCGTGGCTTAGGACAATCCCCACACAACCATGCAGAGCATAACAACATTTTGATATAGCCTTGGTGTTCTAGTTTATGTCAACTGGTCTGACACAGCCTCATGCCAAGGCGAACCTCCAGGGATAAGTGGTTTTTTTAAAAATTAATAATTGGTGATTTTTTAATTGTTTTATTCAGATTTTGAAATCGAATCGAACACTAAGACTACCACCACTGCTTCTATTACTATTATCACCACCACCACCATTACTACCACTACCGCATTTACCACAAGTGTTTCTTTTAAAATAAAATCAGGAGAATGGACCGGTAAAGCAGAAAGATAATAGATGACAGTAAGCAAAGTGAAAAGGCAAGAGTCAAAGAGAGTTGACAGATTAGAGGAGGTTACAAGCACAGAACTTCCAGAAGGTGGGGGAACTATTTATGCAAAAGACACCACCACCCCACCACCCGGTATCCTCATGGGGGGTATTGTACCCCCATACATCGATCGTTGAGTGCTCTGTGTGATGGTGTGTGCCCCATACATCGATCATTGAATGCTCTGTGTGGTGGTGTGTGCCCCCTACATCGATCACTGAATGCTCTGTGTGGTGGTGTGTGCCCCCTACATCGATCATTGAATGCTTTGTGTTGTGGTGTGTGCCCCCTACATCGATCACTGAATGCTCTGTGTGATGGTGTGTGCCCCATACATCGATCATTGAATGCTCTGTGTGGTGGTGTGTGCCCCCTACATCGATCATTGAATGCTCTGTGTGGTGGTGTGTGCCCCCTACATCGATCGTTGAGTGCTCTGTGTGATGGTGTGTGCCCCCTACATCGATCATTGAATGCTCTGTGTGGTGGTGTGTGCCCCCTACATCGATCATTGAATGCTCTGTGTGGTGGTGTGTGCCCCCTACATCGATCGTTGAGTGCTCTGTGTGATGGTGTGTGCCCCCTACATCGATCATTGAGTGCTCTGTGTGGTGGTGTGTGCCCCCTACATCGATCATTGAGTGCTTTGTGTGGTGGTGTGTGCCCCCTACATCGATCATTGAGTGCTTTGTGTGGTGGTGTGTGCCCCCTACATCGATCATTGAATGCTTTGTGTGGTGGTGTGTGCCCCCTACATCGATCATTGAATGCTTTGTGTGGTGGTGTGTGCCCCCTACATCGATCATTGAATTGTGGTGTGTGCCCCCTACATCGATCACTGAATGCTTTGTGTGGTGGTGTGTGCCCCCTACATCGATCATTGAGTGCTTTGTGTTGTGGTGTGTGCCCCCTACATCGATCATTGAGTGCTTTGTGTGGTGGTGTGTGCCCCCTACATCGATCATTGAGTGCTTTGTGTGGTGGTGTGTGCCCCCTACATCGATCATTGAATGCTTTGTGTGGTGGTGTGTGCCCCCTACATCGATCATTGAATGCTTTGTGTTGTGGTGTGTGCCCCCTACATCGATCATTGAATGCTTTGTGTTGTGGTGTGTGCCCCCTACATCGATCATTGAATGCTTTGTGTGGTGGTGTGTGCCCCCTACATCGATCATTGAATGCTTTGTGTGGTGGTGTGTGCCCCCTACATCGATCATTGTGTTGTGGTGTGTGCCCCCTACATCGATCATTGAATGCTTTGTGTGGTGGTGTGTGCCCCCTACATCGATCATTGAATGCTTTGTGTGGTGGTGTGTGCCCCCTACATCGATCATTGAATGCTTTGTGTGGTGGTGTGTGCCCCCTACATCGATCATTGAATGCTTTGTGTGGTGGTGTGTGCCCCCTACATCGATCATTGAATGTGGTGGTGTGTGCCCCCTACATCGATCATTGAGTGCTTTGTGTGGTGGTGTGTGCCCCCTACATCGATCATTGAATGCTTTGTGTGGTGGTGTGTGCCCCCTACATCGATCATTGAGTGCTCTGCGTGGTGGTGTGTGCCCCCTACATCGATCATTGTGTGGTGGTGTGTGCCCTATGCATCAATCATTGAGTGCTCTGTGTGGTGGTGTGTGCCCCCTACATCGATCATTGAGTGCTCTGCGTGGTGGTGTGTGCCCCCTACATCGATCATTGTGTGGTGGTGTGTGCCCTATGCATCAATCATTGAGTGCTCTGCGTGGTGGTGTGTGCCCCTACATCGATCATTGTGTGGTGGTGTGTGCCCCCTACATCGATCATTGTGTGGTGGTGTGTGCCCCCTACATCGATCATTGTGTGGTGGTGTGTGCCCCCTACATCGATCATTGTGTGGTGGTGGTGTGCCCCCTACATCGATCATTGAGTGCTCTGCGTGGTGGTGTGTGCCCCCTACATCGATCATTGTGTGGTGGTGTGTGCCCCCTACATCGATCATTGTGTGGTGGTGTGTGCCCCCTACATCGATCATTGTGTGGTGGTGTGTGCCCCCTACATCGATCATTGAATGCTCTGTGTGGTGGTGTGTGCCCCCTACATCGATCATTGATGCATTGTGTGGTGGTGTGTGCCCCCTACATCAATCATTGAGTGCTCTGTGTGGTGGTGTGTGCCCCCTACATCGATCATTGAGTGCTCTGTGTGGTGGTGTGTGCCCCCTACATCGATCATTGAGTGCTTTGTGTGGTGGTGTGTGCCCCCTACATCAATCATTGAGTGCTCTGTGTGGTGGCGTGTGCCCCCTACATCGATCATTGAATGCTTTGTGTGGTGGTGTGTGCCCCCTACATCGATCATTGAGTGCTTTGTGTGGTGGTGTGTGCCCCCTACATCGATCATTGAGTGCTCTGTGTGGTGGTGTGTGCCCCCTACATCGATCATTGAGTGCTTTGTGTGGTGACGTGTGCCCCCTACATCAATCATTGAGTGCTCTGCGTGGTGACGTGTGCCCCCTACATTGATCATTGAATGCTCTGTGTGGTGGTGTGTGCCCCCTACATCAATCATTATGTGGTGGTGTGTGCCCTATGCATCTTTCATTGAGTGCTCTGCGTGGTGGTGTGTGCCCCCTACACAGAAGGACCTGATCCAGAAGCAGAACCGGAGGAAGCGGGAGCAGAACCTGATGATGCAGAGGACGGACAACGCGGGGCGGCCCAACAGCGGCCGGCGAAACCGGGAGGAGAACAGACCCCTGGTGGGTCCCTCCTCCTCCACGCCCAAACCTGGTGTGGGGGACTTTGGGTACCCGGGGGTGCATGGTAAGAATGAGCATATCATCAGTAAAATTCAAAAACCTTGTATCTCAATTTTTGTAGTTTTTGAGAAAAATAAAAAAAAAATTAAAAATTAACCGCGTAGACCACAATTAATTGACCATGTTGTTCAAGACATTGCGAGTTTAGTCCTACATTTTGTTAAAATTACTAGAAATATTTGACTAGAAAGAGTTACTGTCCCTGAACATGGTCTGAGTGTTGCAAGAATGCCGTACCTCTAGCCACTGTGAACAATTAACAAACTGCTGGTATCCGTTTCTCTCTTTCAGAGGCCTCAGGGAGTAGGAAGAGCAGCTTTGTGGGTTTTGTTGACAGTGATGATGACGATGACGATGATGATGATGATGATGTCAGTGCGATTGACTGTGCCAGAGGAGGTACTTTTGGTCCAGTTGTGGAATCGTTGGAGAAGGGGACGCACTCGGTGTGTGGGTTTTGTGCCGGTAGAAGGGTTTTATTTTAGTAAAATTGAAAATGTTGTGCTTTATTGTGTGAACTCTGCACAGGTTGTTTTGTGAGTAGGTGGAAGCACTTGAAATGTGTGGTGGGTATCATGTGTAAGGTGAACCGGGCAAAAGGATTTTGTGAAAGAAAAAAAATGCATGTGGTTGCTTCATTTTTTTATCTGCTTTATCATCAGATATCTGGGGAAAACACTTGTTTCTCATCTGTTGAGGTGTATCTGTTATATCGCTGGAGTCTTATTAGCTAATTCAATCCGGACTCTATTTAAAGATCCACCAGATCACGGGTTTCACATGTTTTCCCTCTTATAACTGGAAAGAAATCTTGTTTTGACAAAGTCTGACTCCCATATAAGTGGCCCCAAATTCAAACTGAAACATCAGTTTAAAGAGCAGCCTCAATCTCAATGTCTGTACAAGTCAATTTCAAGTTGGGGAAGTTTGGATGTGGGTCACAGCTACCCAGAAAAAAAACAAGGGACTTAATCGTGGTGCGTCACTGGGTCTTTAAAGCTGGATGAACCCCCCCCCCCTCCCCCCAAAAAAAAAAAAAAAAAAGAGAAGAAAAAAAAATTGAATGCTGTCATGGTAACATAGTCAGTCAGCCACATAGTCGGCCAGTCAGGAACAGACAAACTCCCCTGAAAACAGAAAGCACTTTTCGCTACGCGGCAGCTGAATGAACTCAATTGAGTCACATGCAAAATGGCGTAGTTTCTCCCTCAGATCGCATTATATTAGGCCATTTTCTAAAAATCGCCAAAAATTAAATTCACATCATACAAACATCCAGCATGTACCGAGTGATAGTTAATTAGTATGTTTTTGGAAACTTGTTACTTTGAACGAGTGAGCTGCATGTATTTCGCGATGTAAATAATCTGATGAAACGCGCTTCGTCAGGAAAGCAAAAACTTTCTCACTCGATGGACTGACCACTTTGTTTTGATCTTGATCTTTTATCACAAAGCCAGGCAAGTTTTGATAGACTTGGTTTAGTATATAAATTAAAAATTTATCGTAAAAAGCATAATATGTACTATAAACATAAACATTTCTGTATTAATGTTTAAATAAAGTGATCTATGTGGTTGCCATGCATATTGGAATGAAGCAAATTCGAAGATGATAAGTTATTTAATTCTAAGAAGTAAAAATAACGAAAATAGGAGACCCTAAAGATGGTCTAAGGGAAGCAACTACAAGAAGAAGGTCTGAGGATTCATAGGAACAGAGAGTTATTTCCCTCTTATTGGTTTACACAACAATCAAAATCGTCGAAATTGGTCGGAAAACTCCCTCCGACGTGACTCCAAACGATTAAAACAATGTTGGAATGACGTCTCCGACATGACTCCATTGAGTTAGTTAAACCGGCTAAAACAACATTTTTCTTCTTTTTAAAGAGTTGTCATGGAAAATTCTACATAATAATTAACATCATGAAACTAAAAAGAATGGTGCAGGAAAATCTTGTTTGCTGGAATTTGCTTAATTATGACATTGACCTCTTCTTGCTGCATATTTTGAAAATTATCCCAGGATTGGAATGACAAAGGGATAATAGTAATAATGGCAATGATGACGATGATGATGATGATGATGATGATGATGATAATGATGATGATGATGGTCTTGACAATGATGATGATGATGATGATGATGATGATGATGATGATGATGATGATGATGATGATGATGATGATGATGATGATGATGATGATGATGATGATGATGATGATGATGATGATGATGACGATAATGATGATGATGATGATGATGATGATGATGGTCTTGACAATGATGATGATGATGATGATGATGATGATGCGTTGGATGAATGACGATGATATGGTGATGATGTCAGGTGGCACGTCTGTTCTAATTATGTTTGCTGTGTCACAGATTCCGGGAATGGTGTTTATTTCACTGTTTTTTTGGTTGGGCTATGTTGCAGTTTAGACACACACACACCCCTGCATGTTTGCAACTCTCAGTCTCAACGTCTGGTTCTTAAAGTTTTGTGACAACACCCCTAGGCTGATCCTAGCCCTATCCGTTTCACGGCAGAATATTGTTTTTTTGTAAAGATTTTAGTTAAAAGATTTGTTGGGGGGGGGAGCTAAATTCCAACTTTGCCTTAGGTTGTTGTTTTGTTGGGTTGGGTGGTTTTTTTTGGTCAGAGACGAAGGCACTGTTGCATATAAATAAACCTCTCCTAACTTCATTCATTACCTTCTCTCTCTTTCTCTATTGTTTTCACAACCTCTTCTTCCTCTGATTTGCTTAATCTAGGCAGTATTTATTTATTTGGTTTTTTTGCTGTCCTATCTTCTGGGTCATACAGTGGCATTGTTCCCACGCCGCTCATTCTGAATCCCAATTCGCAGCTACACCCCGGCTTGTTTAGGTCGCAGAATCCGAGACCAGCAGTCCAAGGGGAGCGAATCTATGTTAGGCCGTCAGGAGGCAACCAACCGAGGAGACACTGCACTGCTGCTGAGTCACTTCGGTGGAGTTCAGCGGAGTCTGTTCAGGACACCACCTACTAAGCCCCCTACTGATGACACTATTCTCTTAGTCGCAGAGCCAGCGTGACCCCAGTGAACTGGTCTGGAATGTTTCTAGAATATTTCTAGAAATGTGCCAGAACATTCCGGAAGTCATGTTCTAGAAAGTCTAGAAACTGTTCTAGAAATATTCACGTATATTAAATGAGAATTCCGGAATATTCCAGAACATTCTGCAAAATTCTATTAAACAGCATATAATTACATTTCTAGAAAGGTTGCAGAATAATTCTAGAAATTGACAAAGCATTCTAGAAATTTAGTAGAAAGTTTGCGGAATCATTCTACAAATTCACAAAGCATTCTAGAAATTTTCTAGAAAGGTCTGGTATGTTTCTAGAATATTTCTAAAAATGTGCCAGAACATTCCGGAAGTCATGTTCTAGAAAGTCTAGAAACTGTTCTAGAAATATTCAAGTATATTAAATGAGAATCCTGGAATATTCCAGAACATTCCCCAAAATTCTGTTAAACAGCACTTAATTACATTTCTAGAAATAATTCTAGAAGTTGACTAAACATTCTAGTAATTTCCTAGAATGGTTGCGAGAAAACTCTAGAAATGTTCTAGAAATTGACTAAGCATTTCTAGAATAATTTCTAGAGGTAGTGTTCATTGTACTGAAAAGATTCTAGAACATTTCTAAAAAAAAGATTTAGCTTAAAATCTATTGAGCAGCATCTGAAGGCATTAACACACAAATATCAACACCAGAAAATCAATTTGAATTTCAGTTTAATTTACCATTATACTGCATACAATAAAATGTACACCTTATGAAACTGGTAAAACACACACACACATTAACCTCTTCAGTGCCTACGACGTATATATACGTCATCTATAGCGCTTCAGTATTTGCCACTGACATATGTATACGCCGCTGCTCAGTGAGGTCCTCCTCTGAGGGCGCCACCACGACGTCCACCGACTAATCTAGGCAGTACTTTCTCCCATTTGTATTTTTTAATGGAATGAAAAGTAACTAGAGTACTGACAGGTCTGCGCGTTGGTCGGGTCCGTGCATACCCCATCCTTAAAATCGTAGAGATTATATAGAAATTATGTCATGCTTGTGTCATTTTTTCCCATGCCTTAAGGGGGTAAGCAAACCCAACCTCAGTGCTCTATACTATTCGATACTTGCTTGGAATCACAAATGAAAGTAGAAATCGTTAAAAGAAGTGTCCAGTTTGGCAGCTTTTCAACACAATCAGATATATGTGTATCAATCACACACAAAATGTTTCTGTTGAAAGGTTTAAGTTCATTTGATGAAAAATCTTTGATGTTACACATAATCTCTTTTGTTTTCTTTGCGCTTTTATTTAAATTTTTAGTGTGAATGTTAAAGATTTCAGTGAAGGATACACGTACGTAATACTTACACGCACATTCTGTTATGAAATAATAAATTTCATGGTTATGCTTTTATAGTAACTTGGACCTTCATATCTTTTTTTATATTTAAATTTGATTTGCATATGTGTTCTCCAACCTTTTCAACAATGGACAAATTTGATCTTAACCCCTACTGCTATTTTTGTGTCCACAAATGTCTTAAAGTGTATCGTGGTTGAGTAATGATTTCATCGGCCATATTGGAGATTCCTGTGTGACTCGTGAAATATAAGGCATATTTTTGCCTCCCCAAAAAATTAAGACCATAACTTCATTGGATAACAGGCCCTGATTTGATGCTTTTTAGTGATATATGTGTTGAATCAGTGTGGTACGAAAAGGCGTTTTTTTGGCAGTTAAAGGGTTAATCTCCTAAATAATTAAGTTGATTTGAGTTGAGTTGATTCTAATATGTCTATTTGAACAGCACACAGATTGTTTATTTCACAAGATCGGAAAACTGGTCTGATTGAATGTTCTTGTGTTGCGTTTCGTGTGAATACAAAAATCCGGTTTTACGCTTTTTGTTACGTGTTTGTGCGGTGTCTGATTTTAGTGACATTACAGTATTTCTACCAGTTGTTGTTTTGGTCTTTGGTTTTAAACGTAATAATAATAATAATAATAATAAATAAAGCTTCTATAGCGTTCTTTGATGAAAAAAAAATCATCCTTAGAACGCTTTACAAATATTACGAGAAAAAAACAATCATGAAGAAAAACATTACAAAACATTATGAAGAAGTATTTACAAAAAAAATTAAAAACAATGCTCATGCTGTTCATCCCCACCCCCACCCACCACCCTTTTTCACATACAGTGATACACTTTATGGACACCATTTCAAAAAACATTTTAAAAGAAGCATAAAAACTAATTATTTAGCATTATTTAATAATCCAGCCGGTCTTTCAAATAATAGCGGTAATAGTAAGAAGTAATATTTGATCATAAGCAAGTGGTTTTTAGTTTGTGGCGTTTCTTTTGTGGTGCAGCGTACGAAGGTCCGGCGGCGGACGACAGACTGATGGACAACTCCAGAGGAATGGGTGGCGGGGGTGGCGGCAACAACAGCGGCAACATCCAGATCATCAACACCGTCGACGAATCGTGCGACTACAGCAACAGCGACAGCGACGACGTAGCTGATATACCCACGCTGGACACAGGTGAGACGGAATGTCATGTGAAGTCATGTCAAAATAAGAAAATTTTAAACTTATTCTCTCAACCCATACAGTTTCTACTCACTCGTAGCTTTCGCCAAGCGTCCGCCTTCCTTCCTCAGCACTTGCCCACTGAAGGTGGAGACTTGGAGTTCAGTCTGGTGAGATGAACTCAAGACGTGTGACTGAATAAGGGAGTTGTAGACCGCTGGCAAATTGTGTCTGCCCCTGTCCCTGTTCAGCGTGGGTTTGGTGGCCGCGATATGAATGGCCTCCTTCACTCCTCGGCGGAACCAGTTCGCCTCGCATTCCAGCACCGAGACGCTGTCTTCGGAGAAGTCATGCTTTGCCCGGTCAAGATGTTCGCCTACTGGGGACAACTCCTGTCGGAGCTCCCCCAGTCTTTTCTTTCCATGTCAACGTTATTGTCTCCAAGATGAGGAATTCAGTACAGGAGCAACAGTATCGACCCTTTTGCCACACCCGCCAGCCATTTCTCAGCCCAACATTTTCCATGTTGTTTGTTGTCGTTCCTGGCTTAAAGACTCCAGGAATCATCCCATCAGCCGAAGCGCTTGAAAAATATGGTACAAATGCACCAGCTACTTAATCGGTGTGATGTGAGGAATGCAAAAAGGCATATTGAACTGACGTTAAACTGAATTTGTTTTCCTTTTTGATAGATGAAAGAGCAGGAATATGATGGAAAGGAATAGTGAAGAAGAAGGGTGAGGGGGGGGGGGGGGGGAAGAGGGGAGATAGAAACATAAAAAGAGAAAAATTGTTAACTTTTCAAGGTTATGAAACGTTTTCCTCAGAATGTGTGAGATTTGTTTGTCAGTGCGTACCAAACATTTGTGCATGCCTGTTTTGCTTTAGGTTACGCAGGGCTCCCAATCGTCCTGCAAAACAAGGGGTCCCAGGGACTCTTTCACTTCAGTATAGAGGGTCCTAGAGGCGGGATAGAGGGTCCCAGTGGCATTGTAAATGCTAAGAAGATGTTTTCTAGTGCATCCCTGGGATCCCCTGCACATTCTTTTAGAGGGTCCCTGAGAATCTTAGTGCTTCATAAACCCCCAAATGGGGGTCCCTGGGAGCCCTGGACTACATGCACATATTTGCGGAGATTCTGTGCGGAAACCCGCAAATAAGTGAAAGAAAGAAAAGAAAAGATTTGAGCACGTGTCCGAATTCCCCCTAGTCCGTAAATTTGTACCCTTCTTTCTACCACTTAGTTATGGATTGCGTATTTCTGCATGAAGTGTGTACAAGGCCTAACTCTGTGCGTTGAGTGCGCACATAAAGCAGGCACAGATTACTTGCCAACAGACCTCAAGACCAGTAGATTTTTGCTAGATAATCAGAGTCTTAGAAAAACAAAAACGTGAATAACAATAACTAATCTTGCCTCTAAAACTTGGTGCATGCATGAATCTTTTGATGTGTAGATGAGCCCTGCATGGATTTTTCTGTATTATTCCTCAGGCAATTATAAATTAATTTTCTTCTTCTTTCAATTTTGGGTCTAACTGATCAACACATGTATTTACTACCTTGGAATTAATCACTAATTTGGCGTTTCACTATTTCCAGTGAGCTCCAAAAAGAGTGAGTATTGGACACACAGCACTGCTTTCTGAGGGTGATATGGTTCACTGTATGTGTGTGTGTGTGTGTGTGTGTGTGTGTGTGTGTGTGTGTGTGTGTGTGTGCAGACCTGTTTACCTTTACGATTTTGCCATAATTTTAGCGAAACAAAAGTCAAATTACGATAAATAATAATTACAGCGACGAAAAAAACCTCCGAAAATAAACTCCAGCACTACAGTTGCGTCGGCAAGCGATGCTTTTGAAACAATGCAGTGAAAAGTCATTCCGGTTCCCTGCATACAACGCTCGTCAATTTCTTTTCATTCTGTTTCAAGATGGCGTCAAAGCGACCGCGTGGTGAGAGTTCTAAGTCAAATGATCCAAAATCTGATGGAAAGACACCAAAGAAAAGGCAAATACATGGTTTAAAAAATATGTTTAAAGGTCTCCCAGCGCACTATTGCTTGCATATAATTGTGTAATTGCAAATAATTTTCTTGTTAATCGGGTTTTGTGAAGAAAAAGAATCATCCGTGCGTTGGATTACAGTTTTTTCCCTCAAAATTAAGATTTTTTGTTTCAAAAATTACAAATTTGCAAAATAGGGGTAAACTGGTCTGGTGTGTGTGTGTGTGTGTGTGTGTGTGTGTGTGTGTGTGTGTTCACACTTATTTTTTCAACCAAACTGTGCACACAACTTATCATGCGATTGTTCACCTCACTTACACCATTTTGCATTCACTGCAGATTCTGTTTTGCTTTGTGTTTTTTACTCGTTATTTTGTTTTTAACACTGTGTTTTGTGTGTGTGTGTGTGCCTTTGAGAACATGAGGTGTATATATATGGGAAGTAAGGGCATTGCACCAATTCATTTGATCATAATGTGCACAGGCCTGGGTTTGCTTATCTTATGCACATTTATTGTTTCCCTTTTATGTCAGTATTACTGTGTGTGTGTGTGTGTGTGTGTGTGTGTGTGTGTGTTGTGTGTGTGTGTGTGTGTGCGCGCATTGGGTTTTCTTTTGTTTCAATGTTTGTGTGCGCACGCAAGCGCATAAGTAGGAACAAAACACAGATTTAGTGAGACGGAGAAATGTGCAGATCTTGTTACCAATCTTTCAGATCTCGGGGGCACAACAAAGAACAGATTATTAATATTCTTCTAGCTCTTTCACACTCAGTAGACACTTTTACACACACACGCAGACACACACACACACAGAGACTCTCTCTCTCTCTCTCTCTCTCTCTCTCTCTCTCTCTCTCTCTCTCTCTCTCTCTCTCTCTCTCTCTCTCTCATCTCTTGTCTCTCTCTAAAGTTTTCTCTCTCTCTCTCCAGTGTCCTTGTTCTCTTTCAGTGTCAGTGTCTCTCTCTCTCTCTCTCTCTCTCTCTCTCTCTCTCTCTCTCTCTCTCTCTCTCTCTCTCTCTCTCTCTCTCTCTCTCTCTCTCTCTACTCTCTCTCTCTCTCTCTCTCTCTCTCTCTCTCTCTCTCTCTCTCTCTCTCTCTCTCTCTCTCTCTCTCTCTCTCTCTCTCTCTCTCTCTCTCTCTCTCTCTCTCTCTCTCTCTCTCTCTCTCTCTCCCCCTCCCCCCATACACATGTTTTATTCCTGTATAATGCCTTTACAACTTGGAAGAAAGGACATGTTCTGCCTGACTTAGCGCTGATCCCAGCTCTTGCCTTACTCTATGTGCTTTTTGTTCCTTCCCTTTTTCTTTTCTTTCTGATTGTATATTCATGATACACTTTGTGTCTATGTAGGTTTGGGCCTCCCCTCCCTATCTATCCACTCCCACCTGTACCTCCTATTTTCCCTTTTGATCTGCTTTTTCTTTTTTTTATAAATTGTTGAGTCATGCAGTGATTTCTCTGGTCTCAGGACAGTGTTGTTGT
>CM065694.1:52804109-52811609 GCA_017654935.2 Phymorhynchus buccinoides
CCTTATAAGACCTTCAAAAATCATCCTAAACGAGGTCTCTAGGGAGGGGTCTTTTGAAGGAGGTAATTTTGATACTTACAAAGAAGGCCAATGTCTCGGAGAAGTAGGTCTTATAATGGGAGGTCTTATAAGGGAGGTTCCACTGTATAAGGCGATACTTTTTTTCTTTCTCCCCCGTCTAACACCCCAGCGCCTTTTTGATATGATTGATAATCTAGTAAGAATTTTTTTTTTTTAATCTGAGTTTTGTGTAAACTTTTGGGGCGTGCACCTTATTGGCCACTGCAACTAGGGTTATTAATGCCCTTGACGGCAAGAGGTATACACTTGTTGATCAGTATCCAAAAGGGCATTCACTCTTGCAAAAAAGGCAGCCATTCAGTGGCCTGAAATAGGGTTATTGGCGAGAGTTATTCCCTTGTGTGGTCAGTACTCGACCATCTTCCCCCACCCACCAAGGGCATTCACTCTTGCAAAAGGTGTTCTTTGCAGTAGCCAATAAGGCGATACTTTTTTTTTCTCCCCGGTCTGAGACCCCTGTGCCATATAATATGATTGAAAATGTAGTAAGAAAATATATTATTTTTAAATCTGAGTTTTGTGTCAAATTTGGGTGGTGCACCTTATAGTCCCAAAAATACGCCATGTGATTAAAAATCACAGGTTTATTGGACAGTTTTCATCTAAAATGAAACTCTTGTTTATCTCATTTTCTTTAGCTGTCCACACATCTCCAAGTTTGTTGTGATGCAGAAAAACTCCTGAGGTTATGCAGAAGATTTTCCGTTTTAGTATATGGGAAAACATTTGCGGTTTTGACATAATAATAAACATTTTTATGGCGTCCTTTCTCTTTTGAGCTCACCTAATAGAAAACTGCCACATTTTACACACTATAAAGTGTGATGGGTTTTCTTTTCCAGACCAGGACTCTAATGTGTCTTATGATAGTATATAAAAAAAATCGCTTAAGTCAAAATTGAAGGGACTAAAATTTTATTTTGAGTTAAAAAGACTTTTCAACATAGCGATTATTTTACTGGGATCCAAATTTCTTTGGGAGTTACCCAGTGTTTTTGAGTTATCAGTTCTCTACTGTACTAAGAAGCTATGAGAAGATGATCAGAGTTTGCTGTGGTGCAGGACAGATTTTCATGTGTGCTAAATGTTCTTTAGCAGTTTTGACCAAACCAAAATTTATTCTTAGTTGATTTTCCCTTTCCCGCAGGAAACTGCTGAAGTTAGAACAGGTGTTTCCATGTACCATATTTTATGAACTATAAGCTCATAACTCTTTCTTCGTGCGTACTGCTGCGGAGCGGAACAAGTTGAGCGAAGCCACCATCAACGCAGGCTCCATCAGCGCTGATTGGATCTCCTTCTGAGCCTGCCCCCACTGACCACTGAAATTAGATTCTCCCCCCCCCCTTCCCCCTCCCCCGCTTGTTGCTGGAAGTGGGTCCTGTTCCTTCCCGGCTGAACTGGGGGGTTTCATGGTCTTAACCCAGTGCAAGTTTAGGTCTTTTTTATATCTATGTTTTCTGTAGGTACATGCGCCCTCCTAGTTCCATTGCGACTATTAGATCCTGATCCTGATCCTGAAAGTGATACCTTTTTTCCCAAACTGAAACCTATTGCGCCCTATGATATGACAAACAAAATAGTAAGAAAATGTAAATAGCAAAATCTGGGGGTTATAGTCCGAAAAATATGGTATATGTATGGAAAACATTTATTAGCAATTTTTACCCCAAAAGAAACTCATCTCTCTCTCATTTTCTCGTAAGCTTCAGTTCCCTGAAAATGATAGAACATGGGTCTTTTTTTGGTGCTCCATCTTGCCTTGTTTTTAATGTTTTATGTGTGTGTTCTTCTTTCTGATTAATGTTCTTTTGTCTTCATATTGTGGCTTTTATTGATGTATGGTTGTTGTGTGTGTGTGCGTGTGCGTGCGTGTGTGTTTTGTTTTGTTTCATGTCTTTGTTTCTGTTTTTAAACTGGACTTAAATCTGCTTCACTAAGCAACAAGAATGTGAATAACTTCAGCAACCGTAGGACTCGGAAGAGCTGAACTAAGATCTGGTGGCTCCTGAGGCATTTGTGTTTCATTTTTGTTTTGTTTCCCCTCTCTGTTTCCTTCTTTCTTCTCCTTTGGTCACACCCCTAAGTGCGTACATTTACTTCTGTAGATAGAAGTTGGTCGCCACCACAGAGGAAGAGAAGAAGAAGTGTGTGTGTGTGTGTGTGTGTGTGTGTGTGTGTGTGTGTGTGTGTGTGTGTGTGTACAAAGGCAGGATAAGAAAAAGCTTTGTGAGCTTATTCTTTTACCCTAAATTCAGATTATCCTCTTTCCATCATGGGGATATCAAGGAATCTTTTGTACAAATAGTTCCCCTACCTTCTGGAAGTTCTGTGCTTGAATCTTCCCCTAGTCTGTCACTCTCTTTGACTCTCCCTTTTGCCTTTGCTCACTGTCATCTACTAACTGTTTGCGTAACCGGTCTACACTTCTGCCTTTATTCTTCGAGAAATGCTTTCTAAGATTTTATCCAGCCTGGGCCTAACTTAACTATTTCTTAGCTCAGAATACTCAGTCTCCTATTTCCTTCTTTCTCTTTTCCTTGCCGAGAAATAATATTGAACTTGTGCTCACCCCTGCTTTTCTATTTTCGTTTTAGCTGTGCCTTCGAAACTTTTATCTCATGTCAGTTTTAAACTCATCTTCCTGATGAAGAGGTGAAATAAAATCTCGAAAGCTTGAAACCATTGGTGTTCTGTGGTTATTTTGAAGTCATTGACTATTTCTTAGTTAGGTGCATAACGGCAGCATGACGCATCTACGCTCATTTAAGACTTGACTGGTTCTGTTGCAGGGTGGGGGAGGTGAGAACGACGAGGAGAGGAGTGTGGAGGGGGCGGAGGCTTCCAACCTGAGCCCTCTGAGCGACCTTGACGTGGAAGACCTTGAGGAGTTCGCCATCACCCCGGCGCCCCAAGGTCGCGCCATACGCTGCCGCATCACGCGCGACAAGAAGGGGATGGACCGGGGAATTTTCCCCACCTACTATCTGCACTTGGAGCTGGAAGAGGGAAAGAAGGTAGGAGAGAGAGAGAGGAGAGAGAGAGAGAGAGAGAGAGAGAGAGAGAGAAGTCAGAAGTCGTAAAGTTTAATCGTAAGGCCACCGGCCTGTGTGCAATGGGTACATGTTATCATGGGAGAACCAAAACGAGTAATGAAAAAGGGATGTAACTTCCTACATCATTATCAAATAGAATCAAGGGAATTAATTTGATGTATAAAAATAAGCAACAAAATAAAATGTTTGAATTCAGTCACAAAAATACAGTATTCAGCTCTTATTCAGTTATTGACATGTACATCTCTAGTCTTGAAAGCATGAAATGCATACATTGCTAAATTTCTTAGGAGCATTACGTCATCAGATTGTAACATTCGAGCTAGACATTCTTCATTAACGAACGTATAGTATTTTGATAAATGTTTTTCTCTTAGATAAGCATATGTTTAACATTCAAACACAAAATGAAATTCACTCTCTATCTTGTTACAAAACAGGCATTTCTTTGATTTTTCATTATATCTGTTATTGATGTTCAGATCACACAGTCTAAGTCTCAATCTTGCTAAGGCATAACGAAATTTACTAATAGTAATGGCTGACAAATAATTTTCTAATTGAAACGATGATCTATGCGTACATGTACTAAATCATTCACTTTCAGAGAGTTTTGCATGCCAGTCGTGCATGTAGCAATCAATCATTCTCTGCTTAACCCTTTAAGAAAAGAGAGAGAATTTCATTCCCACCAATATCTCTATTATATGTCAATGTGCATGCTTTTGTTTTTGTTTGTTTCCATAAAATCTGTGAAATGTAAAAAAAAAAGCTAAATTAAAAAATAAAAAGAAGAGAGAGAGAGAGAGAGAGAGAGAGAGAGAGAGAGAGAGAGACAAAATCAATAAGCAAAAATCAGGAAGCATTGACATACACTTAACGTATAAGTGAGCACTGTGTTTCATTCTTTGCGCTTTTACTGTAGTTCTCTTGGAAAACAAGGAGCTGGGCTGCTTGCAGGTCTACTTTGACCCCAAATTTGAGCTCTGAAATACACAACAAATCATATAATAAAAAGGCAAGTCTGTGTGTGTGTCTGTGTGAAACACAAAACGGGCCTTATAACTCCGCCGTTTCTTAACCGAATCGCTTCCAATTTGCTGTCAGGCTTGCTGTGGCCGGGGCAAAGCCTGGCAGCAAATTTGAAGAGAATCGGGAGAGCACGTCACTCTCAGAGTAGCGCCAACGGGAAACGGGGCCTTATAACTCTGCCGTTTCTTAACCGAATCGCTTCAAATTTGCTGTACTCAGCGTTACCAGTACTTGCCTTTACTGTTACTAGGCGTTACCGTTACTCGGGAGAGCGCGTCACTCTCAGAGCAGCGCCAACAGGAAACGGGGCCTTATAACTCCGCCATTTCTTAACCGAATCGCTTAAAATTTGCTGTACTCAGCGTTACCAGTACATGGCATTACCGTTACTAGGCGTTACCGGTACTAGGCGTTACCGGTACTAGGCGTTGCGCTAGTTCCTATAAATTTCATACAATCCATAACACCATATTTTACGGACTACAAGGCGCACCTGATTATAAGGCGCACCCCCCAAATTTTACACAAAATTCAAATTTTGCAGTTATAGTTTCTTACTATATAATCAGTCGCATTATAAGGCGCGGGGGTTTTACCAAATATTTTGTGTTTGTGCGACAGAAATTCCTGTTGGCGGGTCGTAAGAGGAAGAAGAGCGCCACCTCCAATTACCTGATCTCCGTGGACCCCACTGACCTGTCGCGGAACGGGGAGTCCTACTGTGGAAAACTCAGGTCAGTCACATGTGCATGGGATGATCCTGATTTCAGGATGTCCTGAAGTTCAGGATGTTCAAGCCACAAACCTATAACTCACTTTGTCGGTCTGTCGGTCCAAATTGTCGCACATATTGTAAAAGAGAAAAAAATACTTGGGCATAAAGTAACGGAAATATACTGAACAGAGCACATGAATCTTCATTTTAAAGCGTACAAAATAATAAACATACGTAATACAGACACTGCAACGGACACGACGAGTATGCGGTGCTTCTTTCGATGAGTATAAGTAGGATAAATAGTTTTTAAATGTTTTCCCAAAGATATAAAAAGTTACGAAATGGTGCAGAGATAACATTCTGGTTTACAGATTAAAATTATTGAAAAGCCAGGGGAGGCGACTCAGTGTATGTAATTAAGGGGGGTCATTTCAAGATATTGTGTGGGAGTGACTTGCCTGTCAATTACATTGGAAACTGTTGTTTCCCTTCAGCAGGGGGCATCACTATGCAGTACAACAAAGTGGTGGACAGAACATAGCCTTCTACTTGAAGTTACGTGGACCAACCATCAGTCCTACTGTGGAAAAGGCGAATTGGTCCCCAGAATCCTCCCCATCATTTCTCGCTGCAAAGTATTCCTTAATAAGAATGTTCTGAAATAATTAAGGGGAGTAATTTCATGATGTGTGGGAGTGATCTTGCCTAATTCAATTGGTCAAACAGGGGAAGTTACTCTACCATCAGGTCAATCCCCAGCTCTCGCCTTGTGTGTTTGAGTAGACTAACATCACTTAGAACACCGTGCGTCATTCTAAAATTGATGTCATTTATATTTTTACGTCACATGTTGCAAGTTCTCTCAGTTTCGGGATATACTTACTGGCCGTCCCTCATTTTTCTTAAAAAAATATTTGCAAGTCGCTGACTCGCACCCTGCGGTTTCAAGCTTTGATGCCATGGTTGCTATGGTTTTGACCGAGTAAGTCGAGGTAATCAAATCTAATTTTCTTAAAGTGCTCTCCCCTATTTTTTTCAGAAAATCGTCCGTTAATTCACTTGTGTCTGTTACTGTTATCTTGCATACAGGTCCAACCTGTTGGGTACTCACTTCACGCTGTTTGACAACGGAGATAACCCCAAGAAGAAATCTGAGGGGGCGCGACAGGAGCTAGTGGCTGTAGCCTATGTGAGTCTTTCTTTGTGTTTTGTTTGTTTTTTGTTGCTGTCCCATCTTCCGGGCCGTACAGTGGCATCGTTGCTCCCACACCCGCTTCTTTCCGAGTCCCAACTTGCAGCCACACTCTCGTTTATCGGATCGCGGAATCGGAAAACCAGCAAGTCCAAGGGAAGCGAATCTACGTTACGGACGTGAGGAGGCAACAACAACAACATGCAGTATTTATACGGCGCTGAATCTTGATAGAAATCAAATCAAAGCGCACACACATGTTAGCGTTCACAACGCATTCAAACAAAAATGCAATACAAAGCGAACACACACGGATGACATAAATGGAATACAGCGGAAACAGACCTAAAGGCAAGAGAGAGAAGAGAAAGAGAGCGGAGCCTCAATGACGGGGGAACAGGTGGGCTTTGAGGTTAGATTTGAAAGCAGAGAGGGTCGGTCGCTGACGGAGGGAAAGAGGAAGTTTGTTCCAAGATGTCGGTCCTGAGACAGCAAAAGAGCGCCGACCAACAGTTGAAAGCTTATACCTAGGGATCTGGAGAGAAAGAGGCGACCAACCGGGGAGACACTGCACTGCTGCTGAGTCACTTTGGTGGAGTTCAGTGGAGCCTGTTGTGAGCTAACATACGCTGGACACCACCAGCTAAACCAAGGTCTATGTGAGTGTGTAGGGTCTGACGACAGGCCTTCACACGCCTGTTATTGCCTCCCTTTGTGTCTCCCTCATACCTTAATATGCTAGGGAATCGCAAGGAACACTAACTATGGAGATCGCATCCTATCCTGTTGTTTAATATTTTATTTCATTGCATGTTTTTTTTATAGTTGTTTATTCGATATTTTCGTTTTCCACAGGACTGGGTGTAAAAAAAGTATGTATACTTATCTCATTACCCTGTATAAATAAAATTTTGTTCGTTCGTTATGTGATTTACCTGTGACTTTGAGACTGCCCTCATCTTTGGAATGTGTTCTTTAAATGTTTGGTGTAATGTGAATTTTGTTTTCTAATTTCCAAACCTTGGAAAATCTTTGAAACTTCAGCGAAATACGAAGTTTTAATTGGGGTTGTGTAGGAACCAAAAGCAAGCAAACTAAGCTAATAAACAATTCAAGTCGATTAATATCTAAGCTCAAAGACAAAACAATTGCTTAACCCTTTCACCGCCAAAGTCGCATTTTAGCACCACAGTGATTTAACACCTATATCACTAAAAAAAAAAGCATCAAATCGGGGTCTATAATCCAAAGACCCTATTGTCTTAGTTTTTGGAATTAAGGATAGACCTTATTTTATATATGTCACAGAAGAATCCCCAATACTGCAGATGGAGTTTGTTCTCTACCCAGGTAAATTTAATGGAAAGTTTTGGCTGAAATATGGCTGGCGATGAAAGGGTTAAAACACACAAAGAAAGAAC
>CM065694.1:52816609-52859109 GCA_017654935.2 Phymorhynchus buccinoides
AAATTTTTGTTGAAGTCAACGACCCTATTTAAAACATCTATTTTTCTGATTTAGTGTTATCTGTGTTCTTCTCATACCCAAAAGAGATTTAAAATCAGAGCTTTTTTTGTGTATTTCAGCTATTCTTAGCTAATTCTTCAGAAACTGAAAGCCTAAGCTCCTCTCAACACTGCTATTTCTGGTTTTCTCAAATATAATCACATAATTTGTGTAGGAGGCCCAAATATTGACTAGTGACTTCTCTTTAAACTCTACAGTTTTGTACACAAAAGGATAAATCTGTGTGCAGGCTTTTTTTGTGAAGGGTGTTGGTTTTTGTTAGAGATATGTACAGATAGGATCAACTTTTTTTCTCTCAGAAGAATGGAGATATTTTATAGATAGGCGAAGAATAGTTTGTGTGAGTTAAATATTTTTGTATCTCTGTCTGTCTGTCCGTCTGTCTGTCTCCTAATTCAGTTGAGAATGGATTTTCACTTATCTTGCAAAATGTATACACGCTCGTATTGTTCTGAATAAAATAACAGGGCATCATCCAAACATTTTTTTTTTAAACAGTGAAAGTAGACAAAAGAGTATAAAATGACTGGACAAAAGACCTGTGTTGATATATCACCACTGAGAGACATTTTCCGCTGTTTTTGAATGTTTAAACAATGTGCTGTACAGGGTCCCCCCCCCCTGTCCCAAGAAAGTCCTGTTTTATTCTGATGTGTACAAAGACTTGTTCAATGCTGTTTAAAGGGACACCCTGACGGATGAATTTTTGCAAGAAACACGTCGAGACCACCTGGAAAACACCCTTTACAGAGATCGCAACACTCACTTTGCTCTGGTTTCCTATAAATCAAATTGGCGATTCCTCCTTATAGGAGGTGCTGGAAGTCAGACTGTCTAATGGCCGCCTGAGTCAGACCAAATCGTTTGCATGAAATTTCCGCAGTACAAGCCTCTTTTTTTTAAAAAGCTATTTTATACAGTTTACCAACAGGAGTTTTGCTCACAACAAAGAAAATAGCTCCTGGTGTTTTTTTTACTGCACTACAAAGAAGAAAAAGCTTCAACCACTCTTGAGTAGCCTCCACCCACCCCATCCAAAATGGCTTCTCTCTCCGGCAACTCTGCCAAGGAGGAATCGCCATTTTGATGGTTTAATTTCTAGGAAACCAGAGCAAAGCGAGCACTCCGATCCTTAAAAAGGCTGTCTTTCTGGTGATCTCAACGTGTTTCTTGCAAAAGAACTCACCCGTCAGGGTGCCCCTTTAAAGAGCATAGAAAGAGAAAAGAAAAAGACATTATGGTGATAGACGAGTTACCACATTATTAAATGCCTGATCGTGTTATGTTCAACTTGCTGGGTTGATCCGTGTGTGTGTACAACAACAAATATATTTGATGTTCTTGACTTTGCTTTGGATTTTGCTTCTGACTGAACAACTTGCCTATGTTATGTTTGACTTAGACTTGACTTATTGTGTACAACTGTGGATATCACTTAGGACTTTGCTTATGATTTATGACTTTGCATATGGCTTGTGACTTCATATGACTTCTGGCCTATGACTTTGTTTATGACTTTACTTTTTTACTCTGCATACCGACTGATTACTTTTGCCTATGACTTTGTTAATGACCTAAGAGGTTATTTTTGTCTGTGGATTTGCTGGAATGGGCTTTAGACTTGTTTAAGTAAGGGTCTTTTCTTTTATTAGTATTACATATCAATGCAAAACATTGCTTAGAACAATTTTGTTATCATTCTTATTATTGTTACAGGTTGTATCGTGAGTTCTATGTCAGCGATTTATCATCATTATACATTATTTGTGTGTATACAAACTATACAACTTTGACTTTCTTTTGATACAAAGATCAATTGTTTTTGGGGTTTTTTAATTGTTTTTTTATGGGGGAGGCGACTGTCATGTGTTGATAATTGAGTCGCTTTGCACATTGGTGTGCTGTAAATTGTTGGTGGAAAGCTAGAGGTATTTATATAAATTTTGAAACTTTTATTTTATTGTCGTTTTTCATTTTTGCATGCATGACTGTTGCTCAAAGTGTCATGTGTGAAATACCATTTGTCGTTTAAAAGAAAGGGGAAAAAACCACACCACAAAAACATAAAGGATGGAAAATCCATATGCAAAAACTTGGATGTTGTCTTTACACGAATGTGTGCGTTGTGTTTGTGTGTGTGCTTTATTTCATGCCTGCGTTTCATTTATAAGCATGGATGGACTTTAATTAAAAATGTCTGAAAGGAATTCTTACGGAGGCTTGCAAACTGAAGGTTTGTCTGGTTGTAGTAAAGTGTGTAATGTGTTGTTTTGAATGCCTTTTGGGGGATCTGATCACAACAGCTGTTGAGTTGATTGTATTGTTTATTTATTTATTTATTTATTGGTAAAAACATACCTGTCTGTCGTTTGCTAGCGTAGCTTGCTGATGTGTTTCTGCTATTCCTGCTTCTATGTCTGTCTGTGCATCTGTCTCCTGTCTTTCTAAGTCTCTGTCTATCTGCCTCTGTCTCTCTCTCTCTTTTTCTCGCTGTCTCTTTCTCTCTCTTTTTCTCTCTCTCTCTCTCTCTCTCTCTCTTTCTCTCTCTCTCTCTCTCTCTCTCTCTCTCTCTCTCTCTCTCTCTCTCTCTCTCTCTCTCTCTCTCTCTCTCTCTCTCTCTCTCTCTCTCTCTCTCTCACTCTTTTTCTTCCTGTCTCTTCCCCTTACCATTTATCTGTCAACCCTCTTCTTGTATTTTCTTCGAATTGTTTTCTGATGTATTGTTATCGATAGCCCATGTTTCCATTTCGAAAAATGTATGTAAATCATGACGACCTATTTGAACTTTGTACAGAATGAAATAAAAATGGACCTCAACATATCATAAATGTACATACTTTATGCCCACCGCTCACACGTCTAAGAGGAACAGGGTTTTTCCTTTATTATCATTGTTGCTGATTTTCTTGAAGTTTCTGAATCTTTGTTTTCTAACTGATGCAACACAATGCGATTGAAGAGAAAGCTGTTTGGACCAAGAGAACAATGAATCAACTTAGTCTTAGCAATACAGTGGAACCTCCCTTATAAGACCTTCACAAATCATCAAAAATGAGGTCCTATAACATAAGGGAGGGGTCTTATAAGGGAGGTAATATTTTAATACTATGTCTCAGAGAAGTAGGTCTTATGTGGGAGGGAGTCTTATAATGGGAGGTCTTATAAGGGAGGTTCCACAATATCTTGAATCAAAGCAGTACTAGTGCAAAGAAACTAGGAAGAGCTGGACATTAGAAAAGAATATTAGACAAAATAAACTAATATCAATCTACCATATTTTACGGACTATAAGGAGCACCTGATTATAAACGCACCCCCAAAATTTAACACAAAATTCAGATTTTGTTACTCTATTTTCTTACTCTATGATCAGTCACATTATAAGGTGCAGGGGTCTCAGTCTGGGAGAAAAACAAATCGCCTTATAGTCTGTAAAATACTGTTGTGCGTATCGCTTTAGTCCAGACTTAAGCATGGACTGACTCCATGCGTTGTTCTCCAAGTTAGTATACTGCTCTGTCTCAGACTTAACTCGCTCGGCACTGGCCGGCTGCTTCCATTTACAACCTTTCAGGACGGGCCATTCGGTTGGCTTCGAAAACACATCACTACACATAAGTTATGTAAATTTAGGGGACGATATTTTCAGAGAAGATTACCAACAACATGCACTAAGCGATCATGAAATATCAGATTCTGTTCCTTCGTCATTTGTCTCCTTTTGACGAAAACAGCTTACACATAGAAAGAAGGAAAATTTCACGTTCTGATCTTTGACCCCCCCCCCCTCCTACAGCCGAAACTAAAAGTAAAGTCTGCAATGATTGGTTGATTTCAAGAGAATAAAGGTCAAAGCAAACTGCAAATAGATTACGATGTGACTCTTAATAGCTGGTTACATGCTACAAATCAAAACATTGATAGGCCGGCTCCGGCTCATTCGTCCCAAATGGTTGTGCATGAGCCGGCTCTGGCTCATTTGTCCCGAGTGTGTTAAGTTTAGTCTGATACTATGCATTATGCTCTGGGTCTGTGCTTGTAGCCAAGCACACAAAGTTTTGTATGTTTGAATGAGCTCAGCATGTTGGCGAGTTTGAGTCAGATGTAATGTGTTGTTGTTGTACCCTGGCTTAAAGACTCCAGGGATCATCCCAACAGCCAAAGGGTGTAACCGTTTTTGATTACCCCGCCACATGGGCAGCCACACTCCAATTTCGGAGGATTTGGGACTGATGATGTTATGCTAGGAGCTTGCCATGGCTAAAGGCAATCCCTGTGCACATAACTATGCAGAACATAACAACATTTTGATGTAGCCTTGGTGTTCTAGCTTATGTCAATTGGTCTGACGCAGCCTTTCGCCAAGGCAGGTTTGAGTCAGATAGTTATATTTCTTAAACTTGTGTGTGTGTGCATGTGTGTGGTTTTGAAAGTGTCTTACGTTAGCAAGAAAGATAGAACTTCAAGAATATCACAGAAGGCAAAACCTAATGCAAAGGTAATGTTTCGTGCTGATTTTTTAAGCACAGATTTCTTGATTTGTTGGACTTCTACATGCTGTTGCTTTTTTCTGTGCTGTCAGTTTTGCTCTTAAAAACGACGTATTTGATGGTGATGATGTTAATAGCGTGTCAGAAAGACTGATTTGTGATATATGTATGTATCTTTGTTTATGTGTGCACATGTGTGTGTGTCTCTGTGTCTGTGTGTGTGTGTCTGAGACAAAATGTTTTGATACGGATGTATAAGTGATTTCTAGCAAAATCAAAATGTAGGATAGCCAAAAGAAGCCAATTCTAAAGCTGAAGAAGTGGTTTTTTTTTAGCATATTGCTTTCCTGTCTCTTTCAACTCTATATATTTGAACATTCTCTCTCTCTCTCTCTCTCTTCTCTCTCTCTCTCTCTCTCTCTCTCTCTCTTCTCTCTCTCTCTCTCTCTCTCTCTCTCTCTCTCTCTCTCTCTCTCTCTCTCTCTCTCTCTCTCTCTCTCTCTCTCTCTCTCTCTCTCTCTCTCTCTCTCTCTCTCTCTCTCTCTCTCTCTCTCTCTCTCTCTCTCTCTCTCTCTCTCTCTCTCTCTCTCTCTCTCTCCATCTCTCTCTCTCTTATTGTTTTTACCCTTTTTTTTTAGAACTGAAATATCCCCTGTGGGGATACCGGGGGGGGGGGGGCTTTTGTATAAATAGTTCCCCCACCTTCTGGAAGTTATGTGCTTGTAACGTCCTCTAATCTTGGACTCTGCCTTTTCTCTTTGCTTACTGTCATCTACTACCTTTCTGCATTACCGGTCCATTCTCCTGCCTTTTATTTTTTCAAGAAACACTTTCAAAAAGATTTCCTCCAGCCGAAGTCGGACTTGCTGGGCCTAACTATTTCTTAGTTGCATAACGGCAGCATGACGCATCAGCGCTCATAACTGACAGGAAACTATCTGAGCGACCGAAGAAGAAGAAGAAGAACTGATATTTTAACAAATGTGTAGCTCATTTGAAAAGTTATGAAGAGAACTACTAGTTGCTCATTGTTATTGCAAACGCTTTAGTATCCATTCTTCAAATCAGGAGAGATACATGGGATTGTTGTTGTCAAAACAGCGACACGACCGCACAAAAACAAAAGGGATTGAGTGTGCCAGACGATTTTAATTATGTGGCACATTTGATTTTTGGTCTCTTTTTGTTGTTACATCCGTCCATATGCTTATGTGCCAGTGGTTGTGATATACTGAATGATTAGTATTTATAGAACTTTTCCTCTTTCTCTGTCTCTGTCTCTCTCTCTCTCTCTCTCTCTCTCTCTCTCTCTCTCTCTCTCTCTCCATATCTATTTTGTCTGTTTTGGTTTATATTTGGTTTCAAATTCATATAATAATATATGCACAAATGTCTCTTTCTATATATATATATATATATATAAACGATCAAAAATTGAAGAAGAAAAAACAAACACACCATTAAACTTTCCTCTTAATTATATATATAATTTGCTTTGATAAAACGTTCTTGGTATCCAATGTATGTTTTGTGAAACTAAGAAACAAACTCAATTACTTTAACTTTATGATTTGTGTTCTGAAAAGAAGAAAAAAAAATGTGCTGATTTACTTTTTCTCCCAATGGGGGAGATAGACAATGCCTATGCAATTATTGAGACAGCTGTTTTGTCTTCGTGAAAGACTCTTCAGTCTGCATGTCGGCCTGCAAAGTTGTCCACAGTGAATGTTCAAGCTGAGCCAGAAAACTTTCTACAGGAGAAAGGTTGTCCTCTTAGCATATATAGTTTGCTTTGATAAAACTTTTCTGTGTCCAATGTCTTTGGCTATTCACTGAGATTTTTCTTTCATACTATATATATATATATATATTTGAACATATATATATTGTTGCTGTTTGTTCACCAACATTTATGTGTTTTCCCTTTTTAGCTATGGGGGAAAGAGGGGGGAGGGAAGTGGTGGGGTATCAAGATAGGGGGGGGGTTGTAGAAAAAAGGATGGAGTGATTATTAAAAAGATGGTGGCTTCATATTATAAATAGTCTAGTATTGTATGTGCCCTAACATTATAATTTCTATTATTAAAATTTCTTTATATAAAAAAAATGAAAATCGTTGTGTGCTTTTTGTTTAATTGTTAACCCCTTGACTGCCAGAGAAAATTAAAGAAAAAATTGTTGTCAAATCATGCCATGAAAAAGACAACTGATAGAACCAATCTGGCAAAATGGTCTGGGGATATAACTCTCTTGACTGTGTTAGAGCAAAAACCAGCATATCAGGGTTATTCCTCTTCATCGGATGACATCATCAGTGATGTCATCAGGTCAGTATGTGATATGTTGGTGGCAGTCAAGGGGTTAAGGGATATTGCTTCTTTTTTTTAGTCAGATAATTCAGGCTAGTTGCTGAAAGCGTTTTGATGTTGATTCTAAAAACGGTGCAGTATAGGCTTTATTAATCTCTCTTCCAATGTCCTATAGGATTTAATAGGACTTTTGGAAGAGCTTCTAAGTTAGCATGATGCTAAGTCTCATGCTATCTCAACGTGAATACAGGCCCAGAGCTTTTATCACTGTTATACCTTGTATTTCATTAAAGGCATTTTTTTAATTTCTGAGTTATTTTACACCTCCACTCTTCTATCTCAGACTCCGGTAGGGTTGTTGATATGTACTTAAATAAACAAAACCATACCCCGGTAATTGTGCGCATGTGTATGGCTTGTTTTTGCATGGTTTATATTGCACAACCATAGAGGTGAATAATATTTTTCAATGCTATCTTTTGTTTTAATTCAGCAGAGATCTTCATTTATGCATAAGATGCTGTTTTCGCTTTGAGTTCTTCAACATTTAAAATTTGAAATTACGGATATATATGCAGCATCCAGTTCAAATGAATTAATTATGTTTTATCTCATTTTTCTTCATATCATTACAACTTTTATAAATATGAAGATTTAAGAATGTGTCCATATTTTGAATGAGTTGCTTGAATTGTTTTGTAAGTTTGACCAAGTGTTTTGTGATGTACAGTAAGTCTTTGTGAAAAGTATATACCAACCTTGTGGTAAAAAAAAAAAAGTGATCACATATCTTTTGCAAAATAGAATGCATAGAAAATGTTTCGCTATCACTTTCAGATTAATTGATTTATAACTTTGCCATATTCTCATAGTACATTATTTCTGTCTAAAAGGGGGGGGGGGGGAAGATGTCAAGTCCTGGATGACCTCCAATAAATTAAAACTCAACGAAGATAAGACTGAGGCAATGATTGTTTCCACTCAGAGAACTTCCACCTCTGTTCAGTTTCCTGACTCTCTTGTCATTGGCGATGCTACCGTCCCTTTCTGTCAATCAGCTAAAAACCTTGGTGTAACCCTCGATTGTCAACTAACTATGATCACTCATGTCATGACTCTGATTCGTAATGTGAATTTGAACTCCGTCATATTAGTGCCATTCGTCACTATCTCACAGTTGAAGCCACCAAGACTCTAGTATCAGCTTTTGTACTGTCTCACATCGATTATTGCAATTCCCTACTTGTAGGCTGTCCTCAAACCCTCCTCAACAAACTTCAGAAAGTTCAGAACAATGCAGATCGGTTGATCCTTAAAGTCCCTCGTACAGACCACATCAAACCCCACCTCAAGACCTTACACTGGCTTCCAGTCGAGGCAAGAATAAAGTATAAAATTGCTTGCCTCTGTTTCAATGCTGTCCATTCATCTAGTCCTGCCTACCTCTCTGATCTCGTTCACCTGTACTCACCCTCCAGGTCTCTCCGTTCCTCTTCTGACAAACTTATGCTTTCTATTCCTCATACAAACACTAAGACAAATGGTGAACGTTCATTTTCTTTCAGCACCCCTTCTGTCTGGAACACCCTACCATATGAACTTCGTTCTGCTAAATCTTTCCAGTCTTTCAAAACCACTCTTAAAACTCACCTCTTCCGGCAATACCTCTTATTTCTTCCTTGTCCTGTTTCCTGCCTTAAAATGATGTCCCCCACATTGTGGGTGGGTGGGTGTGCGCGCGTATGTGGGTGTGGGTGTGTGCGTGTGCGTGCGTGTGTGTTGTGGCTGTGTGCATGTTTGTAATAGTTGATATTGTAGTAGCTGATTTATGTATTTATTTAAACAATTGTGAAGCGCCGTGAGCTCAAGAGAGAAAGGGCGCTCTATAAATGTTATTTATTATTATTATTAAGATAAGCAAAATGAGGGGTAGCAAGGATAAGCTAGAGCTGGGGGCACTTGGACACTTAGATATTATATTAATTTCTTTCAGTTTTGTTGTGGGGTGTTTTTTCAAATTGAGGGCATCAAATGCAATGAAATATAACAAGTCACAGCCAAGAAATAAGAATTAAGAAGTTTGTAATATAATAATAATAATAATAATAATAATGGTTATTTATAGAGCGCTTAACTCCCTTTGCAGGGTGCTCAAAGCGCTGGACAAACACTAACATACAGATAAACACCAAGCCAAGAATAATCAACATGAAGACAAGTATCAATGAATATAAACATTAAAAATAAGTGAGACTGTTCATACAAAATGCATGTATTAATCTCTCTCGCCCTCCCTCCCCCCCCCTCCGTTGGTCCAAAGTTTAATGTGACTTTTGAAAAAGGGGTTACCAGCATTAATAATAATATACATAATCATGCCATTTCTGTTCTTGTTGTTTGGGTATGAGGTGTGAGACTGGGCAATTGGGGTTTCTTTTCAGTGTATCTTTAAAACCATTACTGGAACCACATTTGTGCGAAAATGTTTTGTGTGTGTATGAACATTCAGTGAAACATTTTTCAGTCAGACAATGCCGTCCTTATGTTTTAAAACTTTTTTTGTTTCTGAAAACAAACGTAAAACATGCATGCTTTATTGTTTAGCAGTGGAAGGATTTTTTCTTCTTTTTTTTGTATCCGTCCGTCTTTACAGCGGTTGAAGAGTGGTTGGCTTTTAGATGTTGGTTGGTTGGTTGGTTGGTTGGTTGGTTGTATTCCTATTTCTATTCAAATGGGAGTGCATTGCAGTTTGAACAATGTCCTTGGCATTTCTCTGTCTGTTTCTGTGTGTGTGAGTGTGAGTCTGTATGTGTGTGTGTGTGTGTGTGTGTGTGTAAACAAAACAAAATATTCTACTCTGATGTATGTGTGTGTGTGTGTGTGTGTGTATGTATGCGCGCGCACGTGCATGTGTAAACCAACCAAGCAAAAAAAAAGTTGGACTCTGAGAAAACGGTCTAGAGATATATCTTTCCTGTCTTGTTTAAACAAAAAAACATCACTCCAGGGCTATGACATCAAAAGTTATGACATCTATGACCAACACTGTTCCTCAACAGAGCAGTAAAGAGGTTAGAGATTTAATCAGTTGGTGGTAGAGGGGAGGCTTGGTTGGATGAAGTGAAAAGGAAACTCACTGTTTACAGAGAGTCTGTTAATATGGCTTGCTATGCTGTTATTTTTTGGAACAGGTGGAAAGGAAGGCTGGTGGATTGGTGTGTTGGGTGATGCCAAGAGAGAATGGGAGTTTTTGTCATATAGTTACAACACCGTTCACATGCTGTTGTGGAAATGAATAAAGCAAGAAATTATTACAAAGATTGTTGTGTAATATGGAATGTGTGTTTGTGTGTGTGTGTGTGTGAGAGAGAGAGAGAGAGAGAGAGATCAAGAGAGAGATTGTGTGTGTGTGTGTGTGTGTGCTTCTTGCACAGAACTGATAGTTTAGGAAAAGTTGCTAATAGCACATAACTTCCAGATGATGGGGGAACTATAGGTACTGCGCCCAACTCATCCATGCAGCGTCCCTCTTCCTCTATCATCGCTCATCCTCAACATACCCCGCACTATCATGCCTCAAAATCGCTGGATTAGAATGCAGAGGGGTCGCATGACCCTGTGATTTCTATTGATAGGTGACTTGACCCCATGACATTGACTCAATTGCCAATCAGCTAGCGTGTAGTGCATGGGCTTCTGTCTGCACCCCAGACCTCCAGAATAGCATTTGCCTCCTCTGCTATATATGACTTGCTGGCACACACACTGCTATATATGACTTGCTGGCACACACACACACATATATACACATCTGTATTGTTACAAATTCGGGACTTTCCTGGTGTTGCACTGCCTCCGGGCATTGCCTCCAGGATCGTTGCCACCATCTTTATATCTACTAATTATGTCCCATATGTGTCTGTTCCAGACCGGAGGACGTTAAGCAGAATGTCATCAACACACACACACACACACACACACACACACACACACACACACACACACACACACACACACACACACACAGACACACACGTATATAGGCATGTGCGCACATACACACCTATGCACACATACATCACACACACACACACACACACACACGTATATAGGCATGTGCGCACATACACACCTATGCACACATACATCATACACACACACATACAGACACACACGTATATAGGCATGTGCGCACATACACACCTATGCACACATACATCATCCATGCACACACAGAGACACATACTGGAAGCACCCCATTTGCTCGATCACTCCTGCCTTTCCTTGGTGATATAATAAAATGCACAATAACGTATCAGTGTTCTTTGGCGGAATTTTGCACGGTTTCATTGTGTCTCGATCACTGCACTCTTGAATGAAGAGTTCCGGCAGTGAGTCACATGGATGCCTCATGCTTCCATTCAGGGAGCCGGATGACCCCCACCCTCCACAAGTCTCTCCCTGTGGGGATTCCGGGGGTTCTTTTTTATGAATGGTCCTCCCCCACCTTCTGGAAGTTCAGTGCTTGTGAGTACAGCGGGGACATCAGTGAAAACTGATAACTGAACACATGTACCTCACCCGTTATGGCCACAATGGCCTTGGAATGAAGAAGAAAACGGATCAATATTTATTATTAGGGTCTATGGACAAAGGCCTTTAGGCATAATGAATAAGGGAAACAGATCGACCAATAGTCTTTGTCTCACATTCAATAACTCGGTTTTCATCCTCATATAATTATGGAGTTATGCAATTTATAATAAAAACACAAAAACAAAAACTTAGGAATCTGAAGTACTGGATTAGAAAACAGAACAGTGCCTGTGTGCCTATAGTGTGTGCGTGCGTGCGTGCGTGCGTGCGTGCGTGCGTGCGTGCGTCAGTGCGTGCGTGCGTGCGTGCGCGCGCGCACGCACGTGTCTGTGTGCCTGTGCCTGTCTCTGTGTGTGTCGAGTCAAGTCAAGTCAAAATCATCTTTATTGAGAGTTAAAGAATAAGCTGACAAAGCTTTTTTTTCATCCTGCCCTCCTGTGTGTGTCAGTGTGTGTGTTTGCACATGTGTGTTTGTGAGTTTGCACATGCTGTGTGTGGGGGGTGTAGGTGTGTGTTTGTGGGGGTAAGTGTGTGTATTCTTGTTTTAAGGGCCTACGGTCAATCATCTGACCATTCTGGCTCCTTTGTGCGTTTGAGTATGTGTGTTATGTTGGCGTGCGTGTGGGCACACATGCGCAGCTGCTGTGCATTTAAAGCGACTATCTTCAATTTTACCATTGCTTTTTCATAGCTGCTGTAGATATAAGCAAAGCGATTGCTCAATGCAAGGGGAGGTGATTGCGAGGCTATTTTTCGTCTGTTTTGTCAACTTCCTACATTTGTCATCCCACTGTCGTCACCCTCACATGAGCTAAATTCTTTTGGTTTATGTGCTTGTACAGTTGTTAATTCAGAAGGTTATTGACTCCCAGGTTAACACCGTTGAATTTTACACACCATGGCTGGATTCTTCAGCAAGAAACCAACTGTTGAACGTAAGTGTTTTAGTTGTCAAGACAGTTCAGTCAGTTATTTAACCTAGGTGAATTAGATGTTCTTCTTTCATAGACTGATAGAGCAACCACCATCAAGAAAGTGAACACCCGTCTGAGTATGCTCCGCAGGAACCTCCGTTCCTGCCCTGAATCCTGTCGAAAAGCAGTGTACGTCTCGCTTGTATCTAGTTGTAAGGTCCCTCCTTTGAGTACAGCACCACAGTGTGGGATCCTCACACTCAATGTGAAATCGACAAGCTAGAACTAAGGCGTGCAACGCAGGGCAGCGAGATTCGTCAAAGGAGAGTACTGTCCCGCAACCCAAGCTGCATCACAGCCATGACCTTGGTCTTCCACCACTACAGGACAGAAGAAGACAACACCGACCCACATTCCTGTACAACGGGTGTGCCTAATATACGAAAACGGGCGAAAACAGAAGCGAAAGTGCATTTTTGATCGTAAACAAGAACAAAAAATGTTAAGTTTGTCTAAACCCTACCACATTTTGCATAGAGTTGATCTTTAATCGACTGTTGATCCATATTTAGATGTAATTTCCGATCTGCATTTTTTTTTTATAAACCAGCTTCCGCTAGCCATTACTTCCGCCGACTGAACTTTTTTCCACTTCTCACAATTGTACCATACTATTAAATCTTAATGAAACTTGGCAGAAAGGTTCCTTAGACGCTGCCCATGGTGTTAAAATTGACGTATTGACGGTAATGACCCAAGATCAGTTTGATTAGTTTGAATCAGATTCAGTCTCTTATGTTTTCGCTTGTTTTCGTATATTAGGTAGACCGCCGTGTACAACTACTGAACTAGGTCGTTGAAGGATATCTCCCTGGCATCGACACTGAAAAATACCTGACACCAGTAAGAAACAAGTGCCTCATCAGACCAACAAAGCAGAAAAACCAGGAGAGCAAAATAACCTAGTAGAACACCTAGATAGAAACAATAAACGCTGTTTCAATAGCCAGCCTGCAAAGACTTCAGCATTATGATTAAGAAACAGCTTCTTTCCCAGAACCATCCGGGAGTGGCAACAGCCTGACCACCAAGGACAAGGTTGTTTCCGCAAGGTCCATGGAGGATTTTGAGACCCTCCTCCAGCAGGCCCCTGAGTGAAAGGAAATATCCACCCCACCACCCCTCCCCACACACCCGTCCCTTTTCTCCTTGAGCCCTCCCCCATCCCCCACACCACCCCAAACCAATTTTAGTTACCGTATGTTGCTGAGACGTAGCATCATGCTGGCTGCATGCTGAATGTGCACTGGCTGGCCAGGTCATAAACCTAGATTAGGGTGTGCTCTCCCCTTGTTTTCGTTGATGTAATGCCACAAGATAGAGTTGTTCATTTATTTGAATAATCTACTCACGTCTAATCAGTAGGCACTCAAACTTGATTTTGATATGTATGTTGTTGACTTGAAGTTGAACTAGGCATCTCATCTATCTATGCATAGAGGAAGAAATAAGATAGATCTGCAAACTCAGATAAGAAATTAAATAGAAACAATTCTATTGCATTGACAAGTAATCTTTCCTTTTATGCAATGGAACCTCCAGGGCTATTAAGACTTTCTGTCTATTAAGACTCCCCTAACAAGTCTAAGTCTAAGATGTGACCACAAAAAAAAATTTAATCACGATTTTTTCCCTCTTTATATCCAGACTACTGAGTGAGTTTCCACCTCACTATTAAGACCCCTCCCTGTTAATCCAAAATTAATGTTTTTAAATACAGTTATGATTAAGACGACAATGATAGTTCAAAAAGCGCCACAGCTATGCCAATCTGATTGATGAACAAAACCACAATAACAAACAGTCAAAAGATAGGGCACATCAAGAGGCCGCGAGGCCTGGCTGCCCTGAAGATCTGACCTGACCTGACCTGACCTGTTACAACCTTTTTTGGCAGGTTTTTCAATGGGGAGGCTACACTGTACCAATGAGTGCTTTGAAATTAATCCTGCAATGGCGCTGTTCATATATTATACAGTAATACCCATGTATTACATACATGCAGCACACACACGAAATACACACATACACACACACACACACACACACACACACACACACACACACACACACACACACACACACACACACACACACACACACACACACACACACACACACACACACACACACACACACACACACACACACACACACACACACACACACACACACACACACACACACACACACGAAATACACACACACACGAAATACACACACACATGTACACATATATACACACGCACGTAGCGAAAAAGAGAGAGAGAGAGAGTTCAGATATTTTATTTTACAAGGTTAAGAATTTAGGCTGGGCCTAGTCTTCCATTCTGTCCTTGGTTCTAAGCATGCAATACATAACTATAAATGAACATTGAGACACAGGAACATCGCCAACAGAAACAACAAGGAGAGAGAGAGTGAGAGAATCAGACGCATAATAAATGCACACGTACACATACACATTCTGAAGGCTGGTTTGTATTATTTCATTCAACTATGCATGTACATATTGTGATTTGGTTTTTGTTGACGCGGATTTTCTTTCAGAGCAAATCCGACAGAATGATCGAGTTTTGCGGCGTCAGCAAAGAGATCTGGAGAGAGACAGAGGTTCCCTGGATAAAGAGGAAAAGAAACTGGTAAGACTGATTAAATAATGTGGAGTATTAACAACATAATATGTGTGTTAGCATTCTTGCTTATGTGTGTACATTTGTCACTTTGTGCATGCATGCTTGATTGTATCTGTGTGTGATAACTGATATCGTCTTCTTCTTCGATCACTCAGACATCTTCCTGTCAATTATGAGCGCAGATGCGTCATGCTGCCGTTATGCGCCTAACTAAGAAATAATTAGGCCCGGCAAGTCCGACTTCAGCTGGAGGAAATGTTTTTGAAAAGTGTTTTGTGAAAAAAACGCAGGAGAATGGACAGAAAGATAGTATTAGTAGATGACAGTAA
Organism: Phymorhynchus buccinoides; assembly: GCA_017654935.2. NCBI lineage: Eukaryota > Metazoa > Mollusca > Gastropoda > Neogastropoda > Raphitomidae > Phymorhynchus > Phymorhynchus buccinoides. Next base: position 52,832,004 of record CM065694.1, read on the forward strand.
GCAAAGGGAAAAGGCAGTCAGAGAGAGTGACAGATTAGAGGACGTTACAAGCACAGAACTTCCAGAAGGTGGGCCAACTATTTATACAAAAGACCCCCCCCCCCCCACCCACCCACCCCGATATCCCTGCGGTTCTGATATGAAATCGTGTGTCCTTGTGTGTGTCTCAAAGCCTGATAGAGACAGTGAGACAGAGAGAGATTGTGACATGTGTGTCTCTCTGTTTAATTATATATGAATGATTGAGTGTGTGGTGTGCATGTGTATATATGTGTCTGCGCGTCCACGTGCATGTGTGCACACACTTGCGTAAACTAATAAATTATTCACGATTCATTGATTGTGTACTTGAGTTGTTCATGCCCTAGCTAATTATTTACTCAAAGTACAGTATCTATCATTATCAACACTCAATGCATGCTTTCAACAAGAGTTATTGTTATTGCTGATCAGAATAAAAACATTAACTCACTCGGCACTGGCCAGTTGTTTCCCCTTACAACCATGTAGGACTAGGTTCGAAAACACATCACCACAAGAAAGTTGTGAAAAGTTATGGACTGATATTTTCAGATAAGATTAGTAACACCATGCACTAAACGATCGTAAAATATCATTGTTTGTCTCCTGTTGACGAAAACAGCTAACACATAGAAAGAAAGAAAATTTCACATTCCGATCTTTGACCCCCGTCTAGAGCCAGACATGAATGTAACCTCTGCAATGATATCTGGTTGATTTCAAAAGAGGCAAGGTTAAAGCAAACTGAAAGTAGGCTATGACGTTGCACTTGAAAGCTGGTTGCACACCAGAAATCAGAACCTCTTGAAAACTCATGAGCCTGATCCGGCTCATTCGTCCTAAATGGTTACAAGTGTGAGCCATGAGCCTGATCCGGCTCATTTGCCCTAAATGGTTACAAGTGTGAGCCATGAGCCGGATCCAGCTCATTCGTCCCAAGTGAGTTAATGTGGGTGCATTAAACTATGACATTTCTAGTAGTATGCAGTACTAATGGTTTGAAATGAGCTGTAGAGGCGATCCACTTTAGCTGTGTATAAATATATGACACATGTGGACAGTGTTTGAAGATCGGTGCTGCTCCAACAGTTTTGACTGTTTCAGTTTGGTATCTCTCCTACCACACTGCGTGACTTTTATTTTACTCTGGTCATCTCTATCACACTCAATGACTTACTTTCTGTTTTGTTGCGTGTGTTGCAGGAGATGGAGATCAAGAAAGCTGCAAAGCAAGGCAACAAGCAGGTGACTGTGAAAGATAGTGAACCTGAGATATAGGTAGACCTGTGAATGTGTCATTATTGCAGGATCTACATGTGTGTTTGGTTGCTATCATTTTACCAAAGAACATAGAGAAATGGGCAACATTTGTATGATGCTTGAAGACAAACACTCAAGACTCAGTGAAAAATTAAATTGATTGCACATTATGTTCTTTGTGTGTGTTTGATTTTGGGGGAATTGTTTTTTCTTGTTGCCTTTTCTTTTGCTCAATTATCGAGTATAAAAGATGTATTTTTGTACTTACACAGTCTGTCATTCACCAAATATTTGTCATGAAATATTTCAGGAGCACGCTATAAGCGCTAGCTTGTTGATGCTCTCTTTTGCTTTCTGTAATATGTGTTGTTTGGAAATATTAAAGATTTGTTTAAACTCGGTGAGTAAACAAAACTATTCAGGTGTTGAATATACACTTATCACAAGCATATAATTTCTAAAAGCTTAAAAGTTAAGGCCATTTTGATAACCAAACCTACCGGTTCTGGTGGAAATTTCAGCTTCTGTATTCTGTACCCTTTCAACGTCAGCCATTGTTCAGCCAAAACTTTCCATTAAACTTTACCTGGGTAGAAAAAAGATTTTGTCTACAACATTGGTGATTTATTTGTGGCATGCATAAAATAGGGCCTGTTCCTACCTCCCAAAATTAAGAACACTAGCGCAACGCCTAGTACTGGCAATGCACCGTACTGGTAACGCCTAGTAACGGTAACACCAAGTACTGGTAATGCTGAGTACAGCAAATTTGAAGCGATTCGGTTAAGAAACGGCGGAGTTAAGGCCCTGTTTCCTGTTGGCACTGCTCTGAGAGTGACCCGCTCTCCCGATTCTCTTCAAATTTGCTGCCAGGCTTTGAATTTGAGGCGATTCGGTTACGAAACAGCGGAGTTAATCGTGAAAAGGTGAAGCAGCATATAGCGCTCACGTTTCTGAACCGATTCGCTTCCGGTTTGGTACACGGATAGTCACCGTCCCCGGTCATCTTCCTGCCAAATGCGAAGGCAATCGGTCCAGAAACACCGGAGATACGGGCGCCGAGAGGCCGGCGGATGCGAGTTTTGCGCATTTGCCGAACCGCGCAAATGACACGGCCGCCTCGGTTGCCGTTGCCATCGCCCCGTTAGGGCTCACAGCAAATTTGAAGCGATTCGGTCGAAAAATGGTTATAAGGCCCGTTTTGTGTTTCAGACAGACACACGGACACTTGTTTTTTTACTATATGATAACAGACCCTCATTTGATGCCTTTCAGTGACATGGGTGTTCAATCATTGTGGTGCCAAGAGGCGACAGTGGCGATGAAAGGGTTATGGTCACTGGATACTAGACCCTCATTTGATGCCTTTCAGTGACATGGGTGTTCAATCATTGTGGTGCCAAGAGGCGACAGTGGCGATGAAAGGGTTAAGGTCACTGGATACCAGACCCTCATTTGATGCCTTTCAGTGACATGGGTGTTCAATCATTGTGGTGCCAAGAGGCGACAGTGGCGATGAAAGGGTTAATGGTCACTGGATACCAGACCCTCATTTGATGCCTTTCAGTGACATGGGTGTTCAATCATTGTGGTGCCAAGAGGCGACAGTGGCGATGAAAGGGTTAAGGTCACTGGATACCAGACCCTCATTTGATGCCTTTCAGTGACATGGGTGTTCAATCATTGTGGTGCCAAGAGGCGACAGTGGCGATGAAAGGGTTATGGTCACTGGATACTAGATCCTCATTTGATGCCTTTCAGTGACATGGGTGTTCAATCATTGTGGTGCCAAGAGGCGACAGTGGCGATGAAAGGGTTATGGTCACTGGATACCAGACCCTCATTTGATGCCTTTCAGTGACATGGGTGTTCAATCATTGTGGTGCCAAGAGGCGACAGTGGCCATGAAAGGGTTAAGGTCACTGGATACCAGACCCTCATTTGATGCCTTTCAGTGACATGGGTGTTCAATCATTGTGGTGCCAAGAGGCGACAGTGGCGATGAAAGGGTTAAGAAAAGAAAAGTGAATCGTTTTACTTTCTTTTCTTATGTATGGCTGTTGAGTGCTTTTTGCCCACATTGTATGCTAATGCTGTCTTTCATCGCACATTATGCACACATGCGCACGCACGCACTCACACACACATACACACACACACATGCGCGCGGACAGACAGGCAGACACACATGTATATATACCTCAAAGCTAAATCAAACAACAACAAAAGAGGGGGGGTGAGGGGGGTAGTGGGCGTGGTGATACAGTTATCTTAATTATGTGTTTAGAGATAATATACCTCTGCGGTAGATCACTATATGCAAAGAAGTGGAGGTTAAAAGGAAATAAATACCAAGAAACAGTTTGTTGTTGTCGTCGTACCCTGGCTTAAAGACTCCAGGGATCAATCATCCCAACAGCCGAAGCACTCGAACACTATAGTACAAATGCACCAGCTAGGGATGAGAACATTATTTGTGTGACCGTGTGTTTTTTTATTACCCCACCACGTGGGCAGCCACACTCCCGACTTGACTTTAGAGGAAAAGAAACAGTTTAATTAACCCTTTCACCGCCAAAGTCGCATTTTAGCACCGCAGTGATTTAACACCTATGTAACTAAAAGGCATCAAATTGGGGTCTATTATCCAAAGACCCTATTGTCTTAGTTTTGGGAAGTAAGGATAGACCTTATTTTATATTACAGTGGAACCTCCCTTATAAGACCTCCCATTATAAGACTTACTCCCACATAAGACCTACTTCTCTGAGACATTGCCCTTCTTTGTAAGTGTTAAAATTACCACCCTTATAAGACCCCTCCCTTATTAGACCTCATTTTGGATGATTTTTGAAGGTCTTATAAGACATGTATGTCACAGAAGAATCCCCAATACTGCAGATGGATTTTGTTCTTTACCCAGGTAAATTTAATGGACATTTTTGGCTGAAATATGGCTGGCAGTGAAAGGGTTAATTAAGGAAGAAAGCAGTGAGTCTCATGATTAATCTGTGCCCTGTTGCAGGCGGCTACCATTCTGGCCAAACAACTGGTGGCTCTGCGGAAGCAGAAGACCAAGAGCTACTCCGCGGGATCCAAAATACAGGCCATCGGCAACCAGCAGAAGGTAACCTGAGTAAAAACTAGGCGTAGAGTGGCACAGTGGTAACACATTCGCTTCTTGTCAAGTAAACCCGAATTCAAACCTGGGTACAGGGGATCTCACTTTGCACTAGGCCTTATGGTCTGAACGTGGAGTCTTTTGGAAGATAAACTGAGGTCCCGTGTGCCGATGCACTTAGCATATATGTTAAACCCAGTGGCAACAAAAAGTTGTCATTTGGTCAAAATGTCCCCCGCCCCCTCTTCCTTCCTCATCAGTCACACAAACATCGCTTGCACACACAAAAACAAATGGGTGGTGCGCCTCTGGCAGCGATGCGCCTCTGGCAGGTGGGAACAACACGAATTTCACAGGGACGCCTCTGTGACTATGAAGTACCTAATACCTAATACATACTAAAACCAATCTTGGTATAGACTAATACATGGTTCGTGGGGTCCTTTCAGGTGCTTTAAAGTGCTGTGAAATTGATCGGTCATCAAAAGGCCTGTTAAGTCCTTTATATCAGCAAGGAGGTCCTTTCAAATCAGTCAAAGGTCCTTTTAAAATTGGTGCGGTCAGTTTAAATCCTTTAATCGGGCAAAAAAACAAAACTAAGTACCTTGTCATAAGAAATGAACTCAAAAAAATATATTAAATGAAATAAAATTTGCCAAAAATCGATCGCCTTCGTATCTTTCGAGCAGACGATCTAATTTTAATAGTCACTGTAAATCCGGTCACGTGCGCGAGATTCGGCGAGATATCTTATGCGCCATGTTGAAATTCTTCCCATATGTGGCTGCTTCAGTGCTTGTTTTTAAGTAAAAAGTGTAAAAATGCCTGGAAAGTGTTCGTTTTCAGGATCGTTGGCTGAGAGGACATTTATAAGGACTGGGTCCGAAAAGTGATGGACAACAAACATGCAGTTCGTTGTGCATATTGTGAAAAAACCATCAACATCTTGTCAATGGGAGAGTCGGTGCTGAAACAACACGCAAAGACTGAAAATCACAAGAAAGCTGAAAGAAGGCACAAGGCGGAATCGAGGTGCAATGTGACCGACTTTTTTTGCAAGTAGCAGAAATACTACTGTAACAACAAATGAATCTGCTCAGCCAAAAAAAAAAAAAAAAAAAATCTGCTCAGCCACAATCGCCGGCGTCTGGCTGGCTCTGCGCCCACACGTCTGCAAGTACAACTACAAACAAGGTTTAAATAGGTCCTTTAAAAAATTTTGCTGGTCCTTTAAAGGTCCTTTTAAGGTCCTTTTTTGGCACTCTTCCAAGTCCCCACGAACCATGTAATAGAGCAAGGGGTGAAAGGACAAAATATGTCATGCAACTCAACCCCCTTTACTGCCAAAATAATATTTGAGAAATGATCGATTTTCTTATTATAAAATTGAAAAGAGACCTGTAATTTGTAAAGGTCTTTGTACACGTGAACATTTTTCACTCTTTCACCATGGCAACACAGTGATAATCTTATGACTGGCCTGTTGCTTTGTTGCCTTGGTGAAAGAGTGAAAATTGTTCATGTGTACAGGGAGACCTTTAGACTCAATCTGAGAGAAAGAAAATGGTCTGGAGATGTATATACCTTCCCTGCCTTGTCCAAACCCAAAACCAGCATTCCAGGACAATGACATCATCAGTGACATCACAAAGGTAGTAGTAGACAGGGTGCAGGCAGTGAAGAGGTTAAGTTAAAGCTGAAAAAGAAAAGTGAAATATGAGAGAGATTGAAGTTTTCCTCAGAGATTGAAATGTTCCTTCAAATACGTACAACGTGGCATTTGCGCTACACCTGCTCTTGATGCTGGTGCATGTACTGCAGCTCAAAGGATCAGTTGGCCTTTGGGGACCTTCACCAACGACAGATGTCTTCACGTCCTTATCGCCGTGAGAGTGGGGATGTACCCTGGGCAAGTCATTTCCGCAGTGACTAAATTCTAGCCCAGCCCTCCAGAAATTCTGAGCATGCCCAAGCCCCTCCAGTAAAATCTTATGTGTGTGTGTCTGCGTGTGCGTGCGCACGAGTGTGTGGAACCTGATTACTGCAGGGTTTTTTATACATTTTTCTGTGTGTGTATGTGTTTGAAATCTGATTATTTCTTTGATTATTGCAGGGTTTTTTATACATTTTTCTGTGTGTGTATGTGTTTGAAATCTGATTATTTCTTTGATTATTGCAGTTGTTTTATACATTTTTCTGTGTGTGTATGTGTGAAATCTGATTATTTCTTTGATTATTGCGTTTTTTATACATTTTTCTGTGTGTGTATGTGTTTGAAATCTGATTGTTTGATTATTGCAGTTGATTTTTTCTGTGTGTGTATGTGTTTGAAATCTGATTATTTCTTTGATTATTGCAGGGTTTTTTATACATTTTTCTGTGTGTGTATGTGTTTGAAATCTGATTATTTCTTTGATTATTGCAGTTGTTTTAACTCATTCAAGTCGTTCCGGCCATATATGTTCAGAATTAATAGATAGCTGTCAATTTTATGCATTTGCTTCAAGGGAAGTAAATCTGTATGCACACCATACCTTGGTCACTTCTAAACTCGCTTCACTCCCTTATGCCACAATTTTGCCTCTGACTTTGCTTTTGTAGTGGTTCGTTGTGGGGGAACCAATCAGTGTAGAGTTTTTCTATATAAAGTCTATACATATGTATATTTAAAAAAATCTGATCTACCACTTCCCTATGTCTAAACCTGAAGTAAAAACCTGCAATCTTCTTTCATTTCTCCTTTTGTTTACGTATGTTTTGTTTGTGTGCATGGCTGGAGTGATTTGTGAGGTTGTTTTAATAATTCAAAATCGTTGCGATGCGAATGAGTTAATACATTTTTCTGTGTGTGTGTGTGACAGATGATGAACTCCAACATGAAGATGGCCAAGGCCATGGGAACCACCACTAAGGTCAGTAAGAGGAAATCAAGGGTTATTCTACTTATGCCAGAAAATACTAACATTTCTTCATCATGGATGCTCCTGCTTTCAGGATGTCCTGAAATGCAGGATTTTTTTTTTTGCCTGGAGCCAGCGTTGCCGGATTATGAGAATTTGAGAAGCAACAAATTTCCTATTTATAAACATTTTGTCGGTTTCTCGCATACATGTGTAGAATATAAAAGAAATTAATACAGATAAACTTTTACATGCCTTACCAGGAACTTTATGTTTTTAGGGTTGTTAAGTCAAGTTGTTAACTGGGCGGCCTCTGGACCCCTGCCTTGCAGGATTTTTCTAATTTCCCAGGAGCACCGATGCTTCATGGATTAAAGCCAGAAGGTATAGGGTGACTAAAGTAAAATGCAACCCCCAAAATCGTTAATAAAGCTATCATTCTGCTTTTTCAGGTTTACCAAGAATATTCAATGCTTAGAAGGTTGCAACAGTTTGTTTTTCCAAGATGCCTCGGAGAAGTCCAGAAAATAACATTTCCATGGTAACCCATTTTTTAGAAAAGTCTTTTTGACGGGTAAAAACACTTTCGCAGAAAATGTCATTTGTCGACAAATTGTCTGTTTCTCGAAAACAATTGGCTTGTTTGCCCTGAAGATTGAAATGCAGGACAGTAGAGTCTGTCCTGACTTTTTTTTATGGCCTAAATGTGAATGAAAAAGTTGTTCACATACCGTAGAAACTGAAATTGCAAACAAAGTCGTTGAAATTGCGAAAGTGTTTCTTGCCCTCAAAAGGGGCTTCTTCTGAAAATGGGGTACCATGGAAACTGTTAATTTCTAGAGCACGCAAACAGATATTGGAAAAAAAACAATTGTTGCGATCTTTCATGCATTAGCAGTGATGTTCCAAGGATCGAAAACTGATAGGACAAACTGTCCTGAGACGAGAGAAATCAATAGGACAATTTCCTGGCTCTTGCAGAAATCAATAAGACAAAGCGTACCAGTGTTAAAAGAATAATCAGACATTTGTCCTGACAGGGGAGAACACAATAGGACATTTTAGATTTTAATAAGTCAATGTCCTATGACCGGGTCCTCAGGACATCACTGCATTAGATCTTCTTTACAAACACAAAAAATCAAAATGATATCTTGTAAAGTAAATTGTTTTATCGCCAATTTAGTGGGTTGCATTTTCTATGAGACACCCTGTACCAACGTTCCTTCCTTTTGGGATGGTAACCTCAACAAAATAATGTTGATCTGTTTGCTTGTGCTATGCCCAATCTGTGAAATTGCCTATTTCATGAAATGGGCAAAATGCTTTGCCCAATTTATGAAATGGACAATGTATATCACATTTAATTCACACAGGTATTGATTAAGATTGATTCAATTGTAGCACACTTTTCTACCTTGTATTTGCACCCCTATCCTACCCTCAACTCAACCAGATGCTACGCTGGGGCATGCCTGCCAACATGTTGAATCAAACGTTTTATCAAATTAAGTCTGAATAAAAAATCATTTTAACTCATCTACAGACAAGATATCTCATTCATTTGAACCAATTCTTGATCTATGTATGCTAATGAACGAAAACTATTTTTCATTCATATTGCTTTTCTCAATTGCAAGTTCTAAATTGGCTATTTCATGAACTGTGCAAACCATTTTGCCCATTTCATGAAATGGGCAATTTCATGGATTGGACGTAACATTGCAATTCTCTCCACCACTGTTATTGTGTGCTGTGTTGGGTCATGGTCATATATAGGCAAACCTGGCTCATCCTTTATTTTGGAGGATGAAGTTATAGGTCTGTCTCCCTATGGCTGTTGCCCCATGCCTTGCTAGGCGGTGGTGTCAAAAGCAACTGGCGGAGGGAGTTAATTTATTGAGAGTTTCTTCCCCTTATTCATTTCTAATCGCCTAACATCTTTATCCTTGTTAAATAAATGTTTTCAGTGTTCAGTGTTCACTAATGATGAAGATCATGACGGTGATGATGTTACAGACGATGACACAGATGAACAAGGTACTAAACCCCAAGATGATGGTGATTATGATGTTGATAATAAAAATGATATCACTGATGATGATCATAGCAGTGATGATGATCATGATGATAGTATTGATGATAATGATGACGACGATGTTGCAGACAAGGTGATGAACCCCCAGATGGTGGTGATGATGATGTTGATGATGAAAATGATAACACTGATGATGATGATGATGATGATAGTTTTGATGATGATGATGATGTTACAGGTGATGGTGAAGATGATGTTGAGAGTAAAAACGATAACACTGTTGATGATCGATCATAGCAGTGAAGATGATGATGATGATAGTATTGACGATGATGACGATGTTGCAGACGATGACAGAGATGAACAAGGTAATGGACCCCCAGAAGACGATGCAGGTCATGCAGGAGTTTGAGAAGCAGTCCACCAAGATGGAGATGAGCGAAGAAATGAGTGAGTATATCCCTCTGTCTGTCTGTCTGTCTCTCCTTCTGTTTCTCATGTTTGCATGCGCACGCAATGGAGTTTGTGAAACAGTCCACTAAGATGGAAATGAGCGAAGAAATACTTGCTGTATCTGTCTGCCTGTCTGCCTGTCTGCCTGCCTGTCTGCCTGTCTGCCTGCGATAGAAATGAGCGAAGAAATACTTGCTGTATCTGTCTTTCTGTCTGTCTGCCTGTGATAGAAATGAGCGAAGAAATAATTGCTGTATCTGTCTGTCTGCCTGTCTGCCTGCGATAGAAATGAGCGAAGAAATAATTGCTGTATCTGTCTGTCTGTCTGTCTGTCTGCCTGCGATAGAAATGAGCGAAGAAATACTTGCTGTATCTGTCTGTCTGTCTGCCTGCGATAGAAATGAGCGAAGAAATACTTGCTGTATCTGTCTGTCTGTCTGTCTGTCTGTCTGCCTGCGATAGAAATGAGCGAAGAAATACTTGCTGTATCTCTCTGCCTCTCTGCCTCTCTCATTTATGCACACACACATAGTCACAGTCACAGACACTCTCTAGGAACGCCAGAAATGAAAGCTAAATTTGTGTAAATAATTCTATGTAGTCAACAACACATTTCCTTAGAATGAAAGCTAAATTTTGTTTCAATAATTCTGCACAATCAATCATACATTAGCTTGGAATGAAAGCTAATTTTCATTTCAATAATTCTGCACAATCAATCACACAGCTTGGAATGAAAGCTAATTTTTGTTTCAATAATTCTGCACAATCAATCACACATTCGCTTGGAATGAAAGCTAAAATCTGTATGAATAATTCTGCTAAATCAATCACACTAGCTTGGAATGAAAGCTAAATTTTGTGTGAATAACTGTGCAGTCAACGACACACTGGATGACATTCTGGCGGAGTCAGGGGACGAGGAAGAACAGGACGCCATTGTTAACCAGGTGCTGGACGAGATCGGCATTGAAATCTCCGACAAGGTCAGTAAGAATTATGTGGGTGTTGAAGGAGAGAGAGGGAGAGAGAGAGAAACGTGTTTATTCCTCAAAATATTGTTGAAGTCATTATTCTGTTATTATTCAAGATATTATTCAGTCTTTTTTTAAAAATTATTATTCAATTGGCTGTCTTTTCCCCCCATAAAATTGTCAGAAAGTTTTGTTATAACATGGTATTTTTTATTCCTTTTTTGTGTGTGTACAGTTTGTTAAGTCTACATAAATATTTTACCTTTGTTTTCTCTTGTCTTATGTGTTATTTGTTTAATGATATTCGAATTCCATTGGATTTTCAGCTTTAAAAAACACAATTTTTTTCAATCATTTTTGTTTGTCCATGTGGTCAAAACAATATGCATTTTCTTAGTATCATTTTCACATAAGACTTATATTTTTGTGAATTTGAGATGCCGTATTTTACTATCAGGCACTTTTTTTAATTTTTAGATTGAGCCCTTGCACCTTATAATATGACTAATTATATTGTTAGAAAGTATTCTAACAAAATCTGAATTTTGTATACAATTTGGGGTGGGGTGGGGTGTGTGCTTATAGTGATAGTCTGAAAACTACGTACGGCACATGTTTCATTTTGTTGTCTTAGTCAGGGATCCTGATTTTTTCCTCTGTCAAGGGGTGGTAAGCGCACCCCATGTCTATGTTTTTAAGGGGTATTTTCACCCCCAGTTTCTAACTTTATAAGCTCAAGACGAAAACATGTGAGAAACCTCACCCCACTTTCTGTGTGCGCATGCACGCACACACAAACACACACTTATACACAAACACATGCGCACCCAAACACACATTCCTCCCTTCTGTCTCCAGGGACTACTAAGACATAACGACCGTGTTAACGCACGAATCATCATTGTAATGCATTTTCTCACCCCCCTACTTGAGATTTTAAAGGGTAAGGCCGGGTTCACATTAGACGCGTAAGTTCCGTACGGAAAGCCCTAAATAAGTGGAAGAAAGAAGGATAAAAGTTAACGCATATAGGGGAAATTCGGACACGTGCGCAAATCTTTTCCCTTCTTTGTTTCACTTATTTATGGATTGCGCACGGGTTTCCGCATGGAATATCCGCTTATGTGTGTACACGGCCTAAAGCTCACGCATGGTTTTGAGATTCTATGGGGTGATTTGAGAGGTCTAGTGGCATAAATACACACAATCTCTACACATTTTCAGGAGCCCTGCTTAGTGCAATGTTACTGTGTTGTGTGACAACAGATGGTGAGCGCCCCATCGGCAGTGCGGGGGAAGGTGGGGGAGACGTCCAAGTCAGGAATCACCGACAGCGCCATCGAGCAGCAGCTGGCCGCGCTCAAGGACTTGTGAAGAAGTGCACAAAAGAAAACGCACAGATGCTGTGAATATATGTACAGTGGTTTCCCGTTGAACACATTTTATTTGATTGTACAGGCCCTCTTTTTTTAATGTACAGATTTTGAAGTAACTTTATTTAATTTTTAAAGCAATTTTTGTCAGAGTGCTTATTCTCTAAGCTCTAAGCGCTTACTTTATCATTGATAAAAGCGTTGTTTATGGGGGAAACTTATTTTTCGAGATTAGGGCAAGAGAACAAAAAGTGGATGAAGATCATTAAACACAAGCACCGAGTCTGCGAGTGAGTGAGCAACGTTTTATTGTTGTAGAGATATCTGGTGCGAAAGTCTCATTTAAATACAGTGGAACCTCCCTTCAAAATTAATATCGCCCCCCCCAAAATGTCAATATCATCAATAGGGAGCGGTCTTATAGGGAGCGGTCTTAATAGGGAGGTGGTCACTCAGTAGTCCAGATATGAAATGGAAAATATTAAAAATCTGAACATTTCTTAGGTCACATCTTAGAAGGATTCTTACTAGGGAAGTTCCACTGTACTCAAACAATCAATCAATCAATCAATCAATCAATCAATCAATAATTTATTGTCTTTGAAACATAAAGAAAATCTTTGTCTGGCATGCACATAAAACATGCACATAAACATAGGAATAATAAGACATGCATAATTCACAAACTTCCAGTCATAAACAAATTTTCTGCACATATGTCTTTGTATAAATGCGTCGGTATATAAGTATTGAATTACAGTGCAAAATAAAACACATACTTGTGGCGGTACCATAGCCGATGAGGTTTAACCGAGGCATGGTTACTGCTACACCTATCTGTATTGCTAAAAAAAAATTGGGACTTTACTGCACTGTGGGCATTGCCTCCAGTATTGTTCCCACCGTATATTTGCAACTGCCTGACCGAGAGGGCATTGCCTCCAGTATTGTACACACACACACACACACACACACACACACATCATTCCCCCCACACATATTATTCAAAATCTTACTCAAGCAATGTCACACACCACACACCCATATGTGTATTATTCAAAATCTGACCCGAGACGGATGTAAAACACCACTTTTTTATTCTTCTTCTTCGCACAAATACAAACACTTAAAAGTCCCCCCACATGCATTATTCAAAATCTCCACCCTCAAGCACGCCTCTCCCCCATCACACACACACACACACACACACACACACTTCACCCCCTCCCACACACGTATTATTCAAAATTCCACCCTCCCCTCTCCCACTTCACCCCCTCCCACCCGTATTATTCAAAATCTCCACCCTCAACCACGCCTCTCCCCCATCACACACGCACACACCACACACACACACACACTTCATCCCCTCCCACTCCCCCCACACGTATTATTCAAAATCTCCACCCTCAAGCACGCCTCTCCCCCACACACACACACACACACACACACACTTCACCCCCTCCCACTCCCCCCACACGTATTATTCAAAATCTCCACCCTCAAGCACATCACACACGCACACACCACACACACACACACACCCCTCCCACTCCCCCCACACGTATTATTCAAAATCTCCACAACACTCCTCTCCCCCATCACACACACACACACCACACACACACACACACACACACACACCACACACATCACACACAAACACACACACACACATGGGTGCAACTTTTCCTGGTATACAAGGATTTCCTGTTTTTTAATTTTACCAGAAAAGCAAGTTCCTTTTTTTTTAATTTGTCAAACAAGATATTTGTGTGTCTACTGTATCTTCCAAGCACTTTAAAATAAGCATTTGTATAAATAGTGGAAAAAGCAAACTAAAATACCTTCATAAATCATTTTTTTCTTCAGCTGCAGGGGGACATTACCCCTAGGTTTTTTCATTTTGTGTAGTTGCACCCATGAACACACACACCTAAGTTCTGCTTTGCACGACATCTTCGCGGGCTAAGCTCTGCACAGAGTAACTGGCGATGACAGAATTGATCCTAGATTTCAGTGCTTTGATTTTCCCGCCTTTTCAAATCGGGGGGGCCCTGATTTTACTGTCTTGTTTTTCCTTCGGAGTGAGAGTGTTTCTTTGGCCGGTCTGTGCTTTGAAGGGAGCTTGAGAGATTTGGGAGGATAGTCTGTGTGTTGAATTTTTTGTTGATGGATTTGTTTTTTCAGTGTGAATAAGGTGTTTTTTTAAAAAGATATAGTCATCAGGTATATATTTGTGTGTGTGTGTGTATGTGCGGTGTGTGTGTGTGCGTGTGTGTGTGCGGTGTGTGTGTGCTGTGTGTGCATGGATGCCTGCAAAAAAATAATAAAATGCCTTTAAAAAAAATAATTAGCTGGATGAGAAGGGTGAAAAGAAGACATGTTGTTTTGTAAAATACATGTCCACTCTTTTGTCACTTGTGCACACACACAAAATTAATATGATGCATAATTTAAAAATAAAGTGATATCTTCCTTTGTTTGCCCTCCTTGAAATGGAAGGTCGTGTATACTGACAACTTTTTTCAAAGCTTCAGTATACATTAAAAAAAAAAATCAAATTCAGTCTGGATGTTTAGCTTTGTTGATGGGTGCATTTGTATTTAGCTATAGCTTTTCGAGCCTCTGTGTGCGTTTGTATGTGTGCTTGCAAGCATGTGTAGTATGCACATGCATTTGTGCGTGTGTGTTGCAATATAATGTTGAAAGTAATTGGGAGTAGAAAAAATCTTCTGATTTACGTGTTGGTTCCAAATCTCAGTTTTTCAGAGAAAAGCGATCAGCAGCGAACATGGAAGTGCCTCTCACGATTCTGTTAAAAATAATCAGTTTGTATGAAAAAAATGATAGTTGTATTGAATTTTGTGTTTGAGATGTACAAGATCAAGACTTTCTTGTGGTTTAATATCCAATTCTAAATCTGTCACCATTCTTTGTGAAAAATGTGACAGTTTATCTGTATAAAGTATCGTATGTGTATGTTGGAAAGCTAACGTGAATGGGTGTATGCCTTTGACTGTTTGATCTTAAGAACTATAAAGCTATTTGTGACCCAGCACTTCGAAAGGGACATTAAGTCGCTGGGCTAGTTTCTCAAAACAGGCTTGCAAAGTTATCAACTTTGAATTATGGGTATTGTTGTGCTCTCTAATATCTTATCTTATCTTTCATACACATAATGGATACCCTTTAATATGGCTAAATCTACAAAAATGCTTTATCTTTAGTATATGCATTTTCTTAATAGGCTAGACTTTAGACTGTATTTCTCAAAATGGCCGACAGTCACCCTAAGTGCTTTAAATGCTCATAACTTGCAATGCATTTTCTTACAAGAATGGTTTTTATGTCATTACATAGGCTAGAATTTAGACTGTGATTTCTCAAAATGGCCGACAGTCACCTTACCAACTTTAAATGCTCATAACTCTGCAACAAGAAAGGATACAAGAATGGTTTTTATGTCATTGTCTGAAGTTTCCAACTGTGCCATGTTCTCAGAATGGTCATTTTGACACTTAATGTCCCTTTCGTGGTGCTGGGTCACCTATTGCCTTCAGTTTGCAAAGGGAGAAAATTAGTCAATTTAGTGCTTGCCTATTTTTCTCCCCTTCTCTTTTGTTTGTTGTGTCCCTTCTGCCAGACGTCTTGTCAATGTCGGTTATTTTGATTTGCGGAAATTTCATATCAGTTTTATAATCTACCTGTATTTTTTTGGGGGGTGGGGGGTGTATTTATATTGATTGTTTTTACGAAGAAATAAATCGTGTTTTCAGTTTAAACTTTTTTTTAATAATTATTTTAGTTTAGAGTGCTCTGGGAGGAAATAATGGGACAACAAAGATAAAAAATGCAAAGGGTTGAATGACAGGAATTTTTTTCCAGCCACACTTTGATTTTTTTTTAAAGAAATGTGAACTGCAAGTTTGTGTTTCAGTCCAGTTTATTGGAAATTAAGAAAATATGCTGATAACAACTTTTCAAAAATTGCTGTACAATTGTTCATTATCTGTTTCCAATAAAACCGAAAACAAAAACAAAAAAAAATAATGTTCTAAATAATTTACTGTATGCATGAATGAGTGATTATCCATGATGATAATTTTAACACAAAGAACGTTCCATGAAATTTTGGAGTTCATTTGATTGACTGTCAATGTAGGGAATTATCGCTCTCTCTTTGTCTGTCTGTCTCTCTCTCTCTCTCTCTCTCTCTCTCACTCTCTCTCTTTCTCTCTCTCTCTCTCTCTCTCTCTCTCTCTCACTCTGTCTGTCTCTCTCTCTAACCAAATTAGAGAACAACACCAACTAACTTGCACATCTAGTGAAAATTTAGGTAAAAAATTGTTTAGAATTTTTTCATGTGATGATAAAGATAAAATAGTGTTGTTAGATAAATGTTTGCTTGGCGCCTTTAAGATAAGACAGAACTTCATAGACAGTTTAAACTAAAATAATATATGGCTTCTTAGGACAATTGTTCCTTGTTGTAAATGCGGTAGCACATTTTATTCTTTATTTAGTGTGGATGTTGTCAATTATTTGTTGCATGTTCTTAATGTTCATTGTGTTCGCTCCATGGAAGGGGCTATGGCCTAATATCCATTAAATTTCCAAGTTCTCTGTCTCTCTTTCCACTTTCTTCCTTTAGCTCTATATATCAATCTGTTATGAACAAAACACTGGATACTTGAAGACATTTTCGTGCTCAACCAAAACTTAACACGAGGCAACAATCTGAACAATTGTGGATATCCTGCAAGAACATTCACAAACAAAACACCCCCCAATACTTGTTAAGTTCAATACATTTAAGTCGACTTTCACCTCAGTAAAAGTCATTTTTTCTTTCCGGACAAAGACTAATTTTGCATTGGATAACTCCATGCATTTGTGCACTTCTTTTGATCTGTCATCCTCTGTGCCTGTCTGTCTGATCTCCTTGTCTCTATCTGTGTGCATGTGTATGGTTATATACGTATAATTGAATGTTGGAAGTGTTATGTGCACTCCAACACACGTACACTGCCAAGCTTCATTGTGCTTGGTTCAGTAGTTTAAATCCAGAGATCTTACTGTTTAAAGACCCCGCACGTCACGTGTCAAAATCACGGTTTTCACGTGTTTTCCCTCTTATGGCTGGCTAGTAAGGAAACTTAAGAAATCTTCCTGGTATAAGAGGGAATGTGACACGTGACGTGCGGGGTCTTTAATACTGAAATGACCTTGACCTAAAAAATGATATCCCCCTCAGTGATAACAATACTAATAAATCTTTGTTCCAGCTAACAACTGACTCAAGAACCCGTAGCAGTGATTTAAAAATACTAACCCAGTATAGCCGCTCTAATATTAGAAAAAAATTATTTTCCAAACAAAGTAACAAAGTTTTGGAATACTCTTCCTGCACATATTAAACGAGCACAAAATCTAACACAATTCAAAAACCTCCTTGATAAATACACCACCATCTCAAAACTGCAATATGAGCATGACCAAAAGGCAGATTTGCCAAAAACTAAATATAAAAACCTCTCAGCTGTGCAAAAGTTCAAACAAAAATGAAAGGACAGTGAAGAGGCCGCGAGGCCTAATGTCCTAACTACCTGACCAGAAATATCAAATGGATCACACAGCCATAAGAAAACTCAATATACAGTTGGAATCTTCAGACAATTCTCTTTACAACGATAGAAGAACCATTCTTTGTATCTGTTTTCGTCCCAGAGTTATGACCATTTACACCACAACCATCATTCAGTGCTTGGGGCAGATCCTGGAGTTACTGGGTATTGATCTGCATCTTAACCCAGGTTCGATCTATGTAAATGTAACGTACAGGATGGAAAGATAAATCACAACCTTTTTTTTTAATACTAAGGCCGGGTTCACATTAGACGCGTAAGTTCTGTACGGAAAACCCTAAATAAGTGGAAGAAAAAGGATAAAAGTTTACGCATAATATATAGGGGGAATTGGGACACGTGCGCAAATCTTTTCCCTTCTTTGTTTCACTTATATATGGATTGCGCACGGGTTTCCGCATGGAATATCCGCTTATGTGTGTACACGGCCTTAAGAGGAGAAAAGATAACATGACAGAATTGACACTTTGATAGATAGAACTGCCGCAATTAAAGGAGTTAAGTGTGGCTGTTTTGTGGAACGTTCACAGACGACATAAAAAACATAAAAGAGTCGCCATCAAGGGTTCTGTCGTTTATGATGTCAAACTGAGTGAAAGTTAAAAGGAATCAATATCGCTTAAGAACACGCATGAGAGCCTTTGCTTCATAAAAGATATTGCTCCGCAAATAAAATGTTTTTAGATACACAATTTACTAATGTGTGGTTAAATCGATTAATTATGCTACTGACACATAAACGTGCACATTTTTCACTTGCTGGTTTCATAACACATTGATCCACGTGTGGATTTGTGTTTTGGGGGAAAGGGTCGAGTTAGTGATTTATTATGAAGAACCAAAATACCATTGTCTTTTGCCAAGGGGATTGTAGTGGGGTTGTGTTTTGCTTTGGTTTTCTTTTTGTTGCACGCACGCGCGAAAGTTATTAGCGCAATTGTTCAAAAACACTTTCAATGGAAAAAAGAAGAAGCTAATCTCAGGCTTAGACTGAAATTTACGAGGTTGAAATTAAAATTTTCTTGATTTTGTTTTTAGTAAAATCTACATTGACACCAACACTTTTTTTCTCTCTCAAATTTTCTTCCTTTGTGAAACTGGCTGTACATTGGATGACATAGTTTAGTAAGCCACCATTACTATGATTGGCTGGGCACTAAAAACATAATTGAGCTGTCTTGCTTGGTGGAGGTTTGTACTAAGACTGTTCACATCTTACAGCCATTCACATAAGCATACACAGAATGCAGGTTATGGTGTCAGGAGTATACGCATAATTATGCCTGATCTGCCGCCATCTTTGTCGCACAGATATCTATCTCTGCTGTGTGGTGTTAGCATGGAGAACGCGATGAACCATAGAAAATCAGGCCACCATGCGTTGATATACGGGTTCAGGAAATGGCTTTGAAACTTTTGTATCTAGTTTTATTGTTTAAGAATGAATCATGTTTATTGTTCATGCTGGTAATAAAAACTCCTTTCCCTTTTATCCCCTCTCTTTGTAACTCAAACTCTATGTTGTCGCTGTTTGTACATGAAGCTCTATTTCCTTTTACTTCTGTCTAACGTAGCATACATCCATTTCTGAAAGGTTGAAACGCCAGTGTTTGAGACCATGTAAGCTAAGTACCTATCCCCTCCCTTTCAACATATTCATCCGATTTACTAGGTCACCGGTGCAGACTTTTACATACTATTCAATGCCTAGCCCGTTTTCTTTGTAGAAGGTCCCGGAAGTCAACTAATCCACTTGGCTGCAGCACACAAACAATCCAGTAGAAATGCCTCCGAGTTTCAGAGTCACGATAATTAATTTTACCATGTGGCAATTCTTTCGTTGGTAGAGGTCATCTTTGGTTTTTATACGGTGGTCATCATAAGCCCTCATATTCACACTTTTATGTTGTTGTTTTTTCATTTAGCTTAGATCACCACTTTTTCACTGTGGAGCATGCAAGAGCACACTCACAATAAGTATCCACCAAATCCTCATGCATGTATCATGTATTTAAGCCTTTCTTTAAGTTAACTTAGCTCACCACTTTTTCACTGTGGAGCATGCAAGAGCATACTCACTATAAGTATCCACCAAATCCTCATGCATGTATCAGTATTTAAGCCTTTCTTTAAGTTAACTTAGCTCACCACTTTTTCACTGTGGAGCATGCAAGAGCATACTCACTATAAGTATCCACCAAATCCTCATGCATGTATCATGTATTTAAGCCTTTCTTTAAGTTAACTTAGCTCACCACTTTTTCACTGTGGGGCATGCAAGAGCACACTCACAATAAGTATCCACCAAATCCTCATGCATGTATCATGTATTTAAGCCTTTCTTTAAGTTAACTTAGCTCACCACTTTTTCACTGTGGAGCATGCAAGAGCATACTCACAATAAGTATCCACCAAATCCTCATGCATGTATCATGTATTTAAGCCTTTCTTGTGAACGAAAATTGTACTGAAATATGGAACTGAAATGTCTTAATTTCTCTCAGTTGCCGAAGGTAAGACACTAACGCTTTCAAATGCTATGACGTCACAACTCTGATGAAGGCAGTTGCATATATTCTTTTATGTGTGCCAAATTTTGTTGATGTTGCTTAACCCCATTCATAGTTAGGCCAACCCCCCGTGGGGATACCAGGGGGGGGGGTGTCTTCTGCATAAATAGATCTCCCACCTTCTGGAAGTTCTGTGCTTGTAACTTCCTCTAATCTATCACTCTCGTTGACTCTGCCTTTTCCCTTTGCTTACTGTCATCTACTATCTTTCTGCCTTACCCGAGTCCATTCTCCTGACTTTTTTTCAAGAAACACTTTCAGAAAGATTTCCTCCAGCCGAAGTCGGACTTGCTGGGTCTAACTATTTCTTAGTTTGGCGCATAACGGCAGCATGATGCATCTGCGCTCATAATTGACAGGAAACTGTCTGAGCGATCGAAGGAGAAGAAAAAGTTAGGCCGAGAATACATTGGACATCCGGTACAAACGACTAAGGTGCATCATGATTTTCCATCTTTGCAGATAATCATTGAAGGTAACAACAAATAAGGGTCTTGTAGCAACTCAATTATGTGTTGGTGAATATTTCTGCGTTAAAAAGACATTCTGGACGTTTTGTTTAGTAGACCAAACCGTCTAAAAGACTCCCCCTAAATTAGCACCTGTTTCAGTTTCCACTCCAGTCTATGCCATGGGTCAAAGTCATGGGGATCAGTGTGTTCTCGGAGGAGGACCTCACTCACAAGAGAATAGTGTCATCAGTAGGGGGCTCAGCCAGAGCAGGCTCCACTGAACTCCACCGAAGTGACTCAGCAGCAGTGCAGTGTCTCCTCGGTTGGTTGCCTCCTGACGGCCTAACATAGATTGACTCCCCTTGAACTGCTGGTCTCGGATTCTGCGACCCGAACAATTGGGATTCGGAATGAGCGGCGTGGGAGCAACGCCTCAGTTCGGGCCAGAAGATGGGACAGCAACAAAAAAAAAAAAAAAAAACACAAAAAGTAGCACCTTGTAAGGGTGTGTCGATCTCACGAAGGTATCAAAATCATAAACAGACAATCGTTGAATGACGTAAGCGTGTATTTATGAGCCTTTTCTGTATTTATTACGAGGCTGTTTACATGCTCAACATGACCGATCCTACAGCATTCTTCATATTTAGGTGTGAAATGTTATGAAAGCACACAGAGCTGTTATGGAGTGTATTTGTTAAGTTGTAAAACAAATATATATATAAAATGGGGGGGGGGGGGGGGGATATAAACGGCTTTGATCGTTTGGTTAACAGTTAGGCCTAAGGTTCTGTGCCTTTGTTTGCCCACACGTACGTCAAGTCCACCAAGCCGTTACGCACGCACACACACACGCACGCACGCACACGCACACACACAGAGAGAGAGAGAGAGAGAGAGAGAGAGAGAGAGAGAGAGAGAGAGAGAGAGAGAGAGAGAGAGAGAGAGAGAGAGAACCATAAAGACTAATTAACACCAAACAAATATCTGAATGGTCAGCTGCGTTATAAGAAAGCTTACAGGGCAGTAGGTCCATTCTCCATAGCTCTGTCAACGAAATAACACCCGCAAAGATCCGGGGCCCAAATCAGTAATTGCCAACAGGTTTACTTAACAAACAGCATTAACTTTCTTCCTCGCGGGAAGCAAAATTAATGAGGAAAGGCGTGTCATTGATCTATCGATGTGCGCCCATCTTATGTGTCCCCGTCTCTATGCGTCACTCTCTTTGTGTCCAGGGCCTGTATTCACACTGAGGTAGTGTGAGACTTATCATCATGATAATATTACAAGTCTTTCTAAAGTCCTCTTAAATCCTACTACTTTAGAAGGACTTCTAAGATACCATGATGATGAGTCTCGTGCTATCTCAATGTGAATACAGGCCCTGGTGTTTTTCTCTATGCCAGTACGGACAAACTCATAATCAGAACCCGTCTCACATTTTTCGAGACTGTCCTGAGATGCGGCAACAGACCAGGGTCCAGTTTCTCTAGACGACGGTCGACGCGCGCATAACTGTTACACCAAAAGGGGTCTAAGAAACACTTTAGAAAACGTTGGCGGAAAAATATTACAAGCTCTTGTCTGATTGGTAAGAAAAAAATAGTATTATTTTAATCAAACTCTAATGGACCAATCAACAACAAGAATGTATTCACTCCATGCAAGTCACGTGATTGTTCGCCAAGAGATACTTTGGGAGTAGCCACAAAACGTTTTCGGCAAACGTCGGCAAAAAAGGTGTTTCTTAGTAACGTTTTGCCGATTTGCGCTCACGCTACAGTAACGTTAGCCCTTGTGAAACGGCCCCCTGGCCTGAGGGAAACTCTGGTTGGAGAGGACGGGGAGGAGGGCGCAGACGACCTTCGCTGGACATTCAGTTTTGCAGTATCACTCAGTCTGAGGTTTTGATGCGCAGCCTGTTGAACGCTGAAGAAGAAGAAGTCCAGCTGGGCCTGTATTCACATTGAGATAGTATGAGACTAATCATCATAATATATTAGAAGTCCTTCTAAAGTAGTAGGATTTAAATAGGACTTTACAAGGACTCCTAAAGGTATGTGTACACATTAATACTATTCACAAGATTTTTATATTTCCCCATGGCAATACAGTAAGCTGTAAGTCATATTAAGAGTGGGCTATCATTGTGTTGCCATGGGGAAATAGAAATATCTCGTGAATAATGTTAACGTGTAAACAGACCTTAAGAAATTATGGCCTGTATTCACATTGAGATAGTATGAGACTTATTGTCATGATATCTTAGAAGTCCTTCT
Organism: Phymorhynchus buccinoides; assembly: GCA_017654935.2. Lineage (NCBI taxonomy): Eukaryota > Metazoa > Mollusca > Gastropoda > Neogastropoda > Raphitomidae > Phymorhynchus > Phymorhynchus buccinoides. The sequence goes on from CM065694.1 coordinate 52,855,096, forward strand.
AAAGTAGTGGGATTTAATAGGACAATTGGAATCGTCTCTATATGGGTCTGTTTTGTGACCAACGTACACGATAGCTAGTTTGAGGCCTACGACAGCTATAAAGACACATACACGGTAGACAATGTATCATAAAACATCTTGTAACCCAAACAGATCCCCCCCCCCCCCCCCCCCCCCCCCCCCCCCCCCCCCCCTTAGCATAGAACTAGTGTCTGTTAGCAGTCCAAGAGGACGTACACATTTCATTTTGTGAACAATGTATCATCGCAGGAATGGTGAATGTTGGCACATAATCATTAGGCTTCAAAGGGGTGTTATGATAAATAAGTACCTGTCATTAAATATCTACCTCTCGCATGCGAACTGTACCCATCTAACCCTAACCCTATCCCTAACCCTAACCCTAACCCTATCCCTAACCACGGACAGAACCAAGAAATAGAGCAGGAGGGTGTAAATCTACATATTTGCCGAGAAATCGATGTACAAAGCCATGCACTTAGTTTCGTAAAATTCACAATGGCGGACAAACAAACGATTCTGATTGGCTACGCTAGGACTACTTCCGGCTAGGACTACTTATCTCATAGAGGTAAAAATACACCGCCACAGGGGAGCCGTGATTTCGGGCGGAAGACGGGGTAAAAAGCCCATGGGCGGGTAAGAAGCCCATGCCAATTATCTCATGAAATAAAGCAAATTTCAGTCAAATTTGCCCATGAGACGAATGCTAAACATTAACACTCGTCTCATGGGCAAAATGTGACTGAAATTTGCTTCATTTCATGAGATAATTGGCATGGGCTTCTTACCCGCCCATGGGCTTTTTACCCCGTCTTCACCTATGTGTAGAGCAGCCGGGCCTGGTGACTTTGTGATTGTAAAGCGCTTAGGGATGTGGTCTGTGAACGGGGGTAGATCCTTTATTAGCATTAACTTCTACATACTACGTTATGTAAGGCCGTGTACACATTAGACGCGTAAGTTCCGTACTGAAACCCCTAGTTAGGGGAAGACGGGGTAAAAAGCGCATGGGCGGGTAAGAAGCCCACCCCAATTATCTCATGAAATAAATAAAATTTCAGTCAAATTTGCCCATGAGACGAATGCTAGGCTCGTCTCATGGGCAAAATGAGACGAAATTTGCTTCATTTCATGAGATAATTGGGGTGGGACCCATGCGCTTTTTACCCCGTCTTCCCCTAAGTAAAAGAAAGAAGGGTGACAATTTACGGATTAGCCTAGGGGAAATTCGGACACGTGCGCAAATCTTTTCCCTTCTTTGTTTCACTTATTTATGGATTGCGCAAGGGTTTCCGCACAGAATCTCCGCATATATGTGTACACGGCCTTATGCGCCATGCGCCATTATGCGTTTTGCTTACATTCCTTTTTGCGATATAATATTCTTATCAACAGGGGAAGACGGGGTAAAAAGCGCATATCGAGCCCACCCCAATTACATGAAATCTTTCAGACGTTAATATAGCAGGTAAGCAAATTTGACATTGGGGTGGGCTTCTTATGCGCTTTTTACACCGTCTTCCCCTATCGATCACTACTCTTTCAGACATATCAGGTAAGCCGATTTATTGAAAGGAGTGGTTACGTCAAGCAATCTTCTCAAATCAACAAAGTGCCGCTGATTCTTTGTTACAATTTTATGATTCATACGTTATTTGTCACAGGCTTCTAATATATTACTTTCTTCTTCTTACATCCTCCTATATCTTCTACGCTCCTGTTTATGGGCTCGTTTTGACTCTTCCTACGCAATCCCTCTATTTTGTTGAGAAAGAGAAAACGTATTGACAGATAAACATTTTGTTTAACGTCTGAGCGTTTTACTGCTGTGCACTGGTGACCGAGCTAAAGCCGACGAACGTTGAAAAGGGGCCTGAGAGGCATTTTGTAGCTTGAAAAAGACTACCTTTGAATCGTTACAAAGTGGGCGAGAAAGAGCCAAAGAAAAGAAAATGGAGTCGCCATTTATATAATTCGCTCGCGATGTTCGATTTCTAATAAAAAGAAAGGGAAAATGTTTGCCAGCACATTTCTTGAATGTGTGTGTGTGTGTGTGTGTGTGTGTGTGTACGTGCTTGCGTGCGTTGTTACTTCGCATACTTCTACTACTACTACTACTACTACTACTCCGCTCTCTGTGTGTGTCTGTCTGTGTGCGTGCGTGCGTGCGTGCATGCGTGTGTGTGTGTGTGTGGTTTTATGTTTGTATGGATGATCGCGTTATCCATGTGTGCATCCGAAAACAGATATTGGTATCTGTGCTAGGGGGGGGGGGGGGGGGGGGTTGATGATAATTGGAAGAGTAGAACCCACAGTGAAGTATAATAAAAGGAAAAACAAAGAATGATAGCACCAGTCCTTCTGGCTTTTCCACCTCGAACTGTACTCGTGACACACTGACCCGCATAGGCTATTACGGTATAATGTTATGCATTTCAGATATAAATAATACAACTGTATTGGTCACAATACGTATAAGTAGTCGCTCCTTTTGTTGCAGAAATAATGCAACTATCTCGCAAAAATCCTGTATTTTCTAAACGCACAGCTTTTATTAAAACAAAAACTTTAATCAGGAAAAAACCCACCTCTCACAACCGCTGCCCGACTTTAGGAGAGAAACAAAGACCATATTATGCCTCCATTCCTTTGACAGCAAATGTACTAAATCACGGACAACAAAATACATTATTAAATGGAACGTGTCTCAACCGCCAACAACATTTAATCAGGACCCTTTCATAGACAAACTAGCAATAGCAAAACAACAAACAAACAAGCACACACAAGTGTAAAGTGACGTTATTTTATTCACAAGAGACACAACAAAACAACTGGCTATTTCGGCGAATGCGCCTTCATCAACATAGGCATACAAGAAAACAGCAAACAGCAAAGATGGCCACAGGATAATACATTTTAAAAAAGAGCAATAAACAATACTTCCCCTCTGCAATCAAATCTGTCAATGAAGAAAAGGTGTGGGTTTTTTTTACAATAGCAAACACACAAAATCTCCTAAAATTATCCCCTGTGCTCCAGAATAGCTAACAAAGCGACTTAATCAGGCCCATAATATGAAATGGAACATTGTACCATGGATGAAAGTAGTTCAGCAGTGCTCATGAAATCTGGATGGGAAAAGCTGATTTAAAGAGTCTTCAGGATTGGCCATCTTGTCATCCGGATCCAGGGTCTGATGAAATCAAACGTTTCTGCCAAAATTGATGGCAGATTAAAACAAGGTGATATATGCTATCCACCCCCCCCCCCCCCCCCCCCGCCCCTCATCCTGTACACACAGACACACACACATTGGAAACTATTTTTAATGTGGTCACCACTTCAGGATTGGGACGATTCAGAGAACATTGAAACGTGTCACTTCCGGGTTTAGAGTATGGTGTTTTTTCCTCCAACGCTGTACTTCAATAGAACCTAAAGCAAATCGAAGCCAAGCATTATTCTGATGATTTTGTAGATACGATGGCTAAATGTTATCTTCAGTATCTGATCATTAGTGTAGTACTTTATTGTGCATCTTCATCTAGTCAGTAAGCAGTGTATTGTACCTTTTTTTTAAAGCTTAAAGAACACAGCATTAGCATTGAGCTTATTCTTTTCTCTATTTGTCTCTATTGTCTTTATTTTTGCTCTATCACACACACACACACACACACACACACACACACACACACACACACACACACACACACACACACACACACACACACACACACACACACACACACACACACACACACACACGCACGCACGCACGCACGCACATGCACACATACTATGTACATGTATACAATACATATTTGTCTCTGCTTTGCTCTATTTGTCTTGCTGTGTGAGTATTCATGTTATGTATGGAATAACCATTTGTTTAAATCAAATCTAAACCAAAAGGCATAATATATCTCTGGCCCCAAAAAAGGCAAACAGCACAGCGACAAAATCAAAAGTGAAAGAGTCAATACACGT
>CM065694.1:52864109-52869109 GCA_017654935.2 Phymorhynchus buccinoides
GATTGATAGGCAATAGGCATACAATTGTAACATTTCTGCCGGAATTGATGTCAGATTAAAGCAAGATGATAGGCAATAGGCATACAATTGTAACATTTCTGCCAGAATTGATGTCAGATTAAAGCAAGATGATAGGCAATAGGCATACAATTGTAACATTTCTGCCGGAATTGATGTCAGATTAAAGCAAGATGATAGGCAATAGGCATACAATTGTAACATTTCTGCCAGAATTGATGTCAGATTAAAGCAAGATGATAGGCAATAGGCATACAATTGTAACATTTCTGCCAGAATTGATGTCAGATTAAAGCAAGATGATAGGCAATAGGCATACAATTGTAACATTTCTGCCAGAATTGATGTCAGATTAAAGCAAGATGATAGGCAATAGGCATACAATTGTAACATTTCTGCCGGAATTGATGTCAGATTAAAGCAAGATGATAGGCAATAGGCATACAATTGTAACATTTCTGCCGGAATTGATGTCAGATTAAAGCAAGATGATAGGCAATAGGCATACAATTGTAACATTTCTGCCAGAATTGATGTCAGATTAAAGCAAGATGATAGGCAATAGGCATACAATTGTAACATTTCTGCCAGAATTGATGTCAGATTAAAGCAAGATGATAGGCAATAGGCATACAATTGTAACATTTCTGCCAGAATTGATGTCAGATTAAAGCAAGATGATAGGCAATAGGCATACAATTGTAACATTTCTGCCAGAATTGATGTCAGATTAAAGCAAGATGATAGGCAATAGGCATACAATTGTAACATTTCTGCCAGAATTGATGTCAGATTAAAGCAAGATGATAGGCAATAGGCATACAATTGTAACATTTCTGCCGGAATTGATGTCAGATTAAAGCAAGATGATAGGCAATAGGCATACAATTGTAACATTTCTGCCGGAATTGATGTCAGATTAAAGCAAGATGATAGGCAATAGGCATACAATTGTAACATTTCTGCCAGAATTGATGTCAGATTAAAGCAAGATGATAGGCAATAGGCATACAATTGTAACATTTCTGCCAGAATTGATGTCAGATTAAAGCAAGATGATAGGCAATAGGCATACAATTGTAACATTTCTGCCAGAATTGATGTCAGATTAAAGCAAGATGATAGGCAATAGGCATACAATTGTAACATTTCTGCCAGAATTGATGTCAGATTAAAGCAAGATGATAGGCAATAGGCATACAATTGTAACATTTCTGCCAGAATTGATGTCAGATTAAAGCAAGATGATAGGCAATAGGCATACAATTGTAACATTTCTGCCAGAATTGATGTCAGATTAAAGCAAGATGATAGGCAATAGGCATACAATTGTAACATTTCTGCCAGAATTGATGTCAGATTAAAGCAAGATGATAGGCAATAGGCATACAATTGTAACATTTCTGCCAGAATTGATGTCAGATTAAAGCAAGATGATAGGCAATAGGCATACAATTGTAACATTTCTGCAGGAATTGTCAGATTAAAGAAGATGATCAGATACAATTGTAACATTTCTGCCAAATTGATGTCATTAAAGCAAGATGATAGGCAATAGGCATACAATTGTAACATATCTGCCGGAATTGATGTCAGATTAAAGCAAGATACACACATACACGTATCCCCATGCATTAACAGACACACACACACACACACATGGACATGCATACACAGACACACACAATGTGGTCACCATTTCAGGATTGGGAAGATTCAGATATCATTGAAACGTGTCATTAAGATTTTGACAGTATATCGCGCACATACACACACACACGCACGCAAACAACACACACACACACATATATATACACGCACACAACACACACACACACACACACACACACGCACACACACACACACACATACACACACACACACACACACACACACACACACACACACACACACACACACACACACACACACACACACACACACACACACACACACACACACACACACACACACACACACACACACACACACACACACACACACACACACACACACACACACACACACACACACACACACACACACACACACACACACACACACACACACACACAGGGTGAAACACTAGGACAGGCAGACAAACTAACTGACAGAGAGAAATATAGACAACACTAGGGGAAGACGGGGTAAAAAGCGCATGGGCGGGTAAGAAGCCCACCCCAATTATCTCATGAAATAAAGAAAATTTCAGTCAAATTTGCCCATGAGACGAATGCTAGGCATTAACACTCGTCTCATGGGCAAAATGAGACTGAAATTTGCTTCATTTCATGAGATAATTGGGGTGGGCTTCTTACCCGCCCATGCGCTTTTTACCCCGTCTTCCCCTACTAACAAAGACACAGAAAGATAGAGGGGGAAAAGAAAACCAAAGCGAGAGAAAGAAAGGATGAAACACAGATTAACAAAACAGACTGCGGGAACGTATTTCATACTATACAGGAATATAACGAACGAGCGAGCGACACAGAGAGAGAGAGAGAGAGAGAGAGAGAGAGAGAGAGAGAGAGAGAGAGAGAGAGAGAGAGAGAGAGAGAGAGAGAGAGAGAGAGAGAGAGAGAGAGAGAGAGAGAGAGAGAGAGAGAGAGAGAGAGAGAGAGAGAGAGAGAGAGAGAGAGAGAGAGAGAGAGAGAGAGAGAGAGAGAGAGAGAGAGAGAGAGAGAGAGAGAGAGAGAGAGAGAGAGAGAGAGAGAGAGAGAGAGAGAGAGAGAGAGAGAGAGAGAGAGAGAGAGAGAGAGAGAGAGAGAGAGAGAGAGAGAGAGAGAGAGAGAGAGAGAGAGAGAGAGAGAGAGAGAGAGAGAGAGAGAGAGAGAGAGAGAGAGAGAGAGAGAGAGAGAGAGAGAGAGAGAGAGAGAGAGAGAGAGAGAGAGAGAGAGAGAGAGAGAGAGAGAGAGAGAGAGAGAGAGAGAGAGAGAGAGAGAGAGAGAGAGAGAGAGAGAGAGAGAGAGAGAGAGAGAGAGAGAGAGAGCGAGCGAGATGGATAAAGAAACACGACGACGACGACGACGACGACGACGAAGAAGAAGAAGAATACTAGCTAGAATGGAAAACAAAGGAGGGCAATAGAAAATCACACGTGACACACACAAATTGTATCAATATTTGAAGGATTTATCAGGGGGGGGGGGGGAGGAGGGGGTCGAACTAGACACACACAATAAAAGCACAGATAAGCCTTGCTAATCCCTCCACCCTCTACTCTGCCTCTATACTCTACACCCCGAACGCCTTTTAGGCTTACTTCTGCTAATCTGTCAAGCTTTTGTTATTTTAGGCTAATCCCATAACGTGGAGGTTTGAGGGGGCAAAAATCAGGGGGTGGTTGTGTTTTTGTTTTTTATCGGCTTTTTTCTTTCTTTGGAGTACAAGGAGATGAAAGACTTCTGCTCTGTAAAGTAGATAAGATGGTGTGTGTGTGTGTGTGTGTGTGTGTGTGTGTGTGTGTGTGTGTGTGTGTGTGTGTGTGTGTGTGTGTGTGTGTGTGTGTGTGTGTGTGTGTGTGTGTGTGTGTGTGTGTGTGTGTGTGTGTGTGTGTGTGTGTGTGTGTGTGTGTGTGTGTGTGTGTGTGTGTGTGTGTGTGTGTGTGTGTGTGTGTGCCGTGTGTGTGTGTGTGTGTGTGTGTGTGTGTGTGTGTGTGTGTGTGTGTGTGTGTGTGTGTGTGTGTGTGTGCCATGTGTATGTGTGTGTGTGTGTGTGTGTGTGTGTGTGTGTGTGTGTGTGTGTGTGTGTGTGTGTGTGTGTGTGTGTGTGTGTGTGTGTGTGTGTGTGTGTGTGTGTGTGTGTGTGTGTGTGTGTGTGTGTGTGTGTGTGTGTGTGTGTGTGTGTGTGTGTGTGTGTGTGTGTGTGTGTGTGTGTGTGTGTGTGTGTGTGTGTGTGTGTGTGTGTGAGGAAGAAAAAGAGGGTTGCGTGCAAGCATCGTGTATATTTCACTTTCTAGTAATTTATTATTTGTTTGCTTTTAATTTTGTTGTTCTCGATCTAAAGCGCACTGAGCTTATGTGAGAAAGAACCGCGCTATGCAAATTCACACTTGACTATGTATGTAGCCTTAGTATGATTGTCTGTCTGTCATCTGTCTGTCGCTCTCTCTGTGTCCTCTCTTTCTGTCTGTCTGTCTCTTTCTTTCTGTCTGTCTCTTTCTTTCTTTCTGTCTGATTGTCTGTCTGTCTCGTTCTCTCTTTCTGTCTGTCTGTCTGTCTCTGCGCATAGTGTCCGAGCCCCAGATGATCCAACCTGTCCTAGAACAAGGGAGATCAATCAGGCTTGGATGAAGTAAAGGCCAAATCTGGGAGGTTGTCTCCCGTGGTGAAGTAAATCGGACCCGAGGCATGTCTTTCTGGTGACCGCAGGCACGCTCCTGCTGTAGCTGGTTTCGGAATTAATATCTGAAATTCTTCCTTTGCTAGCCTCTTGACTAATAGTGCAAAGAAAGCTACAGAACGTGAGCGTTAATAATATAAAATGTCAACCCAGCATGTTTAAGTTCAAACACGTAGGCTAGGTCCTATGCCCAATTCTTACACATTTTAATTTGAAAGGTTTCATACAGAAGTAAAAGAATATCAGACAACTAACCTCTACTTTTGTCTCCACCCGCATGTTTACGACCTTCAATCTCAAAGCTCCTTTCTACAATGAAGAAACAAGTTAGAAACGAACAAGAGTTGTTTTTTGTTATCCAATTAAACAAAGGGAGGGGGGGGGGGGATAATATGCAAAGGTGTGCTTATTATGGTCATATTATATGTATGCATGTACGAACGCACCGGCCTGTTAATACTGAGAGAGAGAGAGAGAGAGAGAGAGAGAGAGAGAGAGAGAGAGAGAGAGAGAGAGAGAGAGAGAGAGAGAGAGAGAGAGAGAGAGAGAGAGAGAGAGACAGACAGACAGAGACAGAGACAGAGACACAGAGAAAGACAGAGGGACAGACAGAGAGTGAGAGAGTTCTTGTAGCTTAGCTC
>CM065694.1:52879109-52881609 GCA_017654935.2 Phymorhynchus buccinoides
AACATGCTTTTCAAGAGGTTTGGAAAATACAGAAAGAAGAGATATAGGTCTATAATTATTAATATCTGTAATTATCTTAGTTTTAGGTAAAGGTATAACTTTGGATTCCTTTAATATATCAGGGAAAACATGGTTATGTAGGCATAAATTATAAAGATAGGTAAGCGTGTCAACAATATATGGCATTGCAGACTTCAAACTTATAGGATTTATTTCGTCAGGTCCAGAAGATTTTTTGTTCTTCATTGACGAGATAAGTTTCCCAACTTCATGAACTGCTAGGGGAGGAATAGTATAAGGCTCTACACCAGCCGTCTTGTCTGCACAAAATGTTGATAGCTTCGCTGAGTAATAGTGTTGGCTCTGAATTTGATCTTGGGGAACCAAGGTATCAGCAATTGTAGTAAAATGATTATTGAACATGTCCGCAGTAAGGAAGTGCGGTACAGTAGTGTTTACAGGTCCACGAGTGACACTGTTCATGGCGCGCCAAATTGTAGATGTGCTTTTACCATTTTCAATCAGATTATCGAAATGTTGTTTCTTGGTTTTATCTATCAACTTTTTTTCGAAATCACATTGTATTGTATCTCTCTAGAGAGAGAGAGAGAGAGAGAGAGAGAGAGAGAGAGAGAGAGAGAGAGAGAGAGAGAGAGAGAGAGAGAGAGAGAGAGAGAGAGAGGAGGGAGAAATTAGGTTGTCATCTGTGATACATTCATGTCTGATACCTTGTGTTTTTTGGGGGTGTTTGTTTAAGGTAATAAGTAATCAGGATATAGACCAAGTTCGAAGATGAAGGTTGGTCAAAAGTCAAGATCACTGGAACCGAAAATGCTGCCGAGCCGCTGCATGGCTGATCTAGCATTTTCATGCTCTAACATTATGTTCATGTTGTATTTATAATAATGGATATAAAAATGTACAGATCTGAATCTTTTGTCTTGTGCGCTGCATTTGGGTTCCATGATATTATCCAGGGTGACGGGCCAGAAGGCACCATCATTCTTCTGGGCTACTTCTTCTTCGATCGCTGAGACAATTTCCTGTCAATTATAAGTACAGATACGTCATGCTGTAAACTAAGAAATAGTTAGGCCCAGCATGGACACTACATTAAGATATAGCATCCATGGGCCCAGCAAGTCCGACTTCGGCTGGAGGAAATCTTTTTGAAAGTGTTTCTAGAACAAAGGCAGGACTGAATGGACCCGGTAAGGCAGAAAGATAGTAGATGACAATAAGCAAAGGGAAAAGGCAGAGTCAAAGAGAGTGACAGATTAGAGGAAGCTACAAGCGCAGAATTTCCAGAAGGTGGGGGAACTATTCTAAAAGAACCCACACAAAAGGGATAAAGAAGGGAGTACATATGAACATCGAAACGGATCTGAAGCGGAGCGGAACGGACCTGAAACGGAGCGGAACGGACCCGAAACGGAGCGGAACGGACCCGAAACGGAGCGGAACGGACCCGAAACGGAGCGGAACGGACCCGAAACGAACTCAACAGCAATCAAACTTTAAAACATTAATGTAACAAACCCCCCCCCCCCCCCCCAAAAAAAAAAGAGTAAAAAAAAGAGACTGCTTGAAACATCGTATTCACGGACTCTGCCACTAATTCCAGTCACCGTTTCAGAGAAATTTGTCACGCTAGTGTGGAACCTTTTCATGGTCTCTCAATGGATTTATCTTCATTTTTGTTGTTGTCTTTTTGATAATTTAATTTTAATTTGTTTTTCATTAATATTTTTCAGTGTTTTTTAAAATAAAAAATCCCACGATGAATAATCAAACTGCCAGAGAACAGCTACAAAAATAAAATTGACACTAACACAGAAATATGTTTTTTTAAGAGCAGCATCTCCACAACAACAACTGTGACAACAACAACACAAAAAGTACACAACAGGAACGCAATACAGAAAGTGTACATACAATGGGTACAGCACATGCACAGGGTTTCAAATTATCAGTAAAACTTTCAACTTTTCAATGCTGATTACTTTAACTGTTATTTGCAAACTTTTGAGATTTTTAGTGACTGACGTGAAAACAACTTTAAACTGATCTCTATTTTTTTTAAAGATCCACACTAGGTTTTATTTTATATTTACTTTCCTTTTCCATTAGGCTACTTCTATCTCCTCAGCTTTTTAATTTCTTGTCTTCTTACTACCCCACAAAGTGCAGCAGAATCTTCAGCCTGATGAAGTTGGCTGCCTGAGGCGAAGAAGAAGAAGAAGAAGAAGAAGAAGAAGCCGATGCGAAATGTGGAGGAAAATCTGTGCTCAGAATAAAGGTTGCTAGGGGAAGACGGGGTAAAAAGCGCATGGGCGGGTAAGAAGCCCACCCCAATTATCTCATGAAATAAAGAAAATTTCAGTCAAATTTGCCCATGAGACGAATGCTAGACATTAACGCTCGTCTCATGGGCAAAATGAGACTGAAATTTGCTTCATTTCATGAGATAATTGGGGTGGGCTTCTTACCCGCCCATGCG
>CM065694.1:52882109-52926283 GCA_017654935.2 Phymorhynchus buccinoides
ATTTACATGTAGGGCGTATGGTCTAATTAGCGGGCTTCACAGTAACACTTTGATTTACCATGAACGATCACACTATATCTAATTTAGTACTGCTTCAAGACTCGTGTCAGAGTGTCCATAGTCCGTCTACTAGGACGCAGTGCTGAAATACAATGGGGTGCTCCTGGGAAATTTCAAAATCCTGCAAGGCAGGGGTCCTGGGGGCGCCCAGGTTAAAACTGTGGCTTAACATTCCTAAAAATATAAAGTTCCCGGTAAAGTGGTGTTGTAAATATTTATCTGTATTCTGATTTCTTTATATTCATACAGGCGAGCACACCTGATGAAAACGTTCATGCAATAGAAATTTGTCCACTTCTCAAATTCAGTCTATAATCCAGCGATGCCAGCTCCACTCAATAAAAAAAATCCTGCATTTCGTGACATCCTGAAATGCTCCTGAGCATCCATGAAATGAGATTGAATGAAAACAATTTGACTTTGATGTGGTAGCGTGACAGTATACCAGGACACAATACATAGACTGATCAGAACTAGCAGGGAGAGTAGCAGTACGTGAGTGTGAGGACGAACTAGCCGGGAGAGTAGCGTAGGGATAGTGAGAGGGAGAGTAGCAGGGGAGAGCAGTATGGGGATAGGAGTAGAACTAAGCAGGGAGAGATAGCTAGTAGGGATAGGTGTAGTAGGAGAACTTAGCAGGAGAGTAGCAGATATGTGGGGTTAGTGAGCTGAGAACTAGCAGGGAGAGTAGCAGTAGGGATTACGTGAGAGACATAACTGATGGCACGGGGAGAGTAGCAGTAGGGATAGTGATAGGAGAAGTAGCAGGAGAGTAGCAGTAGGCGTAGTTGAGGAGAACCTAGCAGGAGAGTAGGCGTAGTGGATAAGGTGTGAGAGGAGTAACTATCAGGGATAGTATCAAAGTGTGGTGTAGTTGTGAGAATGGAGATAAAGTACAGGGAGAGTAGCGTAGGATAGTGAGAGGAGAACTAGCAGGAGAGTAGGCAGTAGGGATAGTGAGAGGGAACTATCAGGGAGACGTAGCAGTCAGGGTTAGTGATGAGGAGACTACTAGTCAGGGGAGAGTAAGTCAGTAGGATCGTTGAGAGGAGAACTAGCAGGGAGTGTAGCATAGGATAGTGAGTTGAGAGGAGAACTAGCCGGAGAGTACAGTAGGGTTAGTGAGAGGAGAACTAGCAGTTGATGAGTAGCAGAGGGATAGTGAGGGAGGAGAAGTAGCAGGGGAAGTAAGCAGTAGGGAATATTGAGATGAGAAACTACCTGCCAGCAGGGAGAGAGGTAGCGTAGGGATAGTGGGAGAACTAGACAGGGAAGATAGGCGAGTAGGGAATTTGAGAGACTAGCAGGAGGAGTACAGATAGTATATTTAGGAGGAGAACTAGCAGGGAGAGTATCAGTATGTATAGTGAGGAGGTACTTAGCAGGGAGCTGTATCGTAGTGGTATGAGATAACTAGCAGGGGAGAGTACAGTAGGTACGTATGTGAGAGGGAGGATACTAGTGCACTGGAGAGAGCAAGTAGGGATAGTGAGAGGGAGAACTAGTGTCAGGGAGAGTAGCAGTAGGGATAGTGAAGGGAGAAATAGCGTATGGAGAGCAGCAGTTATGGATAGTGAGAGGATAAGTAGCCTGGGAGACGTTCTAGCGAGTAGGGATAGTGGAGAGGAGAAACACAATTAGTAGGAGAGTAGCAGTAGGTGGATATGTGAGGAGGATTAAGTAGCATGGAAGATATAGTATCAGTAGGGTATAGGATGAGAGGATAATATCAGGGGTGGAGGTAGGTAAGCGTAGGCAGAGTGATAGAAGTAGCAGGGAGAGTAGCGTAGGATAGTGATCTAGAGGAGAAATAGTGCAGGGAGACAGTAGCAGTAGGGCTACTGAGGGGTGAGAATAATAGCAGGGAGGTAAGGCGTAGGGATAGTGATAGAGAAACTGCAGGGAGAGTAGCAGTATAGGGATAGTGGAGGAGAAATAGCCGGATGGAGTAGCATGTAGGGATTTTATAGGCAGAAATAGGCAGAGACGTAGTAGCAGTAGGGATAGTGAGAGGGAGTTAAATGCAGGGAGAGTAGCAGTAGGGATAGTGAGAGAAGTAAGCGGGAGAGTGGTGCTGGTCAGTAGGGATAGTGAGAGGATAAATAGCAGGGAGATGTAAGAGTAGGGGCTAGTGAGGTCAGAAAGTGAGCAGGGAGAGTTAGCAGTAGGGGTATTGAGCGGAGAAATCAGCAGGGAGAAGTCTCAGTAGGGATAGGGAGAGAAGTAGTCAGGAGAGATACATAGGGATGAGTGAAGAGGTGAGATAATAGCAGTGAGGAGTATGCCAGTAGGTCTAGTAGAGGAGAAATAGGCATGGAGAGTGTCGCAGTAGGATAGTGAGAGGAGAACTACAGGGTGAGAGTAGCAGTAGGGATGTGAGAGGAGAACATGGCGCCGGAGATAGTTCAGCAGTATGTGATAGTGAGATAGGAGAATAGCATAGAGAGTAGCTAGTAGGGATAAGTGAGGTAGTAGAAATAGTGCATGGAGAGTAGCAGTAGGATAGTGAGATGGGTAGAAACTGCAGGGAGAGTAGCAGTAGGGATAGTGAGAGTAAGAATAGCAGGGAGAGTAGCAGTAGGGGTAGGTCGAGAGGAGCAATAGCAGGGAGAGTGTAGCAGTAGGGATAGTGCAGAGAGAAATAGCAGGTAGAGTGCAGTAGGATAGTGCTGAGGAGAATAGCATGGAGAGTTAGCAGTTGCAGGGTATAGTTGAGAGGAGACCTAGCGAGGGGAGGATGTAGCAGTACGGGGATAGGTGAGAGGGAACCGCTATAGCCGAGGGGGAGTAGCAGTTTAGGATAGGAGGGGATGGGGTAGAAAGAAATAGTGTCGAGGGTGCGGAACGGGATAGGCAGGTAGGGTGTAGTGTGGTAGAGAGGAAAGTGCAGCGGGGGGGGGGGGGGGGGGTGGCAATGTGGGAGTAGTCAGTAGTGATAGTGGGAGGGAGGGCTAGCTGCGGCAGGGAGAGATAGCAGTAGGATAGTGAGAGGAGAACTAGCGGAGAGTATGCAGTATGGATAGTGAGAGGAAAAATAGCAACAGGGAGAGCATACAGTAGGGGTAGGAGAGGAGAAATAGCAGGGATAGTAGCCACGAAAAGATGGTATTGAGAGGATAAATAAGCAGAGAGTGCTGTAAAGGGATAAGGATGAGAAATAGCCTGAGAGAGTAGCAAGTACAGGACATCGTAGAGACGTATAATAGCACGAAGAGAAGTGAGCCGTCAGGTTAGATCGTGAGGAGGAGAAATAGCAGGGAGTAGCAGTAAGGGATAGTGAGAGGAGAAATAGCAGGGAGAGTAGCAGTAGGATGTGAGAGTAGAACCTAGCAGGGTAGAGTAGCAGTATGGATGGTGAGAGGAAATGCAGGGCAAGAACTCTAGCGTAGGGATAGTGGATGTGAGGAAAGTAGCCGGGAGAGTAGCAGTAGGGGTAGTGAGAGGAGACCAATCGCAGCTGGAGGAGTGCAGTAGTGATAGTGAGAGGAGAAATAGCAGGTAGAGTAGCAGTAGAGGATAGTGAGAGGAGAACTAGCAGGAGGAGTAGCGTAGGGATTAGTGAGACATATAAGCAAAATAAGTCAGGGAGAAGTAGCAGTGTCACTAGGGGTAGTGAAGGAGAAATAGCAGGGAGAGTAGCAGTAGGATAGTGATAGCAGAAATAGCAGAGTGTAGGCTGTAGGGATAGTTGAGAGGAGATAATAGCAGGGAGATAGCAGTAGGGATATGTGATCGGAGAAAAGCTATTAGCAGAGTAGCAGTAGGGATAGTGAGAGGATACTAGCTAGGGGATAGTAGGCAGTAGGGATAGTGAGAGGAGAAAATAGCAGGGAGAGTAGCAGAGGGATTAGTGAGTAGGAGAAATGGCAGGGGAGTAAGCAGTAGGGATAGTGAGGAGAAATAGCATGGAGATGTAGCAGTAGGGATAAGTGAAGGATAATAGCATGAGAGTACAGTAGGGATAGGGAAAGGAGAATAGCAGGGGAGTAGCAGTAGGATAGTGAGAGGAGAATAGCAGGAGAGTAGCGAGTAGGGATAGTAAAGGAGAAGTAGCAGGGAGAGTAGCAGTAGGGATGGAGAGGAGACCTAGCAGGGAGGTAGGCAGTAGGGATAGTGAGGAGACTAGCAGGGAGATTGCAGTGGGATAGTGGGAGAACTAGCAGGAGAGTAGCATTAGGGATAGTGGAGAGAGAACTAGCATGGAGAGTAGCACTAGCAGCAGGGACGTGAGTAGGATAACTTGGCAGTAGAGTTAGCAGTAGGGATTAGTGAGAGGGAAATATGCAGGAGAGTACAGTAGGGATTAGTGAAGGCAGAAATAGCAATGGAGAGTAGCAGTAGGTATAGTGGAGGAGAACTAGCCGGGAGAGTATCAGTAGGTGATAGTGAGAGGTGAAATAGCAGGGAGAGTAGCAGTAGGGATACCTGAAGGAGAAATAGCAGGGAGATTAAGCAGTAGGGATAGTGAGAGGAGAATAGCAGGGAGGAGTCAAGCAGTATGGATAGTGAGAGGACCCTCAAAATAGCAAAGCAGTAGTTTTTTGTAAGAGCCGCAAATAATGATAGTGTTAGTAGAGAGTAATTCATTGATACAATCGCTGCTTGTAGGGAGAAGCTTGTGACATAGTGACAATGTGCGTGCTGTCTGTCATGTGTAAAACACTGTGTCGGCACAACCGAGCTTATTATTTACGCCTCTTGTCACTTCTTCTCAAACACCCTATCCGATACAGTCCATCAACCTAAAAAACAGCCTCAATATGTGTCATAATACCATTTGTGCTGCTGTCCGCTCTTGGGCCGCGACAGGAATCTTTTTCTTTCCACATCCTGCCCTCGACCCCCCAACGCGCACAGACAACAGGCGTGGTCAGACAGACAGACACAGAGTACCCACCGTAATATCAGCCCATTCATCGTGTACAGCCTCCCACGGTAGTCCTGTAGCAATTTGTGCGCGTGCGTTGTCTTGCCGCACAGAACTTTCCAACATGCCTCCTCCTCCCCTCAAGCACAGAGACACCTTACCTGATACATGCCCTGCACCCTGTACACGCTATCACGAATGTGCCCTGTACCATTTGTGTGCTAACACTACCCGCAATCTTGGCCCACACAGAACTTTTCCAAACATGATACCCTCCACACACCCCCTCCCCCCAGCACAGTGCCGAGACACACATACCTCTCATAATGGTCCAGCATCAGTACAGCGTCTCTTCACAATATATACCCTATAACCATTGTGCTGCTACCCCTGCTGTGGAGGGCCCACACACAGAACTTTCCAACTACATGTACCCTCACACACAACCCCTCCCAACCGAGCACAGACAGACAGATCAGGAGACAGCACTGACCTGATACACTGCCCCATCATCATTCACAGCCTTCACATGTGCCATGTAACCCTTTGTGCTGGTGGCCAGCCCCTTGAACACCTTCCACGCCTCTACCCCCCCCCCCCCATCCCTGACAGACAGAGAGAGAGAGAGAAGTAGACGACAGAGAGAGAGAGAGACATCTCACTGAAATAGCATACCCATCGATCGTGTACCAGCCTCCACAATAGAGTACTGTACATTGTGCTGCTGGTCCTGTTTCTTGGGGCGCCGCACATCCCTTTCACAACATGTCCACCCCCCCCCACCTTCAGAGCAGCAGAGACCACACTACCGATAAAGCCCATCACCCTGTACAAGCTTCACATGTGCCCTGCACCATCTTGTGCTGCACAACCCACTCCTTGGCACACAGAACTTTCCAACACTGTACCCTCACACAGCCCCCCCTCCCCCCCCAGCACAGACAGAGACACAGACAGACCAGACCAGACAGACACAACTACCTGATACAGCCCATCATCGTGTACAGCCTCCACATGAGCCCTGTACCATTTGTGCTGGTGGCCGCCCTTGGAACACCTTCCACGCCATCTACCCCCCCCCCCCCACCCCTGACAGACAGACAAAGAGACATACAGACACAGACAGACAGACAGACAGACAGACAGAGAGAGAGAGAGAGAGGAGAGAGACATCTCACCTGATACAGCCCATCATCGTGTACAGCCTCCACACGAGCCCTGTACCATTTGTGCTGGTGGCCGCCCTTGGAACACCTTCCACGCCATCTACCCCCCCCCCCCCCCTCCATCCACTGACAGACAGACAAAGAGACATACAGACACAGACAGAGAGAGAGAGAGACCGAGAGAGAGAGAGAGAGAGAGAGAGAGAGATAGAGAGAGAGAGAGAGAGAGGAGGAGAGACATCTCACCTGATACAGCCCATCATCGTGTACAGCCTCCACACGAGCCCTGTACCATTTGTGCTGGTGGCCGCCCTTGGAACACCTTCCATGCCATCTACCCCCCCCCAATCCCTGACTGATAGACAGACAGAGAGAGAGAGAGAGATGGAGAGAGAGAGACAGACATACAGAGAGAGAGGGCCATCTCACCTGGTACAGGCCATCATCCTGCACAGCCTCCACCCGAGCCCTGTACCAGTTTTGTATCTGTCCGTACAGGGCGGCGCAGAACTCCCCCACGGTCCACCGACGGCTGCAGGGCGGGGCCTGTTCGTAGCTCTGCATCTCGCGCATCAGGCTGGAAACAACACACAAACCACCCGCTGTTAGCCATAAGCCATTGGGATTGCATGGGTGCAACTACACAACAACAAAAAAACCCTGAAAGGCCGGGGTCCGAGGGGTAATGTCCCCCTGCAGCTGAAGACAAAAATTGATCTATGAAGGTATTTTAGTTGGCTTTTTCCACAATGTATACATGTTTATTTTAGTGTTTTAAAGTGTTTGAAAATTACAGTAGACACACAAAGATCTTGTTCGACAAATTTTTAAAAAAAAAAGGAAATTCCTTTTCTGGTAAAATTCAAAAAACAGGAAATCCTTGTATACCAGGAAAAGTTGCACCCACGTCATTACCATCCACACCATCTTTACTTAGGTATTTATTTTAGTTAAGGATTTTACAATTTCTCATCACAAAAGTTGTCAAACATTTTTTGCACATCATTATCCAGACCTGTTTACCCTGAAATCGGGCTTCAGGTATTCAAAATCCAAAATAAGTGTATTTTTCACAAAATAGGAGTACTCAAACAGGAAAGTTAAAAAAATAACCTGAGTGCAAACATGCATACATTTCTATAACAACTAGTAGAAATGCTATGTCAAAAGTGTCATCCATTATTTACAACACAAACACACACACACAGATCGCACCAGTTTCTTGAATCAGGCAATATACAGAAATGACAGTCATATTTTTTTCACCACAATTTTCCCCTCATGTACCATATTTATGATATTTTAGTCAGACATGTGTACACAATATGGTGACATCTCATGGGTAAACTTCTTCTTTTCCTTCTTCAATCGCTCAGTTTCCTGCTGCTATTATGTGCCTAACTAAGAAATAGTTAAGCCCAGCAAGTCCGACTTCGGCTGGAGGAAAATGTTTTTGAAAGTGTTTGTGAAAAAAGGCAGGAGAATGGACCGGTAAGATAGAAAGATAGCAGATGACAGTAAGCAAAGGCAGAGTGGCAGAGTCAAAGAGAATGACAGATTAGAGGAAGTTACAAGCACAGAACTTCCAGAAGGTGGGGGAACTATACAGAAATGGGATTTTTTTTCTCATCATATTTCCCCCCATGTACCATATTTATATTTGTCAGACATGTGTGCACAATACAGTGAAACCTCATGGGTAAGCAGGTGTGATGGTCTCACCTGTGCAGGTGTGTCTGCTTGCTGTGCTGCTGGATGTAGAGGTGGGTGGGGGAGTGGTAGCAGCTGACCACCACCTCCAGAGCGTGCTCCTCCAGCTTCCGGCTCTCCCCCACCCCCAGGCCATCGTCGTCCTCCTCCTCCTTTACATTCAGAAACATGGCCGGCAGCGGGGGGGAGACTCTTCTCTTCGTGGCTCTCGCTGGCTGCTGCTGAAGGGTCTATACACAATTTATTGATAAATAATAATAATAATAGTAGTACAGTTATATAGCGCTTTATCTCAGATGAGCCCAAAGCGCTTTACAATCAATTATTCATCAACAAATAGACAACAAAAACAGCATTCAAGAATGGCACAAACCAGCAACAACGCATATACAAAGCAACTCTCTCTCTCTCACACACACACATGAGCGCAAATGCGCACACACACATTTATCGACACCGACTCAATATTCATCCCCCATTCAGTAAGCCACAGCAACCGAGCCACACGGACTGACCACATACACACATACACAAACACCCTCATACACAACGTATGCACACAGACAGACACACACACACAGACAAAGAAAAGGAAAAAAAGCCAGTGGAACCTCCCTTATAAGACTCCCTACCACATAAGACCTACTTCTCTGAGACATTGCCCTTCTTTGTAAGCATTAAAATTACGTCCCTTATAAGACCCCTCCCTTATAAGACCTCATTTAGGACGATTTTTGAAGGGAGGCTCCAGTGTACTGGGAGATGATGATGGACGAACCTAGTGGCACCCTTGCACAAGGACCTCATTTAGGACGATTTTTGAAGGGAGGTTCCACTGTACTGGGAGATGTTGATGGACGAACCTAGTGGCACCCTTGCACAAGGACCTCATTTAGGACGATTTTTGAAGGGAGGTTCCACTGTACTGGGAGATGTTGATGGACGAACCTAGTGGCACCCTTGCACAAGGACCTCATTTAGGACGATTTTTGAAGGGAGGTTCCACTGTACTGGGAGATGTAGATGGACGAACCTAGTGGCACCCTTGCACAAGGACCTCATTTAGGACGATTTTTGAAGGGAGGTTCCACTGTACTGGGAGATGTAGATGGACGAACCTAGTGGCACCCTTGCACAAGGACCTCATTTAGGACGATTTTTGAAGGGAGGTTCCACTGTACTGGGAGATGTTGATGGACGAACCTAGTGGCACCCTTGCACAAGGACCTCATTTAGGACGATTTTTGAAGGGAGGTTCCACTGTACTGGGAGATGTTGATGGACGAACCTAGTGGCACCCTTGCACAAGGACCTCATTTTGGATTATTTTTGAAGGGAGGTTCCACTGTACTGGGAGATGTTGATGGACGAACCTAGTGGCACCCTTGCACAAGGACCTCATTTAGGACGATTTTTGAAGGGAGGTTCCACTGTACTGGGAGATGTATGATGGACGAACCTAGTGGCACCCTTGCACAAGGACCTCATTTAGGACGATTTTTGAAGGGAGGTTCCACTGTACTGGGAGATGTTGATGGACGAACCTAGTGGCACCCTTGCACAAGGACCTCATTTAGGACGATTTTTGAAGGGAGGTTCCACTGTACTGGGAGATGTAGATGGACGAACCTAGTGGCACCCTTGCACAAGGACCTCATTTACGCTGGCTCAGCGACTAAGACATTATTGTCCACAGCACACAAATTCCCAAAATTCTGAATTTTGTTTCAAGTTATTTCCTTTCACAGAGGCAATGTTTCTTTCCAATGATTGTTGTTAAAGGTGCACCCTGACGGATGAGTTTTTGCAAGAAACTCGTCAAGATCACCGCGGGGGGGGGGATTAACCCTTTCGCTGCCCCCACGACGTATATATACGTCCTCTATAGCGCTTCAGTACTTGCCACCGACGTATATACACGTCGCCGCTAAACAGCGATATTGCCGTGTTCAAAAATCGCACGGCAAGCCGGCGGCGCATGCGCAAGTAGTAGGCGGCACTGAAGGGGTTAACGAAACGAAAATAAAATATTATGACTAAAGTATCTTACAGAAATGTAGATGATGTGGAACAAGTTTCTATTGCATGAACAATCAGTTTAAAACAGTAACAGATCAGGAGTATGGCCTTACGAATTCCGCAACTTCAATTATTCATTTTCTAAGAGGCTTAGACCTACAGGTGTCTGTAGACCCCCCTTACCCCGGCGGGGGGGGGGGTGGGGAATTGGTCACTATGTTTTTTCTGAAAGCTTGGTCAATATGCTTTTCAATTTTACTTGTTTGCCAAAAATAAAAATAGGGCTCCACTATGTTACATGCGCATATATAAACATACATATAATTAAATTTTAAAGAAAGAGGGAAAGGGGTAGGGGTAATTTAATGCACATAAATAATTTAATTTACACAGTAAAATAAAATTAATTCTGTTTTCAGATGCACAAGTGTCTACATAACAGTATTATAGTAATAAAAATCAGACGTGAGCCTTGAAGGCTTAGCCTGTTGTTTTTTTGTAGTGGTTTTTAAAAAAAAAATGGAGCTATTTCCTTTGTTGTGATCGGACAAACTCCTTTAGATAAATTTTTTTGTTAGGAAAAAGGCTTGTAATGCGAAAATTTAGTGCAAACGATTTGGCAGCCATTACAAAAGAGACGGCACACACCTTCTCTTTGGGTGAAAGAATTTGACTTCCAGCACCTCCGCCAAGGGGAGGAATTGCCGATTTGACTTCTAGGAAAACAGAGCAAAGTGAGTGTTTGCAATCTCTGTAAAGGGTGTTTTTCTGGTGATCTCGACGCGTTTCTTACAAAAACTCATCCGTCAAGGTGCCCCTTTAAGGACAGGGAAAGACCTTACAAGTGGCAACAACAAACAAAAGAAGGGATACAAACTTTGGATTGGTATATACTGGTGATGAGTTCAGGGACAGGGAAAGACCTTACAAGTGGTAACAACAAACAAAAGAAGGGATACAAACTTTGGATTGGTATATACTGGTGATGAGTTCAGGGACAGGGAAAGACCTTACAAGTGGCAACAACAAACAAAAGAAGGGATACAAACTTTGGATTGGTATATACTGGTGATGAGTTCTTAACAGGCATGAACTAAAAGCAGTTGGACCCAGGTGCTGTGTGTCGTCAGTAGGGGGCTTAGTAGTGGTGTCCTGCATATGTTAGCTCAGAACAGGCTCCACTGAACTCCACCAAAGTGACTCACATGGGTGCATGTGATGATACAAACCTTTGCCTGAATTTTGGAGTTTAGCTGTAAACCTGGTCCTCGCTTCAGTATTATATCTTCTGGGAGAGCATTTTCTTCAGGCAGACCACTGCCTGAACCTGCATCAAATTGCCTGAATTCAGGCTCCAGGCAGACCCACATGCACCCCTGACTCAGCAGCAGAGCAGTCTCCTCTGGTGGCTGCCTTCTAACAACCTAACGATTAACTCCCCTTGGACGGCTGGTTTCGGATTCTGTGACCTGACAAACCAGGGTGTGGATGCAAGTTGGAGCGACCCGCCATTGTACAACCAAAACAAATGCACACACACACATACATACACAAAAAAACACATGGACAAACATAAGCACACAGACGCGTGCGCGCACACACACACAAACCTTGCGAAGCTCTGTGACGCGCTTCTTAGGAAGGACAGCGTTGAAAGACGCATCATCTCCACTGTCATCAGACTCGTCATTGTCATCGAAGGGGTTGGGTCCCTTGGGCCAGGCAGGGGTGGTGGTGGTGGAGGTGGCCGAAGGGGTGATGGTGTGGGTGGGGGAACCCACGCGGTAACCTCCAATGACGGGGGAGGGGGACTGCGACGGAGGCGGGGAGATCATTAGCTGAGAGTAAAACGCATGGTAGAACCCTGCATTCTCTTGGAGAGTATGTGTGCAAACGTCATTATGGATGTCAACAGACCTGCCAACCCCCTAACAGACCAAAGAGGAATATTTGTAGAAGGAAAGAGGAATTTTTGGGAGCTAAGAGGAATTTTGACGTGGCATCTTACCTTTCACGCGTAAACATAATTTGAAGCAAGCAATTTTCATCCTTGTGAACTTGTCTTGTTTAAAACTAGTCTTGTCTGGAAGTGTCACAACTATTCCTAACACAATAGAAGCTTTTGGTTTGTTCCTCTGTCCTTTTTATTTGGGCAGACCAAGACGGTTGGTGCCATAGATGACTTAAATAATAAGACTTGGAAGGAAGATAATAAATCAATTCATCTTAGTTCTCCTTTCCTTCCGTTGGCTTGAAAAAGTTGGTAACGGTGGAAGACGAAGTCTGGGAGTTTGCAGTTTCGATAAGACGATGGGAAGTAATGTGTCATTTGATGTCTTGACACCCTCCATAGGAGACTTTTAAGTGTAGTGAGCACATCATACATCAAGCATGATGCACTTTCTTGATCTCTGAATGCACAGATAACTTTTCCATGTAATCTTGGCAGAAATATTGGTCTATTCTCTTTTTTTTCTCCCCAGTCTCACACACATCGATGTGTCAATCGCCATCTTGACGGAAGTGCGCAAACAGAAACTGGAGAGCTGGTTATACGCACAGCAGCTGTGCTGCTCTGTATATAAGACGAGGAATTTGTGCATTCCAATTTTTTTTCTTTTAAAGCTTTGAAAGCGGAATTTTATGGACTTCAGCGGAAGGGTGGAAGAAATGCAGTCTGAGCGCTCAAAGCGGAAAGGTTGGCAGGTCTGGTTTCTGAGCAAGACAACTTCAGATAAACTTAAAAGTAATTTGTATGGTTTTTATTTACAAAGTCAACATACAAACAAACACACAGAAATCCTACTCAAATTAAGCAATAACTATTTCCCCAAACGCTTGCACCTGTACTTTGTAATATGGGAAACTGTTGCATTGTCAATATCTATTTTTATTTATTCTCGCTTTGAGTGAGCACAGTCAAGGTACTTACATCAGGGTGGAGTGTGATTCCCTCAAAGGACTCTTCACTTGACCTGAAATAGAAAAAAAAGTAAAACAAAATAACCAACATACACATAACCTTGAACTGAATTTTCTCAAAACAAAAATACAGAAGCATAAAAACCCATGCACTCTCTCTCTCTCTCTTGTTCATTATCGCTTGAAATGAAATTTAGAGATGCACACACAAAAGCATGCACGCACGCGCACACATGCATACTCACATATCGATGGGTGCAACTCCTAAAAATGAAAAATACTGAAAGGCAAGGTCCAGGGGCCGCCCAGTGCCCCGGAGAGGTACAGGGGCACAGCCCCGTTGGACAATTCAGGGGAACAATGCAAGAGAGAGAGAGAGACAACGAGACAGACAGTCACAATGATGGACATAGACAGTTTGAGTCTGATAAGCCTTATAAATGATTACATTGTTTTTGAAAAATCACCATGCTGTGTTCAAGTTTCCCTGAGAGAAACTTCCAGGATAGAACAATCAAAATAAAAACGCCCCAAATCGCCTGTGGTCAAATTTTTTTTTAATGGATTTTTAAAAAAAATGAAGTGCAGTTTCTGGTAAAATTTAAAAAACCTGAAATCAGAGTAAAAGTGAAAGAGTAGCACCCATGCATATCCTCAAACAGAAACACCCCACACACACTTTCCCACATGTACACACATACACACACACAAAGGCAGCTACAAGTGCATGTAACCGCTTGCACGCTGTGCATACACGAACACACACACACAATACAGACGATTGTCTAGAGCTTCTAGCATATATAACCTTCGTTGACTAGCTCATAGTTCACACAGCACTTCTTCTTCTTCTTCAACGTTCCCAGGCCATATGGCCATAATGGGTAAGGTACGTATGTGTCCGGTTTTCAGTTTTCAATGGTCTCCCCGCTGCGTACAGCTCCCCGTATGGAGGCACGAGGCATCCACCCACTGCCCCGTCACACTGCACAATGCTGTCACACTGCTAAAGGCAAACAACACATATAGACCCAGACAGACACACACTACTGACCATTGGCCAGTGCTCCTGGCAGAGCCCCGTTTGACCAGTTCGTAGTTGATACAGCACAGAGTGCTGGAGGCACTGTTGATGGCATACAACACATATAGACACACAGGCACACACTACTGACCATTGGCCAGTGCTCCTGGCATAGCCCCGTTTGACCAGTTTGTAGTTGACACAGCAGAGTGTTGGAGGCACTGTTGACGGCGTACAACACATATAGACACACAGACACACACTACTGACCATTGGCCAGTGCTCCTGGCATAGCCCCGTTTGACCAGTTCGTAGTTGATACAGCACAGAGTGCTGGAGGCACTGTTGATGGCATACAACACATATAGACACACAGGCACACACTACTGACCATTGGCCAGTGCTCCTGGCATAGCCCCGTTTGACCAGTTTGTAGTTGACACAGCAGAGTGTTGGAGGCACTGTTGACGGCGTACAACACATATAGACACACAGACACACACTACTGACCATTGGCCAGTGCTCCTGGCATAGCCCCGTTTGACCAGTTCGTAGTTGACACAGCACAGAGTGTTGGAGGCACTGTTAACGGCGTACAA
Organism: Phymorhynchus buccinoides; assembly: GCA_017654935.2. Lineage (NCBI taxonomy): Eukaryota > Metazoa > Mollusca > Gastropoda > Neogastropoda > Raphitomidae > Phymorhynchus > Phymorhynchus buccinoides. The sequence continues at coordinate 52,896,477 of CM065694.1, forward strand.
CACATATAGACACACACTACTGACCATTGGCCAGTGCTCCTGGCATAGCCCCGTTTGACCAGTTCATAGTTGACACAGCACAGAGTGCTGGAGGCACTGTTGACAGCGTACAACACCCCTTCCAGTGTGTTCGGCTTGGCCCCTGAAACCATGGCACCATCAGCCTCTATCAAGCCACATTATTGTGAGAGACAGACAACCGTATTCTTCAGCCCATAAGGCGTGTGCACCTCATTATAAGACGCATCCCCCATGGCACCATCAGCCTCCATCAAGCCACATTATTGTGAGAGACAGACAACCGTATTCTTCAGCCCATAAGGCGTGTGCACCTCAGTATAAGACGCATCCCCCATGGCACCATCAGCCTCCATCAAGCCACATTATTGTGAGAGACAGACAACAACCGTATTCTTCAGCCCATAAGGCGTGTGCACCTCAGTATAAGACGCATCCCCCATGGCACCATCAGCCTCCATCAAGCCACATTATTGTGAGAGACAGACAACTACCGTATTCTTCAGCCCATAAGGCGTGTGCACCTCATTATAAGACGCATCCCCCATGGCACCATCAAGCCACATTATTGTGAGAGACAGACAACCACCGTATTCTTCAGCCCATAAGGCGTGTGCACCTCAGTATAATGCGCATCCCCCAAATTTGACACAACATTCAGATTTTGTTATTCTGTTTTCTTACTATATTATCAGTCACATTATAAGGCGCAGGGGTCTCAGTCTGGGGAAAAAACCCTATCGCGTTATAACCCGAAAAATATGGCTAATATCCAAATCTGTCACCAAAAGAGGGGAATGAAATATTAAACAATGTCAGTCAACAAATATATTAGGGCAGTTTTTTTAATTTTTTAAAATGAATATGCCAGCAGTTTCAAAATCATGTGTAGTCAATGATGGACAACGGATATTTATATTCATTGTTATAAGGGAAATAATTTATCAATAAGCAAAAACAAATAAATTATGCATATCGTCGGTGAAATTCAAAAACCTCGTATCTTGATTTTTTAAATTTTTTAGTTAGATACATAGTCAGCTTTCTAATTTTTCCTGCAACCTTCCAACAAAACTCGCGACTTTCTATCTGGGGTAAATGAGGTTGTGAAAATAGAAGAAAAACTCGTAAATTCAGATCTAGTTAACAAAACCTCGTATCTTCGTTCTTTTCAAGATGTGAAGAAGGAATAGGTAGGTTCTTACCTCTCAGCGTCACACGTAACTGGCACAGCTGCAGCTCCACCACAGAGCGGAACCACTTGTTGGCCTGCGCACACACACAGTCAACGGTAAAATTACCTCTTTTTTTCAGGGCATGCAAGATGGAAATCCAAAATAAGCAATGATAACCACACAAGAAAGAAACATAACACCATATGCGTGCACTCACAGTTAACACACACAGACCAATCCCTGCATACATACATACACACACACAACTCTCTTTTGCTTAGTTGTTTTAGTTTGTTCTTTTTTATACAATAAAAACATTTCAGGCTGAATGAAATAACAAGGGCCTCTCATTATATTTTGCGATGTGGAGAACAGGCTAGAATGCACACTTTTTGACATTCTTTCAAACCAAACGGTTATGGCACCAGTCCAGGTCGACTGGGGAATGTAAAAAAATAGCGCCCTCGGCAAACGCTCGAGCATCTTCACCTTTCTACATTTGCTCCCCCCCTTCGCCAAAACATCACATAAAATAATAGGAAAAAGTCACAAGGGACCAAGTCAGAAAATTCATTTTCAATCCACAGCGATAGCTCTTCTCTCTGGAAAAGGAACTGGGGCCCTGGAACCAGCTTTTCAGTAAAACTTCAAATTGACTATTTGTTTGAGTTTTTGCTACTGCTGTTTTCTGTGGAAATTTACTAATGATTTATCATCCAGAACATACAAACAGCTATTTATTGCTTGGTTGTTGGATCATATTGACTGATAAATAATTCATCATCGCTCACAATGTCCAAGATGCCAGCTGACTTCTCGCCATCAAATGTTTTGTGTAGTTTGGGTGCTTTATTCAACCCTACCCCTTCTCTGCTCCTAAGTAAACTAGCGGGGCACTCAACGGTTATAACGTTTCCACATACCCAGGTGTTCTAGCAAGATTTTACCAAGCTGGATGGGAAGCATAAGTGTGAGGTGACTAAACCGACTCTTTAAAGTTTAGTAATGGACAAAGCAGACTGGTTTGTTGGCTGATGACCGACAGACTGACAGACACAATCACTGACCGACTCTTTAAAGATTAGTAATGGACTATAAGCAGACTGGTTTGTCGGCTGATGACCGACAGACCGACAGACAAAACGACTGACCAACTCACCTTTTCTGACCACTGCCCCCCTTCCAACGGTTCCACGTCAGACAGGCTCATTTCCAACGCCTGATGGACACAGCACACACAGAGCATAAACACAGGGTACACATGCACACCACATCAAGCTACAACACTGTCATTACGTGTAAGATTGACACAGCACACACAAAGCATAAACACAGGGTACATATGCACACCACATCAAGCTACAACACTGTCATTACGTGTAAGATTGACACAGCACACACAGAGCATAAACACAGGGTACACATGCACACCACATCAAGCTACAACACTGTCATTACCTGTTAGATGGACACAGCACACACAGAGCATAAACACAGGGTACACATGCACACCACATCAAGCTACAACACTGTCATTACCTGTTAGATTGACACAGCACACACAGAGCATAAACACAGGGTACACATGCACACCACATCAAGCTACAACACTGTCATTACCTGTTAGATGGACACAGCACACACAGAGCATAAACACAGGGTACATATGCACACCACATCAAGCTACAACACTGTCATTACTACTTTCACCCTTGAACATGTATCCACAGACAATACAACATTGCAACTGTAGGAAGAACTGGAACAAAAAAAGAAAAAAGCTGAAAACTCTAGTTCTGGAAATGTTCTATACGAAAGTCTTTCAAATACTCAGTTGTGAAAACATACAATGCCACTTTACACATTCTAACTTTCAAATTTATAGGCCATCATGTTATGGAAGGATTCAAAGACCTCAAGCATTATCACGCGCATACTGAGAGTCATGTTTAAACACTGCCCGAATGACAGTTAAGAGAAAAAAAAGTAGAAAAAGCAATAGGATTATCCATCTATATGAGGTGAATCCTAATGAAGGAAAAAAGAACAAAATCATGGATGAAGGAAATGCCTTAAATGATCCCGGATCAAATACCGTGGCAGACAGCAGTGATTATTTCGGTAAAGGTCAAGATGTGCCACCTCCCCTACATTTCTCGGTTAATTCCATTTTTCCGTGTTTGCCTTTCTTACCAAACATAAAGCTGTATTGTATTAACCTTTTCAGCTAATTATCTTTTTGGAATAATAACCCTAACCCTACCCCCCCTATGTACTGCAGTACACCGCACATTTGGTCACAGTCGTGGTTCATTGCGGGAAAACGCAATGAACCACGACTGTGACAAATGTGCGGTGTACTGCAGTACATAGGGGGGGGGGGGGGGGGGGGGGGGTAGGGTTAGTGATAGGGTTAGTATTCCAAAAAGATTATTAGCTGAAAATGTTCATAAAATACAGCTTGATGTTTGGTAAGAAAGGCAAAAACTGAAAAATGGAATTAACCGAGAAATGCGGGGGGGGGGGGGGGGGGGGCACATCTTTACCTTGCCATTTTTTTCCTATACAGGATTGCTCCAGTGACTTGTGATTGCAAATCACTTCATGTTTTGTCTGATTGGGTATTATTCCATAAATCAATCTGTCTCCGTTTCTGTCAGAGACAGTCTCTTTTTTCCGTCTCTCTGTATCCCTGTCAATATCTCCCTCCCCCCTACCACACTTTCTCTTTCTCTTTCTTCTCTCTCTCTGTCTCTCTCCTCTTATGTTACTCGGATATATGACCTGAAGACCATTACATGCTTGTTTCAATGTTTAGACCCATTAACGCTGGCAAAATTCTTAACAGATTGTTTTCAGTACAGAAAAGAGTCGCTGTCCATGAAAAGGAACATTCTAATTCCCTCACGGCTGTGGCCTCCATTTCATACTGTGTTTTCGTGTGTCTGTGTTCTAGCCCTGCATAATTTTTGTTGTCTATAACAGACCTGCTTACCCCCTACACAAGTCTTGAGTAGTCTGGATAGCTGAAATGAGTAGCTTTGGTGTGCAAATGTGTAGTTTTATTCATTAAACCATCATGATAATGTTCACTGAAAATGAGTAATTAGAGCATTATTTTCAATTTTGAAGAGTAGCAGAGGTCCAAATTGAGTAGAATACTACTCGAAAAGAGTAGAGTAAACAGGTCTGCTATAACCATTATTGCATTCAATGTTGTTTGTTTGTCTTCGGATTTTGTAAGGACATTTTGTGCAATTAAAATATTCAAGTTTGAGTTGTCTCCTCTTGTGCTACCTGCATGGGGAACCGGATGTGGTCATCGAGGATCTTGCAGATGTCGGTGTGGTCGACAACCTCCGTGTTGCCGTAGTCCACAAACTGCACCAGAACCTTTCCCTTGCCAGGCAGACCAGTCACCGTGGCCCTGTACCAGTGGTTGTCTTTGGCGTAGCGCGCAACGCAGATCATACCTGGTCACAAAACAATAAGATACAGGCATGAACTTATACAGAATTACAAACAACAGATCTAACTGGCAGCCCTGTGACCTTGGCCCTGCACGGTTGTCTTTGGCGTAGCGCGCAACGCAGATCATACCTGGTCACAAAACAATAAGATACAGAATTACAAACGACAGATCTAACTGGCAGCCCTGTGACCTTGGCCCTGCATGGTTGTCTTTGATGTAGCGCGCAACACAGATCATACCTGGTAACAAACGACAGCACACAGGCGTTCTGGACATATATGTCCGGAATTAATAGATAGCTGTCAATTTGATGCATTTGCTTCAAGGGAAGTAAATCTGTGTGCACACCATACCTTGGTCACTTCTAAACTCGCTTCGCTCCCTTAGACCACAATTTTGCCTCTGACTTTACTTTTGTAGTGACTTGTTGTGGGAAAACCAATCGGTGTAGTTTTTCTATATAAGGTCTATATATAAAAAAAAGTCTGATCTACCACTTCCCTATGTCTAAACCTGAAGTAAAACCTCCGTAATCTTCTTTCATTTCTTTCCTTTTGTTTATGTATGTTTTGTTTGTGTGTATGGCTGGAGCGATTTGTGAGTTTTTTTAAAATAATTCAAAATCGTTGCGATGCGAATGAGTTAAAGGCAAACAAGAAAACGTCATAGTGACATAATATTGTCAACTGAATTATTTTTTTTAGAAAAGTTGAAACCAAGATCTGCTCAAGATCTAAATGACAATCAATTATCATGCACAGACGGTCTGCGTCCTATTCAACAATCAAATCTTGCCTTGGCAAGTCATGAACGCAGAAGATATTTGACCAGCAACACTGTCTGACTCGCATGGAGGTTAAACACTCTCGCATGGAGGTTACAATGAAGATTTATTCGCCAGAAGGTGCCAGCATAAAAGGAGTCCAGAAAGGCCCATAGAACCTCCTGGCTTTCACCCAATCATTTGGTTTCTGCACCAAACCTGTTTACCCCTATTTTGCAAAGTTGTAATTTCTGAAACAAAAAAACGTAATTTTGAAAAAAAAACTGTAATCCAACGCGTGACCAATGAACGTCGATATCGTACTGACCTGAGTGTGCAATACTAATGTCCGTCAAGCAGTAGACACAGAACACATGCTCATCACCTAGTGCTGAACGACGTATTCCTGGAATATTTAGGTCACTTTCTCGGAATTTCTGTGCCATTTAAGTGACTTTTGATGTCTTTTCTTTTGATTTTTTTTCGACCAGAAGATACAGAAGCTTCGGAATGCACTCGCTTGGATGCCATTTTGAAACAGAAACAGAAATGGTGCGAAATGACTTTTCACCGCATCATTTAAAAAGCTTCACTTACCGACGCAACTGTAGTGGGTTTTTTTTTAATTTAGGATTTTATTTTCCCGTATTTTTTCCCCGTAGCCGTAATTTGACTTTTCCCCCATAAAAATTACGGCAAAATCGTAAAGGTAAACAGGTCTGCTGCACCGACGTCTTTCTCACATCTATTTGGTACTTTTATAGTCACATAGGCGTCTGTGTAAATTTCGGGTTGCTCCCACCTGAAGAGCAACCCAAATTTCACAGACGCCTATGTGACTATAAAAGTACCAAATAGATGTGAGAAAGACGTCGGTGCAGCAGACCTGTTTACCTTTACGATTTTGCCGTAATTTTTATGGGGGAAAAGTCAAATTACGGCTACGGGGAAAAAATACGGGAAAATAAAATCCTAAATATAAAAAAAACCCACTACAGTTGCGTCGGTAAGTGAAGCTTTTTAAATGATGCGGTGAAAAGTCATTTCGCGCCATTTCCTTTTCTGTTTCAAAATGGCGTCCAAGCGAGTGCATTCCGAAGCTTCTGTATCTTCTGGTCGAAAAAATCAAAAGAAAAGACATCAAAAGTCACTTAAATGGCACAGAAATTCCGAGAAAGTGACCTAAATATTCCAGGAATACGTCGTTCAGCACTAGGTGATGAGCATGTGTTCTGTGTCTACTGCTTGACGGACATTAGTATTGCACACTCAGGTCAGTACGATATCGACGTTCATTGGTCACGCGTTGGATTACATTTTTTTTTTCAAAATTACGTTTTTTTTGTTTCAGAAATTACAACTTTGCAAAATAGGGGTAAACAGGTTTGGTGCAGAAACCAAATGATTGGGTGAAAGCCAGGAGGTTCTATGGGCCTTTCTGGACTCCTTTTATGCTGGCACCTTCTGGCGAATAAATCTTCATTGTAACCTCCATGCGAGAGTGTTTAACCTCCATGCGAGTCAGACAGTGTTGCTGGTCAAATATCTTCTGCGTTCATGACTTGCCAAGGCAAGATTTGATTGTTGAATAGGACGCAGACCGTCTGTGCATGATAATTGATTGTCATTTAGATCTTGAGCAGATCTTGGTTTCAACTTTTCTAAAAAAAATAATTCAGTTGACAATATTATGTCACTATGACGTTTCTTGTTTGCCTTTAACTCATTCGCATCGCAACGATTTTGAATTGCTATAAAAACTCACAAATCACTCCAGCCATACACACAGACAAAACATACATAAACAAAAGGAGAAATGAAAGAAGATTACGGGTTTTACTTCAGGTTTAGACATAGGGAAGTGGTAGATCAGACTTTTTTTTTATATATATATACACCTTATATAGAAAAACTACACCGATTGGTTTCCCTCAAGTCACTACAAAAGTAAAGTCAGAGGCAAAATTGTGGTCTAAGGGAGCGAAGCGAGTTTAGAAGTGACCAAGGTATGGTGTGCACACAGATTTACTTCCCTTGAAGCAAATGCATCAAATTGACAGCTATCTATTAATTCCGGACATATATGTCCAGAACGCCTGTGTGCTGTCGTTTGTTACCAGGTATGATCTGTGTTGCGCGCTACATCAAAGACAACCATGCAGGGCCAAGGTCACAGGGCTGCCAGTTAGATCTGTCGTTTGTAATTCTGTATCTTATTGTTTTGTGACCAGGTATGATCTGCGTTGCGCGCTACGCCAAAGACAACCGTGCAGGGCCAAGGTCACAGGGCTGCCAGTTAGATCTGTTGTTTGTAATTCTGTATAAGTTCATGCCTGTATCTTATTGTTTTGTGACCAGGTATGATCTGCGTTGCGCGCTACGCCAAAGACAACCACTGGTACAGGGCCACGGTGACTGGTCTGCCTGGCAAGGGAAAGGTTCTGGTGCAGTTTGTGGACTACGGCAACACGGAGGTTGTCGACCACACCGACATCTGCAAGATCCTCGATGACCACATCCGGTTCCCCATGCAGGTAGCACAAGAGGAGACAACTCAAACTTGAATATTTTAATTGCACAAAATGTCCTTACAAAATCCGAAGACAAACAAACAACATTGAATGCAATAATGGTTATAGCAGACCTGTTTACTCTACTCTTTTCGAGTAGTATTCTACTCAATTTGGACCTGTGCTACTCTTCAAAATTGAAAACAATGCTCTAATTACTCATTTTCAGTGAACATTATTTGATGGTTTAATGAATTAGGACTACTCATTTCACACCAAAGCTACTCATTTCAGCTATCCAGACTACTCAAGACTTGTGTAGGGGGTAAGCAGGTCTGTTATAGACAACAAAAATTATGCAGGGCTAGAACACAGACACACGAAAACACAGTATGAAATGGAGGCCACAGCCGTGAGGGAATTAGAATGTTCCTTTTCATGGACAGCGACTCTTTTCTGTTCTATACTGAAGACAATCTGTTAAGAATTTTGCAAGCATTAATGGGTCTAAACATTGAAACAAGCATGTAATGGTCTTCAGGTCATATATCCGAGTAACATAAGAGGAGAGAGAACATAGAGAGAGAGAGAGAAGAAAGAGAAAGAGAAAGTGTGGTAGGGGGGAGGGAGATATTGACAGGGATACAGAGAGACGGAAAAAAGAGACTGTCTCTGACAGAAACGGAGACAGATTGATTTATGGAATAATACCCAATCAGACAAAACATGAAGTGATTTGCAATCACAAGTCACTGGGAGCAATCCTGTATAGGAAATAATGGCAAAGGTAAAGATGTGCCCCCCCCCCCCCCCCCCTGCATTTCTCGGTTAATTCCATTTTTCAGTTTTGGCCTTTCTTACCAAAAACATAAAGCTGTATTTTATGAACCTTTTCAGCTAATAACCTTTTTGGAATACTAACCCTAGCCACTAACCCTACCCCCCCCCCCCCCCCCACCCCCCTATGTACTGCAGTACACCGCACATTTGTCACAGTCGTGGTTCATTGCGTTTTCCCGCAATGAACCACGACTGTGACAAATGTGCGGTGTACTGCAGTACATAGGGGGGGTAGGGTTAGGGTTATTATTCCAAAAAGATAATTAGCTGAAAAGGTTAATACAATACAGCTTTATGTTTGGTAAGAAAGGCAAACACGGAAAAAAATACAATTAACCGAGAAATGTAGGGGGGTTGGCACATCTTGACCTTTACCGAAATAATCACTGCTGTCTGCCACGGTATTTGATCCGGGATCATTTAAGGCATTTCCTTCATCCATGATTTTGTTCTTTTTTCCTTCATTAGGATTCACCTCATATAGATGGATAATCCTATTGCTTTTTCTACTTTTTTTTCTCTTAACTGTCATTCGGGCAGTGTTTAAACATGACTCTCAGTATGCGCGTGATAATGCTTGAGGTCTTTGAATCCTTCCATAACATGATGGCCTATAAATTTGAAAGTTAGAATGTGTAAAGTGGCATTGTATGTTTTCACAACTGAGTATTTGAAAGACTTTCGTATAGAACATTTCCAGAACTAGAGTTTTCAGCTTTTTTCTTTTTTTGTTCCAGTTCTTCCTACAGTTGCAATGTTGTATTGTCTGTGGATACATGTTCAAGGGTGAAAGTAGTAATGACAGTGTTGTAGCTTGATGTGGTGTGCATATGTACCCTGTGTTTATGCTCTGTGTGTGCTGTGTCCATCTAACAGGTAATGACAGTGTTGTAGCTTGATGTGGTGTGCATGTGTACCCTGTGTTTATGCTCTGTGTGTGCTGTGTCAATCTAACAGGTAATGACAGTGTTGTAGCTTGATGTGGTGTGCATGTGTACCCTGTGTTTATGCTCTGTGTGTGCTGTGTCCATCTAACAGGTAATGACAGTGTTGTAGCTTGATGTGGTGTGCATATGTACCCTGTGTTTATGCTCTGTGTGTGCTGTGTCAATCTTACACGTAATGACAGTGTTGTAGCTTGATGTGGTGTGCATATGTACCCTGTGTTTATGCTTTGTGTGTGCTGTGTCAATCTTACACGTAATGACAGTGTTGTAGCTTGATGTGGTGTGCATATGTACCCTGTGTTTATGCTCTGTGTGTGCTGTGTCCATCAGGCGTTGGAAATGAGCCTGTCTGACGTGGAACCGTTGGAAGGGGGGCAGTGGTCAGAAAAGGTGAGTTGGTCAGTCGTTTTGTCTGTCGGTCTGTCGGTCATCAGCCGACAAACCAGTCTGCTTATAGTCCATTACTAATCTTTAAAGAGTCGGTCAGTGATTGTGTCTGTCAGTCTGTCGGTCATCAGCCAACAAACCAGTCTGCTTTGTCCATTACTAAACTTTAAAGAGTCGGTTTAGTCACCTCACACTTATGCTTCCCATCCAGCTTGGTAAAATCTTGCTAGAACACCTGGGTATGTGGAAACGTTATAACCGTTGAGTGCCCCGCTAGTTTACTTAAGAGCAGAGAAGGGGTATGGTTGAATAAAGCACCCAAACTACACAAAACATTTGATGGCGAGAAGTCAGCTGGCATCTAGGACATTGTGAGCGATGATGAAACATTTATCTGTCAGTATGATCCAACAACCAAGCAATAAATAGCTGTTTGTATGTTCTGGATGATAAATCATTAGTAAATTTCCACAGAAAACAGAGCAGTAGCAAAAACTCTCAAACAAATATTCAATTTGAAGTTTTACTGAAAAGCTGGTTCCAGGGCCCCAGTTCCTTTTCCAGAGAGAAGAGCTATCGCTGTGGATTGAAAATGAATTTTCTGACTTGGTCCCTTGTGACTTTTTCCTATTATTTTATGTGATGTTTTGGCGAAGGGGGGGGAGCAAATGTAGAAAGGTGAAGATGCTCGAGCGTTTGCCGAGGGCGCTATTTTTTTACATTCCCCAGTCGACCTGGACTGGTGCCATAACCGTTTGGTTTGAAAGAATGTCAAAAAGTGTGCATTCTAGCCTGTTCTCCACATCGCAAAATATAATGAGAGGCCCTTGTTATTTCATTCAGCCTGAAATGTTTTTATTGTATAAAAAAGAACAAACTAAAACAACTAAGCAAAAGAGAGTTGTGTGTGTGTATGTATGTATGCAGGGATTGGTCTGTGTGTGTTAACTGTGAGTGCACGCATATGGTGTTATGTTTCTTTCTTGTGTGGTTATCATTGCTTATTTTGGATTTCCATCTTGCATGCCCTGAAAAAAAGAGGTAATTTTACCGTGTGACTGTGTGTGTGCGCAGGCCAACAAGTGGTTCCGCTCTGTGGTGGAGCTGCAGCTGTGCCAGTTACGTGTGACGCTGAGAGGTAAGAACCTACCTATTCCTTCTTCACATCTTGAAAAGAACGAAGATACGAGGTTTTTGTCCTTAACTAGATCTGAATTTGGTAGTTTTTCTTCTATTTTCACAACCTCATTTACCCCAGATAGAAAGTCTTTAGAGACGAGCTTTTGGTGGAAGGTGGCAGGAAAAATTAGAAAGCTGACTATGTATCTAACTAAAAAATTTAAAAAATTTCAAGATACGAGGTTTTTGAATTTCACCGACGATATGCATAATTTATTTGTTTTTGCTTATTGATAAATTATTTCCCTTATAACAATGAATATAAATATCCGTTGTCCATCATTGACTACACATGATTTTGAAACTGCTGGCATATTCATTTTAAAAAAAATTAAAAAAACTGCCCTAATATATTTGTTGACTGACATTGTTTAATATTTCATTCCCCTCTTTTGTGTGACAGATTTGGATATTACCATATTTTTCGGACTATAACGCGATGGTTTTTTTTCCCGAGACTGAGACCCCCGCGCTTTATAATACGACTAATAATATAGTAAGAAAACAGAATAACAAAATCTGGAATGTTGTGTCAAATTTGGGGGATGCGCCTTATACTGAGGTGCACACGCCTTATGGGCTGAAGAATACGGTGGTTGTCTGTCTCTCACAATAATGTGGCTTGATGGTGCCATGGGGGGGGATGCGTCTTATAATGAGGTGCACACGCCTTATGGGCTGAAGAATACGGTAGTTGTCTGTCTCTCACAATAATGTGGCTTGATGGAGGCTGATGGTGCCATGGGGGATGCGTCTTATACTGAGGTGCACACGCCTTATGGGCTGAAGAATACGGTTGTTGTCTGTCTCTCACAATAATGTGGCTTGATGGAGGCTGATGGTGCCATGGGGGATGCGTCTTATACTGAGGTGCACACGCCTTATGGGCTGAAGAATACGGTTGTCTGTCTCTCACAATAATGTGGCTTGATAGGAGGCTGATGGTGCCATGGGGGATGCGTCTTATAATGAGGTGCACACGCCTTATGGGCTGAAGAATACAGTTGTCTGTCTCTCACAATAATGTGGCTTGATAGAGGCTGATGGTGCCATGGTTTCAGGGGCCAAGCCGAACACACTGGAAGGGGTGTTGTACGCTGTCAACAGTGCCTCCAGCACTCTGTGCTGTGTCAACTATGAACTGGTCAAACGGGGCTATGCCAGGAGCACTGGCCAATGGTCAGTAGTGTGTGTCTATATGTGTTGTACGCCGTTAACAGTGCCTCCAACACTCTGTGCTGTGTCAACTACGAACTGGTCAAACGGGGCTATGCCAGGAGCACTGGCCAATGGTCAGTAGTGTGTGTCTGTGTGTCTATATGTGTTGTACGCCGTCAACAGTGCCTCCAACACTCTGCTGTGTCAACTACAAACGGGGCTATGCCAGGAGCACTGGCCAATGGTCAGTAGTGTGTGCCTGTGTGTCTATATGTGTTGTATGCCATCAACAGTGCCTCCAGCACTCTGTGCTGTATCAACTACGAACTGGTCAAACGGGGCTCTGCCAGGAGCACTGGCCAATGGTCAGTAGTGTGTGTCTGTGTGTCTATATGTGTTGTATGCCATCAACAGTGCCTCCAGCACTCTGTGCTGTGTCAACTACAAACTGGTCAAACGGGGCTATGCCAGGAGCACTGGCCAATGGTCAGTAGTGTGTGCCTGTGTGTCTATATGTGTTGTATGCCATCAACAGTGCCTCCAGCACTCTGTGCTGTATCAACTACGAACTGGTCAAACGGGGCTCTGCCAGGAGCACTGGCCAATGGTCAGTAGTGTGTGTCTGTCTGGGTCTATATGTGTTGTTTGCCTTTAGCAGTGTGACAGCATTGTGCAGTGTGACGGGGCAGTGGGTGGATGCCTCGTGCCTCCATACGGGGAGCTGTACGCAGCGGGGAGACCATTGAAAACTGAAAACCGGACACATACGTACCTTACCCATTATGGCCATATGGTCTGGGAACGTTGAAGAAGAAGGAGAAGTGCTGTGTGAACTATGAGCTAGTCAACGAAGGTTATATATGCTAGAAGCTCTAGACAATCGTCTGTATTGTGTGTGTGTGTTCGTGTATGCACAGCGTGCAAGCGGTTACATGCACTTGTAGCTGCCTTTGTGTGTGTGTATGTGTGTACATGTGGGAAAGTGTGAGTGGGGTGTTTCTGTTTGAGGATATGCATGGGTGCTACTCTTTCACTTTTACTCTGATTTCAGGTTTTTTAAATTTTACCAGAAACTGCACTTCATTTTTTTTAAAAATCCATTAAAAAAAAAATTTGACCACAGGCGATTTGGGGCGTTTTTAACTTGGTTGTTCTATCCTGGAAGTTTCTCTCAGGGAAACTTGAACACAGCATGGTGATTTTTCAAAAACAATGTAATCATTTATAAGGCTTATCAGACTCAAACTGTCTCTGTCCATCATTGTGACTGTCTGTCTCGTTGTCTCTCTCTCTCTCTCTCTTGCATTGTTCCCCTGAATTGTCCAACGGGGCTGTGCCCCTGTACCTCTCCGGGGCACTGGGCGGCCCCTGGACCTTGCCTTTCAGTATTTTTCATTTTTAGGAGTTGCACCCATCGATATGTGAGTATGCATGTGTGCGCGTGCGTGCATGCTTTTGTGTGTGCATCTCTAAATTTCATTTCAAGCGATAATGAACAAGAGAGAGAGAGAGAGTGCATGGGTTTTTATGCTTCTGTATTTTTGTTTTGAGAAAATTCAGTTCAAGGTTATGTGTATGTTGGTTATTTTGTTTTACTTTTTTTTCTATTTCAGGTCAAGTGAAGAGTCCTTTGAGGGAATCACACTCCACCCTGATGTAAGTACCTTGACTGTGCTCACTCAAAGCGAGAATAAATAAAAATAGATATTGACAATGCAACAGTTTCCCATATTACAAAGTACAGGTGCAAGCGTTTGGGGAAATAGTTATTGCTTAATTTGAGTAGGATTTCTGTGTGTTTGTTTGTATGTTGACTTTGTAAATAAAAACCATACAAATTACTTTTAAGTTTATCTGAAGTTGTCTTGCTCAGAAACCAGACCTGCCAACCTTTCCGCTTTGAGCGCTCAGACTGCATTTCTTCCACCCTTCCGCTGAAGTCCATAAAATTCCGCTTTCAAAACTTTAAAAGAAAAAAAATTGGAATGCACAAATTCCTCGTCTTATATACAGAGCAGCACAGCTGCTGTGCGTATAACCAGCTCTCCAGTTTCTGTTTGCGCACTTCCGTCAAGATGGCGATTGACACATCGATGTGTGTGAGACTGGGGAGAAAAAAAAGAGAATAGACCAATATTTCTGCCAAGATTACATGGAAAAGTATCTGTGCATTCAGAGATCAAGAAAGTGTGCATCATGCTTGATGTATGATGTGCTCACTACACTTAAAAGTCTCCTATGGAGGGTGTCAAGACATCAAATGACACATTACTTCCCATCGTCTTATCGAAACTGCAAACTCCCAGACTTCGTCTTCCACCGTTACCGACTTTTTCAAGCCAACGGAAGGAAAGGAGAACTAAGATGAATTGATTTATTATCTTCCTTCCAAGTCTTATTATTTAAGTCATCTATGGCACCAACCGTCTTGGTCTGCCCAAATAAAAAGGACAGAGGAACAAACCAAAAGCTTCTATTGTGTTAGGGATAGTTGTGACACTTCCAGACAAGACTAGTTTTAAACAAGACAAGTTCACAAGGATGAAAATTGCTTGCTTCAAATTATGTTTACGCGTGAAAGGTAAGATGCCACGTCAAAATTCCTCTTAGCTCCCAAAAATTCCTCTTTCCTTCTACAAATATTCCTCTTTGGTCTGTTAGGGGGTTGGCAGGTCTGTTGACATCCATAATGACGTTTGCACACATACTCTCCAAGAGAATGCAGGGTTCTACCATGCGTTTTACTCTCAGCTAATGATCTCCCCGCCTCCGTCGCAGTCCCCCTCCCCCGTCATTGGAGGTTACCGCGTGGGTTCCCCCACCCACACCATCACCCCTTCGGCCACCTCCACCACCACCACCCCTGCCTGGCCCAAGGGACCCAACCCCTTCGATGACAATGACGAGTCTGATGACAGTGGAGATGATGCGTCTTTCAACGCTGTCCTTCCTAAGAAGCGCGTCACAGAGCTTCGCAAGGTTTGTGTGTGTGTGCGCGCACGCGTCTGTGTGCTTATGTTTGTCCATGTGTTTTTTTGTGTATGTATGTGTGTGTGTGCATTTGTTTTGGTTGTACAATGGCGGGTCGCTCCAACTTGCATCCACACCCTGGTTTGTCAGGTCACAGAATCCGAAACCAGCCGTCCAAGGGGAGTTAATCGTTAGGTTGTTAGAAGGCAGCCACCAGAGGAGACTGCTCTGCTGCTGAGTCAGGGGTGCATGTGGGTCTGCCTGAAGCCTGAATTCAGGCAATTTGATGCAGGTTCAGGCAGTGGTCTGCCTGAAGAAAATGCTCTCCCAGAAGATATAATACTGAAGCGAGGACCAGGTTTACAGCTAAACTCCAAAATTCAGGCAAAGGTTTGTATCATCACATGCACCCATGTGAGTCACTTTGGTGGAGTTCAGTGGAGCCTGTTCTGTGTTAACATTAGCAGGACACCAACTACTAAGCCCCCTACTGACGACACACAGCACCTGGGTCCAACTGCTTTTAGTTCATGCCTGTTAAGAACTCATCACCAGTATATACCAATCCAAAGTTTGTATCCCTTCTTTTGTTTGTTGTTGCCACTTGTAAGGTCTTTCCCTGTCCCTGAACTCATCACCAGTATATACCAATCCAAAGTTTGTATCCCTTCTTTTGTTTGTTGTTACCACTTGTAAGGTCTTTCCCTGTCCCTGAACTCATCACCAGTATATACCAATCCAAAGTTTGTATCCCTTCTTTTGTTTGTTGTTGCCACTTGTAAGGTCTTTCCCTGTCCCTGAACTCATCACCAGTATATACCAATCCAAAGTTTGTATCCCTTCTTTTGTTTGTTGTTGCCACTTGTAAGGTCTTTCCCTGTCCCTGAACTCATCACCAGTATATACCAATCCAAAGTTTGTATCCCTTCTTTTTGTTTGTCGTTGCCACTTGTAAGGTCTTTCCCTGTCCCTGAACTCATCACCAGTATGTACCAATCCAAAGTTTGTATCCCTTCTTTGGTTTGTTGCTGCCACTTGTAAGGTCTTTCCCTGTCCCTGAACTCATCACCAGTATGTACCAATCCAAAGTTTGTATCCCTTCTTTTGTTTGTTGTTGCCACTTGTAAGGTCTTTTCCTGTCCCTGAACTCATCACCAGTATGTACCAATCCAAAGTTTGTATCCCTTCTTTGGTTTGTTGCTGCCACTTGTAAGGTCCCTTCCCTTCATCACCAGTGTTTGTATCCCTTCTTTTGCTTGCTACACTTGTAAGGTCTTTTCCTGTCCCTGAACTCATCACCAGTATATACCAATCCAAAGTTTGTATCCCTTCTTTTTGTTTGTCGTTGCCACTTGTAAGGTCTTTTCCTGTCCCTGAACTCATCACCAGTATATACCAATCCCAAGTTTGTATCCCTTCTTTTGTTTGTTGTTGCCACTTGTAAGGTCTTTCCCTGTCCCTGAACTCATCACCAGTATATACCAATCCAAAGTTTGTATTGTAAGGTCTTTTCCCAGTATATACCAATCCAAAGTTTGTATCCCTTCTTTTGTTTGTTGTTGCCACTTGTAAGGTCTTTCCCTGTCCTTAAAGGGGCACCTTGACGGATGAGTTTTTTTTGCAAGAAACACGTCGAGATCACCAGCAAAACACCCTTTACAGAGATTGCAACACTCACTTTGCTCTGTTTTCCTAGAAATCAAAAACGTCAAATCGGCGATTCCTCCTTGGCGGAGGTGCTGGAAGTCAAATTCTTTCACCCAAAGAGAAGGTGTGTGCCGTCTCTTTTGTAATGGCTGCCAAATCGTTTGCACTAAATTTTCGCATTACAAGCCTTTTTTAAAAAAATTTATCTAAAGGAGTTTTGATCACAACAAAGGAAATAGCTCCATTTTTTTTTTAAAAACCACTACAAAAAAACAACAGGCTAAGCCTTCAAGGCTCACGTCTGATTTTTATTACTATAATACTGTTATGTAGACACTTGTGCATCTGAAAACAGAATTAATTTTTATTTTACTGTGTAAATTAAATTATTTCTGTGCATTAAATTACCCCTACCCCTTTCCCTCTTTCTTTCAAATTTAATTATATGTATGTTTATATATGCGCATGTAACATAGTGGAGCCCTATTTTTATTTTTGGCAAACAAGTAAAATTGAAAAGCATATTGACCAAGCTTTCAGAAAAAACATAGTGACCAATTCCCCCCCCCCGCCGGGGTAAGGGGGGTCTACAGACACCTGTAGGTCTAAGCCTCTTAGAAAATGAATAATTGAAGTTGCGGAATTCGTAAGGCCATACTCCTGATCTGTTACTGTTTTAAACTGATTGTTCATGCGATGAAAACTTGTTCCACATCATCTACATTTCTGTAAGATACTTTAGTCCTAATATTTTATTTTCGTTTCGTTAACCCCTTCAGTGCCGCCTACTACTTGCGCATGCGCCGCCGGCTTGCCGCGCGATTTTTGAACACGGCAATATCGCTGTTTAGCGGCGACGTGTATATACGTCGGTGGCAAGTACTGAAGCGCTATAGAGGACGTATATATACGTCGTGGGCAGCGAAAGGGTTAATCCCCCCCCCCCCGGTGATCTTGACGAGTTTCTTGCAAAAACTCATCCGTCAGGGTGCACCTTTAACAACAATCATTGGAAAGAAACATTGCCTCTGTGAAAGGAAATAACTTGAAACAAAATTCAGAATTTTGGGAATTTGTGTGCTGTGGACAATAATGTCTTAGTCGCTGAGCCAGCGTAAATGAGGTCCTTGTGCAAGGGTGCCACTAGGTTCGTCCATCTACATCTCCCAGTACAGTGGAACCTCCCTTCAAAAATCGTCCTAAATGAGGTCCTTGTGCAAGGGTGCCACTAGGTTCGTCCATCAACATCTCCCAGTACAGTGGAACCTCCCTTCAAAAATCGTCCTAAATGAGGTCCTTGTGCAAGGGTGCCACTAGGTTCGTCCATCAACATCTCCCAGTACAGTGGAACCTCCCTTCAAAAATCGTCCTAAATGAGGTCCTTGTGCAAGGGTGCCACTAGGTTCGTCCATCATCATCTCCCAGTACACTGGAGCCTCCCTTCAAAAATCGTCCTAAATGAGGTCCTTGTGCAAGGGTGCCACTAGGTTCGTCCATCAACATCTCCCAGTACAGTGGAACCTCCCTTCAAAAATCGTCCTAAATGAGGTCCTTGTGCAAGGGTGCCACTAGGTTCGTCCATCATCATCTCCCAGTACAGTGGAACCTCCCTTCAAAAATCGTCCTAAATGAGGTCCTTGTGCAAGGGTGCCACTAGGTTCGTCCATCTACATCTCCCAGTACAGTGGAACCTCCCTTCAAAAATCGAGGTCCTCCTGTGCAATGAGGTCCATCTTGTGCAAGGGTCCTTTGCCCACTAGGTTCGTCCATCAACATCTCCCAGTACAGTGGAACCTCCCTTCAAAAATCGTCCTAAATGAGGTCCTTGTGCAAGGGTGCCACTAGGTTCGTCCATCAACATCTCCCAGTACAGTGGAACCTCCCTTCAAAAATCGTCCTAAATGAGGTCCTTGTGCAAGGGTGCCACTAGGTTCGTCCATCATCATCTCCCAGTACACTGGAGCCTCCCTTCAAAAATCGTCCTAAATGAGGTCTTATAAGGGAGGGGTCTTATAAGGGAGGTAATTTTAATGCTTACAAAGAAGGGCAATGTCTCAGAGAAGTAGGTCTTATGTGGTAGGGAGTCTTATAAGGGAGGTTCCACTGCTTTTTTTCCTTTTCTTTGTCTGTGTGTGTGTGTCTGTCTGTGTGCATACGTTGTGTATGAGGGTGTTTGTGTATGTGTGTATGTGGTCAGTCCGTGTGGCTCGGTTGCTGTGGCTTACTGAATGGGGGATGAATATTGAGTCGGTGTCGATAAATGTGTGTGTGCGCATTTGCGCTCATGTGTGTGTGTGAGAGAGAGAGAGAGAGTTGCTTTGTATATGCGTTGTTGCTGGTTTGTGCCATTCTTGAATGCTGTTTTTGTTGTCTATTTGTTGATGAATAATTGATTGTAAAGCGCTTTGGGCTCATCTGAGATAAAGCGCTATATAACTGTACTACTATTATTATTATTATTTATCAATAAATTGTGTATAGACCCTTCAGCAGCAGCCAGCGAGAGCCACGAAGAGAAGAGTCTCCCCCCCGCTGCCGGCCATGTTTCTGAATGTAAAGGAGGAGGAGGACGACGATGGCCTGGGGGTGGGGGAGAGCCGGAAGCTGGAGGAGCACGCTCTGGAGGTGGTGGTCAGCTGCTACCACTCCCCCACCCACCTCTACATCCAGCAGCACAGCAAGCAGACACACCTGCACAGGTGAGACCATCACACCTGCTTACCCATGAGGTTTCACTGTATTGTGCACACATGTCTGACAAATATAAATATGGTACATGGGGGGAAATATGATGAGAAAAAAAATCCATTTCTGTATAGTTCCCCCACCTTCTGGAAGTTCTGTGCTTGTAACTTCCTCTAATTCTGTCATTCTCTTTGACTCTGCCACTCTGCCTTTGCTTACTGTCATCTGCTATCTTTCTGTCTTACCGGTCCATTCTCCTGCATTTTTTCACAAAACACTTTCAAAAACATTTCCTCCAGCCGAAGTCGGACTTGCTGGGCCTAACTATTTCTTAGTTAGGCACATAATAGCAGCAGGAAACTGAGCGATTGAAGAAGGAAAAGAAGAAGTTTACCCATGAGATGTCACCATATTGTGTACACATGTCTGACTAAAATATCATAAATATGGTACATGGGGGGAAAATTGTGGTGAAAAAAATATGACTGTCATTTCTGTATATTGCCTGATTCAAGAAACTGGTGCGATCTGTGTGTGTGTGTGTTGTAAATAATGGATGACACTTTTGACATAGTATTTCTATAAGTTGTTATAAAAATGTATGCATGTTTGCACTGATTTTTTTAACTTTCCTGTTGGAGTACTCCTATTTTGTGAAAAATATACACTTATTTTGGATTTTGAATACACAATGGCCGATTTCAGGGTAAACAGGTCTGGATAATGATGTGCAAAAAATGTTTGACAACTTTTGTGATGAGAAATTGTAAAATCCTTAACTAAAATAAATACCTAAGTAAAGATGGTGTGGATGGTAATGACGTGGGTGCAACTTTTCCTGGTATACATAAGGATTTCCTGTTTTTGAATTTTACCAGAAAAGGAAGTTCCTCTTTTTTTTGTTGGTCGAACAAGATCTTTGTGAGTCTACTGTAATTTTCAAACACTTTAAAACACTAAAATAAACATGTATACATTGTGGAAAAAGCCAACTAAAATACCTTCATAGATCAATTTTTGTCTTCAGCTGCAGGGGGACATTACCCCTGGACCCCGGCCTTTCAGGGTTTTGTTGTTGTTGTGTAGTTGCACCCATGCAATCCCAATGGCTTATGGCTAACAGCGGGTGGTTTGTGTGTTGTTTCCAGCCTGATGCGCGAGATGCAGAGCTACGAACAGGCCCCGCCCTGCAGCCGTCGGTGGACCGTGGGGGAGTTCTGCGCCGCCCTGTACGGACAGATACAAAACTGGTACAGGGCTCGGGTGGAGGCTGTGCAGGATGATGGCCTGTACCAGGTGAGATGGCCCTCTCTCTCTGTATGTCTGTCTCTCTCTCTCTCCATCTCTCTCTCTCTCTCTGTCTGTCTATCAGTCAGGGATGGGGGGGGGGTAGATGGCATGGAAGGTGTTCCAAGGGCGGCCACCAGCACAAATGGTACAGGGCTCGTGTGGAGGCTGTACACGATGATGGGCTGTATCAGGTGAGATGTCTCTCTCCTCTCTCTCTCTCTCTCTCTCTCTCTCTCTCTCTCTCTCTCTCTCTCTCTCTCTCTCTCTCTCTCTCTCTCTCTCTCTCTCTCTCTGTGTCTCTCTCTGTGTCTGTCTGGGATGTGTCCGTATGTCTCTTTGTCTGGTCAGGGGGGGGGGGGGTAGATGGCGTGGAAGGTGTTCCAAGGGCGGCCACCAGCACAAATGGTACAGGGCTCGTGTGGAGGCTGTACACGATGATGGGCTGTATCAGGTGAGATGTCTCTCTCCTCTCTCTCTCTCTGTCTCTCTGTCTGTCTGTCTGTCTGTGTCTGTATGTCTCTTTGTCTGTCTGTCAGGGATGGGGGGGGGGGGGTAGATGGCGTGGAAGGTGTTCCAAGGGCGGCCACCAGCACAAATGGTACAGGGCTCGTGTGGAGGCTGTACACGATGATGGGCTGTATCAGGTAGTGTGTCTCTGTCTGTCTGTCTGTGCTGGGGGGAGGGGTGTGTGTGAGGGTACATGTTGGAAAGTTCTGTGTGGCCAAGAGCGGGTAGCAGCACAAATGGTACAGGGCACATGTGAAGGCTTGTACAGGATGATGGGCTGTATCAGGTAGTGTGTCGTCTGTGCTGTTGAGGGACATGGGGGGGGGGGGGTAGGGAGGGACATGTTGGAAAGTTTATGTGTGGCCAAGAAAGTTATGGGGCCGAGCAGCACAAATGGTACAGGACTCGTGTGGAGGCTGTACACGATGATGGGCTGTATCAGGTGAGATGTCTCTCTCTCTCTCTCTCCTCTCTTTCTTTCTCTCCTCTCTCTCTCTCTCTGTCATGTGAGGGGGGGGGGGGGGGTAGATGGTGTGGAAGGTGTTCCAAGGGCGGCCACCAGCACAAATGGTACACAGGCACACATGTGAAGGCTGTGCATGATGATGGGCTGTATCAGGTAGTGTGTCTCTGTCTGTCTGTGCTGGGGGGAGGGGGTGTGTGTGAGGGTACATGTTGGAAAGTTCTGTGTGGCCAAGAGCGGGTAGCAGCACAAATGGTACAGGGCACATGTGAAGGCTGTACATGATGATGGACTATATCAGGTAGTGTGTCTCTGTCTGTGCTGGGGGGAGGGGTGTGTGTGAGGGTACATGTTGGAAAGTTCTGTGTGGCCAAGAGCGGGTAGCAGCACAAATGGTACAGGGCACATGTGAAGGCTGTACAGGATGATGGGGCTGTATCAGGTAGTGTGTCTCTGTCTGTGCTGGGGGGAGGGGTGTGTGTGAGGGTACATGTTGGAAAGTTCTGTGTGGCCAAGAGCGGGTAGCAGCACAAATGGTACAGGGCACATGTGAAGGCTGTACAGTGATGATGGGCTGTATCAGGTAGTGTGTCTCTGTCTGTGCTGGGGGGAGGGGTGTGTGTGAGGGTACATGTTGGAAAGTTCTGTGTGGCCAAGAGCGGGTAGCAGCACAAATGGAGCAGGGCACATGTGAAGGCTTGTACAGGGTGATGGGCTGTATCAGGTAGTGTGTGTCTGTCTGTGCTGGGGGGAGGGGTGTGTGTGAGGGTACATGTTGGAAAGTTCTGTGTGGCCAAGAGCGGGTAGCAGCACAAATGGTACAGGGCACATGTGAAGGCTTGTACAGGGTGATGGGCTGTATCAGGTAGTGTGTCTCTGTCTGTGCTTGAGGGGGGGGGGGGGCATGTTGGAAAGTTTCTGTGCGGCCAAGAGCAGGCAGCAGCACAAATTGTACAGGACTCTTGTGGAGGCTGTACACGATGATGGGCTGTATCAGGTGAGGTATCTGTGTCTGTCTGTCTGCCCGCCTGGTTGTCTGTGTGTTGGGGGGTGAGGGCAGATGTTGGAAAAGTTCTGTGCGGCCAAGAGCGGACAGCAGCACAAATGGTTTATGACACATATTGAGGCTGTTTTTAGGTTGATGGACTGTATCGGATAGGGTGTTTGAGAAGAGTGAAAGAGCGTAAATAATAATGCTCTTATTGTGCCGACACAGTTGTTTTCACATGACAGACAGCATGCACATTGTCACTATGTCAAGCTTCTCCCTCAAGCACGATTTTTATCAATGATTACTTCTACTACAACTAATATTATTTGGGCTCTTACAAAAACTACTGCTGCTGCTATTTCTCCTCTCACTAACCCTACTGCTACTCTCCCTGCTAGTTCTCCTCTCACTATCCCTACTGCTACTCTCCCTGCTACTTCTCCTCTCACTATCCCTACTGCTACTCTCCCTGCTATTTCTCCTCTCACTATCCCTACTGCTACTCTCCCTGCTATTTCTCCTCTCACTATCCCTACTGCTACTCTCCCTGCTACTTCTCCTCTCACTATCCCTACTGCTACTCTCCCTGCTACTTCTCCTCTCACTATCCCTACTGCTACTCTCCCTGCTATTTCTCCTCTCACTAACCCTACTGCTACTCTCCCTGCTAGTTCTCCTCACTATCCCTACTGCTACTCTCCCTGCTACTTCTCCTCTCACTATCCCTACTGCTACTCTCCCTGCTAGTTCTCCTCTCACTATCCCTACTGCTACTCTCCCTGCTACTTCTCCTCTCACTATCCCTACTGCTACTCTCCCTGCTACTTCTCCTCTCACTATCCCTACTGCTACTCTCCCTGCTACTTCTCCTCTCACTATCCCTACTGCTACTCTCCCTGCTACTTCTCCTCACTATCCCTACTGCTACTCTCCCTGCTATTTCTCCTCTCACTATCCCTACTGCTACTCTCCCTGCTATTTCTCCTCTCACTATCCCTACTGCTACTCTCCCTGCTACTTCTCCTCTCACTATCCCTACTGCTACTCTCCCTGCTACTTCTCCTCTCACTATCCCTACTGCTACTCTCCCTGCTATTTCTCCTCTCACTATCCCTACTGCTACTCTCCCTGCTATTTCTCCTCTCACTATCCCTACTGCTACTCTCCCTGCTACTTCTCCTCTCACTATCCCTACTGCTACTCTCCCTGCTAGTTCTCCTCTCACTATCCCTACTGCTACTCTCCCTGCTACTTCTCCTCTCACTATCCCTACTGCTACTCTCCCTGCTACTTCTCCTCTCACTATCCCTACTGCTACTCTCCCTGCTACTTCTCCTCTCACTATCCCTACTGCTACTCTCCCTGCTACTTCTCCTCTCACTATCCCTACTGCTACTCTCCCTGCTACTTCTCCTTTCACTATCCCTACTGCTACTCTCCCTGCTACTTCTCCTCTCACTATCCCTACTGCTACTCTCCCTGCTACTTCTCCTCTCACTATCCCTACTGCTACTCTCCCTGCTACTTCTCCTCTCACTATCCCTACTGCTACTCTCCCTGCTACTTCTCCTCTCACTATCCCTACTGCTACTCTCCCTGCTACTTCTCCTCTCACTATCCCTACTGCTACTCTCCCTGCTACTTCTCCTCTCACTATCCCTACTGCTACTCTCCCTGCTATTTCTCCTCTCACTATCCCTACTGCTACTCTCCCTGCTACTTCTCCTCTCACTATCCCTACTGCTACTCTCCCTGCTACTTCTCCTCTCACTATCCCTACTGCTACTCTCCCTGCTACTTCTCCTCTCACTATCCCTACTGCTACTCTCCCTGCTACTTCTCCTCTCACTATCCCTACTGCTACTCTCCCTGCTATTTCTCCTCTCACTATCCCTACTGCTACTCTCCCTGCTACTTCTCCTCTCACTATCCCTACTGCTACTCTCCCTGCTACTTCTCCTCTCACTATCCCTACTGCTACTCTCCCTGCTACTTCTCCTCTCACTATCCCTACTGCTACTCTCCCTGCTACTTCTCCTCTCACTATCCCTACTGCTACTCTCCCTGCTACTTCTCCTCTCACTATCCCTACTGCTACTCTCCCTGCTATTTCTCCTCTCACTATCCCTACTGCTACTCTCCCTGCTACTTCTCCTCTCACTATCCCTACTGCTACTCTCCCTGCTACTTCTCCTCTCACTATCCCTACTGCTACTCTCCCTGCTACTTCTCCTCTCACTATCCCTACTGCTACTCTCCCTGCTACTTCTCCTCTCACTATCCCTACTGCTACTCTCCCTGCTACTTCTCCTCTCACTATCCCTACTGCTACTCTCCCTGCTACTTCTCCTCTCACTATCCCTACTGCTACTCTCCCTGCTACTTCTCCTCTCACTATCCCTACTGCTACTCTCCCTGCTACTTCTCCTCTCACTATCCCTACTGCTACTCTCCCTGCTACTTCTCCTCTCACTATCCCTACTGCTACTCTCCCTGCTACTTCTCCTCTCACTATCCCTACTGCTACTCTCCCTGCTACTTCTCCTCTCCCTACTGCTACTCTCCCTGCTACTTCTCCTCTCACTATCCCTACTGCTACTCTCCCTGCTACTTCTCCTCTCACTATCCCTACTGCTACTCTCCCTGCTATTTCTCCTCTCACTATCCCTACCCTACTCCCTGCTACTTCTCCCTGCTACTCTCCCTGCTTCTCCTCTCACTATCCCTACTGCTACTCTCCCTGCTACTTCTCCTCTCACTATCCCTACTGCTACTCTCCCTGCTACTTCTCCTCTCACTATCCCTACTGCTACTCTCCCTGCTATTTCTCCTCTCACTATCCCTACTGCTACTCTCCCTGCTATTTCTCCTCTCACTATCCCTACTGCTACTCTCCCTGCTAGTTCTCCTCTCACTATCCCTACTGCTACTCTCCCTGCTATTTCTCCTCTCACTATCCCTACTGCTACTCTCCCTGCTAGTTCTCCTCTCACTATCCCTACTGCTACTCTCCCTGCTATTTCTCCTCACTATCCCTACTGCTACTCTCCCTGCTAGTTCTCCTCTCACTATCCCTACTGCTACTCTCCCTGCTAGTTCTCCTCTCACTATCCCTACTGCTACTCTCCCTGCTATTTCTCCTCTCACTATCCCTACTGCTACTCTCCCTGCTAGTTCTCCTCACTATCCCTACTGCTACTCTCCCTGCTACTTCTCCTCTCACTATCCCTACTGCTACTCTCCCTGCTACTTCTCCTCTCACTATCCCTACTGCTACTCTCCCTGCTACTTCTCCTCTCACTATCCCTACTGCTACTCTCCCTGCTACTTCTCCTCTCACTATCCCTACTGCTACTCTCCCTGCTACTTCTCCTCTCACTATCCCTACTGCTACTCTCCCTGCTACTTCTCCTCTCACTATCCCTACTGCTACTCTCCCTGCTACTTCTCTCACTATCCCTACTGCTACTCTCCCTGCTACTCCTCTCACTATCCCTACTGCTACTCTCCCTGCTACTTTCTCCTCTCACTATCCCTACTGCTACTCTCCCTGCTACTTCTCCTCTCACTATCCCTACTGCTACTCTCCCTGCTAGTTCTCCTCACTATCCCTACTGCTACTCTCCCTGCTACTTCTCCTCTCACTATCCCTACTGCTACTCTCCCTGCTAGTTCTCCTCTCACTATCCCTACTGCTACTCTCCCTGCTACTTCTCCTCTCACTATCCCTACTGCTACTCTCCCTGCTACTTCTCCTCTCACTATCCCTACTGCTACTCTCCCTGCTACTTCTCCTTTCACTATCCCTACTGCTACTCTCCCTGCTACTTCTCCTTTCACTATCCCTACTGCTACTCTCCCTGCTACTTCTCCTTTCACTATCCCTACTGCTACTCTCCCTGCTAGTTCTGATCAGTCCTATATCTTGTGCTCCTGGTATTACTGTCGCTACCACATGAAAATCAAATTGTTTCAATTTAAATCTAGTTTCATGGATGCTCCTGCTTTCAGGATGTCCTGAAATGCAGGATTTTTTTAATTGCCTGGAGCCGGCATCGCCGGATTATGACAATTTTAGAAGCAGTGGAAAATTTCCTATTTATGAAACGTTTTGTCGGTTTCTCGCATGTGTAGAATATAAAAGAAATGAATACAGATAAATATTTACATGCCTTTACCGGGAACTTTATATTTTTAGGATTGTTTAAGTCCAGTTTTTAACTGGGCGCCCCCCTGGACCCCTGCCTTGCAGGATTTTTTGAAATTTTAAAGGGCTTCGAATTTCCCAGGAGGCACCCATGTATTTCAGGTGCGCCTAGTAGACGGACTATGGACACTCTGACAGAGTCTGAAGCTAGTACCTAAAATTAGTAGGGAACGTTCATGGTAAATCAAAGTGTTTTGTGAAGCGATAGCATACGCTACAGTAATCAAATAACAACAATACTTATAAACAAGAGGCTGTTCATTTTTCAATTTGTTCAGGTTTGACTTGTGGACTATGGACACGCACATTGTCGGTCAAAAGCATTTAAATCTTTAAAGAGCATTCACGTCAAGTCTGACTGTTTTATGGAGCAACGCTGTATCAGGGCTGTGGTGTGACCCCTATTTGGGGCGTCTATGAAGTACTACAATTTCTAAAGGACCCTCTAAAAGAATGTGCAAATGGGGTGTCCCAGGGATGCACTAGAAAAATTCTTTTTAGCATTCGCAATGCCACTGGGACCCTCTATCCCCGCCTCTATGGACCCTCTATGCTGTAAGTGAAGCAGTCCCTGGGACCCCTTGTTTTGCAGGATGATTGGTAGCCCTGTATATGATACAATCGTCAAATAATGAGCGACTTAGCTGGCTCTTTTAGCCAGCCAGGTGGCATAGACGCTCGAGTGGGGCTAATCCTCTATATTCTTAGTTGGGGGATAAAGAGAGATAGGGAGGAGTTCAAACCCTCTCTCTCTCTCTCTCTCTCCTCTCACTACGCCCAACTAAGAAT
Organism: Phymorhynchus buccinoides; assembly: GCA_017654935.2. Taxonomy (NCBI): domain Eukaryota; kingdom Metazoa; phylum Mollusca; class Gastropoda; order Neogastropoda; family Raphitomidae; genus Phymorhynchus; species Phymorhynchus buccinoides. The sequence goes on from CM065694.1 coordinate 52,924,475, forward strand.
ATAGTGTGATAAGCCCCTAGTGGTTTGACTGCCCCCTGGACGGTCAAAATAATCGCCATAAGTCGACCATTATAAACAAGAGGCTGTTGACTTTTTTTTTTTTTTTTTTTTTTTTTTTTTTTTTTTTTTGTTTTTTTTTTTTTTTTTTTTTTTTTTTTTTTTTTTTTTTTTTTTTTTTTTTTTTTTTTTAATTCTTTTCAGATTCGACTTGTGGACTACGGACACACTGACACGATCTCAGGTGACAAGATGAAGCCTTTGAAGAGCGCTCACGGCAAGTTGGAGTGTTTTATGGAGCGCTGCCACATCACCGACCTGACCCCCACGGGGACCATGGATCGCACCAAGTGGTCGCAGACCGCTATCGAGTTCATCAGCAGGACCATCAGGGTCGCCCCTGCCTGCTATATCCTGCTGAAAGTGAGGCTTTTCGCTTGTTTGTTTGTCTGTGGATAAAATGCAGTAGTTGCTTATTGGCAGAGAGTTCATCAGCAGGACAATCAGGGTCGCCCCTGCCTGCTATATCCTGCTGAAGGTGAGGCTTTTTGCTTGTTTGTTTGTCTGGATAAAATGCAGTAGTTGCTTATTGGCAGAGAGTTCATCAGCAGGACCATCCGGGTCGCCCCTAACTGCTATATCCTGCTGAAGGTGAGGCTTTTTGCTTGTTTGTTTGTGGATAAAATGCAGTAGTTGCTTATTGGCAGAGAGTTCATCAGCAGGACCATCAGGGGCAGGACCATCAGGGTCGCCCCTAACTGCTATATCCTGCTGAAGGTGAGGCTTTTTGCTTGTTTGTTTGTCTGGATAAAATGCAGTAGTTGCTTATTGGCAGAGAGTTCATCAGCAGGACCATCAGGGGCAGGACCATCAGGGTCGCCCCTAACTGCTATATCCTGCTGAAGGTGAGGCTTTTTGCTTGTTTGTTTGTCTGGATAAAATGCAGTAGTTGCTTATTGGCAGAGAGTTCATCAGCAGGACAATCAGGGTTGCCCCTAACTGCTATGTCCTGCTGAAGGTGAGGCTTTTTGCTTGTTTGCCTGTGAATAAACTGCAGTAGTCGCATATTGGCGGAGAGTTTATCTGTGAGAGAGATTAATACATGTATTTTGTATGAACAGTCTCACTTATTTTTAATGTTTATATTCATTGATACTTGTCTTCATGTTGATTATTCTTGGATTGGCTTTAATGTGTATGTTTATCTGTATGTTAGTGTTTAGGCCTTTGTTCAGCGCTTTGAGCAACCCTGCAAAGGGAGTTAAGCGCTCTATAAATAACCAGTATTATTATTTTTATTATTATTATTAATCGTAATGTCAGTCTCTCTTTGGACAAGGATGCACAACTGAATGGTCACAGACAATCCAAAAAGAGTTGGGTGTTGTATTTTTTTGTTAACAAAACACATCTGTGTGTGTGTGTGTGTCTGTCTGTGTGTATATGTGCATGTGCACAGGAATTGGGGTCGGAATTTCTCTCACATTTTCATCTTAACCCTTTATCGTTTTGAAACTGGGGGTGAAAATACCCCTTAAAACTGTAAAGAGGGGGTGAGCGTACCCCCTAAAAGAGGGGGGAAAAATCAGAAACTCAGATATGTGTGTGTGCATGTGGCTGTCATATTGTATTCCTATGTTGGTGTGTGTGTGCGTGCAGGGTGACAGGGTGTCTGACATTGTCCTGCCTGTGGACATTGTGGTGAAGCAGACCACCCCACCCACCGCCCTGGAGCCCCCCATCCACAAGTACATCTCCCTCTACGCCAAACTGCAGGACGAAGGACTGGCCATACCCGTCAAAAGGTCAGTC
>CM065694.1:52929283-52966783 GCA_017654935.2 Phymorhynchus buccinoides
AAAGCAGACAATTGCATGTAGGATGATAAAGGTTTGGTCCTTTCGCAAAATTAAAGTTTTACGTCCTCTCGACAGAAGCCATACGGGACATTTGTATTAATTTAGATCTTGGGAAGAGGGGGGGGGGGGGGGGGGAGAGATTTTTTTTTCTTAAAAAATAGTTATTTTTATTAGGGGAAGACTGATACATTGGACACAAACAAAGTTTTATTAAAGTAAACTATATATATAAGAGGAAAGTTTAATGGTGTGGTTGTTTTTTCTTCTTCAATTCTTGTACGTTTATATATAGCCTATTATATAGATTTTTTTTATAACCTACCTACGGGATCAATATGATTAGGCCTAGTCTATCTGCCTTCCAATTTCTGCCAACAAACATAATCCAACGAAAACATCGTCTAGGAATAAAAGATTGTTTCTTATGAATATCCCCACATCCATATTTTGTCCCCGTCTCTCTCCGCGGGGATACCGGGAAGTCTTTAGTAAAAATAGTTCCCCACCTTCTGGAAGTTTTGTGCTTGTAATCTCCTCTCATCTGCCACTCTGTTTGACTCTGCCTTTTCCCTTTGCTTTCTATCATCTACTATCTTTCTGACTTATTGTCCCATTCTCCTGTCTTTTAAATAATAAATCTTCCAAATGTTATCCTTTGAGCTCCTCCGAAATCGGAATGTGTCGGCTATACGCAGCGGGGAGACCAGTGAAAACTGAAAACCGGACACATACGTACGTATCTTACCCATGATGGCCATATGGCCTGGGAACTCAGATGAAGAAGAAGTCCCAACGTCGATGAACTCCCTTTAAGTCCTCTCAGACCTGCAACAGGCACGCATGGACAATGTACACTGGCCCCGAGAAGAATGAAAATCTAACGTCCACCAAACTGGAACATGTGGTGGACCCTACAAATGGGACATCTGTATAGCTATAAAGATAGTGGGCCGATCCTGGACGTACTGCAATATCAGGGAAGACTCATACTACATTACACTGTCCCCGTGTTAGGCCCCTATATCTCTCGGACGGGGGTGCAATGAAAGTGACACACACTGAGACACAAGACGTTGGGTCACGGATGGGGGCGCGCACATCGATAGGGATCCGGACTTGCACTCATTCACCAGCCTCACCGACACAAAATTAACCGTTATAATATATCCCACAACAAGTTCATATCAACTTCATCCGTGTTATAAAAAAATCTAATAAAAATCACAGCCAGTGAATTGATAGTGAATATGTGTTATATAGGCATGTAAGGGATGGGCGCATGGGCGGGTAAGAAGCCCACCCCAATTATCTCATGAAATAAAGAAAATTTCAGTTAAATTTGCCCATGAGACGAATGCTAGACATTAACGCTCGTCTCATGGGCAAAATGAGACTGAAATTTGCTTCATTTCATGAGATAATTGGGGTGGGCTTCTTACCCGCCAATGCGCTTTTTACCCCGTCTTCCCCTATTGAATCAAAGAAGATACTGTAGGCCCCTATAGGGGAACCCCTGTACAGTCTTTGATTGAATGCCTTTACAGAGAGAGAGAGAGAGAGAGAGAGGGGGGGGGGGGGGGGAGAGTGTGTGTGTGTGTGTGTGCGTGTGTGTGTGTGTGTGTGTGTGTTTCCTTTTTTCCCGAACTAGGCCTAGGCTATAACTAACTGCCTAAAACAAGTGAGGCCCTATCGTAGGGCTATTCATTAGGATTTTTAATTCCTTCTTTTGTTTTTGAACGTGCACTGAGTCACCGGGATCACTGACGCATTTTAATAGTCTCCTCATAAAACAAAAAATGAAATCACCACTCCATCCATAATAAAGATAACTTAATTTCTGTCTAGGTTAAGATTTGGGGCTTTGGGTCCGGTTAGCGTTATCCCCTCCTAACGGGAATTCCCGCTGAACACTGAGGAAATCCGTCCCGGTGATGCAGTGACTAAAAATAGTGACTTCATTCCTACACTGCTCAGCTAAAGGACTATGACTCTGAAGGTGATGAGGTTAGCGTCCAATTGGTCGGAGACCCTTATGTACGGTAACTATCTCCCCGTGGGAATACCGGGGGGTCTTTTGTATAAATAGTTCCCCCACCTTCTGGAAGTTCTGTGCTTGTAACTTCCTCTAATATGTCCCTCTCTTTTACTCTGCCTTTTCCCTTTGTTTACTATCATCTACTATCTTTCTGCCTTATTGGTCCATTCTCCTGCCTTTTTTTACGAAACACTTTCAAAAACATTTCTTCCAGCCGAAATCGGACTTACTGGGCCTAACTATTTCATAGTTAGGCGCATAACAGCAGCATGACGCACCTGCGCTCATAATTGACAGGAAACTGTCTGAGCGATCGAAGAAGAAGGACGGTAACTACGACTCTCAAGCTATTGGGCATTTGCACTGGCTCTGGTGCTGCAGCCCAAAGGGATTGGTGCATGGTTGGCCTTTGGGGACCTTCCCCTAACGCCATCTGTCCTCAAATCCCTTTGACCGAGAGCGGAGTGGGGATGTACCCTGGGGCAAGGCTTCTCCACGATTCGGAAACAAATTTCAGCCCAGTCAGAAGGAATAGCAGCTGCCCCCTCTGCTATCTGGCAGTCATGGTCGGAAACGACAGACAGGCAAAATACTCGGCAAAAGAAGAAAGATAGAAATAGTGTGAGGCAAGGAGAGCGGGTAATAAACAGCAAAGGAAAGAAAGGTAACTCTCTGTAATTAACTCCCTTCACCAAAGTTATTTACAGCACCAAGTCGCCTAAGCTTTAGGCTAAAGGTCATTCTTGGCAGCTGGTGATGAAACTGTTATGGTTATGATCAGTGTTCGTTTTATCCCGCCTTAGGAGAACACCAGTTCATTTTTGGCTCAGTATGATAGTTTTCGGTTGTGTGTGTGTGTGTGTGTGTGTGTGTGTGTGTGTGTGTGTGTGTGTGTGTGCGTGCGTGCGCGTGCGTGCGCGTGCGTGTGCGTGCGTGCGTGTGCGTGCGTGCGTGCGCGTGCGTGCGTGCGTGTGTGTGTGTGTGGCGTTCGGGAAATAGAAGGCGTACATTGTTCAAACTTTGTACACATATAGATGTCTATGCAAGCTTTCAAACAATAGTGATTTGAATAATTAAATACTTAAGACAACACTGTAAACAGATAACAAACAGATAACATTTTAGATTAGTGGATTAGAGAGTATTCAACAGGCAACATGAGTTAATAAACTGAAAGCCTTGATAGCTCATTGGTGGAGTGTCTGTCTGTCATGCCAATGGTTCCGGGTCCGATTCTAGGCACGGGCACTTTTTATTTTATTTTTAAAGTTGTATCCATTTCATTTGTACTTTGACATTTTATTGTACTTTAGACACCCCCTTCAATCTTTGTTGTTGTCCCACATGTGCCTGTTCGAGTGAGCCTTGAAGGCTGGGCCTCTTGGTTGTTGATATTTTGTTTTCACTGTTGTACTTATTGTATATAATATATCGTTGATGATTCCGGCACTACGTTGCACACACCCCTTACAGACGAGGGTGCACCTCCGGTTACTGGAACATTTCGGACGGTATCCGAGTCGAAGAATATCTTGTCCTGATGCTGAAGTCAGCATCCATGTAGGTTGTTGGTCTTGATGCAGGTGTTCGCATCTATTAGGCGGTAGCCGGGAGACTTGAGCAATTCCTTTCCAATAGGGCCAACTTTGAATATAGTTTGCAATGTTATGTCAGCACTGCAAGATGCAAGTGACAGGGCCGGATCCAGGGGGGGGGGGGGGGGGGGGGGTGTCCTGAATTTCCGAACCCCTACCCCTACGAATCGCTTGGTCCGGCCCTGAGTGAACGTTATATCAGTAATAGATCTTCCAGAACTACTTCAGAAACCACAAAACAAACGAACAGCATAACTATGTGTGTGTGTTATTATGTTAGCTGGTGTGTGTGTTATTATGTTAATTCAGTTCTTTGCGTTGCTTTCTGTGCAAGGTCACCCCGTGTATTTGTTTATTGAGAAAAAAAGAAGCTACTTTTGAATTTAAAAAAACAACAACCACATATTGAAGAGAAACATTTCTTTCTTTTTTTGCTGTCCCATCTTCAGTCTGGGCCGTACAGTAGCGTTGCTCCCACGTCGCAGAAAAACAAAAATTGAATCAGTGGTAAGCCTGTACACATGTGGCATAGTGGTAGCGCGTTCGCCTCGTGTCAAGTAAACACGCGTTCGAACCTGGGTACTGTTTTTCCCCCCTCTCACTCTGCACTAGGCCTTACGGCCTGAACGTGGAGTCTTTCGGATGAGACGATAAACCGAGGCCCCGTGTGCCCATGCTCTTAAGACACGTTAAACCCAGTGGCAACAAAAAAAGTTGTAATTTGGTCAAAATTTAAAATAAAAAAAATTGGGTGGCGCGCCTTTGGCTGCGACGCGCTCGCCAGGTGGGAGCAACCCGAATTTCACAGACGCCTCTGTGACTATAAAGTACCTAATACCTAAAGAAACTCACTATAGCACCCTTATGCGTATATTATGTTTCGCGCGAGAGCAACAAGTGCTGTTGTTTAAAACACAGAACAATGGTTATTTCCATTACAACCATTTCTTGACCGTCGATCCCACGAGTCGATATCTTTCACTTTTCTTACTCACTTTTTCTCTATTTATTTCTTTTTAGCCTGTTTTTTTCCTCTTGTAGGCTTACCTATTTTGACTTTTGATACCTTTCCCTTTCTTAATTTAAAAAAAATGAAAGGTGTGAGCGCGTGCGTGATTGCGTGCGTGCGTGCGTGCGTGCGCGCGCGCGCGTGTGTGTGTGTGTGTGTGTGTGTGTGTGTGTGTGTGTGTGTGTGTGTGTGTGTGTGTGTGTGTGTGCGTGCGTGTGTGTGTGTGTGTGTGTGTGTGTGTGTGTGTGTGTGCGTGCGTGTGTGTGTGTGTGTGTGTGTGTGTGTGTGTGTGTGTGTGTGTGTGTGTGTGTGTGTGTGTGTGTGTGTGTGTGTGTGTGTGTGTGTGTGTGTGTGTGTGTGAAGTAAAACAAAGTCAAGTCAAAATGATTTGTATTGACAAAAGGAATCAAAGTATTTTTGTATCCTGTCGTCATAAAAAACACACAAGAAAAGCCAGCAAGCGCGTTTGTTTGCGCGCGCGTGTGTATGTGTGCGCGCGCGCGCGCGTGCGCGCGTGTGTGCATGCGTGCGTGTATTCGTTCGTGCGTTCGTATTTATTTTATGTTTTCCATTATAGTCCCGTCAACAGCTATGGTCATCTCAGGACTGTCACCGCGTAAAGTTTCGACCACTTAGTACAAAACACTCATCAATATATCTTACTAACGTTCAACAACCTGAAAACAACAAAACATACAGTACAATTCATAACATGACACCTCCATCACTGTAAACAACCAAACATACAGTACAATTCATAACATGACACCTCCATCACTGAAAACAACAAAACATACAGTACAATTCATAACATGACACCTCCATCACTGTAAACAACAAAACATACAGTACAATTCATAACATGACACCTCCATCACTGTAAACAACAAAACATACAGTACAATTCATAACATGACACCTCCATCACTGTAAACAACAAAACATACAGTACAATTCATAACATGACACCTCCATCACTGAAAACAACAAAACATACAGTACAATTCATAACATGACACCTCCATCACTGTAAACAACCAAACATACAGTACAATTCATAGCATGACACCTCCATCACTGAAAACAACAAAACATACAGTACAATTCATAACATGACACCTCCATCATTGCACCCTATAGCACATAATTCCACACAGTGCTGGAAACGTTGAGCCACTCGTGTGCGTGTCAAGTGGACACCCAAAAGAATAAAACTATTCGTCCCAGACAAAAAGAAGAAGAAGAAGAAGAAAGAAGTTCCTTGTCAGTCATTCAGACTACATTATTACATCTGGTAGAAAAAACACGTTTTCCTTTTATGAGCCCAGTTATCATGTATGGTTACTAAGTGTTAGCAATTCAACTCTGTCCCCTTTTCATACACAACGAATAAACACTGACATAACTCTGACATAAGCCGTTTGAAGTGGATTTATTTAACCCCAATACAATGCTCAAATTGTTTCATATTTATTGTCTATTCCTTCCTTTCTAAATCTTAGAAATATTACCTACTTCTCTTCAAATTAAAGTCAACAACATCCGTCATTTTGTCAAGGGGGGAAAAAACCAACGGGAGATAACAGATTGATATGAACTCCTGTCATTTAGGTGAAAACATGTTCAGTGGAATCTCCCTTACAAGACCACTTCAAACGTTTTCCAAAATGAGGTCTTTTAAGGGAGGGTTTCATTTATAAGGGAGGTAATGTAATACTTACAAAGAAGGTCAATGTCTCAGAGAAGCGGGTCTTATGTGGGAGGGAGTCTTATAATGGGAGGTCTTATAAGGGAGGTTCCACTGTAATTGTAAAACCATACGATATCCGCTTTTCGCCTCTTTTTTCTTTTCTTATTGGCTATCATAAATTTACGAATAATAATTAAATACTTTTTTTAAACAAAATGCATGTTAAGTTTAGCCTAATAGGGGTGTCAGGAGTTCATGTTCAAAGTGCTAGATCTAAGGGGCAAGTTCTGTTCAATTTTCCCAATAGTGTTTTCATACACAAGCCCATAACTTGAATACGATCCGTTATCCAAAACAAACCGACTTTACTGCCAAAGCACCATAACAAAGAAGAAATACGTCAATGCCAGCTTTTCCATGGATTACAAAATAACAAGAGATAAAATGTGCTCCACCCTCTTTCTCCGTTCGTATCCCCCCACCCCCACCCCCCGCAATCTCCCCCCACCCCCCACCCCCACCCACCCCACACACACACTTCTACACGTCGCCATTCCCCTTTCCCCAACAACTACGATTTGTTGATGTCATGTTCGTTTTCCACAGCATAAACACCCACCTCCTTCATTCCCTAACCCCCTTCTCCACAACAACATCCCCACCCCAACCTCACCCCACCCCCACACACATAAGCTTACATGCCAATGTCTTGTAGTTCTAAACAACATAACTACCGTGAGTAAGAATGAATAAGGAGGAGAAATACGTCCAGAAAAATTGATAGCGGGGAAAAAAAGGTGGGGCAGGGGAGGTGAGAGGCTACGTAGGCGGAGTTACGGATCACGTGAGAGTTGGGAGGGGTGGGAGGTAGTGGTAGGGGTTAGGGGGGGGGGGGGGTCACTCTTGGAAAGATTTGAGAGATAGAGAAATGTTGAAGCAGAGCTTTGGATGGTTTTCGCATGGGGATGGTACGATGGAGTTGAGTTCAGCTTATTTAGAGCTACGCTATATACCAAGCTGTGTTATCATCACCTTATAATTGCTGTGACCTAGTTGCCTCTCTGACTGGGCCCTTTTTCCATCGCTTGTTTGTGTTCTCTATCATCAAAGGGTGTCGAAGGTATATGCATGCAAGACAGTTGTACCGTCCCATTTCCTTTTTTTAATTTTTAATACTCCTTTCCCAATCGCATAGTTTTTATATTTTGTTGTTGTTGTGTGTGTGCATGTTGCAAAGATCAACAAACAACATACACATAGCGCATTAATAAAAACATAATGCGACACACACACACACACACACACACACACACACGTGCGCGCGCTGCCATTTTTTGGAAAGGGACAGGGTCTTAAGATCAACTTAGGATTATTTTAATAAAACTGATAGAAGCAGACTTTAAGATTGGGGATAATAAACAAGGGGGGATGAGTAATGTACATGTTTGCCCTCCCCACGCCCTTTTTTTTTTTTGGGGGGGGGGGGGATCTCTATTTGATTTGTTTGCTTGTTTCTTGGGCCGTTGATGATAAGATTAACGTCCTATTAGGTGTGTCCTCTTAAGGACAGTATTCCTGATGACGAAGTCTTCTCGGTGAGGTGGTGATGATGAAGTTGGTGATGGGACAGGGATTCGTGACGTGGCAGACGTCGTCGTAGATGATTCCGGCACTACGTTGCACACCCCTTACAGACGAGGATGCACCTCCGGTTACTGGAATATTTCGGACGGAATCCGAGTCGAAGAATATCTTGTCCTGATGCTGAAGTCAGCATCCATGTAGGTTGTTGGTCTTGATGCAGATGTTGGCATCTATTAGGCGGTAGGAGACTTGAGCATTGTGAGACAAGTCGAAGGTTGTCCAGGTGCTCCTGTAGTCCGCTGGTCTTGTTTCGTTGGTGTAGTCTGAGCAGTCTTGGGCCGCAACCCAGCTACATAAATTCGTTCAGTGATCCTTTAACAGAGAATATTTGATCCAAACAGGGCCCTTGGTAAAGAAGATAAAGTGACACCTGTCAGTCTTTCCTTCCGTTCTGAATGCCGTGGAAATCCTCAATGGAAATGATATCCGTTTGAAGCGCTCACGTCATCACGTCATTTGCATATCTCCGTCACGTGATCAACTTATGGCGGAAAACGTGTATAAATACGAAACACTACACTTAGCAATCATAATAAGAACTCCAGAGTTGATTTAATTAAGTTTAGAATTTTCTTTAAATTCACGAAAGTTGTGAAATATTGAATACGAAAACCGACTGAAAGAAAAGAACAGATTCACATTTCGCTCCAGGTTTTTTTAAAGTCGTGGCAAAATCTTTGGAAAAAATAGAACTTTAAAATAAACAATTTTCCAGGAACAAAGCATTCAGCGAAACGATTGATAATTTTACGAAACTCTGATCATAAGAAGAAGCAAAATCATACAACTTTTCTTCAAATAAATTCTAAACAAAACATTTCTTTTTGGAGCCAAAGTCTTACACACACACAAAAACGTAACAGAGTAAGCGCAGACGACAATGCTGTCCCTGTGGGTGATGATGATGGTGACGATGATGATGGTGGTGGGGGTCAGGGGTCACGGTATGGTGATTGACCCCCCGCAGAGGTCGAGCATGTGGCGGTTCGGCTACAAAGCTTCCCCTAGAAACTACGACGACAACGCACTGTATTGTGGAGGCTATGCCGTAAGTATAGACTGTTTCGCTTTTTTGTTTTACGCTTCCAGGACAAAGATGTTGCACGTTGTGGTGTTGTCATTGACTACTGCATGTCTGTCCATCTATCTCTATCTGTGTGTGTGTCTCGAATATGTTAGGATGGAGTTTTGTTCAGGGGGTGGGGGTGGGGAGGAGGGTCATAAAGAGTAAGGGGAAATGGGATGGGGTTACCTAAGGAATCGTCCGTTATAATAATGCTTAAAATTAAGTCATTCTTTCAGTCAGAATCTCTATTTGTCTCGTCAGGACGGATTTTTGTTCAGGGGGTGGGGAGGAGGGTTTTAAAGAGGAAGTGGAAGGCGGGATTCTTCTTCTTGCAGTAAACAACCACCATCATCCTTTTGATGATTCTGTTGTGTGTAATAACTGGGGACTTCGGTCATGTAGAAAAGATATCTATACACAGTAATAATTTCCTTGGCCGCCCAGATGATCGGCTTGAATGGCTGGGGGGAGAGACAAGTTGGTTACCTAAGGAATCGTCCGTTAATTTTTATTCTAAAAATAAAGTTCATTCATATACTTGTGGCGGTGCCATAGCCGATGAAGTTTAACCGAGGCGTGGTCACCGCTACAGCTATCTGTATTAATATTTAAAAAAATCGGGACTTTACTGGTTTCGTACTGCCTCCGGGCATTGCCTCCAGTATTGTTCCCACCATATTTGTATTTACAAATGTCCCATATGTGTCTGATTCAGACCAAGAGGACGTAAAACTCCATTTTCTTCCTAGTGAGTTAAAATTAATTCGGGCTTTCAGTCAGATTTTTGTTTAGTTTTAATGGAAAAACGTGTGATTTCTGTTCTTTTTCTTTGTTTACATTCTACATAGCATAAGTATGAGTTGTAAATGATGTGCATGGACAGACAGACAAGCCCCTGTTAGTACCAAAAAGCATGGGTCCTATACTTTTAAATGGCTCTTTTTTTTTTTAATCCTCAACGCTTAATTTTATGTCCTTCAGGTAAGGGCCAAACGTCTGAAACGTTGAATTTGGGAATTCCATTAGGGGAAGACGGGGTAAAAAGCGCATGGGCGGGTAAGAAGCCCACCCCAATTATCTCATGAAATAAAGAAAATTTCAGTCAAATTTGCCCATGAGACGAATGCTAGACATTAACGCTCGTCTCATGGGCAAAATGAGACTGAAATTTGCTTCATTTCATGAGATAATTGGGGTGAGCTTCTTACCCGCCCATGCGCTTTTTACCCCGTCTTCCCCTAAATTGCCATTTGAATCCCTCCGTGGGGATACCGGGGGTCTTTTGTACAAATAGTTCCCCACCTTCTGGAAGTTCTGTACTTGTAACTTCCTCTACTGATTCTGTCATTCTCTTGGACTCTGCCTTTTCCCTTTGCTTACTGTCATCTACTACCTTTCTACCTTACTGGACCATTCTCCTGGCTTTTTTCTAGAAATTCTTAAAAAGATTAATATCCTGCAGCCGAAGACGGACATACTGGGCCTAACTATATTTTTAGGCGCATAATGGCAGCATGACGCATCTGTCCCATAATGACAGGAAACTGTCAGAGCGATCGAAGAAGGAGAAGAGGAATATAATTGTTTGATAATTATGATATAGTATAATGGCAACGTTCTCTGAAGTTTTTGTGCTTGATTGAAGTCCCCCAGTTCCAACGCAACAAAACCACCAAAAAGATGATGGTGGTTGCTCTATGAAAGAAGGTTGGTTGTTGTGGGTTTTTTTTGCTGAGTGGCAGATAACTTGTACGATACCGAATTTGTTTTGATAAATTGGCATGTCATGTGGGGAAAAGGCCCTAGGATTTAACTCCATTTGAAGTCGTATGTCATGCTGGAAACGTTGTTTCTAATCTTCTATCTCTTTTTAATTCTCTTAAAGAAAAATGGTGGTGGTGATGGTGGTGGGGTGGATGGGAGGTGGGTATATGATGGAAAAGGATAGAAAGGATATTCGCGAAAGATGAACAAGTGGTGGGGTTTTTTACACACACACACACACACACACACACACACACGCACGCACGCACGCACACACACACACACACACACACACACACACACACACACACACACACACACACACTAAAAAAGCTGAAATGGATGTCAAAAGCTCAGTTTTCACAACTGTGCTATAATCTGATAAGAGGTTTCCCCTTGTCTATCAAACTTATGCTAACTGTATCATTGTCTAGTTTTTCTCCAATTTTATTATTGTGAGATCTTTCCTTGGGATACAAAGTGATCGGTACAACCTTTGATTTCATCTGCAAAGATAGCGTACCACAAACACTCATATTGAGAGTAAGTAAGTATATACAGGGTTTTTTCTTCCCCCCTCTCCCCCCAGGAGATCAGAGTTGGATTTCATTCTAAATTGGCTACAGCGTGAGGAACAAAAACGCAAAGCGTAGTCCTGCCATTCACGTAGTGGCCCATAGGAAGGCAATTAAGTATATACAGTTAGCATAAGTTTGATAGACAAGGGGAAACCTCTTATCAGATTATAGCACAGTTGTGAAAACTGAGCTTTTGACATCCATTTCAGCTTTTTTAGTGTGTGTGTGTGGTGTGTGTGTGTGTGTGTGCGTGCGTGTGCGTGCGTGTGTGCGTGCTGTGCGTGCATGCGTCTCTCGCGCGCATGTGTGGCGTGTGTGTGTGTGTGTGTGTCTGTGTCGTCGTCGTGCGTGTGTCTTGTGCGTGTGTGTGTGTGTGTGTGCGTGTGCGTGCGTGCGTGTGTGTGTGCATGGGTATGCGTGTGTGTGTTTATTCGATTCGACGTCCTTCCACTAAAAAGTGGTTAGGATACTATTATTTTGCTTTGCGATGTGATTGCTGAGTGGATGAGTGTGAGTGAATGTGTGCGCGAGTTTATGCGAAGAGTGTGTATACGTAGGGGAAGACGGGGTAAAAATGCATGGGCGGGTAAGAAGCCCACCCCAATTATCTCATGAAATAAAGAACATTTCAGTCAAATTTGCCCATGAGACATTGCTAGACATTAACGCTCGTCTCATGGGCAAAATGAGACTGAAATTTGCTGTCATTTCATGAGATAATTGGGGTGGGCTTCTTACCCGCCCATGCGTTTTTACCCCGTCTTCCCTATAACAAAACAATTGTGGATGAGGAATAATCTAGTGATGATAGTACATCAAAAAAACCCACCCTCCCACCCGCCTCCAACAGATAAATAATAATTGAAGATGTATGACACCTACTCTCTATAAAATAAAAAAAACAAGCGCGAAATCGCAATAGTTTGTGGCACGCGGTCTGTTTTTACCACTCCAATCATGAGTCACCTCCCCTGGCTTTTCAATAATTTTAATCTATAAACCAGAATGTTTTCTCTGCACCCTTTCGTAACTTTTTATATCTTTTGGAAAACATTTAAAACTATGTATCCTACTTATACTCATGCACCGCATACTCGTCGTGTCTGTTGTAGTGTTTATTTCGTATGTTTATTATTTTGTACGCTTTTAAAATACATCATTTTAAAGTGGTTAGCCTCAATTTAAGTGTAGCCTCGATTATTTTGCTGAACACTAACTGATTGCTGAGTGGATGAGTGTGAGTGAACTTGTGCGCGAGTTTATGCGTGTTAGTAAGAGTGTGTATACGTATAACAAAACAATTGTGGATAAGGAATAATCATAGTGATCATAGTACATCGAAACCTACCCTCCCACCCGATTGAAGTGCTCCAATTTTGGACCGACAGACAACATAATAATTGAAGATGTATGACACCTAGTTATAGGTTTGTGGCTTGAGCCACAAAAAAAAATCTTAAAAGATGGAACAGTCAAAGCTAACTGTACAACAAGCATGGGACTAGCTTCACATAGGATTTTTGTTAAAGAAAAAAAAAGGAAAACAAAATCGAGAGTTTTCATTGAGAATCCGGGAAGCAGGCCAGTTTCTTTGTAGTCAATGGGCAACCCCAGATTTATGTATTTATTTATTTCTTTAGGAAATTTCTATAGCGAATTACGTTAAAGCTCAATGCGCTTTACAAAAAACAGTAGAAAGTTAAAAACAAGCAAAAACACAGTTAATACGTAAAAAAAACCAAGCAGAGAGAGAGAGAGAGAGAGAGAGAGAGAGAGAGAGAGAGAGAGAGAGAGAGAGAGAGCAAGTGGAAGAGACTGACGCAGAACATAATGTAGACATATTATATAGATAACACACACTGAATGAAGAAAGCAGATGCCAACAAGCAAACTGTATGAGAAAGTAATGACTGTATGTCAAGGTATGGCAATTAGGCTTATTATTCCGGGTTTTAATATTATTATTATTATTATTATTATTATTATTATTATTATTATTATTAATATTATTATTATTATTATTATTATTATTATTATTATTATTATTATTATTATTATTATTATTATTATTGTTATTATTATTATTATTATGATGTAAATCATTGATTCTCACTCTGGGCCTTGGTGCTGCAGCCTTGGGGATAGTTTGCATTAATATTAGGTATTATTCCTAGGCGGCCGGACCAAGTGATTCGCAAGGGTGGGGTGGGGGTTCTACCGAGAGTCCGGGGAGATGCATTGGTTATGGGTTGCTGACGGGGCAATGCCCGTTTTTGGGGGCGAAGCCCCTGGAAAATGTTTGCAATTTAGTTACCATAAAAGAAAAAATTGAGCCATTTTCTTACTTTTCACCCTTGTCGTAGTAGGGGAAGACGGGGTAAAAAGCGCATGGGCGGGTAAGAAGCCCACCCCAATTATCTCACGAAATAAAGAAAATTTCAGTGAAATTTGCCCATGAGACGAATGCTAGACATTAACGCTCCTCTCATGGGCAAAATGAGACTGAAATTTGCTTCATTTCATGAGATAATTGGGGTGGGCTTCTTACCCGCCCATGCGCTTTTTACCCCGTCTTCCCCTAATATACATGCTTGGGGCAAAGGGGGGGAGGCGGAAACCAGGACCCCCCCCCCCCCCCCCCCCCCCACTAGATCCGGCCCTGGATTTCCCATGGGAATTATTCCCCGATGTCCTGATGGGGAAAGGAGTTAGGATAGGATCTATTAGATGAAGCAGCGTTTTACAGGACGGAGCTCTACATTTCCCTCGCCATTGTTTTCCACCACGGCGAAAGATGTCGTGCTTTGGCCTTTTGTTTGTTTGTCTGTCTATCGGAGAAAAAACATGGCCCGATACAAGCTGAATAGAGGAACAGAAAGAAAGGGGAATATAAAAAGAAGCAAAGAAATGAGTGTGGGCAATGAAGCTTTTAAGGAAGGGTTATATAGTATTGTTGTTATCTGTTTGATCGTTTTTGTCAAGGGTTTTGTCGAATTGGAACGCAGTAAACCTCATACAACAGCAATAGTTTTGAGTCATCACGCACGCGCGCACGCACACGCACACGCACACACGCACACGCACACACACACGCACACACACACACACACACACACACACACACACACGCACGCACGCACGCACGCATGCAAACACACACACACACACACACACGTACGCACACGCACACACACCGCGTGTGCGCGCGCGTTCATATTTCAAGCCTGTTGATACTCAAGTCGTGACATCCTCCTTGATAGTGTCTATTTTTATTATCTATAATTTGTTTTTACGTTTCATGTAATCTAACTCTTCAATACACTATCCTCTCTCTCTCTCTCTCTCTCTCTCTCTCTCTCTCTCTCTCTCTCTCTCTCTCTCTCTCTCTCTCTCTCTCTCTCTCTCTCTCTCTCTCTCTCTCTCTCTCTCTGTATGACTGTCCGTCTGTCTCTCTGTCTCTGTTTTATCCTGTTTGCATTTAGAGTCAATCATGTGTGTAGATTAGACAAAGACTTCAAAACACCTCAGATAAAGTATAAACAAAAATCTAATCAAGTCTATATCTGGTGATTGAGTAAAATAAAGTGTGCAATTCCTAACACGCGTTTGCTTTTCTACTAGGGGAAGACGGGGTAAAAAGCGCATGGGCGGGTAAGAAAG
This sequence comes from Phymorhynchus buccinoides, assembly GCA_017654935.2. Classification (NCBI taxonomy): domain Eukaryota; kingdom Metazoa; phylum Mollusca; class Gastropoda; order Neogastropoda; family Raphitomidae; genus Phymorhynchus; species Phymorhynchus buccinoides. Next base: position 52,944,325 of record CM065694.1, read on the forward strand.
CCCATTTCCCCAATTTATCTGCATAAAGCTTTTAAATATAAAGAAAACGGGGTTTCAGTCAAATTTGCCCATGAGACGTCTCAATGCCCTAGACATTAATGTCTAGCGTTCGTCTCATGGGCAAAATTTGACTGAAATTTGCTTTATTTCATGAGATAATTGGGGTGGGCTTCTTACCCGCCCATGCGCTTTTTACCCCGTCTTCCCCTACACCTTTTTTCTTATTGACATTTTGCCCTTTTACCCCAAGACTCTGAGTTATGACCCTTGTTGGATTTCATTCCGTCCTCTCCCCTCCCCAATATGCACTTGTCTAATCCCATCTTATAGAAATTATTATCCTTTTAGATGACTGTATGGGGCAGTGGGTGGATGCCTCGTGCCTCCATACGGGGAGCTGGACAACCCCGCCCCCTCCACGAGTCTCTCCCCCGTGGGAATACCAGCACGAGGGATTTTCGTACAAAAAATAGTTCCCCCACCTTCTGGAAGTTCTGTGCTTGTAACTTCTAATCTGCCACCCTCTTTGACTCTGCCTTTTCCCTTTGCTTTCTGTCATCTACTATCTTTCTGACTTATTGGCCCATTCTCTTGCCTTTTAAAAAAACAACCAATTTTCCAAATAAGTTTTCTCCTTTGAGCTCCTCCGAAATCGGAGCTGTACGCAGCGGGGAGACCAGTGAAATCTGAAAACCGGACACATACGTACCTTACCCATTATGGCCATATGGCCTGGGAACGCAGAAGAAGAAGATGACTAATATTTCCCAGCAGCTAATACTGTTCACATGCTAACAGCACCTTCTTGTGTGTGACACATTTTCTTTGCACTTTAATAAAGGGTCAGCCACACGTCCACTAAAAACGTACGATACGATTCGATCACGTGGTCTTTAAGAACAAATGTGATTCGCGCGCTTCGAGAATACGTCATCGAATCGCATCGTACGGTCGTACGATTTTAGTGGACGTGTGGCTGGCCCTTAGCTCGCTATCTCTCACAATTCGCTGATCCCCTCATATCATTTCTGTGCTATGTCCTGAAACTATTCCACTGAGCAATATAGACAAAGGATGACCAAGTAATCTTCTAGGGATTAAAGTGACCGGGATTATCTAGGAAAACGCGATTCCGGTCTTAATCCACTCTTAAATCCTGCGAGGATTAATAATGTTCAAAAGGGCGTGTCTCTTATTTCTGAGTATCTGTATAACTCTCTGCGCAAACATAACAGGTGAGGTCATAAGACCACACCCTGGATTAACCCCTTTGTTACCAATGCCTCGGTGGTCAAGTTAAACACATCAACAATGGGGTTGTGAGAAAGAAAGAGGGAGGGGGTGGTTGGGTGGGAGTTGGGAGGTTAATGCAAATGCAGCCATAGCTCTTCCGCTGAAGTGGTATTATGGGACTAGATAACTTGTTTATCTTGTTATCTTGCAGTCATTTGCTTGAGAGAGAGAGAGAGAGAGAGAGAGAGAGAGAGAGAGAGAGAGAGAGAGAGAGAGAGAGAGAGAGAGAGAGAGAGAGAGAGAGAGAGAGAGAGAGAGAGAGAGAGAGAGATTTCAAAGAACATGACCAATCATATTTTGTGCTTCATAATTCTTTAACACACAAGCAGACGATATTTAGGCCTTTTGTTTTTCTCTAGCCTTTTTAAGATAAAAAAAAAATGCTTTGTATTGAAAAACAAGCGCGGATTCGCAATCGTTTGTGGCACGCTTTTCTTTCTCTTTTACAATATGTGCGACAATTTTGGACCGACCGACCGACCGACCAACAGACCGACAAAGTGAGTTATAGGTTTGTGGCTTGTGCCACAAGCAATAAAGATTCATTAGAATTACAATGGAAATAAAAGAGAAGACATGCAAAGGAACCCAACCTCGTTACATTGCACGTTTGTACACACCGGATTACCACCTTGTTTTAAACGAATGTCTCCAGAGACAATTCAAATCACAAGGGTCTTTCTTGAGATTGCAGCGCTTCTAGGGCTGATTCACCATCTTTACAATGATAAATGTCCCATATGTACCTATTCCGGGTCAGAGGATGTTAAACAGATTTCCATTAATTCCAGAGACAATGGCGGATGAACCAAGGGAAATGCGGCATCTGCGGAGACCCCCACGACTCCCCCCAGCCCAGACCCAACGAGGCAGGGGGTCGGTTCGCCACCGGGGTCATCGTGAAGACCTACCAGCAGGGCCAGGTGATGGACGTGGCAGTCAGGATCACCGCCAACCACATGGGCTACTTCGTCTTCAAGCTGTGTCCCAATAACGACGTGAAGAAGGTCGCCACGCAGGAGTGTTTGGATCAGCACGTGTTGAAGGTAGGAACAATGCCTTCATCGGTCCGTTTTGATTGACATCGGATAGGTCAGTTATTAAGATCGATTGACGAATTTCGATCGAGTGATTCAGCTAGCATGGGAGCAACGTTTCCTGGTATACAAGGATTTCCTGTTTTTGAATTTTACCAGAATAGGAAGTTCCTTTTTTTTAATTTATCAAACAAGATCTTTGTGTGTCTACTGTATTTTTCAAACACTTTAACCTTTTCACCGCCAATGTCGCATTTATGCACCACAATGGTTTAACACCCATGTCACTAAAAAGCATCAAATCAGGGCATGTTATCCGAAAACCCTATTTTCTTAATTTGGGGAGGTAAGGATAGGCGTAATGTTATACACGTCACAGAGGAATTCACAATATTGCAAAAAAAATTTTTTCTCTACCCAGAGTTTAATGGTATATTTTGGCTGGAAAATGGCTGGCGGCGAAAGGGTTAAAATAAGCATTTGTATAAATTGTGGAAAAAGCAAACTAAAATACTTTCATAAATCAATTTTTGCTTCAGCTGCGGGGGACATTACCCCTGGACCCCGGCCTTTTTTTAAATTTTTTTAATTTTATCTTTATTTGTGAACCTCAGAAACAAAACCAGTTAACGTTAACTTTCAGTAATGTTCCGTGTTCAAAAAATAAAAAATAAAAAAATAAAAAATTATATAAATTGTGCTGATTTACTTTTTCTCCCAATGGGGGAGGGGCAGTGCCTTATGCAAAGACAGCTGTTTCGACCTAAGAGAAGGTCTCATCAGTTTGCATGATCGGCCTGCAATTTGACTGAAGAAATAATGTTTTACGCCCTCTTTGGCCTTTCGGCCATGTGGGGGAGGCAATTTGACTGTCCAGTGGATGCCAACCTGAGCAAAAAAGACATTCTACAAGAGAATGGTGTCTTCTTTGCATCAAATCGAAAATCCATAATAAAAGCAAACCAGCACAAAGTTAAACCAGAAATAGTAAACATCTTATGAAAATCTTATGTAAAATGAACAAAATAATAATGTTCTGAAATTTTAATTTCAAAACCTATTAGACATGATTAGAGAGGGCCAACTACTGAGATGGTATCTAAATTAAGGATAAAAATAGTATGAAAGAAAAATCTCAGTGAATAGCCAGCTCCGTACCCCTACTCCGAAGGACTGAAAAGTTAGTGCATTTGAAATGCAGAATAGTTTGCTTTGATAAAACTTTTCTGTGTCCAATGTCTTTATTTGTGAACCTCAGAAACAAAACCAGTTAACGTTAACTTTGAGTAATGTTCCGTGTTAAAAAAAAAAAAAAAAAAAACAAACAATTATATAAATTGTGCTGATTTAGTTTTTCTCCCAATGGGGGAGGGACAGTGCTTTATGCAAAGACAGCTGTTTTGACCTAAGAGAAGGTCTCATCAGTTTGCATGAGATTTTTCTTTCATACTATATACTATATATATATATAGTATGAAAGAAAATCTCAGTGAATAGCCAGCTCCGTACCCCTACTCCAAAGGACTGAAAAGTTAGTGCATATGCAGAATAGTTTGCTTTGATAAAACTTTTCTGTGTCCAATGTCTTTATTTGTGAACCTCAGAAACAAAACCAGTTAACGTTAACTTTGAGTAATGTTCCGTGTTCCAAAAAAAAAAAGTTAAAAAATTAAAATATAAATTATATAAATTGTGCTGATTTACTTTTTACTGAGAAGAAGAAGAAGAAGAAGATTGAGTGCATGTGTGCGTTGATCTGAAAACGTCCTGTTCTTTGCACGTGCAGTTCGTGGGCCCTAATGGCGAGGACCTGGGCACCAAATTCTACATTGACAGCAAGGTGGACACCAAGTACGTGCGTCTGCAGCTGCCCTCTGACCTCACGTGCACACAGTGCGTCATGCAGTGGACCTACAACGCAGGTAATTAGCATAGTATAACACATAACACACTCTCATAGTCCATAATATGAAAACATGTGTAGCTTTGTAGCATAATTATAGACATTCTTAATCAAAGTTTTTCTTTCTGAAAATGAACTCTAAAATAGTTTACCATAGTCCATTTCCAAGTCTTAATTGAAACCCTAAATCAAATGAATCATGTTTATGGTAGGCTTTTGTTTCTGAAAATGAACTTTAAAATACTTCACCATAGTCCATGTTCAAGTCTTAAGTGAAACCCTAACTCAAATGAATCATGTTTATGGTAGGCCTACTCTCAGTAAAGATGAGGCCGTCTCATTCGAACCGTCTGACAACATAGGTCATAGCATCATTACCAAGTTTTTAATTAAATGTACCATCTCAAGACCCAAACCAAGACATCCTGAACTTTATTTCCTTTAGAAGAGAGAAAATAATGTTTTACGCCCTCTTTGGCCTTTCGGCCATGTGGGGCATTGTTTCCTTTAGAATGAAAGTTTATTTTATTTTATAAGGGTCGGATGGAGGAGGGTTGTCAGATCATCAGTGGTGTCCCTTCAGCCCCGGTTGGCCAATGGGGCTAAGTAAGTTAGTAAGTAAATCGATGCATCAGCTAAGACCACGCCCATAATTAAAATTAAAAAATCAGTGATACCCTATTAAAAAAAAACCCAGAGGTACAAACGTGCATTTTTAGTGACTTTGCGTGGATTGATAGCCATACTGTTTGTAAAGTAGTTATAACAGTATTGTTTGCATTATACTGTTTGTTCAAGTCCTGAGACATGTTCACGAGTTTGTAAAGCCTGATAAGTACAGTACTAGGGGAAGACGGGGTAAAAAGCGCATGGGCGGGTAAGAAGCCCACCCCAATTATCTCATGAAATAAAGAAAATGTCAGTCAAATTTGCCCATCAGACGAATGCTAGACATTAACGCTCGTCTCATGGGCAAAATGAGACTGAAATTTGCTTCATTTCATGAGATAATTGGGGTGGGCTTCTTACCCGCCCATGCGCTTTTTACCCCGTCTTCCCCTTGTACAGTCAAACCTCTATTATAAGACCCTCCGTTAAAAGACCTCCTCTCATTTTGTTGTTGTTGAATTCTTCCTCTAAAACCGACCTCCATTATAAGAGCGCCCACATGTGTCCGCTGGACCGGGAGGACGTAAAACGTAATATTCGTTCGTAAGACCCCCCTCCAATTTAAGACCGCTTTTTCCTAAACTATTTTGGAGGTCCGACTGTATCTAGAACGTGCACTACACTGTAACATAACCACCACCGACATCTTTATTATCGTCATCATTTATTTCCCATCTTGTCAATGCTCTTTTACTGCATCCTTTAAACCAAGATGTCCGTCCTCTGAAGTCGGAGTGTGGCCGCCCACATGATTGCTAGTGGTGCATTTGTACCACAGTGTTCAAGACAAGTGCTTAGGCTGATCCCTGGAGTCTTTAAGCCAGGGTAAGACAAGTTCTCATCCCTAGCTGGTACATTTGTACCACAGTGTTCAAGTGCTTCGGCTGATCCCTGGAGTCTTTAAGCCACGGTAAGACAACAACAACAACGGCAACAACAACCAAGATTTCCTTTTTCCACAGGCAACAGCTGGGGCTGCGACGGAGGCCCGTCCGGCAAATGCTGCATCGGCTGCGGCCATCAGGAGAACTTCATCAACTGCGTAGATATCGCCATCGCCCCCCACAACGGAGGAAACCACGTAACGGGCACACTCAAACCTCAAGTCCCCAACACCCCCGTCGTCACCCCCACTCGCCCCACCTTCCAGCCCTTCGTCACTGCCAGGCCTCAGCAGCAGACGCCCTCGCAGCCGGTGGTGACCGGTTCCGGGAACAGCGTGGTGGTGGTGGCGCCTCGCTGTCGCGCTGTGGGTGTGTTCGCCCAGAGGAACGGCATGGACCAGTGGTGTCAGGTCAACTGCCGCGTCGACTTCTGCCCCACCTTCTACTGCTCTTGTTCGTAAAGGAATCCACGGTTATCTTCGTGTCCTTTAAGAGCCCAGGGCTCCCAGGGAGCCCCATTTGTGGGTCTAGGGGAAGACGGGGTAAAAAGCGCATGGGCGGGTAAGAAGCCCACCCCAATTATCTCATGAAATAAAGAAAATTTCAGTCAAATTTGCCCATGAGACGAATGTCAGACATTAACGCTCGTCTCATGGGCAAAATGAGACTGAAATTTGCTTCATTTCATGAGATAATTGGGGTGGGTTTCTTACCCGCCCATGCGCTTTTTACCCCGTTTTCCCCTATGAAACACTAAAAATTCTACAGGATCCTCTAAAAGAATGTGCAGGGGGTCCCAGGGATACACTAGAAAAATTATTTTTAGCACTTCGCTCTGCCACTGGGACCCTCTATCCCGCCTCTAGGACCCTCTATGCTGTAAGTGAAGGAGTCCCTGGGACCCCTTGTTTTGCGGGACTACTGGGAGCCCTGAGAGCTCTCGCTAATATGATGTACCCTATTTTACGGACTATATTAATGCGCTGCACCTGATTTGAGGTATTAGGTACTGTAAAATCACAGAGGCGTCTCTGTCAAATTCGGGTTGCTCCCATCTAGAGAGCATGGGCACTGACACGGGACCTCGGCTTATCGTCTCGTCCGAAAGACTCCATGTTCAGACCGCTAGGCCTAGTGCAGAGTGAGAGGAAAAATCCCCTGTGCCCAGGTTCGAACTCGGGTTTACTGGACACGAGGCGAAAGCGACACCTCTGCCACCCTGCACCCCTCAAATTTTACACCATTTTTTAATTTTGTTATTATAATTTCCTACTTATTCGTAGTCACATTATAAGGCGCAGGGGTCTCAGTCTAGGGAAAAAAAGCATCGCCTTATAGTCCGTAAAATACGGTACATCTCACCATCTTCGTTATTTTCGTCCCCTTTTGTTTCGTTTTTCCTTTTCTACCCTTGTTCTATTGCAAAGTTTTCATAATCTTTTCTTCCTATTCTTAACCCTTTCAACGTGTCTGTGCATCTTCTCTCTCATATCTTAGTTTTGACTTTTCGTTTTCCGCCTTGGCTTAAGGCTGTGTCAGACCAATTGACATAATAGGCTAGAACACCAAGGCTACATCAAAATGTTATGCTCTGCATAGTTATGTGGGGATTGTCTTTAGCCATGACAAGCTCCTAGCATAACATCATCAGTCTCCAAAATCCTCCGAAGTCGGAGTGTTGCTGCCCACATGGCGGGGTAATCAAAAACGGTCACACACGTAATGTTCTCATCCCTAGCTGATGTACTTGTACCAGTGTTCTAGCGCTTCCGCTGTTGGGATGATCCCTGGGGTCTTTTAGCCAGGGTACGACAACAACCACTTTTTGCTTTAACTTTGAACCACCCTCCAAGGTTCTCTCAATCTGTTTTTTACTCGACACATTTAAACAGGGTTCCCAGGCTTGGAACATGAAACGAAAAAAATGACCTTTAAAGGACTTATAAGGACCTCAAAGGATTGTAAAAGGACCTTCGCCAACCTGATTGTATGACATGTTCATGATAGAAAGAATGCCAATTGTTGACCAGGAGCACAATTCCAATACGCATGGAATGAATCACTACGTCTTGGTGCGGAAAGACTCACACAGCTTGTAATGAATTTGCTTCAATCTGTGACACCGACAACTTTGCATGCTGCCAGGTTTTTTTGGATAATTTTTTTAGATGTTAGTCAGTTTCTTTATCACTTTTTTCTTGATAAAACGGGACTTAACAGTACCTTTCAAAAATTAAAAGGACCTCTTGATGAATTAAAAGGATATCTACTTGCTGAAATAAAGCACTTAAAAAGCCTGTTGATCAAAAATCAATTCACAAGGACTTAAATGGTGCCTGGGAACTCTGTTAAATGTTGCTTTAAAATGAAAAAAAAAGTGCATTTTTTGTTCACCTGTGCGCCCCCAATTCTACTGATAATCTTCATCTGTCCCACATTCTATTTTCCTGTTTAAACTATTTTATTTTCACAAATCGGCGGCAATGTTCTATTGTCCCTGTAATTGTCAATCTGTATTTTGTACGGTTTTAAATTTTATAGCACCAGTTTGTGTTTATGTTTTTGTTTCCTACTTTTAAATGCGCCTGTTCCAATCATTCTTCGAAAAAGGTGTTAAGTACAAGTAAATGTTAATGCTTTTCTCCCAGTCCAATTTTAAACAAATCAAGAACATTATTGTGAATTGTTTCATTTTATTGTAAACACCTTTTACCATACACATGTACGTGTTCAGTTAACTGTGCTATGTGACATCACACATCTTGCCATAATATTCACTGCTGTTGTATATAAATCACGAGGAAATCCTTATGTGTTTACTGCCATAGTTTATACGAAAAACGATGCATTGTCGCTTAAAACATGTACAGTCATCATAGACAGTTTATTTTCTTTGTTTTGCTCAGCAATAGAAACATTTTGATCATCTTGAATGTATTTTAAAATTCCAAAGCATTGGCATCCATCTAATCAATCAAAGTAATCAACAAGTATAATTGTTTGGTCAATGTATAAGTTGAAATAAATTTAACTGTCAATGAATTGTTATCAATATCAAAATCACTAACTAGACTTCTGTGAAATAATGTTTTTTAAAGGTTTCAAAATTCACTTTGTAATACATGTATTATTTAATGCTACCTCAATTTTGGTGTGTGTGTTCAGATTGTATGGTAAACAATTCATACTGATTTAATTTTGAACAATACATTCTCTAGTCCATCTATCATAATTCCAGCAATGTATTATTTAAGCCATTTAAGGTGTATTGCTTATTGATTCCTAGTGCTATTCATGGATTTTTCAAAACACAAATAAAGGCAAACACACACAAAACTGGATGTGACTTTTTGAATATCTGTACTTAATACACCTTTCAACAAAATCTGGACTTCTTTCTCTTCTGTGTTCCCAGGCCATATTCATAATGGTTAACTCATTCAAGTCGTTTTAGAGGAGCTCATATATGTCCATTGAATTAATTGTTTAGCTGTCAATTTGATGCATTTGCTTCAAGCGAAGTAAATCTGTGCGCACACCATACCTTGGTCACTTCTAAACTCGCTTCGCTCCCTTAGACCACAATTTTGCGTAGAGACTTTGCTTTTGTAGCGATTTGTTGTGGGGAAACCAATCGGTGTAGTTTTTCTATCGAAAGTCTCATCTACCACTTCCCTATGTCTAAACCTGTATGTTTTGTTTGTGTGTATGGCATTGCCTTTGTGAACTTTTTTAATAATTCAAAATCGTTGCGATGCAAATGAGTTAAGCTATTCATAGTGTATGTGGGGTCTTCAGTGTCCTACTACTAGTCTCCTTGCTGCCCAAAATTAACAGGAATACAGAATTGTAGACCTCAAAGAACAGGGTTTTTTTTTTTAAGAATTTCAAACACACACTCAAAGCAAATAAAATAAAAAGCTTGTCCTAAAAAAAGAAAAGGCAGGAGATTGGGCCAACAAGGCAGAAAAACAACAGAGAACAGAGACGAAGGAGGAGTGTATGCATGCATGTCTGTCAGGCGTTTCCCAAAATGACTGCCAGATAGCAGATGGGACAGCTATTATTTTGGCGGGCTGGGCTAAAATTTGTTTATTGAGGAGATGCCTTGCCCAGGGTACATCACCACCCTCTCAGCCACAAGAATTTGAGGATAGATGGCGTTAGCGAAGGTCCCCAAAGGTCAACAATTTCTTTGAGCACTTGAGGCAGTGCAGATGGCGTTGACCGGGAGCTGCTGCAATATCGTGTGTGTGTGTGTGTGTGTGTGTGTGTGTGTGTGTGTGTGTGTGTGTGTGTGTGTGTGTATCTGTGTGTGTGTGTGTGTGTGTGTGTGTGTGTGTGTGTGTGTGTGAGTTTGAGAGTTGTCAACTCTTTTTAGTTACAAATCCTCAAAAGTCACACACAATATGCAAGAAACTAGTTTCAATTCAACACTTTATTATCAAGAACAAAAAAACGTCAAAAAAACAACACAAAATTTTCACTCTCACACAACATAGCACCCATCGCGGTTCTTTTTCCTTGATCCGTTCAAAACCCGATAGAAGAACGAACAATATCCCAAATGAACAGTGAACACATTAAGGAAGAAAAAAGTGCCACAGTGTTGGAAACAAATCACTTGAAATGAACACCATGGTGCCTCAAATAATTGCCCATCTTTCTGCCCTCACTGTGACGTGCATCAGCCACGTACATAATAAATGAACACCATGGTGCCTCAAATAAATGCCCATCTTTGTGCCCTCACTGTGACATGCATCAGCCACATACATAATAAATGAACACCATGGTGCCTCAAATAAATGCCCATCTTTCTGCCCTCACTGTGACGTGCATCATCCATGTACATAATAAATGAACACCATGGTGCCTCAAATAAATGCCCATCTTTCTGCCCTCACTGTGACGTGCATCATCCACATACATAATAAATGAACACCATGGTGCCTCAAATAAATGCCCATCTTTCTGCCCTCACTGTGACATGCATCAGCCATGTACATAATAAATGAACACCATGGTGCCTCAAATAAATGCCCATCTTTCTGCCCTCACTGTGACATGCATCAGCCATGTACATAATAAATGAACACCATGGTGCCTCAAATAAATGCCCATCTTTCTGCCCTCACTGTGACATGCATCAGCCACATACATAATAAATGAACACCATGGTGCCTCAAATAAATGCCCAAAAAAGTGCCCTCACTGTGACATGCATCAGCCACATACATAATAAATGAACACCATGGTGCCTCAAATAAATGCCCATCTTTCTGCCCTCACTGTGACATGCATCAGCCACATACATAATAAATGAACACCATGGTGCCTCAAATAAATGCCCATCTTTCTGCCCTCACTGTGACGTGCATCATCCATGTACATAATAAATGAACACCATGGTGCCTCAAATAAATGCCCATCTTTCTGCCCTCACTGTGACGTGCATCATCCATGTACATAATAAATGAACACCATGGTGCCTCAAATAAATGCCCATCTTTGTGCCCTCACTGTGACGTGCATCATCCATGTACATAATAAATGAACACCATGGTGCCTCAAATAAATGCCCATCTTTCTGCCCTCACTGTGACATGCATCAGCCACATACATAATAAATGAACACCATGGTGCCTCAAATAAATGCCCATCTTTGTGCCCTCACTGTGACGTGCATCAGCCATGTACATAATAAATGAACACCATGGTGCCTCAAATAAATGCCCATCTTTCTGCCCTCACTGTGACATGCATCAGCCACATACATAATAAATGAACACCATGGTGCCTCAAATAAATGCCCATCTTTCTGCCCTCACTGTGACATACATCAGCCACATACATAATAAATGAACAACATGGTGCCTCAAATAAATGCCCATCTTTCTGCCCTCACTGTGACGTGCATCATCCATGTACATAATAAATGAACACCATGGTGCCTCAAATAAATGCCCATCTTTCTGCCCTCACTGTGACGTGCATCAGCCATGTACATAATAAACGCAACAAGAAAACGAGATTTTGTCAGATGCCATTAATTGGTACATCATATTATTAACGATTAAAGAAAGCCCAAAGCCTAGTGACAAACCCCCGACAAAGAACAAAGTAATTGAATACCACATAACTTCAAAGGGTACAGTCTTTCGGTATATATTAGAACCATCTTTTAAACAAAACCGCAACAAATTCAAGAATACACACACTAACTCACAAAAAGAGAAAATACACCCAAAATTTTGATCATACAGGGAAACCCATTTAGTACGAGTACGGTTTAAACGAGAGCCCGTGTGTAACGAGTGGTTTCAAAATTCCCGACCACAAGCCTTCTTTTTCCTTGTTAAATAATTCTGCATACAACGAGCTCGCTACAACGAGCAACTTGCATATAACGTACAATTTATTGACTCCCAAAGTCAAGCTTTTATGCAAAAACTACATGGTTAGAACGAGAACGCACTTACAACCACACCGCCATCCCATCCCAAAGTCAAGCTTTCTTGCACAACTATCTGGCTGGAATGAGAACACACTGACAACAACATCGCCATCTTGACTAACCCCTCGATATGTAAGCGGCATTCTGATTGGCCGATATAACAACTTGGGTGTCCGCAGCGCAAGCAGACGACACTGGACTCACTCTTTGCGCACTGATCTTGTGACTTCCAGGAAATTTTAACTTTCTTTTAAAGCGCGTGTGTGGATTTTATGTTTTTGATGTTATCGTGTGTTAATAAACTGTTTTAAAGTGTTTGTAATCGGCATTAAAAACCCTATGGATACAGGATACTGGGCTTACAACCATGCTTTGTTGGGTAAGTGTGTTGTTTCCGTTTTTCTGTCTTTTTGACACTTTACCAGCACGCACATCACAGTAGATGTGAGGAGCGATTGATAGGTTCGTCAGGGTTGCTAAAATCGATAAAATGGTTTGAACGAGCAATGCTTACGACGAGTAAATTGGCCCTCTCCCCTAGAATTCGTACTAAACGGGTTTCTCTGTATTTTCACTGGTCAAAACCAGCAGGCTTCAGGTTTCCATCTTTTTATCATCTCTGATAATGGAAGTATCCACCCTGAATACCACGAAACAAAACCTTAGACTTTTAATGTTACAACAAAACTCACACAAGATTTTTAAAAAACAACTGAAGCTGAGAAAATAGTTACAAAAGAAAAGAAAAACGACCTCATCCAGGTTCATATGAACTTTCCAAACCAGAAATGTAAAAAAAAAAAAAAAAAAAAAAAAAGATCTAACACCGCTAACCCCAAACATTAAAATCATAAAAAGGACGATACAGAAAACTGGCTTACTTGATGTTTTTTGAATCACCATGACACCGTTCTCAAATCAAATCCAAGTAATATACGGTATGAAATATCAAGAAAAAAACAACAAAACACCCCACATGCACATACATACACAAACAAAAAGTAAACAAACATGAGTGATTTAACCAGAAAAACATACGCGTTTGTACAACAACAAAAAAAGAAGAAAGAAAGAAACAAAAAGATGGAAAAAAAAGTGAACATCCCTTGGCCTTGCAATATTGAGATCCCTGCAGAGCAAACCAAGGCAAGTACAACCCTGAACAACGCAACTGCTAACCATAACGCAACAGTCCACCCCATCTAGAAACAGGATCCCCACATGTTTCTTAAAGGAGAGAGAGAGAGAGAGGGGGGACAGAGAGAGGAGAGAGAGAGAGAGAGAGAGAGAGAGAGAGAGAGAGAGAGAGAGAGAGAGAGAGAGGGAGAGAGAGAGAGAGAATACAATTGTTACGAATACGAATGTTTATTGAGGGTTAATAGATAAGCATAAGCTTTTTTACACCATGCCCTCGAAAATATAAAAACAAATCCAAATGAAAGAAAATTGAAAAAACATGAAAAAAGGAGAGGAAAAGGGGGTAGGGGGTAGTAATATCATAACAAATTTAGGAAACACAAAAAAAACCTGAAACATCTCAAAGCACATGTATAGAATAAATGACAAATTATAAGAAACAATATTGTATTGATCACACACACACACACGCGCGCACGCACACACACACACGCACACATATATATATATACAGAGAGAGAGAGAGAGAGAGAGGGAGAGAGAGAGAGAAAGAGAGATAGACAGAGAGAGAGAGAGAGAGAGAGAGAGAGAGAGAGAGAGAGAGAGAGAGAGAGAGAGAGAGAGAGAGAGAGAGAGAGAGAGAGAGAGAGAGAGAGAGAGAGAGAGAGAGAGAGAGAGAGAGAGAGAGAGAGAGAGAGAGAGAGAGAGAGAGAGAGAGAGAGAGAGAGAGAGACAGACAGAGAGAGAGAGGGAGAGAGAGGGAGAGAGAGAGAGAGAGAGAGAGAGAGAGAGAGAGAGAGAGAGAGAGAGAGAGAGAGTGACTCAAACTCGACACTTTTATTGTCATTACCTCAAAAGAGTCTTATGACAAGCGGGGTAATCACATCCTTTTCCTTCTCTTCTGTGGAGGTACGAGCAAAAGTTAAGTCATGAACATAATCAAAACAAGTACGCATCAAGTATACAGCAAAAAGGAAAATATATAAGGGCCTATAGAAAAAAACAAAAAATGAAAGGTAACAGCCGAAATAGCATGATGAAATCAAAAAAGCAAAGCGAGCAAGAAAAGATAAGCTTCTCTCGACCATTCACACAACTATCTAGGGAAAACATGGTTATGATGGTAGCATAGTCAAATCAATCAAATCATCTTTATTATCTCATAACTGAGAAATTGCAGCCAGGTGCACATAAGAAAAAACAACAACAATAAACACATTTATCAAAACAACAATAAACACAGTTATCAACAATTAAAGAATATAAACGAATAACTAATAACACTGCAATATTGTAGTCAACAAACTGGACGAATACGAATACAAATTCAATCCCAAGGAGATGGACAGGCTGCTCAGCGAAACAATCACTCGATGCACTGTACGCAAAGGAAATATATGTAGACACACTTTCACATCCACAATCTAAACAACAATATCACTAGCATTTTGTACTGTCATCAAACCTTTCTGGTGCAGAGAGACAGAGAGAGAGTTTGTATTCCAAACACCCCGTACACCTTTGCACAGTTTCAACGACTCGCAGGAACAAGTCAAAATGTCCATAATTCACACAGGATTTCAAAGTCAGGATTCTTTTTCCAATGAAAAAACAACAACAGCACGAAATACGTTATTTATAGAAGCCAATGAAGTTGATATCATATTGGAAAAAGCAACAACAACAAAAAGACCCCCCCCCCCCGTCGCAAAACATGACCATGTTATTATTCACTTGTTCTATGAAAAACCAGCCAAAAGAAAGGCAAGGAAAACCACGGAAGACGTCATTCAGGGGAAGCCAATGAAGCCGATGTCATCATGTTGGAAAAAAGCCCAAAGAAAAACAACAACAAAACAATGTAATTACTCACAAAACAATGTAATTACTCACAAAACAATGTAATTACTCACAAAACAATGTAATCATTCACTTTGTTCCACGCAGAACAAGCCAAAGGGAAAGGACAAGGAAATCGGCATTATAATACCATGATTACTATTCACCGATTTGGGAAGAAGGCGTGGGCTCAATGGGTTCAGCCTCAATGGGTTGGGGTTCCACAGCCTCAATGGGTTTGGGTTCCACGGGCTCAATGGGTTGGGGTTCCACGGGCTCAATGAGTTTGGGTTCCAAGGGCTCAATGGGTTGGGGTTCCACAGGCTCAATGAGTTTGGGTTCCACGGGCTCAATGGGTTTGGGTTCCAAGGGCTCAATGGGTTTGGGTTCCAAGGGCTCAATGGGTTGGGGTTCCACAGGCTCAATGAGTTTTGGTTCCAAGGGCTCAATGAGTTTGGGTTCCACGGGCTCAATGGGTTGGGTCTCCACGGGCTCATTGGGCTTGGGTTCCACGGGCTCAATGGGTTGGGTCTCCACAGGCTCAATGGGTTTGAGTTCCATGGGCTCTGTGGGTTTGGGCTCGTGTTCAGGCTTGACTCTGGGTTCCGGGTCGGGCTGGGGTTCCGACTCATCCTGGTCGGGACATGTGGAGGTGGTGGAGCCCTCGTCATCCGAGCTCTCTACTGCCGTGGACTCAACACTGGGGCTGAAACAACGTCAAAACATTAAAGGTGGATCGAGTTAGTTACATAGTTAGCTACCATATTTTTCTGACTACTTCTTCTTCTGCGTTCCCAGGCCATTTGGTCAAAATGGGTAAGGTACGTATGTGTCCGGTTTTCAGTTTTCAGTGGTCTCCCCGCTGCGCACAGCCGACACATTCTGATTTCGGAGGAGAAATTATTTGCAAGATTTTTTTTGGAAAAAGGCAGGAGAATGGGCCAATAAGTCAGAAAGATAGCAGATGATAGAAAGCAAAGGGAAAAGGCAGAGTCAAAGAGAGCGGCAGACTAGAGGAAGTTACAAGCACAGAACCTCCAGAACGTGGGGAAACTATTTTTACGAAAGACCCCCCGGTATCCCCATGGGGAGTTTCGGACTACAAGGCGCACCTTATTATAAGGCACAAACACCCCTCCCCACCCCCCAAATTTTACACACAATCCAGTATTTGCTATTATATTACCTTACTACTTTTTTAATTAGTCATATTATTAAAAGGCGTTTCCTCCTCGGCTTAAGGCTATGTCAGACCAATTGACATAGGCTAGAACACCAAGGCTACATCAAAATGTTGTCATGCTCTACATATATTATGCGGGGATTGTCTTAAGCCATGACAAGCTCCTAGCATAACATCACCAGTCTCCCAAATCCCCCGAAGTCAGAGTGTGGCTGTCCACGTGGCGAGGTGATCAAACTGAAATTTTTCAGTGTATGCCATGCAAAATCTCTGTTCAGTTCTCTTTCTTTTCCCATCGGCCAAATCACTACAATCTCCTCCACGCTTCGCCATCTTGCAGACTTCGATTGGCGGGAACGGAAGTTGGTGACCGGAAATACTGTTCAGGTAAGAAAATTGAATATACGCACAGCAGCTGTGCTGCTCTGCGTTCGGTTTACTTTCGTTGTTTTGTTGTTGTTGAGATTTTTTAAAGCAGAATTTTACGGAATTGAGCGGAATAATTATCGTCTGAGCGGAAGAAATTCGGCCCAAAGCGGAAAGGTTGGCATGTCTGCATCAGGCTGAGGGAGGGCCAACAGTCCCTTTCTTGACGCGGGGGTTCTAACTACACCTCTGCAATACAGAGTAGTGATCGGACAATGACTCACGTTTCATCAGGCTGAGGGAGGGCCACCAGCCCCTTCTTGATGAGGGGAGTGTAGGACAGCCGTGTCGTTTCCTCACAGTCGTACAGCTCTACTGTCAGCGGCAACGTTTCCTGAGGACACACATACAGATAGACATCAGCCTTATAAGACTTCCACCTAATTCAAATCGTACCTACTGACAACTGGGTGCTTTCCTCGTAGTCATAGCTGTTCAGTGGCAAGGGCTTAGGGGGGAAAAATTACTTTAACACTTTCACCGCCAATGTTGCATTTACGCACCACAATGGTTTAACACCCATGTCGCTAAAAGGCATCAAATCAGGACCTGTTATCCGAAGACCCTATATTCTTACTTTTGGGAGGTAATGTTAGGCCTAATGTTATGCATGTCACAGAGGAATTCCCAATATTGCAGATAATGTTTTTCTCTTCCCAGTTAAGTTTAATGGTATTTTTTGGCTAAAAAATGGCTGGCGGCGAAAGGGTTAAAATGATTTTTGACAGTGTGAATACAAATTTCCGTTATTGAAACCCCCAGCAAAACTTTGGGCACCAGAAACAAAACCCCCTGTCAGCAATTCATTCCTCTGAAATGTGCAAGTCCTCTCACAGTGTGTGTGTGTGTGTGTGTGTGTGTGTGCGTGTGTTAAGCGTAGTTCCTTCTCAGAGTCAATCAAAAATAAAAGGAAAAGAAAAAGGAAAGGAAAGAAAACACACTTGGGACAGTAGGAAATGTTCGCAAGTACAGAGGAACCCCCCTTATAAGACTCCCTCCCATATAAAACCTACTTTTCTAAGACATTGCCCTTCTTTGCAAGTATTAAAATTACCTCCCTTATAAGACCCCTCTCTTATAAGACCTCATTTCGACGATTTGTGAAGGTCTTATAAGGGAGGTTCCACTGTAATTAAGGGGCGTAATCTCATGGTGAATGCCAGTGATCCCGCTAGACAGAGTCGGTCAAACACAAACAGGAAGCGACACTCGCCCAATGCAATCGCCTCATGCTGCGTTTGATTGTTATGGCTTGACCGATTCGTTCAAGGTAGACAACTCAAATGTTCATGTAGTCAGGCACGAGATTGAAAAATTATGATTTAGGCTGAAAATGGGTTAAGCCCCTTGAAATTGAAGCCTTTTTGTAATCTAAGCCTTAAAAACAATATTAGAAGTTAGAAGTACATGTAGTTCAATAGATATCTAGTTCATTTTTATTTACTGTTAAGTATTTCTATACTCGGTCTCTTTCTGATCTTGAAAATGACTTCTGGAGGCATCAAAAAGCCTGAAATCAGCCTAAAGGCTGAAATATTGTGATTATTGATATTGTGAGTCCCCCCCACCCCCTACCCCCTCCCCCCTTTTTTCTGCCTATAAATGTTTGACACTTGAGGTGCAAGTGCAGTCAATTGGTCACGACAGCCTGAGGAAGTGTTTAATGAACACGAAAGCCTGAGGAAGTGTTTAATGAACACGACAGCCTGAGGAAGTGTTTAATAAACACGAAAGCTTGCTTGAAAATGAACAGTGTTGCGCTTTGGTTGTTCATCTTGAATAAAGGCTGAAATATCTCATGCCTGGTTACTAGTGCTACAGTGTTGTGCATTTGGTTGTTCATCTTGAATAAAGGCTGAAATATATCATGCCTGGTTACTAGTGCTACAGTGTTGTGGTTTGGTTGTTCATCTTGAATAAAGGCTGAAATATCTCATGCCTGGTTACTAGTGCTACAGTGTTGTGGTTTGGTTGTTCATCTTGAATAAAGGCTGAAATATCTCATGCCTAGTTACTAGTGCTACAGTGTTGCGCTTTGGTTGTTCATCTTGAATAAAGGCTGAAATATCTCATGCCTAGTTACTAGTGCTACAGTGTTTGTGCTTTGGTTGTTCATCTTGAATAAAGGCTGAAATATCTCATGCCTGGTTACTAGTGCTACAGTGTTGTGTTTTGGTTGTTCATCTTGAATAAAGGCTGAAATATCTCATGCCTGGTTACTAGTGCTACAGTATGTGTGTGAGTGTCATTCATTTAATGTGCTACCACTGTTGTGGTTTGGTTGTTCATCTTGAATAAAGGCTGAAATATCTCATGCCTGGTTACTAGTGCTACAGTGTTGTGGTTTGGTTGTTCATCTTGAATAAAGGCTGAAATATCTCATGCCTGGCTACTAGTGCTACAGTGTTGTGTTTTGGTTGTTCATCTTGAATAAAGGCTGAAATATCTCATGCCTGGCTACTAGTGCTACAGTGTTGTGTTTTGGTTGTTCATCTTGAATAAAGGCTGAAATATCTCATGCCTAGTTACTAGTGCTACAGTGTTGTGTTTTGGTTGTTCATCTTGAATAAAGGCTGAAATATCTCATGCCTGGCTACTAGTGCTACAGTGTTGTGTTTTGGTTGTTCATCTTGAATAAAGGCTGAAATATATCATGCCTGAGTTACTAGTGCTACAGTGTTGTGGTTTGGTTGTTCATCTTGAATAAAGGCTGAAATATCTCATGCCTGGCTACTAGTGCTACAGTGTTGTGTTTTGGTTGTTCATCTTGAATAAAGGCTGAAATATCTCATGCCTGGCTACTAGTGCTACAGTGTTGTGTTTTGGTTGTTCATCTTGAATAAAGGCTGAAATATCTCATGCCTGGTTACTAGTGCTACAGTGTTGTGTTTTGGTTGTTCATCTTGAATAAAGGCTGAAATATCTCATGCCTGGTTACTAGTGCTACAGTGTTGTGGTTTGGTTGTTCATCTTGAATAAAGGCTGAAATATCTCATGCCTGGTTACTAGTGCTACAGTGTTGTGGTTTGGTTGTTCATCTTGAATAAAGGCTGAAATATCTCATGCCTGGCTACTAGTGCTACAGTGTTGTGGTTTGGTTGTTCATCTTGAATAAAGGCTGAAATATCTCATGCCTGGTTACTAGTGCTACAGTGTTGTGGTTTGGTTGTTCATCTTGAATAAAGGCTGAAATATCTCATGCCTGGCTACTAGTGCTACAGTGTTGTGGTTTGGTTGTTCATCTTGAATAAAGGCTGAAATATCTCATGCCTGGTTACTAGTGCTCTCTTCATGTTTTTTCTTCCTCCGAAAACAGTCTATTCTGACATTCTGACGCCTGTTGTAAGCGGCAGACGGAGGGCGGGTCAGTCCAGCCTACCTTGATGACCACGCGGTGCTTGACGTTGCAGACGGTGTCCAGCATGGCTCTGCAGGTGTCCAGGGTCCAGCGGCGGGCGCCTTCGGGCAGCGTGAGGTTCAGCAAGGCGCGCACGCTCTGCATCTCCAGCTGCTTGAAGCGGGGAGGCAGCACACGCAGCCTGTGGAAAAACATCCATTCATTTACATTCATGGCAGATTCCACCACTGTTAATTCTTACCTGTGTCTATGATACTCAAATCTCCCACCTGATGCATTGGGTTTCAGGCGAGGGCGTCGCAAAACGTAGCCAATTGTCACCCGACGCACACTTTGGGAGAAGCAGACTAATTCTGATCTCTTTTTAAACTTTTCTAGCGCCATGGACAAATCCATTTGCCGGTGGCGTTACTCTACACTCCACCACAGGCTGCTAAAGATCCTGCCATGCGCTTATCTATTTTTTATAGTTTGTGGCTCTGCTTTTTCCACTGAAGCGAACCATGTACAAATGGAAACTCCCCCATTAAGAAATAGGACCTCGCTTGAGAGACAAAGAATGCGAGTTGACAACTCAGACACCCTTATTTTATGACCATTGCACTCTTTGATGTCTTAGGAAAGTGGACAAATGATTAGCATCACCATGCAGTGCTTGAATCCAGCGCTGTTGAGGGGCTAAGATTTTGTGTGAACTTTTTTTTAGGTGGACTCCATACTTTCATATTGCCTTCACACAGTCTTCAAATTTGGCATATATGGTCAGGGTCATGGTCTGCATCAGTGTGCAAAATATCATGTAGATATCTTTATTAGTTCCTGAGAAACAAAAATGAACATAAATTGCCCCCCAAAACGTAGTGCGTCACCTTAAGAAATACTTGGGAGCATAAAAAGGGGGGGGGGGGGGAAACGTCCTAAAATACATGGTGCTAGAACAACAAAAAAACACCCCCCAAAACCCAACCCTCAACCCCCTCACCTGTCCAGCGGCAGCACATCGCAGTTGCCGTAATCGACATAGAGCACGAGCACGGTGCGCTCTTGGGGCCAGGCCTTCACCACCAGGGCGCGGTACCAGCAGTCGTCTTCCCTGAAGCAGCCGACGCACGCGGTGCCGGCAGGCGGCAGCTGGTCAAAGGCGGGGGTCTGGGGCGGCAGGCTGTTCAGCTCGCTCAGCGTCTGCCTTGTCTCCTGGAGCTGCTTGCTCGACCAGTGGTGGTTGGGGGACAGGTTTTCGCAGGGCTGAAGGAACACCACATTGGGCAGTTCCTGGTGGCTGACCACGGCGTGAAACGCGTGCCCCTTGCTCCCCAGCTTCAGTGTGGAGTAAGGGTTGGACAGCTGGAACAACAAAGAAAGTCAGCATATCGGAGTCACACAAAACAAAATCATACCGCTCCTAACTCCATCAGTTATGCAATGTGAGAACTGTAACCACTTAAAAGAAAAGATAATAAAAAAATAAACAAAAATAAACAAAAACACACACACACATTTATGTCTCCCTTGTCAGAAATCTTCAGTATGAGGAAAATAGTGAACAAATCGAGCCACACAAAACGAAATCGTATCGCTCATAACCTCCATCTTCAGCAACAACAGAGTGCGCTAGAGTAAGCCATGCCAGTCTGTCGCTATGTATGACAAATGAATCCGTTGTCATGCGGCCTTAGAGTGGAATAAAGGTCAGAATCCTGTTGCTTATAGTTCTGCTTGCCATGGGCACCCGTTTCAGGGCTGATCCTCCCCAGTAGTGATACCGGAGGAGCCTTTCATCATATAGTAATTTAGCAAGTGTCTGTGTGTGTCTGAAACACAAAACGGGCCTTATAACTCCACCGTTTTTCGACCGAATCGCTTCAAGCTTGCTGTGAGCCCTAACGGGGCGATGGCAACGGCAACCGAGGCGGCCGTGTCATTTGCGCGGTTCGGCAAATGCGCCAAACGCGCATCCGCCGGCCTCTTGGCGCCCGTATCTCCAGTGTT
The DNA here is from genome assembly GCA_017654935.2 of Phymorhynchus buccinoides. Taxonomy (NCBI): domain Eukaryota; kingdom Metazoa; phylum Mollusca; class Gastropoda; order Neogastropoda; family Raphitomidae; genus Phymorhynchus; species Phymorhynchus buccinoides. The sequence continues at coordinate 52,966,500 of CM065694.1, forward strand.
TCTGGGCCGATTGCCTTCGAATTTGGCAGGAAGATAACCGGGGACGGTGACTATCCGTGTACCAAACCGATATCTGCCGCTTCACGTTTTCACAAACCGCGGCGTAACCATACCGCTGTTTCTCTCTCTCTGTCTGTCTCTCTCTCTCTGCCTTTGTCTGTCTGTCTCTATCTCTCATGTCTCTGTATGTCTATGTGTCTCTCTCTCTGTCTGTCTCTCTCTGCCTGTCTGTCTGTCTGTCTGTCTCTCTCTCTCTCTCTAATAACATAATATTTTGGGGACCC
>CM065694.1:52971783-53036783 GCA_017654935.2 Phymorhynchus buccinoides
CTGATGCACATTCCAGCTGCTGCCCGTAGGATTGCAAGGTCTCCATCAGGATCTGACAGTCTGTGGCTGAATCAGAAAACACAGCAAAAAGAACCGTTAGTGTCAATGAATGTGTGTGTGCGTGTGCACCCATGAATTATTTACATTTAATGTAAAAAAACCTCTTATAACGAAATAACATTAGCAAAAGGAAAAAAGAAACCCCCCCCCCCCCCCCCCCCCCCTAAAAAAATCACCTTCGGCAACATTCTGCGCGTAGATGACCCCCCGCTCGTCCACATGCACGGGGATGACGCGAAGCTGGGTGGAGGAGGGTGGAGGGTGGGGACACACCCGAAGACTGCTGTCCACCCCCTTCACCTCCTCCTTCACCTCCCCCTCCTTCCCCCCTGGTGTTGGGGAGGCGTGGAAGGTGGGGGTGAGCTTGGTCTGGAACATCTCCACAACCACCGGGGTGCTGGAGTCCTGCTCCGAGGTCTCCTCTCTGGAAAACAGTTTGAAGATGAATCAATTACGGAGCTGTAATCAGAATGTTTGGGCCCCCCGTGGGGATACCGGGGGTCTTTTGTATAAATAAAATCCCCCCACCTTCTGGAAGTTCTGTGATTGTAACTTCCTCTAATCTGTCACTCTCTTTGACTCTGCCTTTTCCCTTTGCTTTTGTCATCTACTATCTTTCTGCCTTACCGGTCCATTCTCCTGCCTTTTTTCATGAAACACTTTCAAAAACATTTCCTCCAGCCGAAGTCCGACTTGCTGGGCCTAACTATTTCTTAGTTAGGCGCATAACGGCAGCATGACGCAACTGCGCTCATAATTGACAGGAAACTGTCTTGAGTGATCAAAGAAGAAGAATGTTTGGGGTTTCTTAGCAATTAAAAATTGCTTTTGCAGACTATTGACTGACCTTTGGCTGACTATTGACTGACCTTTGGCTGACTATTTACTGACCTTTAGCTCACTATTGACTGACCTTTGGCAGACTATTGACTGATCTTTGGCTGACTATCGACTACCCTTTGGCCGACTATTGACTGACCATCGACTGACCTTTGGCCGACTATTGACTGACCTTTGGTGGACTATTGACTGACCTTTGGCTGACTATTGACTGACCTTTTGACGGGTATGGCCAGTCCTTCGTCCTGCAGTTTGGCGTAGAGGGAGATGTACTTGTGGATGGGGGGCTCCAGGGCGGTGGGTGGGGTGGTCTGCTTCACCACAATGTCCACAGGCAGACCCATGTCAGACACCCTGTCACCCTGCACGCACACACACACCAACATAGGAATACAATATGACAGCCACATGCACACACACATATCTGAGTTTCTGATTTTTCCCCCCTCTTTTAGGGGGTACGCTCACCCCCTCTTTACAGTTTTAAGGGGTATTTTCAACCCCAGTTCAAAACGATAAAGGGTCAAGATGAAAATGTGAGAGAAATTCGACCCCAATTCCTGTGCACATGCACATATACACACAGACAGACACACACACACACAGATGGTTTTGTTAACAAAAAATAACAACACCCAACTCTTTTTGGATTGTCTGTGACCATTCAGTTGTGCATCCTTGTCCAAAGAGAGACTGACAGACGATTAATAATAATAATAAAAATAATAATACTGGTTATTTATAGAGCGCTTAACTCCCTTTGCAGGGTGCTCAAAGCGCTGAACAAAGGCCTAAACACTAACATACAGATAAACATACACATTAAAGACAAGCCAAGAATAATCAACCTGAAGACAAGTATCAATGAATATAAACATTAAAAATAAGTGAGACTGTTCATACAAAATACATGTATTAATCTCTCTCACAGATAAACTCTCCGCCAATATGCGACTACTGCAGTTTATTCACAGGCAAACAAGCAAAAAGCCTCACCTTCAGCAGGACATAGCAGTTAGGGGCAACCCTGATTGTCCTGCTGATGAACTCTCTGCCAATAAGCAACTACTGCATTTTATCCAGACAAACAAACAAGCAAAAAGCCTCACCTTCAGCAGGATATAGGGGCGACCCTGATGGTCCTGCTGATGAACTCTCTGCCAATAAGCAACTACTGCATTTTATCCAGACAAACAAACAAGCAAAAAGCCTCACCTTCAGCAGGATATAGCAGTTAGGGGCGACCCTGATGGTCCTGCCCCTGATGGTCCTGCTGATGAACTCTCTGCCAATAAGCAACTACTGCATTTTATCCACAAACAAACAAGCAAAAAGCCTCACCTTCAGCAGGATATAGCAGTTAGCAGAACTCTCTGCCAATAAGCAACTACTGGACAAACAAACAAGCAAAAAGCCTCACTTCAGCAGGATATAGCAGGCAGGGGTGACCCTGATGGTCCTGCTGATGAACTCTCTGCCAATAAGCAACTACTGCATTTTATCCACAGACAAACAAACAAGCGAAAAGCCTCACTTTCAGCAGGATATAGCAGGCAGGGGCGACCCTGATGGTCCTGCTGATGAACTCGATAGCGGTCTGCGACCACTTGGTGCGATCCATGGTCCCCGTGGGGGTCAGGTCGGTGATGTGGCAGCGCTCCATAAAACACTCCAACTTGCCGTGAGCGCTCTTCAAAGGCTTCATCTTGTCACCTGAGATCGTGTCAGTGTGTCCGTAGTCCACAAGTCGAATCTGAAAAGAATTATAAAAAAAAAAAAAAAAAAATAAAAAAAAGTCAACAGCCTCTTGTTTATAATGGTCGACTTATGGCGATTATTTGACCGTCAGGGGGCAGTCAAACCACTAGGGGCTTATCACGCTATATTCTTAGTTGGGCGTAGTGAGAGAGAGAGAGAGAGAGAGAGAGAGAGGGTTGAACTCCTCCCTATCTCTCTTTATCCCCAACTAAGAATATAGAGGATTAGCCCCACTCGAGCGTTATGCCACCTGGCTGGCAAAAGAGCCAGCTAAGTCGCTCATTATTTGACGATTGTATCATATACAGGGCTCCCAATCATCCTGCAAAACAAGGGGTCCCAGGGACTGCTTCACTTACAGCATAGAGGGGCCTAGAGGCGGGATAGAGGGTCCTAGTGGCATTGCGAATGCAAAAAAGAATTTTTCTAGTGCATCCCTGGGACACCTTGCACATTCTTTTAGAGGGTCCTTTAGAATTGTAGTACTTCATAGACCCCCAAATGGGGGTCCCTGGGAGCCCTGATACAGCGTTGCTCCATAAAACAGTCAGACTTGACGTGAATGCTCTTTAAAGATTTAAATGCTTTTGACCGACAATGTGCGTGTCCATAGTCCACAAGTCAAACCTGAACAAATTGAAAAATGAACAGCCTCTTGTTTATAAGTATTGTTATTTGATTACTGTAGCGTATGTTATCGCTTCACAAAACACTTTGATTTACCATGAACGTTCCCTACTAATTTTAGGTACTAGCTTCAGACTCTGTCAGAGTGTCCATAGTCCGTCTACTAGGCGCACCTGAAATACATGGGTGCTCCTGGGAAATTTCAAAAATCCTGCAAGGCAGGGGTCCAGGGGGGCGCCCAGTTAAAAACTGGACTTAAACAATCCTAAAAATATAAAGTTCCCGGTAAAGGCATGTAAATATTTATCTGTATTCATTTCTTTTATATTCTATACATGCGAGAAACCGACAAAACGTTCATAAATAGGAAATTTTTCACTTCTCAAATTCGCATAATCCAGCGATGCCAGCTCCACTCAATAAAAAAAAATCCTGCATTTCAGGACATCCTGAAAGCAGGAGCATCCATGAAAATAGATTTAAATTGAAACAATTTGACTTTCATGTGGTAGCGACAGTAATACCAGGAGCACAATAAATAGGACTGATCAGAACTAGCAGGGAGAGTAGCAGTAGGGATAGTGAGAGGAGAAGTAGCAGGGAGAGTAGCAGTAGGGATAGTGAAAGGAGAAGTAGCAGGGAGAGTAGCAGTAGGGATAGTGAGAGGAGAACTAGCAGGGAGAGTAGCAGTAGGGATAGTGAGAGGAGAACTAGCAGGGAGAGTAGCAGTAGGGATAGTGAGAGGAGAACTAGCAGGGAGAGTAGCAGTAGGGATAGTGAGAGGAGAAATAGCAGGGAGAGTAGCAGTAGGGATAGTGAGAGGAGAAGTAGCAGGGAGAGTAGCAGTAGGGATAGTGAGAGGAGAAATAGCAGGGAGAGTAGCAGTAGGGATAGTGAGAGGAGAACTAGCAGGGAGAGTAGCAGTAGGGATAGTGAGAGGAGAAATAGCAGGGAGAGTAGCAGTAGGGATAGTGAGAGGAGAAGTAGCAGGGAGAGTAGCAGTAGGGATAGTGAGAGGAGAAATAGCAGGGAGAGTAGCAGTAGGGATAGTGAGAGGAGAAATAGCAGGGAGAGTAGCAGTAGGGATAGTGAGAGGAGAAGTAGCAGGGAGAGTAGCAGTAGGGATAGTGAGAGGAGAAGTAGCAGGGAGAGTAGCAGTAGGGATAGTGAGAGGAGAAGTAGCAGGGAGAGTAGCAGTAGGGATAGTGAGAGGAGAAGTAGCAGGGAGAGTAGCAGTAGGGATAGTGAGAGGAGAAATAGCAGGGAGAGTAGCAGTAGGGATAGTGAGGAGAAGTAGCAGGGAGAGTAGCAGTAGGGATAGAGAGGAGAAGTAGCAGGGAGAGTAGCAGTAGGGATAGTGAGAGGAGAACTAGCAGGGAGAGTAGCAGTAGGGATAGTAGGGATAGCAGGGAGAGTAGCAGTAGGGATAGTGAGAGGAGAAGTAGCAGGGAGAGTAGCAGTAGGGATAGTGAGAGGAGAAGTAGCAGGGAGAGTAGCAGTAGGGATAGTGAGAGGAGAAGTAGCAGGGAGAGTAGCAGTAGGGATAGTGAGAGGAGAAGTAGCAGGGAGAGTAGCAGTAGGGATAGTGAGAGGAGAAATAGCAGGGAGAGTAGCAGTAGGGATAGTGAGAGGAGAAGTAGCAGGGAGAGTAGCAGTAGGGATAGTGAGAGGAGAAATAGCAGGGAGAGTAGCAGTAGGGATAGTGAGAGGAGAAGTAGCAGGGAGAGTAGCAGTAGGGATAGTGAGAGGAGAAGTAGCAGGGAGAGTAGCAGTAGGGATAGTGAGAGGAGAAGTAGCAGGGAGAGTAGCAGTAGGGATAGTGAGAGGAGAAGTAGCAGGGAGAGTAGCAGTAGGGATAGTGAGAGGAGAAGTAGCAGGGAGAGTAGCAGTAGGGATAGTGAGAGGAGAAATAGCAGGGAGAGTAGCAGTAGGGATAGTGAGAGGAGAAATAGCAGGGAGAGTAGCAGTAGGGATAGTGAGAGGAGAAATAGCAGGGAGAGTAGCAGTAGGGATAGTGAGAGGAGAAATAGCAGGGAGAGTAGCAGTAGGGATAGTGAGAGGAGAAGTAGCAGGGAGAGTAGCAGTAGGGATAGTGAGAGGAGAAATAGCAGGGAGAGTAGCAGTAGGGATAGTGAGGAGAAGTAGCAGGGAGAGTAGCAGTAGGGATAGTGAGAGGAGAAGTAGCAGGGAGAGTAGCAGTAGGGATAGTGAGAGGAGAAGTAGCAGGGAGAGTAGCAGTAGGGATAGTGAGAGGAGAAATAGCAGGGAGAGTAGCAGTAGGGATAGTGAGAGGAGAAGTAGCAGGGAGAGTAGCAGTAGGGATAGTGAGAGGAGAAATAGCAGGGAGAGTAGCAGTAGGGATAGTGAGAGGAGAAATAGCAGGGAGAGTAGCAGTAGGGATAGTGAGAGGAGAACTAGCAGGGAGAGTAGCAGTAGGGATAGTGAGAGGAGAAGTAGCAGGGAGAGTAGCAGTAGGGATAGTGAGAGGAGAAGTAGCAGGGAGAGTAGCAGTAGGGATAGTGAGAGGAGAAATAGCAGGGAGAGTAGCAGTAGGGATAGTGAGAGGAGAAATAGCAGGGAGAGTAGCAGTAGGGATAGTGAGAGGAGAAGAGTAGCAGGGAGAGTAGCAGTAGGGATAGTGAGAGGAGAAGTAGCAGGGAGAGTAGCAGTAGGGATAGTGAGAGGAGAAATAGCAGGGAGAGTAGCAGTAGGGATAGTGAGAGGAGAAATAGCAGGGAGAGTAGCAGTAGGGATAGTGAGAGGAGAAGTAGCAGGGAGAGTAGCAGTAGGGATAGTGAGAGGAGAAATAGCAGGGAGAGTAGCAGTAGGGATAGTGAGAGGAGAAATAGCAGGGAGAGTAGCAGTAGGGATAGTGAGAGGAGAAGTAGCAGGGAGAGTAGCAGTAGGGATAGTGAGAGGAGAACTAGCAGGGAGAGTAGCAGTAGGGATAGTGAGAGGAGAAATAGCAGGGAGAGTAGCAGTAGGGATAGTGAGAGGAGAAATAGCAGGGAGAGTAGCAGTAGGGATAGTGAGAGGAGAAATAGCAGGGAGAGTAGCAGTAGGGATAGTGAGAGGAGAAATAGCAGGGAGAGTAGCAGTAGGGATAGTGAGAGGAGAAGTAGCAGGGAGAGTAGCAGTAGGGATAGTGAGAGGAGAAGTAGCAGGGAGAGTAGCAGTAGGGATAGTGAGAGGAGAAGTAGCAGGGAGAGTAGCAGTAGGGATAGTGAGAGGAGAAATAGCAGGGAGAGTAGCAGTAGGGATAGTGAGAGGAGAAGTAGCAGGGAGAGTAGCAGTAGGGATAGTGAGAGGAGAAATAGCAGGGAGAGTAGCAGTAGGGATAGTGAGAGGAGAAATAGCAGGGAGAGTAGCAGTAGGGATAGTGAGAGGAGAAATAGCAGGGAGAGTAGCAGTAGGGATAGTGAGGAGAAGTAGCAGGGAGAGTAGCAGTAGGGATAGTGAGAGGAGAAATAGCAGGGAGAGTAGCAGTAGGGATAGTGAGAGGAGAAGTAGCAGGGAGAGTAGCAGGGAGAGTAGCAGTAGGGATAGTGAGGAGAAGTAGCAGGGAGAGTAGCAGTAGGGATAGTGAGAGGAGAACTAGCAGGGAGAGTAGCAGTAGGGATAGTGAGAGGAGAAGTAGCAGGGAGAGTAGCAGTAGGGATAGTGAGGGAGAAGTAGCAGGGAGAGTAGCAGTAGGGATAGTGAGAGGAGAACTAGCAGGGAGAGTAGCAGTAGGGATAGTGAGAGGAGAAATAGCAGGGAGAGTAGCAGTAGGGATAGTGAGAGGAGAAATAGCAGGGAGAGTAGCAGTAGGGATAGTGAGAGGAGAAATAGCAGGGAGAGTAGCAGTAGGGATAGTGAGAGGAGAAATAGCAGGGAGAGTAGCAGTAGGGATAGTGAGAGGAGAAATAGCAGGGAGAGTAGCAGTAGGGATAGTGAGAGGAGAACTAGCAGGGAGAGTAGCAGTAGGGATAGTGAGAGGAGAAATAGCAGAAGCAGTAGTTTTTGTAAGAGCCCAAATAATATTAGTTGTAGTAGAAGTAATCATTGATAAAAATCGTGCTTGAGGGAGAAGCTTGACATAGTGACAATGTGCATGCTGTCTGTCATGTGAAAACAACTGTGTCGGCACAATAAGAGCATTATTATTTACGCTCTTTCACTCTTCTCAAACACCCTATCCGATACAGTCCATCAACCTAAAAACAGCCTCAATATGTGTCATAAACCATTTGTGCTGCTGTCCGCTCTTGGCCGCACAGAACTTTTCCAACATCTGCCCTCACCCCCCAACACACAGACAACCAGGCGGGCAGACAGACAGACACAGATACCTCACCTGATACAGCCCATCATCGTGTACAGCCTCCACAAGAGTCCTGTACAATTTGTGCTGCTGCCTGCTCTTGGCCGCACAGAACTTTCCAACATGCCCCCCCCCCCCCCTCCCAGCACAGACAGAGACACACTACCTGATACAGCCCATCACCCTGTACAAGCCTTCACATGTGCCCTGCACCATTTGTGCTGCTACCCGCTCTTGGCCACACAGAACTTTCCAACATGTACCCTCACACACACCCCTCCCCCCAGCACAGACAGAGACACACTACCTGATACAGCCCATCACCCTGTACAAGCCTTCACATGTGCCCTGCACCATTTGTGCTGCTACCCGCTCTTGGCCACACAGAACTTTCCAACATGTACCCTCACACACACCCCTCCCCCCAGCACAGACAGAGACACACTACCTGATACAGCCCATCATCATGTACAGCCTTCACATGTGCCCTGTACCATTTGTGCTGCTACCCGCTCTTGGCCACACAGAACTTTCCAACATGTACCCTCACACACACCCCTCCCCCCAGCACAGACAGAGAGAGAGACACTACCTGATACAGCCCATCATCATGTACAGCCTTCACATGTGCCCTGTACCATTTGTGCTGCTACCCGCTCTTGGCCACACAGAACTTTCCAACATGTACCCTCACACACCCCCCTCCCCCCAGCACAGACAGAGACACACTACCTGATACAGCCCATCACCCTGTACAAGCCTTCACATGTGCCCTGTACCATTTGTGCTGCTACCCGCTCTTGGCCACACAGAACTTTCCAACATGTACCCTCACACACACCCCTCCCCCCAGCACAGACAGAGACACACTACCTGATACAGCCCATCATCATGTACAGCCTTCACATGTGCCCTGTACCATTTGTGCTGCTACCCGCCCTTGGAACACCTTCCACAGAACTTTCCAACATGTACCCCCCCACCCATCCCTGACAGACCAGAGAGAGAGAGAGAGAGAGAGAGACATCTCACCTGATACAGCCCATCATCGTGTACAGCCTCCACACGAGCCCTGTACCATTTGTGCTGCTGCCCGTTCTTGCCGCACACACCTTTCCAACATGCCCCCCCCCCCCCCCCCCCTCAAGCACAGAGACACACTACCTGATACAGCCCATCACCCTGTACAAGCCTTCACATGTGCCCTGTACCATTTGTGCTGCTACCCGCTCTTGGCCACACAGAACTTTCCAACATGTACCCTCACACACACCCCTCCCCCCAGCACAGACAGACAGACAGAGACACACTACCTGATACAGCCCATCATCGTGTACAGCCTCCACATGAGCCCTGTACCATTTGTGCTGGTGGCCGCCCTTGGAACACCTTCCACGCCATCTACCCCCCCCCCCCCCCCCCATCCCTGACAGACAGACAAAGAGACAGAGAGAGACAGACAGACAGACAGACAGACAGACAGAGAGAGAGAGAGGAGAGAGACATCTCACCTGATACAGCCCATCATCGTGTACAGCCTCCACACGAGCCCTGTACCATTTGTGCTGGTGGCCGCCCTTGGAACACCTTCCACGCCATCTACCCCCCCCCCCTGACAGACAGACAAAGAGACATACAGACAGACAGACACAGAGAGAGACAGAGAGAGAGAGAGAGAGAGAGAGAGAGAGAGAGAGAGAGAGAGAGAGAGAGAGAGAGGAGAGAGAGAGAGAGAGAGAGAGAGAGAGAGGAGAGAGACATCTCACCTGATACAGCCCATCATCGTGTACAGCCTCCACACGAGCCCTGTACCATTTGTGCTGGTGGCCGCCCTTGGAACACCTTCCATGCCATCTACCCCCCCCCCCATCCCTGACTGATAGACAGACAGAGAGAGAGAGAGAGATGGAGAGAGAGAGAGACAGACATACAGAGAGAGAGGGCCATCTCACCTGGTACAGGCCATCATCCTGCACAGCCTCCACCCGAGCCCTGTACCAGTTTTGTATCTGTCCGTACAGGGCGGCGCAGAACTCCCCCACGGTCCACCGACGGCTGCAGGGCGGGGCCTGTTCGTAGCTCTGCATCTCGCGCATCAGGCTGGAAACAACACACAAACCACCCGCTGTTAGCCATAAGCCATTGGGATTGCATGGGTGCAACTACACAACAACAACAAAACCCTGAAAGGCCGGGGTCCAGGGGTAATGTCCCCCTGCAGCTGAAGACAAAAATTGATCTATGAAGGTATTTTAGTTGGCTTTTTCCACAATGTATACATGTTTATTTTAGTGTTTTAAAGTGTTTGAAAATTACAGTAGACTCACAAAGATCTTGTTCGACCAACAAAAAAAAGAGGAACTTCCTTTTCTGGTAAAATTCAAAAAAAACAGGAAATCCTTTGTATACCAGGAAAAGTTGCACCCACGTCATTACCATCCACACCATCTTTACTTAGGTATTTATTTTAGTTAAGGATTTTACAATTTCTCATCACAAAAGTTGTCAAACATTTTTTGCACATCATTATCCAGACCTGTTTACCCTGAAATCGGCCATTGTGTATTCAAAATCCAAAATAAGTGTATTTTCCACAAAATAGGAGTACTCCAACAGGAAAGTTTTAAAAAAAAATTAGTGCAAACATGCATACATTTTTATAACTTATAGAAATACTATGTCAAAAGTGTCATCCATTATTTACAAACACACACACACACAGATCGCACCAGTTTCCTGAATCAGGCAATATACAGAAATGACAGTCATATTTTTTTCACCACAATTTTCCCCTCATGTACCATATTTATGATATTTTAGTCAGACATGTGTACACAATATGGTGACATCTCATGGGTAAACTTCTTCTTTTCCTTCTTCAATCGCTCAGTTTCCTGCTGCTATTATGTGCCTAACTAAGAAATAGTTAGGCCCAGCAAGTCCGACTTCGGCTGGAGGAAATGTTTTTGAAAGTGTTTTGTGAAAAAATGCAGGAGAATGGACCGGCAAGACAGAAAGATAGCAGATGACAGTAAGCAAAGGCAGAGTGGCAGAGTCAAAGAGAATGACAGAATTAGAGGAAGTTACAAGCACAGAACTTCCAGAAGGTGGGGGAACTATACAGAAATGATGGATTTTTTTTCTCATCATATTTCCCCCCATGTACCATATTTATATTTGTCAGACATGTGTGCACAATACAGTGAAACCTCATGGGTAAGCAGGTGTGATGGTCTCACCTGTGCAGGTGTGTCTGCTTGCTGTGCTGCTGGATGTAGAGGTGGGTGGGGGAGTGGTAGCAGCTGACCACCACCTCCAGAGCGTGCTCCTCCAGCTTCCGGCTCTCCCCCACCCCCAGGCCATCGTCGTCCTCCTCCTCCTTTACATTCAGAAACATGGCCGGCAGCGGGGGGGAGACTCTTCTCTTCGTGGCTCTCGCTGGCTGCTGCTGAAGGGTCTATACACAATTTATTGATAAATAATAATAATAATAGTAGTACAGTTATATAGCGCTTTATCTCAGATGAGCCCAAAGCGCTTTACAATCAATTATTCATCAACAAATAGACAACAAAAACAGCATTCAAGAATGGCACAAACCAGCAACAACGCATATACAAAGCAACTCTCTCTCTCTCTCTCACACACACACATGAGCGCAAATGCGCACACACACATTTATCGACACCGACTCAATATTCATCCCCCATTCAGTAAGCCACAGCAACCGAGCCACACGGACTGACCACATACACACATACACAAACACCCTCATACACAACGTATGCACACAGACAGACACACACACACAGACAAAGAAAAGGAAAAAAAGCAGTGGAACCTCCCTTATAAGACTCCCTACCACATAAGACCTACTTCTCTGAGACATTGCCCTTCTTTGTAAGCATTAAAATTACGTCCCTTATAAGACCCCTCCCTTACAAGACCTCATTTAGGACGATTTTTGAAGGGAGGCTCCAGTGTACTGGGAGATGATGATGGACGAACCTAGTGGCACCCTTGCACAAGGACCTCATTTAGGACGATTTTTGAAGGGAGGTTCCACTGTACTGGGAGATGTTGATGGACGAACCTAGTGGCACCCTTGCACAAGGACCTCATTTAGGACGATTTTTGAAGGGAGGTTCCACTGTACTGGGAGATGTTGATGGACGAACCTAGTGGCACCCTTGCACAAGGACCTCATTTAGGACGATTTTTGAAGGGAGGTTCCACTGTACTGGGAGATGTAGATGGACGAACCTAGTGGCACCCTTGCACAAGGACCTCATTTAGGACGATTTTTGAAGGGAGGTTCCACTGTACTGGGAGATGTAGATGGACGAACCTAGTGGCACCCTTGCACAAGGACCTCATTTAGGACGATTTTTGAAGGGAGGTTCCACTGTACTGGGAGATGTTGATGGACGAACCTAGTGGCACCCTTGCACAAGGACCTCATTTAGGACGATTTTTGAAGGGAGGTTCCACTGTACTGGGAGATGTTGATGGACGAACCTAGTGGCACCCTTGCACAAGGACCTCATTTAGGACGATTTTTGAAGGGAGGTTCCACTGTACTGGGAGATGTTGATGGACGAACCTAGTGGCACCCTTGCACAAGGACCTCATTTAGGACGATTTTTGAAGGGAGGTTCCACTGTACTGGGAGATGTTGATGGACGAACCTAGTGGCACCCTTGCACAAGGACCTCATTTAGGACGATTTTTGAAGGGAGGTTCCACTGTACTGGGAGATGTTGATGGACGAACCTAGTGGCACCCTTGCACAAGGACCTCATTTAGGACGATTTTTGAAGGGAGGTTCCACTGTACTGGGAGATGTAGATGGACGAACCTAGTGGCACCCTTGCACAAGGACCTCATTTACGCTGGCTCAGCGACTAAGACATTATTGTCCACAGCACACAAATTCCCAAAATTCTGAATTTTGTTTCAAGTTATTTCCTTTCACAGAGGCAATGTTTCTTTCCAATGATTGTTGTTAAAGGTGCACCCTGACGGATGAGTTTTTGCAAGAAACTCGTCGAGATCACCGGGGGGGGGGGGGGGGGGGGGGGGGGGGGGGGGGGGGGGGGGGGGGGGGGGGGGGGGGGGGGGGGGGGGGGGGGGGGGGGGGATTAACCCTTTCGCTGCCCCACGACGTATATATACGTCCTCTATAGCGCTTCAGTACTTGCCACCGACGTATATATACGTCGCCGCTAAACAGCGATATTGCCGTGTTCAAAAATCGCACGGCAAGCCGGCGGCGCATGCGCAAGTAGTAGGCGGCACTGAAGGGGTTAACGAAACGAAAATAAAATATTATGACTAAAGTATCTTACAGAAATGTAGATGATGTGGAACAAGTTTTCATCGCATGAACAATCAGTTTAAAACAGTAACAGATCAGGAGTATGGCCTTACGAATTCCGCAACTTCAATTATTCATTTTCTAAGAGGCTTAGACCTACAGGTGTCTGTAGACCCCCCTTACCCCGGCGGGGGGGGGAATTGGTCACTATGTTTTTTCTGAAAGCTTGGTCAATATGCTTTTCAATTTTACTTGTTTGCCAAAAATAAAAATAGGGCTCCACTATGTTACATGTCGCATATATAAACATACATATAATTAAATTTGAAAGAAAGAGGGAAAGGGGTAGGGGTAATTTAATGCACAGAAATAATTTAATTTACACAGTAAAATAAAATTAATTCTGTTTTCAGATGCACAAGTGTCTACATAACAGTATTATAGTAATAAAAATCAGACGTGAGCCTTGAAGGCTTAGCCTGTTGTTTTTTTGTAGTGGTTTTTTTAAAAAAAATGGAGCTATTTCCTTTGTTGTGATCCAAACTCCTTTAGATAAATTTTTTTTAAAAAGGCTTGTAATGCGAAAATTTCGTGCAAACGATTTGGCAGCCATTACAAAAGAGACGGCACACACCTTCTCTTTGGGTGAAAGAATTTGACTTCCAGCACCTCCGCCAAGGAGGAATTGCCGATTTGACTTCTAGGAAAACAGAGCAAAGTGAGTGTTGCAATCTCTGTAAAGGGTGTTTTGCTGGGGATCTCGACGCGTTTCTTACAAAAACTCATCCGTCAAGGTGCCCCTTTAAGGACAGGGAAAGACCTTACAAGTGGCAACAACAAACAAAAGAAGGGATACAAACTTTGGATTGGTATATACTGGTGATGAGTTCAGGGACAGGAAAAGACCTTACAAGTGGTAACAACAAACAAAAGGGATACAAACTTTGGATTGGTATATACTGGTGATGAGTTCAGGGACAGGGAAAGACCTTACAAGTGCCAACAACAAACAAAAGAAGGGATACAAACTTTGGATTGGTATATACTGGTGATGAGTTCAGGGACAGGAAAAGACCTTACAAGTGGTAACAACAAACAAAAGGGATACAAACTTTGGATTGGTATATACTGGTGATGAGTTCAGGGACAGGAAAAGACCTTACAAGTGGTGTAGCAACAAACAAAAGAAGGGATACAAACTTTGGATTGGTATATACTGGTGATGAGTTCAGGGACAGGAAAAGACCTTACAAGTGGCAGCAACAAACCAAAGAAGGGATACAAACTTTGGATTGGTATATACTGGTGATGAGTTCAGGGACAGGGAAAGACCTTACAAGTGGCAGCAACAAACAAAAGAAGGGATACAAACTTTGGATTGGTACATACTGGTGATGAGTTCAGGGACAGGAAAAGATTGTATATACTGGTGATGAGTTCAGGGACAGGGAAAGACCTTACAGTGGCAGCAACAAACCAAAGAAGGGATACAAACTTTGGATTGGTACATACTGGTGATGAGTTCAGGGACAGGGAAAGACCTTACAAGTGGCAACAACAAACAAAAAGAAGGGATACAAACTTTGGATTGGTATATACTGGTGATGAGTTCAGGGATAGGGAAAGACCTTACAAGTGGCAACAACAAACAAAAGAAGGGATACAAACTTTGGATTGGTATATACTGGTGATGAGTTCAGGGACAGGGAAAGACCTTACAAGTGGCAACAACAAACAAAAGAAGGGATACAAACTTTGGATTGGTATATACTGGTGATGAGTTCAGGGACAGGGAAAGACCTTACAAGTGGCAACAACAAACAAAAGAAGGGATACAAACTTTGGATTGGTATATACTGGTGATGAGTTCAGGGACAGGGAAAGACCTTACAAGTGGCAGCAACAAACAAAAGAAGGGATACAAACTTTGGATTGGTATATACTGGTGATGAGTTCTAAAAACAGGCATGAACTAAAAGCAGTTGGACCCAGGTGCTGTGTGTCGTCAGTAGGGGGCTTAGTAGTTGGTGTCCTGCTAATGTTAACACAGAACAGGCTCCACTGAACTCCACCAAAGTGACTCACATGGGTGCATGTGATGATACAAACCTTTGCCTGAATTTTGGAGTTTAGCTGTAAACCTGGTCCTCGCTTCAGTATTATATCTTCTGGGAGAGCATTTTCTTCAGGCAGACCACTGCCTGAACCTGCATCAAATTGCCTGAATTCAGGCTCCAGGCAGACCCACATGCACCCCTGACTCAGCAGCAGAGCAGTCTCCTCTGGTGGCTGCCTTCTAACAACCTAACGATTCGCTCCCCTTGGATGGCTGGTTTCGGATTCTGTGACCTGACAAACCAGGGTGTGGATGCAAGTTGGAGCGACCCGCCATTGTACAACCAAAACAAATGCACACACACACATACATACACAAAAAAACACATGGACAAACATAAGCACACAGACGCGTGCGCGCACACACACACAAACCTTGCGATGCTCTGTGACGCGCTTCTTAGGAAGGACAGCGTTGAAAGACGCATCATCTCCACTGTCATCAGACTCGTCATTGTCATCGAAGGGGTTGGGTCCCTTGGGCCAGGCAGGGGTGGTGGTGGTGGAGGTGGCCGAAGGGGTGATGGTGTGGGTGGGGGAACCCACGCGGTAACCTCCAATGACGGGGGAGGGGGACTGCGACGGAGGCGGGGAGATCATTAGCTGAGAGTAAAACGCATGGTAGAACCCTGCATTCTCTTGGAGAGTATGTGTGCAAACGTCATTATGGATGTCAACAGACCTGCCAACCCCCTAACAGACCAAAGAGGAATATTTGTAGCAGGAAAGAGGAATTTTTGGGAGCTAAGAGGAATTTTGACGTGGCATCTTACCTTTCACGCGTAAACATAATTTGAAGCAAGCAATTTTCATCCTTGTGAACTTGTCTTGTTTAAAACTAGTCTTGTCTGGAAGTGTCACAACTATTCCTAACACAATAGAAGCTTTTGGTTTGTTCCTCTGTCCTTTTTATTTGGGCAGACCAAGACGGTTGGTGCCATAGATGACTTAAATAATAAGACTTGGAAGGAAGATAATGAATCAATCAAGTTCATCTTTGTTCTCCTTTCCTTCCGTTGGCTTGAAAAAGTCGGTAACGGTGGAAGACGAAGTCTGGGAGTTTGCAGTTTCGATAAGACGATGAGAAGTAATGTGGCATTTGATGTCTTGACACCCTCCATAGGAGACTTTTAAGTGTAGTGAGCACATCATACATCAAGCATGATGCACACTTTCTTGATCTCTGAATGCACAGATACTTTTCCATGTAATCTTGGCAGAAATATTGGTCTATTCTCTTTTTTTTCTCCCCAGTCTCACGCACATCGATGTGTCAATCGCCATCTTGACGGAAGTGCGCAAACAGAAACTGGAAAGTGGTTATATGCACAGCAGCTGTGCTGCTCTGTATATAAGACGATGAATTTGTGCATTCCAATTTTTTTTCTTTTAAAGTTTTGAAAGCGGAATTTTATGGACTTCAGCGGAAGGGTGGAAGAAATGCAGTCTGAGCGCTCAAAGCGGAAAGGTTGGCAGGTCTGGTTTCTGAGCAAGACAACTTCAGATAAACTTAAAAGTAATTTGTATGGTTTTTATTTACAAAGTCAACATACAAACAAACACACAGAAATCCTACTCAAATTAAGCAATAACTATTTCCCCAAACGCTTGCACCTGTACTTTGTAATATGGGAAACTGTTGCATTGTCAATATCTATTTTTATTTATTCTCGCTTTGAGTGAGCACAGTCAAGGTACTTACATCAGGGTGGAGTGTGATTCCCTCAAAGGACTCTTCACTTGACCTGAAATAGAAAAAAAAGTAAAACAAAATAACCAACATACACATAACCTTGAACTGAATTTTCTCAAAACAAAAATACAGAAGCATAAAAACCCATGCACTCTCTCTCTCTCTCTTGTTCATTATCGCTTGAAATGAAATTTAGAGATGCACACACAAAAGCATGCACGCACGCGCACACATGCATACTCACATATCGATGGGTGCAACTCCTAAAAATGAAAAATACTGAAAGGCAAGGTCCAGGGGCCGCCCAGTGCCCCGGAGAGGTACAGGGGCACAGCCCCGTTGGACAACTCAGGGGAACAATGCAAGAGAGAGAGAGAGAGAGAGACAACGAGACAGACAGTCACAATGATGGACAGACACAGTTTGAGTCTGATAAGCCTTATAAATGATTACATTGCTTTTGAAAAATCACCATGCTGTGTTAAAGATTCCCTGAGAGAAACTTCCAGGATAGAACAATCAAAATAAAAACGCCCCAAATCGCCTGTAGTCCCAACAAATTTTAATGGATTTTTAACAAAAATGAAGTGCAGTTTCTGGTAAAATTTAAAAAACCTGAAATCAGAGTAAAACTTAAAGAGTAGCACCCATGCATATCCTCAAACAGAAACACCCCACACACACTTTCCCACATGTACACACATACACACATGCAAAGGCAGCTACAAGTGCATGTAACCGCTTGCACGCTGTGCATACACGAACACACACACACAATACCGACGATTGTCTAGAGCTCCTAGCATATATAACCTTCGTTGACTAGCTCATAGTTCACTTCTTCTTCAACGTTCCCAGGCCATATGGCCATAATGGGTAAGGTACGTATGTGTCCGGTTTTCAGTTATCACTGGTCTCCCCGCTGCGTACAGCCGACACATTCCGATTTCGAAGGAGCTTAAAGGAGAAAAACTATTTGGAAGATTTTGTTTTTAAAAGGCAGAAGAACGAGCCAATAAGTCAGAAAGATAGTAGACAACAGAAAGCAAAGGGAAAAGGCAGAGTCAAAGAGAGTGGCAGATTAGATCTAGAGGAAGTTACAAGCACAGAACTTCCAGAAGGTGGGGAAACAATTTTTACGAAAGACCCCCTCGGTATCCCCACGGGGAGAGACTCGTGGATGGTGGGGTGGGGTCGTCCAGCTCCCCGTATGGAGGCACGAGGCATCCACCCACTGCCCCGTCACACTGCACAATGCTGTCACACTGCTAAAGGCAAACAACACATATAGACCCAGACAGACACACACTACTGACCATTGGCCAGTGCTCCTGGCAGAGCCCCGTTTGACCAGTTTGTAGTTGACACAGCAGAGTGTTGGAGGCACTGTTGACAGCGTACAACACATATAGACACACAGACACACACTACTGACCATTGGCCAGTGCTCCTGGCATAGCCCCGTTTGACCAGTTTGTAGTTGACACAGCAGAGTGTTGGAGGCACTGTTGACAGCGTACAACACATATAGACACACAGACACACACTACTGACCATTGGCCAGTGCTCCTGGCATAGCCCCGTTTGACCAGTTTGTAGTTGACACAGCAGAGTGTTGGAGGCACTGTTGACAGCGTACAACACATATAGACACACAGACACACACTACTGACCATTGGCCAGTGCTCCTGGCATAGCCCCGTTTGACCAGTTCGTAGTTGACACAGCACAGAGTGTTGGAGGCACTGTTAACGGCGTACAACACATATAGACACACACTACTGACCATTGGCCAGTGCTCCTGGCAGAGCCCCGTTTGACCAGTTCGTAGTTGACACAGCACAGAGTGCTGGAGGCACTGTTGACGGCATACAACACATATAGACAGACACACACTACTGACCATTGGCCAGTGCTCCTGGCATAGCCCCGTTTGACCAGTTCATAGTTGACACAGCACAGAGTGCTGGAGGCACTGTTGACAGCGTACAACACCCCTTCCAGTGTGTTCGGCTTGGCCCCTGAAACCATGGCACCATCAGCCTCTATCAAGCCACATTATTGTGAGAGACAGACAACTGTATTCTTCAGCCCATAAGGCGTGTGCACCTCATTATAAGACGCATCCCCCATGGCACCATCAGCCTCTATCAAGCCACATTATTGTGAGAGACAGACAACAACCGTATTCTTCAGCCCATAAGGCGTGTGCACCTCATTATAAGACGCATCCCCCATGGCACCATCAGCCTCCATCAAGCCACATTATTGTGAGAGACAGACAACCGTATTCTTCAGCCCATAAGGCGTGTGCACCTCATTATAAGACGCATCCCCCATGGCACCATCAGCCTCCATCAAGCCACATTATTGTGAGAGACAGACAACAACCGTATTCTTCAGCCCATAAGGCGTGTGCACCTCAGTATAAGACGCATCCCCCATGGCACCATCAGCCTCCATCAAGCCACATTATTGTGAGAGACAGACAACAACCGTATTCTTCAGCCCATAAGGCGTGTGCACCTCATTATAAGACGCATCCCCCATGGCACCATCAGCCTCCATCAAGCCACATTATTGTGAGAGACAGACAACTACCGTATTCTTCAGCCCATAAGGCGTGTGCACCTCATTATAAGACGCATCCCCCATGGCACCATCAGCCTCCATCAGCCTCCATCAAGCCACATTATTGTGAGAGACAGACAACAACCGTATTCTTCAGCCCATAAGGCGTGTGCACCTCATTATAAGACGCATCCCCCATGGCACCATCAGCCTCCATCAAGCCACATTATTGTGAGAGACAGACAACCGTATTCTTCAGCCCATAAGGCGTGTGCACCTCATTATAAGACGCATCATGGCACCATCAGCCTCCATCAAGCCACATTATTGTGAGAGACAGACAACAACCGTATTCTTCAGCCCATAAGGCGTGTGCACCTCATTATAAGACGCATCCCCCATGGCACCATCAAGCCACATTATTGTGAGAGACAGACAACCACCGTATTCTTCAGCCCATTATAATGCGCATCCCCCAAATTTGACACACAAATTCAGATTTTGTTATTCTGTTTTCTTACTATATATTAGTCGCATTATAAAGCGCGGGGGTCTCAGTCTGGGGAAAAAACCCTATCGCGTTATAACCCGAAAAATATGTCAGTCAACAAATATATTAGGGCAGTTTTTTTAATTTTTTAAAATGAATATGCCAGCAGTTTCAAAATCATGTGTAGTCAATGATGGACAACGGATATTTATATTCATTGTTATAAGGGAAATAATTTATCAATAAGCAAAAACAAATAAATTATGCATATCGTCGGTGAAATTCAAAAACCTCGTATCTTGATTTTTTAAATTTTTTAGTTAGATACATAGTCAGCTTTCTAATTTTTCCCTGCAACCTTCCAACAAAACTCGCGACTTTCTATCTGGGGTAAATGAGGTTGTGAAATAGAAGAAAAACTCCCAAATTGACATTGAGTTAAGGACGGTGAAAAAAAACCTCGTATCTTCGTTCTTTTCAAGATGTGAAGAAGGAATAGGTAGGTTCTTACCTCTCAGCGTCACACGTAACTGGCACAGCTGCAGCTCCACCACAGAGCGGAACCACTTGTTGGCCTGCGCACACACACAGTCAACGGTAAAATTACCTCTTTTTTTCAGGGCATGCAAGATGGAAATCAAAAATAAGCAATGATAACCACACAAGAAAGAAACATAACACCATATGCGTGCACTCACAGTTAACACACACAGACCAATCCCTGCATACATACATACACACACACAACTCTCTTTTGCTTAGTTGTTTTAGTTTGTTCTTTTTTATACAATAAAAACATTTCAGGCTGAATGAAATAACAAGGGCCTCTCATTATATTTTGCGATGTGGAGAACAGGCTAGAATGCACACTTTTTGACATTCTTTCAAACCAAACGGTTATGGCACCAGTCCAGGTCGACTGGGGAATGTAAAAAAATAGCGCCCTCGGCAAACGCTCGAGCATCTTCACCTTTCTACATTTGCTCTCCCCCCTTCGCCAAAACATCACATAAAATAATAGGAAAAAGTCACAAGGGACCAAGTCAGAAAATTCATTTTCAATCCACAGCGATAGCTCTTCTCTCTGGAAAAGGAACTGGGGCCCTGGAACCAGCTTTTCAGTAAAACTTCAAATTGAATATTTGTTTAAGTTTTCGCTACTGCTGTTTTCTGTGGACATTTACTAATGAATTATCATCCAGAACATACAAACAGCTATTTATTGCTTGGTTGTTGGATCATATTGACTGATAAATAATTCATCATCGCTCACAATGTCCAAGATGCCAGCTGACTTCTCGCCATCAAATGTTTTGTGTAGTTTGGGTGCTTTATTCAACCCTACCCCTTCTCTGCTCCTAAGTAAACTAGCGGGGCACTCAACGGTTATAACGTTTCCACATACCCAGGTGTTCTAGCAAGATTTTACCAAGCTGGATGGGAAGCATAAGTGTGAGGTGACTAAACCGACTCTTTAAAGTTTAGTAATGGACAAAGCAGACTGGTTTGTTGGCTGATGACCGACAGACTGACAGACACAATCACTGACCGACTCTTTAAAGATTAGTAATGGACTATAAGCAGACTGGTTTGTCGGCTGATGACCGACAGACCGACAGACAAAACGACTGACCAACTCACCTTTTCTGACCACTGCCCCCCTTCCAATGGTTCCACGTCAGACAGGCTCATTTCCAACGCCTGATGGACACAGCACACACAGAGCATAAACACAGGGTACACATGCACACCACATCAAGCTACAACACTGTCATTACCGTGTCAGATTGGACACAGCACACACAAAGCATAAACACAGGGTACATATGCACACCACATCAAGCTACAACACTGTCATTACGTGTAAGATTGACACAGCACACACAGAGCATAAACACAGGGTACACATGCACACCACATCAAGCTACAACACTGTCATTACCTGTTAGATGGACACAGCACACACAGAGCATAAACACAGGGTACACATGCACACCACATCAAGCTACAACACTGTCATTACCTGTTAGATTGACACAGCACACACAGAGCATAAACACAGGGTACACATGCACACCACATCAAGCTACAACACTGTCATTACCTGTTAGATGGACACAGCACACACAGAGCATAAACACAGGGTACATATGCACACCACATCAAGCTACAACACTGTCATTACTACTTTCACCCGTGAACATGTATCCACAGACAATACAACATTGCAACTGTAGGAAGAACTGGAACAAAAAAAGAAAAAAGCTGAAAACTCTAGTTCTGGAAATGTTCTATACGAAAGTCTTTCAAATACTCAGTTGTGAAAACATACAATGCCACTTTACACATTCTAACTTTCAAATTTATAGGCCATCATGTTATGGAAGGATTCAAAGACCTCAAGCACTATCACGCGCATACTGAGAGTCATGTTTAAACACTGCCCGAATGACAGTTAAGAGAAAAAAAAGTAGAAAAAGCAATAGGATTATCCATCTATATGAGGTGAATCCTAATGAAGGAAAAAAGAACAAAATCATGGATGAAGGAAATGCCTTAAATGATCCCGGATCAAATACCGTGGCAGACAGCAGTGATTATTTCGGTAAAGGTCAAGATGTACCACCCACCCTACATTTCTCGGTTAATTCCATTTTTCCGTGTTTGCCTTTCTTACCAAACATAAAGCTGTATTGTATTAACCTTTTCAGCTAATTATCTTTTTGGAATAATAACCCTAACCCTACCCCCCCCCCCCCCTATGTACTGCAGTACACCGCACATTTGTCACAGTCGTGGTTCATTGCGGGAAAACGCAATGAACCACGACCTGTGACAAATGTGCGGTCGTTGTACTGCAGTACATAGGGGGGGTGGGGGGGGGGGGGGGGGGGGGGTAGGGTTAGTGCTAGGGTTATGATTCCAAAAAGATAATTAGCTGAAAAGGTTCATAAAATACAGCTTTATGTTTGGTAAGAAAGGCAAAAACTGAAAACTGGAAATAATGTTCAAAGAAAATGAATAATAAGAGCATTGTTTTCAATTTTGAAGAGTAGCACAGGTCCAAATTGAGTAGAATACTACTCGAAAAGAGTAGAGTAAACAGGTCTGCTATAACCATTATTGCGTTCAATGTTGTTTGTTTGTCTTCGGATTTTGTAAGGACATTTTGTGCAATTAAAATATTCAAGTTTGAGTTGTCTCCTCTTGTGCTACCTGCATGGGGAACCGGATGTGGTCATCGAGGATCTTGCAGATGTCGGTGTGGTCGACAACCTCCGTGTTGCCGTAGTCCACAAACTGCACCAGAACCTTTCCCTTGCCAGGCAGACCAGTCACTGTGGCCCTGTACCAGTGGTTGTCTTTGGCGTAGCGCGCAACGCAGATCATACCTGGTCACAAAACAATAAGATACAGGCATTAACTTATACAGAATTACAAACGACAGATCTAACTGGCAGCCCTGTGACCTTGGCCCTGCACGGTTGTCTTTGACGTAGCGCGCAACACAGATCATACCTGGTAAACGACAGCACACAGGCGTTCTGGACATATATGTCCGGAATTAATAGATAGCTGTCAATTTGATGCATTTGCTTCAAGGGAAGTAAATCTGTGTGCACACCATACCTTGGTCACTTCTAAACTCGCTTCGCTCCCTTAGACCACAATTTTGCCTCTGACTTTACTTTTGTAGTGACTTGAGGGAAACCAATCGGTGTAGTTTTTCTATATAAGGTCTATATACATAAAAAAAAGTCTGATCTACCACTTCCTTATGTCTAAACCTGAAGTAAAACCCCGTAATCTTCTTTTATTTCTCCTTTTGTTTATGTGTGTCTGTGTGTATGGCTGGAGTGATTTGTGAGTTTTTATAGCAATTCAAAATCATTGCGATGCGAATGAGTTAAAGGCAAACAAGAAACGTCATAGTGACATATAATATTGTCAACTGAATTATTTTTTTTTAGAAAAGTTGAAACCAAGATCTGCTCAAGATCTAAATGACAATCAATTATCATGCACAGACGGTCTGTGTCCTATTCAACAATCAAATCGCAGAAGATATTTGACCAGCAACACTGTCCGACTCGCAAGGATGTTAAACACTCTCGCATGGAGGTTACAATGAAGATTTATTCGCCAGAAGGTGCCAGCATAAAAGGAGTCCAGAAAGGCCCATAGAACCTCCTGGCTTTCACCCAATCATTTGGTTTCTGCACCAAACCTGTTTACCCCTATTTTGCAAAGTTGTAATTTCTGAAACAAAAAAACGTAATTTTGAAAAAAAAACTGTAATCCAACGCGTGACCAATGAACGTCGATATCGTACTGACCTGAGTGTGCAATACTAATGTCCGTCAAGCAGTAGACACAGAACACATGCTCATCACCTAGTGCTAAACGACGTATTCCTGGAATATTTAGGTCACTTTCTCGGAATTTCTGTGCCATTTAAGTGACTTTTGATGTCTTTTCTTTTGATTTTTTTTTCGACCAGAAGATACAGAAGCTTCGGAATGCACTCGCTTGGATGCCATTTTGAACAGAAACGGAAATGGTGCGAAATGACTTTTCACCGCATCGTTTCAAAAGCTTCGCTTACCGACGCAACTGTAGTGGGTTTTTTTTTATTTAGGATTTTATTTTCCCATATTTTTTCCCCGTAGCCGTAATTTGACTTTTCCCCCATAAAAATTACGGCAAAATCGTAAAGGTAAACAGGTCTGCTGCACCGACGTCTTTCTCACATCTATTTGGTACTTTTATAGTCACATAGGCGTCTGTTAAATTTGGGTTGCTCTCACCTGGAGAGCGTGTCGCAGCGTTGCATGCAATTTTTGTGTGACTGATGAGGAAAGGTGTGTGTGTGTGTGTGTGTGTGTGTGTGTGTGCATGTGCGTGTGTGTGTGTGGGTGTTTTAAATTTTGACCAAATCACAACTTTTTAGTTGCCACTGGGTTTAACGTGTACTAAGTGCATGGGCACATGGGACCTCATAAAAATAGTTCCCTCACCTTCCGTGCTTGTAACTTAGTCTAATCTGCCACTCTCTTTGACTCTGCCTTTTCCCTTTGCTTTCTATCATCTACTATCTTTCAGACTTAATGGCCCATTCTCCTGCCTTTTCCAAAAAAAATCTTCCAAATAATTTTTCTCTTTTGAGCTCCTCCAAAATCGGAATGTGTCGGCTGTACGCAGCGGGGGGGCCAGTCAAAAATGAAAACCGGACACATACGTACCTTACCCACTATGGCCATATGGCCTGGGAACGCAGAAGAATTGTCACTCACCGACGGTAGGGCAGAAGATTCTGTAGCGGTGTTGGTCTGCTGACTGTACATGTTTTGCGTGGACTTCAACAATACGACAATAATGAATCACTCACCGACAGATCCTGTAGAGGTGTTTGGTCTGCACATGTCTTGCATGGACATCAACAATGCGACAATAATGAATCACTCACCAACAGTAGGGCAGAAGATCCTGTAGAGGTGTTTGGTCTGGACATGTCTTGCATGGACATCAACAATACGACAATGATGAATCACTCACCGACAGATCCTGTAGAGGTGTTTGGTCTGCACATGTCTTGCGTGGACATCAACAATGCGACAATAATGAATCACTCACCGACAGTAGGGCAGAAGATCCTGTAGAGGTGCTTGGTCTGCACATGTCTTGCATGGACATCAACAATGCGACAATAATGAATCACTCACCGACAGTAGGGCAGAAGATCCTGTAGAGGTGTTTGGTCTGCACATGTCTTGCGTGGACATCAACAATGCGACAATAATGAATCACTCACCGACAGTAGGGCAGATCCTGTAGAGGTGTTTGGTCTGCACATGTCTTGCATGGACATCAACAATACGACAATAATGAATCACTCACCGACAGATCCTGTAGAGGTGTTTGGTCTGCACATGTCTTGCGTGGACATCAACAATACGACAATAATGAATCACTCACCGACAGATCCTGTAGAGGTGTTTGGTCTGCACATGTCTTGCGTGGACATCAACAATACGACAATAATGAATCACTCACCGACAGATCCTGTAGAGGTGTTTGGTCTGCACATGTCTTGCGTGGACATCAACAATACGACAATAATGAATCACTCACCGACAGATCCTGTAGAGGTGTTTGGTCTGCACATGTCTTGCATGGACATCAACAATGCGACAATAATGAATCACTCACCGACAGATCCTGTAGAGGTGTTTGGTCTGCACATGTCTTGCGTGGACATCAACAATACGACAATAATGAATCACTCACCGACAGATCCTGTAGAGGTGTTTGGTCTGCACATGTCTTGCGTGGACATCAACAATAATGAATCACTCACCAACAGTAGGGCAGAAGATCCTGTAGAGGTGCTTGGTCTGCACATGTCTTGCGTGGACATCAACAATAATGAATCACTCACCAACAGTAGGGCAGAAGATCCTGTAGAGGTGCTTGGTCTGCACATGTCTTGCGTGGACATCAACAATAATGAATCACTCACCAACAGTAGGGCAGAAGATCCTGTAGAGGTGCTTGGTCTGCACATGTCTTGCATGGACATCAACAATGCGACAATAATGAATCACTCACCAACAGTAGGGCAGAAGATCCTGTAGAGGTGCTTGGTCTGCTGGCTGTACATGTTTTGCATGGACATCAACAATAATGAATCACTCACCAACAATAGGGCAGAAGATCCTGTAGAGGTGCTTGGTCTGCTGGCTGTACATGTTTTGCATGGACACCAACAGTTGCTGGAGGTGGCTGTGAGACTCCTCGGCGTACATCTGCACAAAGAGGTGCCGGTATGCTTCCATTAGTGATTGGATTCAAGTTCAATCTCTGCCTCTCACTACAGCTGCAGGGAACAGGATTTACCGTGTGTGTGTGTGTGGGGCGGGGGGCTTTTTTTCGGACTACAAGGCGATACATTTCCCCCAAAAAAAAACACCTGATACCCCTACACCTTATAATATGACTAGTAAAATAGTAAGAAATATAATAACAAACTGAATTTTGTGTAAAATTAGGGGGGTGCTTCTTTTTAATAAAAAGCACCTTATATATAGTCTGAAAAACATGGTACCTTTGTAAAAAAAAAAAGGCAATGTGGGAAACGTCTGGCGTCAACTGTACAGAGTTGCAAAACACTTCATGACTAAGAGCCTTGGGCTCGAAACGTTCTTTTTACTCCCAGGTACCTTTCCTACAGCTGTGCTTCAACACCATTTCCCTGAAGGTTCTACAGTCAACATTGCGGCGTGCGCAAACCATAGAGACGTACATCAAAACTGGTCAACTTCGATGAGTTGGACTTACCAGTTGATCAAGACAAGCTGCATCATCTAACAAAGCTCTACAACAACAATTTGCACAGACAAAACACCGACAGTGACGTTAAACAAATAATAAAAAAAGATTAAATTTGACCTGAAATATTGAGTTAAAGACCCACCGCATCACGTATCAAAATCACGGTAAGAAATCTTCCAAGCATAAGAGGGAACATTACACGTGACGAGGTTTTTTTTAAAAATTCCTTTCTTCGTGCGAAGTGACGTCTTTCCACTTACATCTCTTTGTTTTTTGTGCACAGCGATTTCATAGTTGTAAAACAGCAACGGCAGGACATTGTGCCAGGAGCCGGGAAGGACCAGGCATCAGAATAGTCTGAAGTCCACTCCTCTGAAAACCGCAGTACAAGGGCCATCAAGGCCCCAGAATATAGAGGGACAACACTGAAATCATTCCCAACACCACCCAAAAGGCTAAAGATAGTGAAAAATCACTTTAAAATGCTATTTAACACAAAGGATAACACTGAATAAAAAGGCAAAACCTCTGACAAAAGAAGCCAATCCTGTCAGAAATTCTTAATCCTCTGATGCTCTGACAATTGTGAAGCCTGAAGGACCCTTTAGCGACTGACCTGAGCGTAGAAGAGGGTGGGGGTGAGTGTGCAGTTGATGCCGATGTTGATCACGGAGCCCTCGGACATACGAACCGCTGGCATGTATTTCCGCCTTGTGGGCCCCAGCACTGGTGAAAAACACACTAACAAATCACCATGTCAGTATGCATGGCGTCCCGAGAAAACTTGAAAACTTTTATTTTACAATGATAAAGAGAGAGAGAGAGAGAGAGAGAGAGAGAGAGAGAGAGAGAGAGAGAGAGAGAGAGAGTCAAAGGGTTTATTCATTCAAAGGCCAAGGCCCCATATGAATAAGGGGCAATAATTAACAATATTTATACAAACACACACGTACCTTAGTTACCCAATTACTTTTTCCATTCAAGTCTAAGTAAAAGAGCATATCATACGCTTTTTCGTGGCGATCTTTCACACACACACACACACAGAGAGAGAGAGAGAGAGAGAGAGAGAGAGAGAGAGAGAGAGAGAGAGAGAGAGAGAGAGAGAGAGAGAGAGAGAGAGAGAGAGAGAGAGAGAGAGAGAGAGAGAGAGAGCGAGACTGAGAGAGAGAGTCAAAGTCAAATGGTTTATTCATTCAAAGGCCAAGGCCCCATATGAATAAGGGGCAATAAGTAACAATATTGATACAAACACACACGTACCTTAGTTACCCAATTACTTTTTCCCTTCGAGTCTAAGTCATAGAGCATATCATACGCTTTTTCGTGGCGATCTTTCACACACAGACTGCTCTTCTTCTTCTTCTTCTGCGTTCCCAGGCCATAAGGCCACAATGGGTACGTATGTGTCCGTTTTCCAGTTTTCACTGGTGTCCTCGCTGCATTCAGCCCACACATTCCGATTTGGGAGGAGCTCAAAGGAGAAAACTATATGGAATATATTTAGAAAAAAGGCAGGAGAATGGGCCAAAAGTCAGAAAGATAGTAGATGACACAAAGCAAAGGAAAAGGCAGAGTCAAAGAGAGAGACAAATTAGAGGAAGCTACAAACACAGAACTTCCAGAAGGTGGGGAACTATTTGTACAGAAGATCCCCCCGGTATCCCCATAGGGAGTCGTGCTGTGCTGAATAGTGCTGCACAGCATTGTGTCTGAACATGAAGGCCCACTAACCCCCGGAGTCGTGTTGTGCTGAATAGTGCTGCACAGCATTGTGTCTGAACATGAAGGCCCACTCACCCCCGGAGTCGTGTTGTGCTGAATAGTGCTGCACAGCATTGTGTCTGAACATGAAGGCCCACTAACCCCCGGAGTCGTGTTGTGCTGAATAGTGCTGCACAGCATTGTGTCTGAACATGAAGGCCCACTAACCTCCGGAGTCGTGTTGAATAGTGCTGCACAGCATTGTGTCTGAACATGAAGGCCCACTAACCCCCGGAGTAGTGTTGTGCTGAATAGTGCTGCACAGCATTGTGTCTGAACATGAAGGCCCACTAACCCCCGGAGTCGTGTTGTGCTGAATAGTGCTGCACAGCATTGTGTCTGAACATGAAGGCCCACTCACCCCCGGAGTCGTGTTGTGCTGAATAGTGCTGCACAGCATTGTGTCTGAACATGAAGGCCCACTAACCCCCGGAGTCGTGTTGTGCTGAATAGTGCTGCACAGCATTGTGTCTGAACATGAAGGCCCACTAACCCCCGGAGTCGTGTTGTGCTGAATAGTGCTGCACAGCATTGTGTCTGAACATGAAGGCCCACTAACCCCCGGAGTCGTGTTGTGCTGAATAGTGCTGCACAGCATTGTGTCTGAACATGAAGGCCCACTCACCCCCGGAGTCGTGTTGTGCTGAATAGTGCTGCACAGCAGTGTCTGAACATGAAGGCCCACTAACCCCCGGAGTCGTGTTGTGCTGAATAGTGCTGCACAGCATTGTGTCTGAACATGAAGGCCCACTAACCTCCGGAGTCGTGCGATGATCTGGTGTTGAAGATG
This sequence comes from Phymorhynchus buccinoides, assembly GCA_017654935.2. Classification (NCBI taxonomy): domain Eukaryota; kingdom Metazoa; phylum Mollusca; class Gastropoda; order Neogastropoda; family Raphitomidae; genus Phymorhynchus; species Phymorhynchus buccinoides. Next base: position 53,001,444 of record CM065694.1, read on the forward strand.
GCCTGCTGCAGGAACACCAGGCTGTCCCTGACCGACACTGGACCCAGCTCATCACTGTCCACCTTCCCCAGGTCCACCTCTAGGCGGCCTCCAACCACCTTCACCACCTGTTGTGGACAAACAACGCACACAGCAGTGTTGCAACACAATAATCAATATCAATAACTCAATGTCCCACTAAACCCGTCCCTGAGTCAGCCCCTCCCTGTCTGTCCACTGAGCCCAAGTCCACCTCTGGGTGACCACAAACTACCTTTACCTTCTGTTATGGACAAACACATACACAAAAGAACAGGTCAAACACTGGAAAAACAATTAGCCTTAGTTAGGGGTTACTGAAGTTTATGCTTGAACTTGAACTTGGTTTGTGAAAGGAAAATCCACCCTGCTAACCGTTCTGTACACAGAAGAAAGTTTTGACAAACACCTTCCTCGCTCTCTTCTTCTACAAGTTATGATTCACAAAAAAAGCATGGCTATGACGATGGTGAAATCTTCACAACGGTGATTCAAAGAATGAAAGGAAACGGATGATAGAATCTGGTGATGTAACCATTAGTAACAAGGAAACAAAGAAAACAAAAGCAAAGGGGTGTCAGATGATTTGTTCGTTTCTAAAAAATTTCCCTGTTGCTGAACATTCACAAAATCTCACTGATCACATCACACACACACACCTGTGGGGATACGGGGGATCCTTTGCATAGTTCCCTCATAGAGAAGACATAGAGAAGACATAGAGAGGAGGGAGGTGCATGAAATGTTGGGAACGGGAAGGGACCCAAAATATGTGAAAGCTTGGGGTGAATTGGAGAGGATAGAAATGGTGGGAAAGAGGGCAGTTCTTAACCCTTTCACCGCCAAAGTCGCATTTTAGCACCACAGTGATTTAACACCTATGTCACTAAAAGGCATCAAATTGGGGTCCATTATCCAAAGACCCTATTGTCTTAGTCTGGGGAAGTAAGGATAGACCTTATTTTATATAAATCACATAAGAATCCCCAGTACTGCAGATGGATTTTGTTCTCTATCCAGGTAAATTTAATGGACATGTTTCGTTGAAATATGTTTGGCGGTGAAAGGGTTAATGTTTTGATAGTTGCTTGTATCGACGCTATGTCCAACTTCTTGCGAGGCATGATTTGTTGTCCATTTTTCCATAGGTTTGTTTCCATTTTTAATGCATGCAAATGTGTTTCCTTGCTTGTATTGTGCTTGTACGAGACCACACTGTCATTTCACCTAACGTGATAATAAAGTATTTTTGACTTTGACTTGACTTGACACACACACACACAGAACAGACTGGTCATGACAAAAACAAAAGATGACTTACCACCATCTGCATGGGCCCCTCTTGGGTCATTGCCAGCATGGTCTGCGCCGATTCCACGGTCCACCCTGTGTTCTGTTCGCACAAGAGTTCAACACAACTTTGGGATCAACTGGAAGGACGCATATTAATATCAATAGAGACAGAAAGACAAGAGAGAAAGAGAGGGGAGGAGCGGGAAATATGTGTGTGGGGGGGGGGGGGGGGGGAGGGGCGGGAGTATCTCAAGATAACTGAAAATATGGATTTCAGACAACTTGCAATCATTATCTGGCAATTCATGTAGAACTGAGAGCGCATGTTCTGAACTTAAAAGTGGGTACACCAAGGAACTGTAATGTCAACAGTAAATGTAAGTATGCTAGTTGCTGTTAATGCCTGTGTGCCATGTCTGTGACATCTTTTATATACGAGTGTTGTAGTTGTATGTACAAATGCATGTGAATGAAATTCTACTTAACATCCTCTGGTCTGGAACAGACACATATGGGACATTAGTAGATATAAAGATGGTGGGAACGATCCTGGAGGCAATGCCTGGAGGCAGTGCAACACCAGGAAAGTCCCAAATTTTTAAACAATACAGATGTATTATAAAGTTCTGCATGAACAAATGCACGTAAAAGTATAGTAAGACTATAAATGACAAACACAAACATCTCTGGACATTCTAATCATTAAAATAATAATTCAGAAATTTTCTTTGATGCAATAATTCAACGTTTAAAAGGTAACATTTTATTCATTATGCAACTCTAAATGTTTATAGTCAGGCACTGCACTCAGCTCTATCTGGCTGGTTGTGTCTGCTGCTGGGGCAGTGGGTGAATGCCTTGTGCCTCCATAAGGGGAGCTGGATGACCCCACCCCCTCAACGAGTCTCTCCCCGTGATACTGGGGAGTCTTTCGTAAAAATACTTCACCCACCTTCTGGAAGTTTTGTGCTTGTAACTTACTCTAATCTGCCACTCTTTGACTCTGCCTTTTCCCTTTGCTTTCGATCATCTATCTTTCTGACTTATTGGCCCATTCTCCTGCCCTTTCCCCCAAAAAAATCTTCAAAATAACTTTTCTCCTTTGAGCTCCTCCAAAATTGGAATGTGTCAGCTGTATGCAGCAGGGAGACCAGTGAAAACAGACACTTATGTACTTTACCCATTATGTGTGTGTGTGTGTGTGTGTGTGTGTGTGTGTGTGTGTGTGTGTGTGTGTGTGTGTGTGTGTGTGTGTGTGTGTGTGCCTGCTTGCATGCATGCATGCGTGTGTGTGTGTGAGGAAGAGAACGTTGCGTGCAATCATCGTGTTTATTTTACTTTCTAATGATTCATTATTGGTTTGCCTTTAATGTTCTTTAATGCCTTTAATGTTCTTGTTATCAATGTAAAGTGCACTGAGCACATGTGAGAAAGAGCGCTATATAAATTCCCATTATTATTAGAAGAAGAAGAAGAAGAAGAAGAAGAAGAATGGTCTGCTGCAAAGAAAGGAAAGCCATCACCAGCGAAGCACCAACCTCATCGGCAGGCACGATGTCGTACAGCCCACACTCAATGGCGTACACCGGCTTGTCACTGAAACGCTTCGTCATCTTTCGCAGCCTGCACACACATCAGGTACACGTGTGAGGAAAACACAGACCCACACACGCCTGAACATGACAAATGCTTGCAGCCTGCACACACATCAGGTACACGTGTGAGGAAAACACAGACACACACATGCCTCAACATGACAAATGCTTGCAGCCTGCACACACATCAGGTGCACATGCGAGGAAAACACACACACACACATGCCTGAACATGACAAATGCTTGCAGCCTGCACACACATCAGGTACACGTGTGAGGAAAACACAGACACACACATGCCTCAACATGACAAATGCTTGCAGCCTGCACACACATCAGGTACACGTGCGAGGAAAACACAGACTCACACATGCCTGAACATGACAAATGCTTGCAGCCTGCACACACATCAGGTGCACATGCGAGGAAAACACACACACACACATGCCTGAACATGACAAATGCTTGCAGCCTGCACACACATCAGGTACACGTGCGAGGAAAACGTAGACGCACACATGCCTGAACATGACAAATGCTTGCGCCTGCATGCGCAGATATCCAATCACCCATATACACTAAATCATGCACATTAACATGCGCACGGGCACACACACGCTTGAATTTCTCAATTTTGAGAGAATAAAGAATGTTGCGCTTGACTTCACACACACACACACACACACTATTTTTGTTTGGGCTAAACATTTAAAATCAATGCAACAGAAGTCTTGTTTTTTCCAATCAGTTCTATATTTCAGCCTTCAGGCATGGTAATGGGGGGGAAAGCATTTTTCTCACACAATATTTTTTGGGTTCATAAGATGTTGTCTCTTGGTGTGGTCAAGGGGTAAAAAGCCCTTCATGGTGATCAGGGGGCATTTCTCTTGAAGATAAATCTATAAAACTTAAAATTAGGGAAAAGAGCATCTCCTGAAGCTTAAAACCCCCTCTGTCATTTGACTTTTCCACATCCACCTTTCTCTGAATTCAGAGAATTCTCTGAAGATTACCATGCAAATCACAAAAACCACAACTAATTCTCTATCTGGTCCATATAAACCATCAAAGGGTTCCTCATCACATCAAAGTATACACCAACAGTACAGACATGTTCCACCCAACAGTCTACAACCCCCAGACATGTTCCACCCAACAGTCTACAACCCCCAGACATGTTCCACCCATCCCTTACTTCTGCCTGGGCACCACAGCGGTGTTCCCATAGTCCACAAAGTAGATCTCCAATCTGGGCTGCCCTCCCTTCACCAACAGTCCACAACCCCCACAGACATGTTCCACCCAACAGTCTACAACCCCCACAGACATGTTCCACCCAACAGTCTACAACCCCCACAGACATGTTCCACCCAACAGTCTACAACCCCCAGACATGTTCCACCCAACAGTCTACAACCCCCAGACATGTTCCACCCATCCCTTACTTCTGCCTGGGCACCACAGCGGTGTTCCCATAGTCCACAAAGTAGATCTCCAATCTGGGCTGCCCTCCCTTCACCAACAGTCCACAACCCCCACAGACATGTTCCACCCAACAGTCTACAACCCCCACAGACATGTTCCACCCAACAGTCTACAACCCCCAGTCATGTTCCACCCAACAGTCTACAACCCCCAGACATGTTCCACCCATCCCTTACTTCTGCCTGGGCACCACAGCGGTGTTCCCATAGTCCACAAAGTAGATCTCCAGTCTGGGCTGCCCTCCCCTCTTCCTGTCCGGCTGAATGACGCGCTTCACTCGCCCGCGGTACCAGCTTTTGTCTGCTGGGTACTGAGCCAGTACCAGGGTGCCTGGGTACACGCAAAACAACACTTGCATTGAGTCATGAATTCATATAGTGTCAACTGACCAGCTTTTGTCTGCTGGGTACTGAGCCAGTACCAGGGTGCCTGGGTACACGCAAAACAACACTTGCATTGAGTCATGAATTCATATAGTGTCAACTGACCAGCTTTTGTCTGCTGGGTACTGAGCCAGTACCAGGGTGCCTGGGTACACGCAAAACAACACTTGCATTGAGTCATGAATTCATATAGTGTCAACTGACCAGCTTTTGTTTGCTGGGTACTGAGCCAGTACCAGGGTGCCTGCGTACACGCAAAACAACACTTACATTGAGTCATGAATTCATATAGTGTCAACTGACCAGCTTTTGTCTGCTGGGTACTGAGCCAGTACCAGGGTGCCTGCGTACACGCAAAACAACACTTGCATTGAGTCATGAATTCATATAGTGTCAACTGACCAGCTTTTGTCTGCTGGGTACTGAGCCAGTACCAGGGTGCCTGGGTACACGCAAAACAACACTTGCATTGAGTCATGAATTCATATAGTGTCAACTGACCAGCTTTTGTCTGCTGGGTACTGAGCCAGTACCAGGGTGCCTGGGTACACGCAAAACAACACTTGCATTGAGTCATGAATTCATATAGTGTCAACTGACCAGCTTTTGTTTGCTGGGTACTGAGCCAGTACCAGGGTGCCTGCGTACACGCAAAACAACACTTACATTGAGTCATGAATTCATATAGTGTCAACTGACCAGCTTTTGTCTGCTGGGTACTGAGCCAGTACCAGGGTGCCTGCGTACACGCAAAACAACACTTGCATTGAGTCATGAATTCATATAGTGTCAACTGACCAGCTTTTGTCTGCTGGGTACTGAGCCAGTACCAGGGTGCCTGGGTACACGCAAAACAACACTTGCATTGAGTCATGAATTCATATAGTGTGAACTGACTCATAATGCATACAATATTGTTCAGACTACAAGGCGATACTTTTTCCCCAGACTGAGACCACTGCGCCTTATGATATGACTAATAATATAGTAAGAACATAAAATAAGTAACAAAATCTGAATTTTGTGTAAAATTTGGGGGGTGCCCCTTTTAACCTGCAAAATACAGTACCATTATCATGACAAGAACATAACCAGACCTGTTTACCCCCTACACAAGTCTTGAGTAGTCTGGATAGCTGAAATGAGTAGTTTGGGTGTAAAAGGTGTAGTTTTATTCATTAAACCATCAAACAATTTTCACTGAAAATGAGTAGTAATCATGAATTAAAGAGAATTATTTTCAATTTTGAAGAGTAGTAGACGTCCAAATTGAGTAGAATACTACTCGAAAAGAGTAGAGTAAACAGGTCTGCATAACCTCCACATCCTCTACCAAGCTTCAGCTCAACCCTCAGTTTTGAACAGTCATGGCCACACACCTCATACCACTGAGGCTCAGTTTGTTATTTCATCGGTACAAACCCACTTCTTACTAACCCAACTTCAAACAGTTAACTCTCTCCGCATGAGAATACGCTTCAGTGTACATGCCTTGCACAACCGTTCAACATGAGAGTATGCTATAGCGTACATTACAGGGAAACCCATTTAGTACGAGTACGGTTTAAACGAGAGCCCGTGTTTAACGAGTGGTTTCAAAATTCCCGACCACAAGCCTTCTTTTTCCTTGTTAAATAATTCTGCATACAACGAGCTCGCTACAACGAGCAGCTTGCATATAACGTACAATTTATTGACTCCCAAAGTCAAGCTTTTATGCAAAAACTACATGGTTAGAACGAGAACGCACTTACAACCACACCGCCATCCCAAAGTCAAGCTTTCTTGCACAACTACCTGGCTAGAACGAGAACACGCTGACAACAACATCGCCATCTTGACTGACCCCTCGATATGTAAGCGGCATTCTGATTGGCCGATATAACAACTTGGGTGTCTGCAGCGCAAGCAGACGACACTGGACTCGCTCTTTGCGCACTGATCTTGTGACTTCCGGGAAATTTCAACTTTCTCTTAAAGCGTGTGTGTGGATTTTATGTTTTTGATGTTATTGTGTGTTAATAAACTGTTTTAAAGTGTTTGTAATCGGCATTAAAAACCCTATGGATACAGGATACTGGACTTACAACCATGCTTTGTTGGGTGTGTTGTTTCCGTTTTTCTGTCTTTTTCACACTTTACCAGCACGCACATCACAGTAGATGTGAGGAGCGATTGATAGGTTCGTCAGGGTTGCCAAAATCGATAAAATGGTTTGAACGAGCAATGCTTACAACGAGTAAATTGGCCCTCTCCCCTGGAATTCGTACTAAACGGGTTTCACTGTATGTTTAAACAATCAGTTCACAATTCCGTGAACCCACACAAACCAAACTGGTATGAAAGCATTCCTCTACAGTCCCTTAGTAGTTTTCAACCAATGAAATTTTTTCTAGTCTATTTAAAGGACAGCAATGAATGCAATCAAGTTCTTACACCCCCCTGTCTTCTTTATCATGCTTTTTTGCAAAACGTCATTCATCAGCGTGCATTAAAATTCTGCTTTGGAAATTTAACATACGTTAGCTTTTGATATAATAAATAATGCCACACATTTTCAAAACTGTACCGTTAAAAATTCTTTTTCAAATGATTATTACGTAATGAATGCAAACCTGGCTAGTGTCGAACGGTTGCGACGGAAAAGAATCAAGCGGGTTTGAATGAATCGCATCGCAACGATTTTGAATTATTAAAAAAAACCTCACAAATCACTCCAGCCATACACACAAACAAAACATACATAAACAAAAAGAGAAATGAAAGAAGATTACAGGTTTTGACTTCAGGTTTAGACATCTGGAAGTGGTAGATCAGACTTTTCATATAATAGACTTTATATAAAAAAAACTCTACAGCCATTGGTCCCCCCTTACTAACGCAAAGTCAGAGGCAAAATTGTGGTCTAAGGTAGCGAAGCAAGTTTAGAAGTAACCAAGGTATGGGGTGCACACAGATTTACTTCCCTTGAAGCAAATGCCTCAAATTGACAGCTGTCTATTAATTCCGGACATGTATGGCCGAAACGACTTGAATGAGTAAAGCAGCTGCTGCAAGGGTCACTGGAAACACTCACCCCCTGTCCCTGCCCTGCCTACCCCCACTTTGCACACACCTGTTTCCAAGCTGTCCAGCGAGGTCTTGGACCTGCAGTCTGGGAGCAGTGAAAGCTGCTGCGAGGGTCACTGGAAACACTAGCCCCCCTGTCCCTGCCTACCCCACTTTGCACACACCTGTTTCCAAGCTGTCCAGCGAGGTCTTGGACCTGCAGTCTGGGAGCAGTGAAAGCTGCTGCGAGGGTCACTGGAAACACTAACCCCCTGTCCTACCACTTTGCACACACCTGTTTCCAACCCGTCCAGCGAGGTCTTGGACCTGCAGTCTGGGAGCAGTGAAAGCTGCTGCGAGGGTCACTGGAAACACTAACCCCCTGTCCTACCACTTTGCACACACCTGTTTCCAACCCGTCCAGCGAGGTCTTGTACCTGCAGTCTGGGAGCAGTGAAAGCTGCTGCGAGGGTCACTGGAAACACTAACCCCCTGTCCTACCACTTTGCACACACCTGTTTCCAACCCGTCCAGCGAGGTCTTGGACCTGCAGTCTGGGAGCAGTGAAAGCTGCTGCGAGGGTCACTGGAAACACTAACCCCCTGTCCTACCACTTTGCACACACCTGTTTCCAACCCGTCCAGCGAGGTCTTGTACCTGCAGTCTGGGAGCAGTGAAAGCTGCTGCGAGGGTCACTGGAAACACTAACCCCCTGTCCTACCACTTTGCACACACCTGTTTCCAACCCGTCCAGCGAGGTCTTGGACCTGCAGTCTGGGAGCAGTGAAAGCTGCTGCGAGGGTCACTGGAAACACTAACCCCCTGTCCTACCACTTTGCACACACCTGTTTCCAACCCGTCCAGCGAGGTCTTGGACCTGCAGTCTGGGAGCAGTGAAAGCTGCTGCGAGGGTCACTGGAAACACTAACCCCCTGTCCTACCACTTTGCACACACCTGTTTCCAACCCGTCCAGCGAGGTCTTGGACCTGCAGTCTGGGAAGTCATTGGAAACACTAGCCCCCCTGTCCTGCCTACCCCCGCTTTGCACACACCTGTCTCCAAATTGTCCAGCGCGGCCTTGAACCTGCGGTTGTTGCGGCAGTGGAAGTTGATCTGCCTGTGCATCTCCTCTATCTCCGCCAGCTGCCCGACCAGCTGAACGAAGAACTGGGCCGGCGTGCAGATGTGCGTCACGCTCACCTGGTCATGGCTACCTGGGCACGCGCACACACACAAAGAGAAATAAGAAACCAAGATGCATGTACATGTGCGTGGGAAAAGCACAAATGCATATGCGCATGGACACAAATATGTGCCAGTTCCACACAAACATGCTAACAAACACACGCAAGAATGTGTGTAAGCATGCACACACACACACTGACACATACACACAATACGACAGAGTTTTTCTCTTGTACAATAGTTTTGAGGACTTTTAAGCCCCTCCCCACCCCACTTTGTGTGGATTGATCTCATATCGATTACGTATATATGTGTGATTTTAATCGTTTTTAAATGATTATATTGATTTTGTTATTTTGTTGTTTGAAATCCATTGGACAGAATTCTAAAGATCCACACAAAGTGGGGTGGGGAGGGGCTTAAAAGTCCTCAAAACTATTGTACAAGAGAAAAACTCTGTAGCAACAGCGTGCATACACATCAAACTCTCTCTCTCACACTGACCTACAACCAGTGGCTTCAGGGCAGGCAGGGTGACAGACTTGGCCTCAATCATCTGTGCCGCTGCTGGGAGGTCCTCCCCACTGTCGCTCTTCCCTTTCTCTCCCCCCCCCCCCTCCACCACCCCCTTGTCTCTCTCTCTTATGGTCTCTCTCTCACACTGACCTACAACCAGTGGCTTCAGGGCGGGCAGGGTGACAGACTTGGCCTCAATCATCTGTGCCGCTGCTGGGAAGTCCTCCCCACTGTCACTCTTCCCTTTCTCTCTCCCCCCCCCCCCCCCCACCACCCCGTCATCTCTCTCATGGTCTCTCTCTCACACTGACCTACAACCAGTGGCTTCAGGGCGGGCAGGGTGACAGACTTGGCCTCAATCATCTGTGCCGCTGCTGGGAGGTCCTCCCCACTGTTGCTCTCCCCTTTCTCTCCCCCCCCCCCCCACCACCCCCTTGTCTCTCTCTCATGGTCTCTCTCTCACACTGACCTACAACCAGTGGCTTCAGGGCAGGCAGGGCGACAGACTTGGCCTCAATCATCTGTGCTGCTGCTGGGAGGTCCTCCCCACTGTCGCTCTCCCCTGGCCCTTTGTTCTCGGCGGCCCCTAGCAGAGCGACATGACAACCTTTTGACAATTCTTTTAGTCATGGGTTTCCAATGCACACAGTTGTCGTTGTTTATTCACACTACATTTTAATGCACACACACAGACATGCCTACTCTAGTTTTCGATTTTCAGGATCAAACGCGTTAAAAATCCGGAATTTACCAAATTTTCCCAGAACGTGGTAAGAAATATAGCTTACTAGTAACCCATGACTGATCTGCACCTGCTGATCATGTTACTGGTATTTGTTTCATGTTGTTATTCTATTTTGCTATGTGTAAAGCGCCCTGTAGCCTACTCATGGTTCGTGGGGACTTGGAAGAGTGCAAAAAAAGGACCTTTAAAGGACCAGCAAATTTTTTTAAAGGACCTATTTAAACCTTGTTTGTAGTTGTACTTGCAGACGTGGTGGGCGCAGAGCCAGTCGCCGACGATTGTAGCCGAGCAGATTTTTAATTTTTTTAATTTTTGCTGAGCAGATTCATTTGTTGTTAGATTCATTTGCTGCTTGCAAAAAAAGTCGGTCACATTGCACCTTAATTCCGCCTTGTGCCTTCTTTCAGCTTTCTTTGTGATTTTCAGTCTTTGCGTGTTGTTTCAGCACCGACTCTCCCATTGACAAGATGTTGATGTTTTTTTCACAATATGCACAACGAACTGCATGTTTGTTGTCCATCACTTTTCGGACCCAGTCCTTATAAATGTCTTCTCTCAGCCAACGATCCTGAAAACGAACACTTTCCAGGCATTTTTTTTTTACTTGAAAACAAGCACTGAAGCAGCCGCTTGTGCGAAGAATTTCAACATGGCGCATAAGATATCTCGCCGAATCTCGCGCACGTGACCGGATTTACAGTGACTATTAAAATTAGATCGTCTGCTCAAAAGATACAAAGGCGATCGATTTTTGGCAAATTTGATTTCATTTAATATATTTTTTGGAGTTCATTTCTTATGACAAGGTACTTAGTTTTGGTTTTTTGGCCCGATTAAAGGATTTAAACTGACCGCACCAATTTTAAAAGGACCTTTGACTGATTTGAAAGGACCTCCTTGCTGATATAAAGGACTTAACAGGCCTTTTGAAGACTGATCAATTTCACAGCACTTTAAAGCACCTGAAAGGACCCCACGAACCCTGCTACTTCGTAGGATGGGCGCTATATAAATGTTCCCCATTATTATTATTATTATGTCGTTCCTCTTGCTACCCTGATTCATAAGAGCAAAACTTCAGAAAATGTTGGACAGTTACTTTCTTTTCTTTCTTTTTTTTTAGGGGGGGGGGCAGGGTGTTCGAAAAAAATCTGATACCCATTCAGTGTCTTTGGCTTTACCGTTTGCCGCCAGGCCCGTCTTTACATGCAGATGTGTGCATGCATGTACGCACAAATGCGTGCACACTCGAGCGGCTTGCAGACACAAAAAAAATCACCTTCCACAATTTAAATATTAAGGTCCTAAAGGATGTAAAGCATTTGGAGCATAAAAGAGCAGTGCATGTATTTGACTTCTTTTATTATCAGAGCTTAATCTAGGATTTCTGAAAAAGGGGGGCAGTCCCCCCCTCATATAAAAAAAAGGGGGGCACCCCCCCCCCCCCTATCCAACCCCACATCACATACATAAAAACCAGTAACTCCCCCACCCTCACATTTATTGAGCGTGGCGGTACCATAGCCAATGAGGTTTAACCGAGGCATGGTTACCGCTACACCTATCTGTATAGTTAAAAAATCGGGACTTTACTGGAGTTGCACTGCCTCCAGTATCGTTCCCACCATCTTTGTATCTACAAATGTCCCATATGTGTCTGTTCCAGACCGAGAGGACGTAAAACACCATTTTTCATTCATTCCACCCTCACATTTTCGTCAGCCACGGCCACTTTTTCAACCAGTCATTTTGGAACCCATGTTCCTTAGCACTGCCACTGTTGTCATTCCTTTCCGACGTTTTAGATGCAGAAGCCTTTTCTTCGAGGTCTTCACACTCGCTTAGAACAGGATTTTTTTTTTTCACTTTGCCTCCGCGAAAATCAAAATCAAACAGGGTCCCTGCCCGCTTCATTTTAAAGAACATTCAAGATGGCGGACAAAACTCTCGCAACTTCCTGTCGGTAGAACGAGAAGAACGCGATTGGTTGATTAACACTAACATTTTGTCAAGAACCAATGAAATGTCGAGAAATCCTTCACTCCTGCTCGATACTTTCAGTTTGTGCAGACGACGGGTTTAGCAGACGACGAAGGGCCCTCGGGCAAGAGGGCACAGCCCACTACAGGGTAGAGGTCATTGTGGTGTAAAGGGTTGAATTAATGTCCTGTTTCCGTTTTGCTGATTTCATAAGCTGGGAACACAAGTTATCATGCTGTAGAAAGGATTTTGATTAACTTTTCTTTTTAAAGGTTTGGTAGTACTAAGGCTCTCTTTTCCTACTAATCTTTAAAAAAAACATACCCAAAAACCAGCACAAAGATGAAACCGCCTCACAACTAACAAAAAAAGAAATAGAAGTCCTAGAGAAATTCATGAACTTTCCACTATGAACAAAAAAAGCAGCAACAACAAAACCAAACAAACAGCAATGCAATTACTCCAACTGACAAGAAAACAAAAAAAGAAAGCTCATGACAAATGTACCTTCCAACAGGACTGATCCGCAGAGGGAGACGGAGGTCGAGTCAGTGTTGGATTGGGAGTCCTGATCCACATCAGCCACAGTGTAGGACCTCAGCTCACCAACAGGGGGCTTCTCTGCGTCTTCACCAGCCACTGACAGAGATATCAGCCTGCAACAACACAGAAATGATGGAGTCAGTGTTGGAGTGAGAGTCCTGGTCCACATCAGCCACAGTGTAGGACCTCAGCTCAGTGACAGGGGGCTTCTCTGCGTCTTCACCAGCCACTGACAGAGATATCAGCCTGGAACAACACAGAAATGATGGAGTCAGTGTTGGAGTGAGAGTCCTGGTCCACATCAGCCACAGTGTATGACCTCAGCTCACTGACAGGGGGCTTCTCTGCGTCTTCACCAGCCACTGACAGAGATATCAGCCTGCAACAACACAGAAATGATGGAGTCAGTGTTGGAGTCCTGGTCCACATCAGCCACAGTGTAGGACCTCAGATATCAGCCTCAGAAATGATGGAGTCAGAGTCCTGGTCCACATCAGCCACAGTGTATGACCTCAGCTCACTGACAGGGGGCTTCTCTGCGTCTTCACCAGCCACTGACAGAGATATCAGCCTGCAACAACACAGAAATGATGGAGTCAGTGTTGGAGTCCTGGTCCACATCAGCCACAGTGTAGGACCTCAGCTCACTGACAGGGGGCTTCTCTGCGTCTTCATCAGCCACTGACAGAGATATCAGCCTGCAACAACACAGAAATGATGGAGTCAGTGTTGGAGTCCTGGTCCACATCAGCCACAGTGTAGGACCTCAGCTCACTGACAGGGGGCTTCTCTGCGTCTTCATCAGCCACTGACAGAGATATCAGCCTGCAACAACACAGAAATGATGGAGTCAGTGTTGGAGTGAGAGTCCTGGTCCACATCAGCTACAGTGTAGGACCTCAGCTCACTGACAGAGATATCAGCCTGGAACAACACACATGAGCATGTGTACATACAGGTATGCATAAATGCACATCATATGTACATCCAACCTTAACACAACGGAATGTTACACAAGTACATATAAACATGCCGACACAAAACTGATATAGATGCATAAATGCATGCTGACAAACACACACAGTGGTGTAGAGTGGCACAGAGTTCGCCTCGTATACAATACAAGCTTGATCCTGGGTACAGGGGATTTTTCCTCTCACTCTGCACTAGGCCTTACAGTCTGAACGTGGAGTCTTTCGGATGAGACGATAAACCCGAGATCCCGTGTGCCCATGCACTTAGCACACATTAAACCCAGTGGCAACAGAAAAGTTGTCATTTTGTTAAAATGTACCTCCCCCCCCATCAGTCACACAGAAATTGCATGCAATTTTTTTTTTAAATGGGTGCCGCCACTGGCTGCGACGCGCTCTCCAGGTGGGAGCAACCCGAATTTCACAGGGACGCCTCCGTGACTGCAAAGTACCTAATACACACACACACACTGCTATCAACCTAAGCAAGAGATAAATAAGTTATTGCAAAGATGCATTGCATTAGTCTGAATTTTAACACTCAACATTTTAAAAACCCTTCACTATTTTGACAGAACAATCCCGGTCCACAGCACCCGGTTTCCGCTCCTTTTAGTTCATGCCTTTTGTTAACACTCATCACCAGCATAAACCAATTTAAAGTGTTTTATCCATTAGGCTTACATTGTTTTAATGCGGTATTCCACCTGTAACATCTTTTTCTATCCCTAACCACAATCAATGAAAAAAATATTTGCCTCTGTTAAAGGAAATACCTTAAAACAAATAGCTCTCTGTGGAAAACTACAAGGAGGCAGAATGTGGGGAATTCGTGTGGTGCGGGTCATCTCCAAATGATCAAAAGCAATCAACTCAGCAGGGACAAATTTTACTGTTCAGAGGGAGTGGAAAGACTGATAGTGCGAAGTCATCAGAGCATGGTGAGCAGCCAGAGAGTCTATGTGTGTAGCGCTAAAAGGAAAGCCAAACTTACTGGAGCGAGTTAGCCACAGAAATGCTGCCGTACTGCTGGATGGTCTCCTTCAGGGATTTATCCACAGAAAACCTGCAGGAACAAACGCATGACAACGATTCAGTACAACGCTAATCGCAAAACTGTAATGTTAATGTAAAAGTGTACCGTATTTTTCGGACTAAAAGGTGCACCTTTGTATAAGGCGCACCCCGCAAATTGTTTTATTTATTATTTTTCTTACTATTTTATCAGTCACATTATAAGGCGCAGGGGTCTGAGTCTGGGGAAAAAGTATCGCCTTATAGTCAGAAAAATACAGTATTACTTGCTTACAAGTGACAAGAAACACAACCCCAAACAAAGGGGAGATGTCCTGGGTTTTTTAGAGTTTTGAACAATAAGAAAGTACACACACAGACAGCCAGCCATATCGACCATATTTTCCGGACCATAAGGACCGGTGCACCTTGTTATAAGGCGCACCCCGTAAATTTCATGCAAAATAGGTCAAAACGTATATGTGATGCAGCACAAGGCTAATGTCGTAAATTATCACTTTTGACTTCATATTTTCAGAAAGGCCAGAGACAACACATTAACAGGCAAAAAACAGAATTCATCTATAATAGTTTATTTTTAACAATTTTTCAATCAATCAAATCTCTCTCTCTTTCTCTCTCTTGTGGCTGCCCGACTTTAGCCTGGTTTTCCTGCGCTGCATCACATATTGTTAGTCATTATAAGGCACAATGGTCTGGGGGAAAAGTATTGCCTTAAAGCCTATACAGCACAGTAATTATCACAGCCTACAAACACTAAGGCAGGCATCTTAAGTGAAAAGGGAATACGCATTTTACTCTGTTCACAAAACATTATAATCAACATTAACAGACCTGGTTACCCTGAAATCAGGCTTCATGTATTCAAAATCCAAAATAAGTGTATTTTTCACAAAATAGGAGTACTCCAAAAGGCAAGTTAAAAAAACCTGAGTGCAAACATGCATACATTTGTGATGCAGCACAGGAAAACCAGGCTAATGTCGTAAATGATCACTTTTGACTTATTCATATTTTCAGATAAGGCCAGAGACAACAGATTAACAGGCAAAAAACAGAATTCATCTATCTCTAATAGTTTATTTTGAACAATTTTTCAATCAATCAAATCTCTCTCTCTTTCTCTCTCTTGTGGCTGACCGACTTTAGCTGGGTATTCGCGTACTGCATCACATTTCTATAACAACTAGTAGAAATGCTATGTCAAAAGTGTCATCCATTATTTACAACAACAAGAACAACAACAACCACACACAGGTCGCACCAGTTTCCTGAATCAGGCAGTATACAGATATTATAGATTTCTTTCACCATTTCACCATATTTCCCCCCATGTACCATATTTATCATGTTTTTGTTAGATATGTGTACAGAATATGGTGAAATCTTATGGGTAAACAGGTCTGCATTAACATTGATATCTACTGACTTGACGGGGGCGTTGACAGCGTCTTTCTGTATGCTGACCACACAGGGCAGATCTCTGGCTTTGTTCAGACGATCCAAAATAAGGTCAGCATCCACCAGACCGTACACACTGCTGTGCTTGGCCCGCGCAGCATCTGGCAAACAGAGAAATGGTAGTAATCATCAGTAATCATGGTACCCGATTGCAGTATGACTAACTTCTGACACAGGGCAAATCCTAAAGACCCACCAGATCACGTGTCAAAATCACGGGTTTCAGATGTTTTCCCTCTTATAGCTAGTAAGAAATCTTGTTTTGACCAGGTTTGACTCCCATACAAATGCCCCCAAATTGAAAACAAATCATTTTAAAGAGCAGCCTCAATTTATAGGGGTCACAGCTACCCAGAAAAAAACAAGGGACTTAATCGTGGTGGGTCAGTGTATCTTTAAATAACTCTCTCTACACGAGAGCATGCTACAGCAGCATCTGGCAAACACAGGAATGGTCATAATCACAAGTAACCATGGTGCCTGATTGCAGTATGTAGTACTTCTGACACAGGGTAAATCTTAACTCTCTACACGAGAGCATGCTACGGCAGCATCTGACAAACACAGGAATGGTCATAATCACAAGTAACCATGGTGCCTGATTGCAGTATGTAGTACTTCTGACACAGGGTAAATCTTAACTCTCTACACGAGAGCATGCTACAGCAGCATCTGACAAACACAGGAATGGTCATAATCAAAAGTAACCATGGTGCCTGATTGCAGTATGTAGTACTTCTGACACAGGGTAAATCTTAACTCTCTACACGAGAGCATGCTACAGCAGCATCTGACAAACACAGGAATGGTCATAATCACAAGTAACCATGGTGCCTGATTGCAGTATGTAGTACTTCTGACACAGGGTAAATCTTAACTCTCTACACGAGAGCATGCTACAGCAGCATCTGGCAAACACAGGAATGGTCATAATCACAAGTAACCATGGTGCCTGATTGCAGTATGTAGTACTTCTGACACAGGGTAAATCTTAACTCTCTACACGAGAGCATGCTACGGCAGCATCTGACAAACACAGGAATGGTCATAATCAAAAGTAACCATGGTGCCTGATTGCAGTATGTAGTACTTCTGACACAGGGTAAATCTTAACTCTCTACACGAGAGCATGCTACGGCAGCATCTGACAAACACAGGAATGGTCATAATCAAAAGTAACCATGGTGCCTGATTGCAGTATGTAGTACTTCTGACACAGGGTAAATCTTAACTCTACACGAGAGCATGCTACAGCAGCATCTGGCAAACACAGGAATGGTCATAATCACAAGTAACCATGGTGCCTGATTGCAGTATGTAGTACTTCTGACACAGGGTAAATCTTAACTCTCTACACGAGAGCATGCTACAGCAGCATCTGGCAAACACAGGAATGGTCATAATCACAAGTAACCATGGTGCCTGATTGCAGTATGTAGTACTTCTGACACAGGGTAAATCTTAACTCTCTACACGAGAGCATGCTACGGCAGCATCTGACAAACACAGGAATGGTCATAATCAAAAGTAACCATGGTGCCTGATTGCAGTATGTAGTACTTCTGACACAGGGTAAATCTTAACTCTCTACACGAGAGCATGCTACAGCAGCATCTGACAAACACAGGAATGGTCATAATCACAAGTAACCATGGTGCCTGATTGCAGTATGTAGTACTTCTGACACAGGGTAAATCTTAACTCTCTACACGAGAGCATGCTACGGCAGCATCTGACAAACACAGGAATGGTCATAATCAAAAGTAACCATGGTGCCTGATTGCAGTATGTAGTACTTCTGACACAGGGTAAATCTTAACTCTCTACACGAGAGCATGCTACAGCAGCATCTGACAAACACAGGAATGGTCATAATCACAAGTAACCATGGTGCCTGATTGCAGTATGTAGTACTTCTGACACAGGGTAAATCTTAACTCTCTACACGAGAGCATGCTACAGCAGCATCTGACAAACACAGGAATGGTCATAATCACAAGTAACCATGGTGCCTGATTGCAGTATGTAGTACTTCTGACACAGGGTAAATCTTAACTCTCTACACGAGAGCATGCTACAGCAGCATCTGACAAACACAGGAATGGTCATAATCACAAGTAACCATGGTGCCTGATTGCAGTATGTAGTACTTCTGACACAGGGTAAATCTTAACTCTCTACACGAGAGCATGCTACGGCAGCATCTGACAAACACAGGAATGGTCATAATCAAAAGAAACCATGGTGCCTGATTGCAGTATGTAGTACTTCTGACACCTGTAGGGTAAATCTTAACTCTACACGAGAGTATGCTACAGCAGCATCTGGCAAACACAGGAATGGTCATAATCACAAGTAATCATGGTGCCCGATTGCAGTATGTAGTACTTGACATCTGACAAAGGGTAAATCTTCATATCTTTATTCCTTCATGGTGATTTGCGTCCAACGACGCCATGCTGTGCAAAAGGAAGGGAGATAAGCTAGACCTAAAAAAATAAGATACATTTATTAGAGTTAATCCCCTGTCAGCGGGTCTCATTATCGCGTGGGTCAGTTTGAGCGTGTAAGCTATGGTGTACATTTGCGTGGAAGGGGCAATTATGGCGTACGCGAAATAATCCCCGGGCAGATCTGGAGTTACGCTGAAACTGCCAGGGGCAAATCTGGCGTGGGGACACTTTGAGCACGTTACAAGGGAACTAACTACGCACCCATCAAAATGTTAAGGGAACTAACTACGTACCCATCAAAATGAAGGGAACTAACTACGTACCCATCAAAATGGTAAGGGAACTAACTACCTACCCATCAAAATGTTAAGGGAACTAACTACGTACCCATCAAAGCCAGCTCCAGATTCAGCTTATCCTGCTCAATGTGGTTACTCTGTGACAGCAAAGACAGAAATATCAACCTGATGTAAGCTACAAAGCACACACACGTGCACAGGTATAACAAGCACACAGACACGTGCACAGGTATAACAAGCACACAGACACGTGCACAGGTATAACAAGCACACAGACACGTGCACAGGTATAACAAGCACACAACACGTGCACAGGTATAACAAGCACACACACGTGCACAGGTATAACAAGCAAGAACACGTGCACAGGTATAACTAGCACGTAACGTTTTTTATAACAAGCAAACACACGTGCACAGGTTAACAAGCATTTTTTTTCATGCACATTAACAAGCACACAGACCGTGCACAGGTATAACAAGCACTGTACAATGCACAGCTATACAAGCACAATCCGTTCACAGGTATAACAAGCACACACACGTGCACAGGTATAACAAGCACACACATGTGCACATGTATAACATGCACACACATGTGCACAGGTATAACAAGCACACAGACAGTGCACAATGTAGCAAGCACACAGACACGTGCACAGGTATAACAAGCACACAGACACGTGCACAGGTATAACAAAGCAGCAATCCATTACTTCATGGATGCTAGTGAGTTCAATTTTTTTCTCTCAAGAAAACGTTACTACTACTAGCGTAATTTTTTATAAATAAAGGAACGGGCACATTTAGATTTTTTTTCATTTTCATTCCACCCCCACCCCCCAAAAAGCCTGTAAATAATATGCTTAGAAGAATCCTTTCAAAATCTGTCCACTATTAACATTGTACATATCAATGTAGGATGTACTCATGACCAATGTTCACATAATAGTGTTATCAGAGACAATGTAGCAAGCAGGCAGGGCCTGTATTCACATTGAAATAGTATGAGACGTATCATATCTTAGAAGGCGTAATTCCCACCAGTGTATCCGGAATTCCAGGAGCCTTTTTCGCCCAACTTTTGGACTTCAAGGGGTAAGGGATAGGGTTAGAATCAGGTTAGGATTATTTTCGTTAGAATGCGAACTTGGCATTGAACGGTCACCATTTTTACGGGAATATCCCCATGGTTTACGGCAACAGTGATCGGCGACGCTGAATTTAGACAGGGGTCGCGCTAACGCATGTTTCTTGCGTATTTGACGCGTTCTAAAAATCGCTGACGCATTTTTACAGCGTTTACGCGTAATACGTACGCAAAATGACGTCCGCTCAAAATCGCATCTGAGTCTAGATGGTGAATCAGACTTTAGAAGTCCAACGGTCCCTACACGTATAGTGGTTCTGCTACACCAAACATTGGAACAGACTATAGAAAAGTGCCACTGCTTTCAGTACTACTGTGACGTAGGCGCAGTGCAGTGTGGCGGGAAAATCACTGTAAGCGCATTGGGGTCATAACAGGGCTCGTGTCGACTTTGAGGATCGCCGTGATCGTCGAAAATGACTGGTTAGTGAATAAAAATGCATGTTTTTGTTGCTAGTCTTGTTTTCATTGTTTTTAGCTTAGATTTATCATTTTGTTCTTTGACGTGATTTTTTGCTTCCCTTACGCATTTTTTTTGCCGACGTCGCGTAAGCAAAACGCGTTTTTAAAAACACTAACGCGACCCCTGATTTAGAGGGTTTATGTTCTTTTTTCCCTGGCTGATATTTTAATTTTTTCAAACTTTCCGTGCATGAAAATAATCCTCAGCTGATTCTAACCCTATCCCTTACCCAATGAAGTACAAAAGTTGGGCCCAAAAAAGGCTCCTGGAATTTCGGATACGCCAGTGGGAATTAACCCTTAGAAGTCCTTCTAAAGTCCTATTAAATCCTACTACTTTAGAATGACTTCTAAGATATCATGATAAGTCTCATACTATCTCAATGTGAATACAGGCCCAGGTTGGCTTTGCAGGTAAACTGTACAAGCAAGAATCCCTCCCAATAATAATAATAATAGACATTCATAGAGCGCACATGCTTGACGAACTACTCAACAAAGCTAAAATTCACTCCACATGCAAGATTACATCATACATATGAAACATACTCAGACCCGCTCGCATTCCCACCGTCACCCCCACGCAAAACATACTCATAGATATACAAACATGCACACGCATATATACACATTGGTACAAACGCATCCTTCCCTCCCCACACACAAGCACACTCACATCAATGCACACAAACACTGCTACTACTCACAATCTCCTGGAACGAGGTGGTTCCGGAATTGGCCGCCGCCCTGATCTTGTCCAACAGCTGTTCCTCCCTGTGACCAGCATCAACGCAATAACCGTTAGAAAAAGTTTACTCAGAACACTTCTGTTCCTGCTTACACATGGCTCTTGAAACTCCCAAACACCGTAATTCTGTCAAAACTTTTCCAAGTCGCAGAGACTGAATACAGACCTGCCTACTTGGAATTTTCCCAATCAGTAGCCCAGCCATCAATTTTCAGTAGCATGGCAAATTTTTCCGTAGCATCTACAAACAACGGCAATCGATTTGTTCTCTTCCTGAGCCGAAACGCACTGCTTAATATGTTTCGCCGATTGAACGTGTTGACGGCAATCGTCTCTACCGCCATGATTCACAGAGAAGTCCGCATGGCAGAGGTTGCAGAGAGCATGGTTCGCAACGAGTCAATTTCTGACGATGCAAGGCCACTCCTCCGTGTAAGCTATTTTAAAAACTTGTGCGGCAGGCCGATATTTTTTCTTAGAACAAGATGGTGTGCCAGATGATTTTCGTTTTCTGGTTTGCGTTCGTTTTTCTTCGTTTGAAACATCTCCCGAATCGCTACTGCTGCTGGAGTCCGCCATTTTTTTCAGAGAAAATAATAAGAACGCATGCGCAGTCACTTTGATAAAAACGGAAGTGACTAGGTTATCACGCGTGACACGGCGTCTGCTCTTAGAAACTGACAAAACCGGGAACAACATAATCAAAAATAAAATGCGGCGGCAATTTTTTTTTTCCGTAGCAACGTTAAGGTTGCCGTAGCTCCGTAGCAAAGCTTTATTTTTCGTAGCTGCTACGGCCAAATCGTAGCAGTAGGCAGGTCTGTGAATAGATAGTCAAATAAATACCCACTTTTTCCCCCCAGATTGAGACCCCTGAACCTTATAATATGATGAACAAAATACAGACCTGTTTACCCTTATAAGTTATAATGAAAAACCCGGAATTTGCCACCCAAAAAAACCCGGAATTTGAGAACAAAAACCGGAATTCACATGATCTGTACACGACTCGCGATAAAGCGGTTTCTTGTTCTTCTCCTTTCCGTGAACATCGGCGTCGATTTTCAATATTGTGATTTCTTGGCTCAATTTTGCCAGAAAAGTTTTATTAGTAAATTCAGTCACTAATTCTTAGTCAATTTTAGTATAAAACAAGCTGGAAAAAGTAAAATACCTGGAAATGTCCACGATGGGACAGAGAAAAATCACTCAGCCGCGGATCGGCGGATGCGAAGTTGCAACTCGGCGCCATCACGATCAATTTTGACTTCATTTTCCGTTGAAAACTTCAAAATTCTCACATCATCGTATTTTCCAGTGATAATATAATCTAAATTGACTCATTTCAAGCCCTAATTACAATCTCTACCATTAAAAAAACTGCCTGGAAAGCTCTTCGAATCGACAGTAAAAGTCTGGCCGCCATTTGCTCAGTCCCGAAATAGATCGACCAAAATAAAAACATTATTTCACCCCTTTAACCAATGAAAATGCAGCATTTAATGCACGTGATGTCAAGCACAACCCCTTTTCTGATGACGTAGCGTGTTAGGTACACGTTTCGGTCAACCCTTGCGTCTTTTCCTACGAACAGAAACAAATAATAGACGGTTTTTCGAAATCCCGGAATTTTCAGCGTTCACCCGGAATTTACTATTTTACCCAGAATTTTAGCAAATTTCCGGAATAATTCCGGCTAAACCGGAATGGTAAACAGGTCTGAAAATAGCAAGAAAGTGTAGTAACACAATCTCAATTTAATGTAAAATTTGGGGGGTGCGCTTTATAGTCCAAAAAAAATTATAAGGATAAGGTGTAGAGTGGCACAGAGGTAACGAGTTCGCCTCACATACAATAAACCCGAGTTCGAACCTGGGTACAGGGGATTTTTCCTCAGTCTGTACTACGCCTTACGGTCTGAACCTGGAGTCTTTCGGATGAGACGATAAACCGAGGTCCCGTGTGCCCATGCACTTAGCACACGTTAAACCCAGTGGCAACAAAAAAGTTGTAATTTCCTTCCTCATCAGTCACACAAAAATCGCATGGAAAAAAACAAAAATGGGTGGCGCGTCTCTGGCTGCGACGAACTCTCCAGGAGGGAGCAACTCAAATTTCACAGACGCCTTTGTCAAGTGAAAATTATCTTTATTGACGATAAAGGAATAAGCTAAACAAAAACTAAAAAAACTAAAACTAAAAAGATGAAAAAACAAAAACTAAAAAAAAAGTCAATTGACTATAGAATATAGTATAAAGTGACTATACAGTACAACATTAAATACCAATACCATAATTATGTTCATTCTTACATCTCAACAACAAAAACAATAAACTGACCCAAGTGATTTTCTGGCTTTGAATTTGATAATCAATGTGATCCTCCATTTTTCAGTGCGCTTCAACTTCTGTCATTATAGAAGTTTTCTTCTTTATTTTATTACTCTAAGATCTCCCGACTTGAAGACACGAGTATGAAAGAGAAAAATCACAACGATGAAGAGATTAAAATAAATAAAAAGTCTGATCTACCACTTCTCTATGTCTAAACCTGAAGTAAAAAACCTGTAATCTCCTTTCATTTCTGTTTTGTTTTGTTTGTGTGTATGTATGGCTGGAGTGATTTGTGATTTTTCCTTATAATTCAAAATCGCTGCGATGCGAATGAGTTAATGTATGGGGGGAAAGCCAATAGAAATGGGAAAAGGTCAACAGATGACATGCATCTGGCAAGGAGAGAGACAAAGGGGAGACAGAGAGAACGACTGAAAGACAAGAGACACAGACAGACAGAGACACACAGTGATGTCCCGAGGCCCCGGTCATAGAACATTGACCTATTAAAACTGAAAATGTCTTATTACGTTCTCCCCTGTCAGGACAAATGTCCGATTAATTTTTTAACACTGGCACGCTTTGTCTTATTGATTTCTGCAAGAGCCAGGACATTGTCCTATTGATTTGTCTCGTCTCAGGACAGTTTGTCCTGTCACTTTTCAATCCTCGGCACATCACTGGACGTAGAGACCAACGTTGGCCAAAGGCTGTACCCACCTGGCCTGCATCACAGAGTGCAGCGCAGTGAAGTGCTGACTGACGCTGACCAACAGATCTGTGTTCACCTGGGCCTGAGGCATGTTCTCTCTCAACAACTGGGGAAATGACGAAAGAAATCATAAGTTTCAAATAACGCTGTGTGTGTGTTTGATATTACACACATGCGCACACACACCACTCTCTCTTTCTCTCACACATGCACGCACACAAGCATGCACGCACGCACACACCCACCACACTTTCTCTCTCACATGCACGCACACAAGCATGCATGCACGCACACACACACACCACACTCTCTCTTTCTCTCACACATGCACGCACACAAGCATGCACGCATGCACACACACACACAAAAAAAGAGAGCACACTCACACGCACTCACATACACACACCACACTCCCTCTCTCACAAATACAAGCACACACATGTGCACACACACACACACACCTTTTCAGCCTTTCCCAGTCTCCACAAAGTCTCCTGCGCCCCTTTGACGGCTGGCTCCATTTCAGCAAGCAGTACTTTGTTCTGAAACACAAACCATTATCAAATCTAAATTCCTAACAATTAGCCACTTGACTGCCAGAGAATTATTAAGTGAAAAACCCCATTAAAAACCAGCAAATATAAAAGAGAACTATTAGAGTCAATCTGGCAAAATGGTCTAGGGATATAACCCTCTTGACTTTTAAATTCTTTCTAGACAGCGGCTGGTTAGCTTGGCGAGCACTGTGAGCACTGCCTGCCTTTCTTTACAACTGTTGCTGACAGCATGATTTTGACAACATTGTGACTTCCCCCCCCCCCCCCTTGTTTGTTGAGTGTGTGTGCGACAAATTGATAATGACATATGTATGATAACAAAAGTTTGATTAATATATGACGTCAGACTTTGTGTCCCTAAAAACGTTTAAGACATGAATGACGGAAATTTGTCTGGCAGCTGATTTTTTTTCAATTGTTTTTATTGTTTATTAATATTATTCAGCTTTGTACGGTGTTAATTTAATAACAGCCTGTTTCCATACATCAATACAAAGGGCAGAACCCAAACTTTACAGTACGTACATTTTCTAAGATGTCCGAGTACCATCATTCCTTGCACCCCAGGGGAAAACTATATTTTTTTTTATAATTTCTGGCGGTTCTCCGCTACCGCTCCTCCAGCCAAAGTCGGAATTGCTGGGCCTTAGTTGGATGCATAACGGCACCATGACGCGTCTGCGCTCATAATTGACAGGAAACTGTTTTTTCAAGAAACGCATTCGAAAAGATTTCCTCCAGCCGAAGTCAGACTTGCTGGGCCTAACTATTCCTTAGTTAGGAGCATAATGGCAGCATGACGCATCTGCACTCATAATTGACAGGAAACTGAGCGATCAAGGAAAAAGAAGAAGAAAAATACCTTCATGGGTGCTCCTGGGAAATTTCAAAAATCATGCAAGGGGGCGGCCCCGGCAGAGTGCAGGAGCAGAGCACACACACACACATTTACTGCTCTTTTTTCACCCCTCTAGACTAGTACAAGTGCTACATTCCTTTGAACATAGCAAATGCTTATATAGGCCCCTTTTTATTGTACAAGTTTGTGTGTGTGTAAGAAAATCGTTGTTTCTCAAATGCTCATAATCCGGCGACGCCGGCTCTAGGCAATTTCACCCTTTCAACGCCAACGTTGCATTTTTGCACCACAATGATTTAACACCCATGTCACTAAAAGGCATCAAATCAGGGTCTGTTATCCAAAGACCCTATTCTCTTAATTTTGGGAGGTAAGGATAGGCCTTACTTTAAATATGTGACAGAAGAATCCCAAATATTACATACAGATCTATTTCTCTACAAAGGTAAGTTTAATAGAATTTTTTTTGCTGAAAAATGGCTGGCGGCGAAAGGGTTAAAAATCCTGCAATTGAGGATACCAGACCTGCTTACCCCCTACACAAGTCTTGAGTAGTCTGGACAGCTGAAATGAGTAGCTTCGGTGTGAAATAAGTAGTCCTCTTCATTAAACCATCATATAATGTTCACTGAAAATGAGTAATTAGAGCATTATTTTCAGTTTTGAAGAGTAGTAGAGGTCCAAATTGAGTAGACTACTACTGGAAAAGAGTGGAGTAAACAGGTGACCTGAAAGAAGGAGCACCCATGTACCTTGTCCTCCATGGTCTGCACAGAGTGTCCCCTGTGCTCGCCCATGATGATGCAGCATGAGCAGACTACTACTGGAAAAGAGTGGAATAAACAGGTGACCTGAAAGAAGGAGCACCCATGTACCTTGTCCTCCATGGTCTGCACAGAGTGTCCCCTGTGCTCGCCCATGATGATGCAGCATGAGCAGACTACTACTGGAAAAGAGTGGAATAAACAGGTGACCTGAAAGAAGGAGCACCCATGTACCTTGTCCTCCATGGTCTGCACAGAGTGTCCCCTGTGCTCGCCCATGATGACGCAGCACGAGCAGACTACTACTGGAAAAGAGTGGAGTAAACAGGTGACCTGAAAGAAGGAGCACCCATGTACCTTGTCCTCCATGGTCTGCACAGAATGTCCCCTGTGCTCGCCCATGATGACGCAGCACGAGCAGACTACTACTGGAAAAGAGTGGAGTAAACAGGTGACCTGAAAGAAGGAGCACCCATGTACCTTGTCCTCCATGGTCTGCACAGAGTGTCCCCTGTGCTCGCCCATGATGACGCAGCGCGAGCAGATGGGCAGCTGGTCGTCGTCGCAGTAGTACTCGATCAGGCACTGCTCGTGGCTGGGGCAGTACCGGCTTCTGCTCCTCTGGGGCACGATCACTCGCTGGTTGCTTTTGCTGCCCACACAGAAATCACCATGGTCGTTCATCATGGTTGTCATTTCGTCATCCACATTATCTTCATAATGAATTTAGCTCATTCAAGTCGTTCCAGCCATATATGTCTGGAATTTTGTCAGTCAACACACCCGCAATCAACTCTAGACTCAACCGGAAGCGGACATCGTGCATCGCCACGCTTCCGCTGCTTATGCGTTACTTTTTTTAGATTTAAACAAAAAAAGTAGGTGGTGCAGTTTATATTATGAAGCGGCTTGTAGTCTGTGAATCACACAATTTACTCGGACTGCAAATGAAAGAAAGTAAGTTGTGACCATTTCAGCGCTCGTGTTTGCACACCTTACCTGTCAGCTGTGGCAGCGGCAGTCAGTCCCACTGGTTTGTGTTTCTGTAAGGTGAGAGAACTCTTGTGGATCTGGAACAGAAACGGTGAAAAAACCACAACTGATTCATGGGTGCTCCTGGGAAATTTCAAAAATCCTGCAAGGGGGCGGCCCCGGCAGAGTGCAGGGGCAGCGCAGACACACACATTTACTGCTCTTTTTTCACTAGCACAAGTGCTACATTCCTCTTATTCTTTAAGTTTAACCCTCAAAAAATATGATTTTGACTTGAATTGAATATAGCAAATGCTTATATAGGCCCTTTTTATTGTTCAAGTGTGCGAGTGTGTAAGAAGTTACGTACACTAGACTTCATTGAATTGGAATCATGAAAGATACAACCTTACTTTCCATAACATGTTTTTTTATTCTGACTAGGTTGAATTTTGTTTTCTCTTAAACCATAAAACACAAATTAATTGTATCTCAAAACCAAAGAACCTAAATCAGGTTGCCGGCTCTCCAAAGAGTTTCTTGTCATTTCATTTGTACATCAAAACCACAGAACCTATCAGATTTTCTTCATATTCATTTTGAGCACATGCATGAAGGCTAACTTTTAATTTCAATTTCACTAAAATTCTATTTTCAAATTTCCTTTGTTGTTTAATACACATAACAAAAATGATCAGTCTTTGACCTTATCAAAGCCTCATTTGTAGCAATAACACACAAAAGTGCCTGTATAATTTAGAACTGAACACTCAAAACATCCAAACTTGAGTCTTCACCTTGACAAAACAGCAGACCCGTTTACCCCCTATGCAAGTCTTGAGTAGTCATTTCAGGTCTTAGGCTTAGCTGAAATGAGTAGTGAATGCAGTTTGCGAATACACTTTGGCATTTTGATTTTTTTTTTTGGGTGCAAAATGTGTAGTTTTATTCATTCAAAACCATCAAATTTTAATGTTCACTGAAAATGAGTAGTTAGAGCATTATTTTCAATTTTGAAGAGTAGTAGAGGTCCAAATTGAGTAGAATACTACTCGAAAAGAGTAGAGTAAACGGGTCTGAAACAGGGCATGCACATAATTACTTCACACTTGATGCACAGATTAACAAAGACAACCCAAACGTTGGGCGAGTCATCTCATCAAAGCAGGGCACGCACATGACAGCCTCACATTTCGATGGCTTGGAGTCAAATCGGACTATCTTTAGATAGTCCATTGACATATTATTGAACTTATTGCGAAAAGTAATCATTTGTATAAAAAAAAGACTGCTGAAATATAAAAAGCAAAACCCCCTTTTTATATTTCTGCAGTCATTGTTTGATACAAGTTATTAGTTTTTGTAATAAATCCAATAATATGTCAATGGTCTATCTAAAGACAGTCCGTTTTGACTCCAAGCCATCGAATTTTGTAGCACTGACACAAAGCAAAACGCTTATTCATTCAAAACCCTTAAACCCTTCACTGCCAGAAGAACACAGTAAAACGCCCATTCATTCAAAACCCTTAACCCCTTCACTGCCAGAAGAACAAAGCAAAACGCCCATTCATTCATTCAAAACCCTTAACCCCTTCACTGCCAGAAGAAAACGGATAAATTATCGATTTTCTTATTATAAAATTTAATAAAAGAGACCTGTTAGACAATCTGAGAAAATGGTCTAGAGATACATATCTTTCCAGACGTGTATAAACCCAAACCATCATACCAGGACTGTGACATCACACAGCATGTTTTATTTTATTTTATTTTGTTCCATTATAGTCCCGTCAACAGCTATGGTCATCTCAGGACTGTCACCGCGTAAAGTTCAACCACTTAACTCAGCATGTAGTAGACAGGGGACTGGGCAGGGAAAGGGTTAAGCCCATCCAAACTTTGGGCGAGTCCTCACCTTATTGAAGCAGGGCATGCACATGACAGCGTCACATTTGTAGCACTGGCATGACGCCAGATTGATCAGGCACTCCGAGCAGCTGACCCCACTCCCTACAGACACACACACACAACCATAACGAGAATCATAAGTCACTCCCTACAGACACACACACAACCATAACGAGCATCATAAGTCATACTGTGATCGCGTTTACTGGTAATTATCAGTAAAATACTGATTGCAAAACCAATATACTGAAAAACATGTGACCTGTCAGTCGCAGGGACTGATACATTTTTGCTAGGACTGATAAATGAGCAACTTAGGACATCTCCCTCTCTCTCTCACTACACCCAACTAAGAATATCGCACGGTAAGCCCCTACTGGTTTGATTGCCCCCTGGCGGTAAAATCATTGTCCTAAGTTGACCATTGTTTAATGGAGGCTTTAAAATTGTTCATTTCATTGTTTAACGGAGGCTTTAAAATTGTTGTTTTCACTGGTTTTTGTTTCCCTGGGACTAGTTTTGACACCTATTTTTAACGGGACTGGTTTTCAAAATAACTAGCGTGATCACTGTCATCTCATATTGCCATGCAGAAAACATACTGTCGAAAGAGTGTAAAACATGACTTCACACGAGAAGAAAAGACAAAAATCAATATTTTGTCCATTTCAGGTCAAATTAGGTTCTTTTTGTGTTCATATGTCCATATGGTGTCACCGTCTGTGTTTCAGTTTCATCTTTGCAAATTGTCTTCTAACAGCTTTATTAGATGATGCCTATATCAACTGGTAAGTCCATCACATTGATGTTGAACAATTTTGAGTTAAGATGGTTTAATTTCCAGGCTGTGATAAATTTTTTAAAAATGATATAATATAAGCCAATTATCTGATAATTCCAAGCCGTATAACAACACACACAAATCTATAAATTTTCAACATAAAATGATTACATCATATGAATTTAGGAAGAAAAAAACCATACATAACAAAATAAACACACACACACACAAACTACAGATTAGTATTATACGTCTTTTTTTCCCTCTAATGACATTTTCTTGGGTCGGGAGCAATGTTCCTTTTCTATATTATCACTGTCACCAAAAAATGTTTTAAGAAATAGTGCAATCCAACACTATCCATTTAATGACATTTATTTATTCTTCTGCGAATAAACAAATATTTTCAACACATTCAACAGACATACACAATGGAATTGGAAGAAGGGCCAAAAAAAGGTAAACAAAAAAAGAATCAGAATCCTGCAAGACGCAAAGATGAAAGAAAAGGATCAATCACACCCCTCGAAAAAGTGGCAACAAAGTGGGATACCATTACCATTCTCCCGATCTTCTGAACCTCGTCTTGGAGCGGTCCTTTTCATTCTGGGGTTGAATTTTTCGGAGATCTTCTGACTTTGTCTGCAAAATACAAACATGTTAAATTTATGGGAAGAATAACAAACACTTACACAAACATAATGTACACAGACATATACACACAAAAATGAGTAAATATAAGACTACAGCAATGTAACAGCAGATGGCAACACTAAAACTGTTCAAGCTGAACATCGCAAGAGCAAAACCTGAAAACACAAAATTAACTAAACGAAACACCACACACACACACAGAGGAATTAGTAACTTAGGACGCGCAATTTACCGCCAGGGAGACGAGTCCCTCCCCCTCTCTCTCTCAGTCTCACTACCCCCAACTAAAAATATCACGCGCTAAGCCCCTACTGGTTTGATTGCCCCCTGGCGGTCAAATCAGCATCCTAAGTTGACCATTGTAAAAAAGGAAAATGAATAAAGGTCAGAAGGTCATGAAGTCCAGCAACAGAATAGTCGGCAGTGACTGGTCGCCATACGGACGGGAGGAAGGTCAGGGGCATTAGAGGGAGAGCATAGGGGAGGAGGGGGAAAGCCACGCTGAGATTAAATTAAAATATTATTATTAGTTGAACATTTAGCACGCCTAATCAATTTAATGCCCTAGGCGTTTACAAATACAATATAAAAATATAATACAGTGGAACCTCCCTTATATAAGACCTTCAAAAATCATCCAAAATGAGGCCTTATAAGGGAGGGATCTTATAAGGGAGGTAATTTTAATACTTACAAAGGGCAATGTCTCAGAGAAGTAGGTCTTATGTGGGAGGGAGTCTTAAAATGGGAGGTCTTATAAGGGAGGTTCCACTTTATACACATATAACACCACATATAATATTTAACATATAGCATAAAGAATGGGAAATCAAAATCACACAAACACCCAACAGACACAGAATTACACATACATGCGCGCGCAAGCACACACTCACACAGATAATTATATGCGCTCACCAAGCGCAGACACTCACTCTCAGACATGCACACACCAGGTCATGAAGGAAGGGATTAGTAGTTATTTAGGGAACAGATAAGCTTTGAGATGGTGTTTGAATGTGGGCAGAGAGGATAAGTATCTGAGAGAGCGAGGTAACTGATTCCAACAGGAGCTTGTTTGGCGAAAGAACGTTACGCCATGAAAGAAAGTAAATAAGATTTCCATCTTGACTACCCGGCAAATATCCTGACAATGAAAGGCACTCTAAAAACATGTACCACTACCAGTCTACAGTAGACAAAAAAACCTTACAAACTGTACTGTCAAGGAACTTCATCCTGCATCTATAAATAAAAAGATCATGAAATCACGGATCATTCTTCTTCTTCGATTGCTCAGACAGTTTCTTGTCAATCATGAGTGCAGATGCGTCGTGCTGTCGTTATGCACCTTATTAAGAAATAGTTAGGCCCAGCATGTCCGACTTCGGTTGGAGGAAATCGTTTTGAAAGTGTTTCTTTAAAAAAAGGCAGGAGAATGGACCGGAAAGGCAGATAGTAGCAGAGTCAAATAGAGTAACAGATTAGAGGAAATTATAAGCACAGAACTTCCAGAAGGGGGGGAACTATTTATACAAAAGACCCCTCTCACAGGGGGTTCAAGTATCATGAAACTCACAGCTCCAAGTTCATTCGCCTGTTCCACATGCGTCCCACGATGAACATGTCCGGGTTGACAGACTTGTACAGCCTGCCTTGGGCAACTTCTGTGGACATCTGAAACCAACAAAACAACACCTGGAGTCAGTACATACTGTCAGTAGCCTACACTATAGTAGTACGGTACAAATAGGGCTTAGCACAAACTGTGAAGTTAACATCACCAAATCATTTGAAACTCACTTTTGGCTCAAACATTTGCGAAAAAGAAAAACAAAACAAAGAAAACCAAGCATTACCTCAATGTCAATTTAAGTACCATATTTTTTCAGACTATAATGCGCACCTTATATAAGGCACACATCCAACATTTTAGTTACACAAAACTCAGATTTTCTTCTTCTATTTTCTTACTATATTATCAATCATATTATAAGGAGCAGGGGTCTCAATCAAGGGGGGGAAGGTGGGGGGAATCATCGCCTTATAGTAAAAAACCTTCTGTCCATACCTGGCATGCGGGGCAGGTGAGGTTCTCCTTGTGCTGCAGCTTGCGGACGCACACCAGGCAGAAGGTGTGACCGCACCGCAGCAACATGGGGTGGCGCACCTGCTGGCCTCCATGGTCTGACCAAAACAACATCATCACAATCAGCAACATCAGACATCGCCATAAAGTGGGAGCCATCATTTATTCCCATCAGCTAATTTGTTGTCCTTTGCCGATCTACGATCGCAAAGGAGTCTGCATTCGTTCATGTATGTTTCTTTTTTTGTTTGTTTTTTTTTTTCTTTTCTGACTGTCCCAAGAATATCTCCCGAACCGCTTGACAGAATCGCTTCAAATTTTGTGTGGTGGTGTCACCATGAGAGGAAGGCATCCACGCATAAATTATCACTTGTGACCTTGACCTTGGTGTGTGACCTTGTTAAAAGATGTTCTCATGGGTACATTTCCGATGGAACTTCCACTAAGTTCCAGTGGAAGGCTACAAACAGGGGTGGGATTGGACCAAAGAAAAAAAAAAGGAAAACTAGATTTTCAACAACCTGCGGCCCACCCCCTGAACAAAATTTGATTAATAATAAACAAACACAATAAAATAAAGCCTATAAAATGGGTTGGCATGAATGTGATTGTAAGACTGTATGATTTCATTAATTAATATAAAAAAAATAATGAACGGACAGGTGTGTTGAAATTTTTAAAATGCAACCACTCTCCGGGCTATTTTTGTGCCTTTAACTTGGATCGATGGATGAACGGTGTGCAAATAATAAAAGAATAATCATCCAAAGACATTTAGACACTGGCATCTTTGGAATTATCGGGTAATTTGTTTAAAATAAAGGTAGACCTAATCAAAGTCAAGTCTTTGATTGTTAGCTGTAACCGTAGCAAGATCGGTTTCCGCGAATATCGGCGTCGATTTTCGATATTGCGATGATTTTGTTGCTCAATTTCGTCAGAAAAGCTTTATTAGTACCTTCAGTCATTAATTCTTTGTCGATTTTAGTATCAAACAAGCAGAAAAAAGCAAAATACCTGGAAATGTTCGCGATCGCACCTGTAGAGAAATTCACTCGGCCGGCCGCCAAGTTGCAACTCGGCAACATCGCGATCAATTTTCACTTCGTTTTCCGTTGAAAAGTTCAAAATTCTCACATCATCGTACTCGCCAGTGATAATATAATCTAAACTGATTCATTTCAAGCCCTAATTACGATCTCTACCATCAAAAATCTGCCTGGAAAGCTCTTCGAATGAACAGTAAAAAATCTGGTCACCATTTGTATTCTCTTCAATCTGACCCCGAAATAGATCGACCCAAATAAAAAAAATTATTTCACCCCTTTAAGTTTAACCAATGAAAATACTGCATTTAATGCATGTGATGTCAAGCGCAACCCCTTTTTTGATGACGTAGTGTGGTAGGTACACAAGTATTCAATGACTGGCCGCTATATTAAGTGCTTTGTGATGTCATATGGGCTTCCCAGATTATTCCGGGAGCCGCTATTGGCTCTAGGGGGGGCTATCCCGGATCAATCTGGGAACAGCGCTACTAGGGTTAAAGAAATATATTTATTTTTTGCCGGAATTGGTTTTTTTCAATGTCAGATTTTTTTTTTAAATACTGGATTTCCGGAAAAAAACGGACAAAATCCCACCCCTGCTCAAGGTCTCCACAAGTCGGGAGGTGTTACGTCAAAGCCTGTCCGACATGTTTTCTGCCATGTTCATGTTGATGTTGCGATCTTATGAGTCGCACAAAAAGCTTAGGCCTAACCTGTCTAATGTTTGGGGTTGATGTTGCCCCTTTGAATAAGCTTTATTTTGGCACCAATGTTTTGTTTATTGGTAAAAAAATAAATAAGTTATGGCTGTTTTATTCATACAAACCTTGATACGGCAAGGGCCGGTAACCTTGATCAACTTTTTCTTATATAGCTCATGTAAAAAAAAAACTTATTTTAAAACGTCGTAACTTACTCAATTTTCGATCGATTTTGATAATTTGGGTATCGTTTTAAAGGTCTTGTCGGGCTCTTTCCATTGACATAAATTTCATTAGGATTTGACAAAAAGTAAATCTTTTAAAAAAAATTATATCCTAGTTTTCCTACCATGTGTCACTGTTCCCACATGTCATTGTGCACTTGTATAAAAAAAATTGTAAGTGTTGTGCCAACATGCCATTGTGCCCACATTCCATTGTGTCTTTGTGCCCCTGTGTAACCATACATATTATTGATCATCATCAACCAACCAATGCAGAAGGAAACATTGAAGCTGCTTGATCTTGAACTTCGACCGTTGATGTCGTCGTGCGGGGGTCGCCGGTGCGTGGCGAATGAGTTG
>CM065694.1:53041783-53074751 GCA_017654935.2 Phymorhynchus buccinoides
TCCACGACCCCACCCACCCTCTAGTATATCCCCCAATTTGCTTGCATGCCCCTTTTCCTTTTCCCCTCAACCATATCAAAATTCAAACTCAAATTCTTTTATTTGTCGTAAAACCATCAAAGGAATTATGGAACAAACCAAAGTATACGGCGCTCTCGCCACACCAGAATTATTTACACAGATGTGGTAAACAGTAAACACATACCACAAAAAGAAACAAAACAAAAAGCGCAGGGTAAAGATGGTGACAAAGTAAATGTTATTGAAGCAAATAAGGAGTAGTAAAACTCGCGTAATCATGTACAGCGGACAGTAAAACATTCATGTTCGTATCAACATCGCGATTTATCGTCAGACGTTGGAAGTGGCGTCTGCGACGTATCCAGACAGAAACAGAAACGTCGATCTACTATCTACAGTGTCTAC
Source organism: Phymorhynchus buccinoides (assembly GCA_017654935.2). Lineage (NCBI taxonomy): Eukaryota > Metazoa > Mollusca > Gastropoda > Neogastropoda > Raphitomidae > Phymorhynchus > Phymorhynchus buccinoides. Next base: position 53,042,210 of record CM065694.1, read on the forward strand.
CAATTACTCACCGGAAGTTAGTAAACAAGGGGACTGTATCAGTGAACCACACAAACCAAGGGAAGTAACAACCCCACCTAAAACGGCCAATAGAATAGATGTATACTGTTTCGTTCCTGGATTTGGGGAGGCTACGCAAATACTCTTGTGTAGAGAATGGATGTGTGAAGCTGTCGATTGATCATCACTTAGCCTATTTTGAGGAACGTCGTGACACTTATGTGTCCAGCAGGTGACATTGATATCACACACATTTATGTTATCACGCAATGCATGCTGAAAAATGGTTGTTGTTTTCGAAGAATGTAGATCTCAATCGTGTTGGTGCTAACTGAGGGATGTGTCAAGTGTATCTCGGCGCTACTTCTTCTTCTTCGATCGTTCAGACAGTTTCCTGTCAATTATGAGCGCAGATGCGTCATGCTGCCGTTATGCGTCCTAACTAAGAAATAGTTAGGCCCAGTAAGTCCGACTTCGGCTGGAGGAAATCTTTTTGAAAGTGTTTCGTGAAAAAAAAGGCAGGAGAATGGACCGGTAAGGCAGAAAGATAGTAGATGACAGTAAGCAAAGGGAAAAGGCAGAGTCAAAGAGAGTGACAGATTAGAGGAAGTTACAAGCACAGAACTTCCAGAAGATGGGGGAACGCTACTGTGATTATCATATCTATATTTTAAAAACAAATCAGCATTTTCTCTCCACTTGTTACTACTACACTGTACATCAATAGTTTCAACTGTACTGTTTTGAAAACCACATCTTTTGGACACACAATATAAGGCCGTGTACACACGTGTTTTTATTTCCGTACGGAACCCCCGTGAATAAGTAAAAGACAGAAGGACACGCATTTCCGCTTATTTTATCCTTCTTTCTTTCATGAATGAATCTTTAATTTAGTGTCTTTTCACACGAATAGTGATTTTAGACATGCAGAAATTGAACTAATAAAAAAAAAAAAAAAAAACCATGCAAGCTTAAAAAACAATTATAACAACACACAAAGCAAACCATTTACAGTAAGCTTCCAATAGGCGTGGACAGCATTAATTTCGCAATTAAAGCAATGTCAATTTCTGCGACACTTAAGATATCCTTGGATTTATTATACTTATGAAAAAAGTCCATATTGAACATTCGGTATTTAGAGAGCAACATTGGGCATTCTAATAGTAAATGATGAATTGATAATCTCTGAGTGCAGAGACAATTAGTTTCTATGTATTTAGTTTTCCATGAATTTATTTCCTCTTGCGTGTGAATGATTCTATCACATTTTAAATTATTATGATTGGTCGTAGTGTTTGCTGAGCCTTGAGATATCGTTTACATTTAGTACACACTGTCTGTAGGTTCAAAGAGAAGAGGAAAAGGGTTTCTTGCTTAAGAATGGGAGGGGGGGGGGGGGGGGGGGGGGCGCGTTTTGCCCCACCTTACCAAAATTTGACAGTCCAAATCACATTTTACTTCATTAAGCTATACATACGTACAGATTCACTATGTGCTGTGTACAGAATGTTCTGTGTTACATAGTCAGTAAGTTCTGTGGATTATGGCGTTGTGCCCCATCTTGGGGGGCGGGGGGGGGGGGGGGGCGTTTTGCCCCACCTTCCCAAAGTTTCACAGTCCAAATCACATTTTACTTAATTACGTTATACATAAGTACAGATTCACTCTGTGCCGAGTACAGAATGTTCTGTGTTACATGGTCAGTAAGTTCTGTGGATGATGACACTCAGCACCACAGACTGAGGAACTCGATGTGCGCACTGTACTGGAACTGAACCCCTGACACATCACTGATGGGAAGAACTGTATCCCACGTGGCGTAGTCTGCTCCGTTCACGCTTATCTGTAGGAAATACACAGAGGGCAAGTATTTGGTCATCTTTAGTCGTAATGTAAAGGGCCAGCCACACTGCATACAATGCGATTCGATTGCGATCCGATTCCGAGACCTTGATGTTTAACCTATTCGGTCTTCGACCTCATAGGATAAACAGGTCTCTCGAAATAGGATAAAAGCAATATCCCACAGCAAAGTCACAATAACTGATAATATACCGATCCCCAAGAGAGCCAAAGAGGGCTGCCAAGCGTGGGATATAAAATCATAACTTGACATATCATTTGCGTATTATTAACCCATAGGCTTAGTGTAAACGCACGTGAGAAAAAGGTGTAAGAATACACCGTTGCCAAGTAACCTGACGTCACAGTTATTTATCTTCACATAACATTATTACTATTATCACACATCGAGGTACACTCGCATGCAACTATCTGCAGTGCTCAAACCATATTTGCTTTATTTGCATCAAGTGATGCTTAGTAAAACAAAAAACCCAAACATACTCCTAACCCTATGCCTTAACCCGATAAATGCAAAAAGTTGTTTCTGATGAACATTTTACATTGAAAAAAAAATTGTGAAGAGTAACTTTTAGTGAAATTGCAAATGATAAAAATAGCGGCTAACAACCAGATACTCAAGTTAGTGTCACTGCAAATAGAGCCTTCTGAGCAGGACACCCAAAAACGTCATGTTAGTGAAATTACGCAATCACTGAAATTACGTAATCATTGAAAGTTCGTCATTGGCCAAATGACAATAATTATGGCCTAAGTGATTGTAGTGTAAGAAGAATAGTTCATTGTAAAGGCTATTTTTTATACAGCTAAGGCCAGTACGGTTCATGTTTAAAAAAATTAGTAATCAGTTTCCTTTCATAATGTATCGCTTGTGCAAGATCAAAATAGCTCACGACTTTCTAACTTGGAGAACTATATTATTTGTGGATGAGTGGGATTTTCTTGCTACAGTGAAGTGGTTAGCATTATTTAGATCTGCATGCATGGCGTCACGCTTCTTCGTTGCGTGTTTGATTATCAGCTGATTTTATCTGAAAGAGGTAAAATATCGGTATATAATCGTTATTATGTCTTTGCAGTGGGATATTGCTTTTATCCTATCTCTCGAGACCTTGATGTTTATCCTATTCGGTCTTCGACCTCATAGGTTATTCGACCTCATAGGATAAACACCAAGACTCTTGAGATAGGATAAAAGCAATATCCCTAAGGGGAAATCTCAAAGGTGGAAACCAAATCGTTCAGGATCATCATTCAAAATAAAGTAAGAGTATCGTAACTAAACTTTAGTTAAGAAAAAGAATCGAAGCAAAATACCATATAGAAAAAGTAAGAACAGGAAAGTGCCTTAACTAGTCTATTACTAAGAAGCAGAAAATGGTCTCTCATATTCATAGGCCTAACAGCAGACGACAAAACACATTCCATCAGCGTAACTGTCCAAGATCGGACAAAGATTTCACAGTGCTTATTTTTCCACTCACCGTTTTCACATAAATGTTTCCGTTCTTTGACCAGGCTTGCTGACAGATGACAGTTTCACTCCTTACCGAACACAGTAGAGAGTAAGCCCTGGGAGTTAAATCCTCCACCAAGGTTATTTTTATGCCTTTCACTTTCAGATTTGTGCGGGCATACAAAACTGAGTCACGAGCATGTCGGGACACAAACCTAACTATGATCCTACGTCCAGAGCCCTTGGAGGAGTTAGATTCAGAAGATCGACGGTCCTGCCTTGCACCCACTCTATGCACTGTGTCAATGTCATCCCTTTGCACATTAATTTTCAGGTTTTCGTTGATCAAGGCATGAACTTCTCTCCTCGCACTGGATAGGTGTTTTGCCGGCTCCAGCTCCGGTCTGGTCTTCTTTGACGCCGAAGATCCTCACGTTGTTTCTTCTCACGTAAGCCGACAGGTCCTCCACACGGTGATCGGCCAGCTCCGTGAGATGCCTGGCCTCAGTAAGCTGAGTCTTCATCTGCTCCTTTCTCTTCTTACAATCATCCACCTCCTTCTTCAGCTCGTCATTTGCCTTCTGCTCGCCGTCACATCTTCTACAATCAAGGACAGTTTTGATATATCCGTTCCATTTGCACACAGTTTTTGCATCAACTGATCGTTGGTAACATTGGTAGGCCTAACTTGATCAGAATGTTCTTGCTGTACTGGGGAAGCATCAGGGGAGAAAACAGCATTGTCTGCCATCTTGTCCTCTTTCGATAGGTAAACAAAATGCAACAGTCTCTTTAACTGCTACTGGGGTGCTGGTAGTTGTCTTCAGCTTCTTCGGAGTGCTCTTTGCTTCAGTAAGTTCAACACTTTTGTTTACAGAACAGTCCAATGCGCTGGAACCCGAGTTAGATTCAGTTGCCTTACGTTGTGCCTTGCGCTTTCGTCCGCCATTACGACCCATGGTTGTTGAACACTAAGCCACACATTTTCACTTGTACTGGGCCTTCATCACTAGAAACTTACACCAAATGCTCGTGTAGAGGTAGGCAGTAGTTTCACCAGTAACGTAGCTGCATTTCGATGGATGATCACTTGATAATTCACAAATAATATACTGAATAAAACTTAGTTTGATTCATTTAGACAGTAGAATTTCACGAGAATCGCGCCTCACAAATGTCACAGTCTAGTCGGATCGCATCGTATGCTAGTGTGTCTGTCCCTTAACGCCGATAGTGTGTAAATATGCTTGTCACAGTGGGTGAGGGGCAGATCGGTTAGTCAAAGAGTCCTATGTAGTTAATGGCTTGGTTGGGTGCGATAGGGGGGAGGTGTCAAAAAGCTGAAGATACTTTGAATGTAACAGACGCACTGAAGGCCTCTCTTGGGAGAATGAGATGCGAATTAACGATCATTATTCTTCTTTGCTAAACTTCTGGCATGGATTTTTTTCAATGATATATCAAAGGTGTCCACGTGATTGTCATGGGTTTCCCTTTTTGTAAGCTTACTCCCAGTTCTACAAGAACAGGGGTACATTGGAATGGGAACGAGGCTTTACGTTTCTCTATCTGTCCGTGTGTGTGTGTGTGTCTGAAATCTGAATCTGAGTGGCAACGCTGTGCCATCTAACTGGATGATTATGCAGTGTGGTGTGGAGCAACAGGAAGAAGAAAAAGTAAAACGTAACAGAAGAAGCAACTTACTGAAGAACATAAACTAAAAATAGAGATCACAGCGTTTCTTGGCTCCAGTGAGGCCAGCCCGGCTACCGTTGCGGCCCCCGGGGACAAACCCTGACCGGCACAGCCCCAACCTTCTTGACCACTTTTTTGCTGGGGAGGGAACGACAGATTTATAATTGTTGAGCTCCTGCTTGAAGAATACCAAGCTAGGAGCCTCTGCAGCTGGAGCAGGGAGAGAATTCCAGACTGCTCGAGGAAAGAAGCTGTATAATTTTGAAACTGTTGGTGTTTTGATGAAATTGTCGGAATTTGTTCTCGTGGTTAGTTATTGTCCGAGCTGGCATGATGGCCAGATATTGGTCGTAATTGATGTCCACAAGGATGTTGATGATCTAATACAGCATGGTGAGTTGGATCTTCTGTCTTCTTGATTCTAGTGTCTCCCGTCCTAGTTCATCCTGCATTGATGACACGCTGCTGGTGTGGTAGCGGTTGGTTGCATACCTGGCTGCTCTGCGCTGCACCATTTCAATCTTGTTTCTCTGGTCCTGATGGTGTGGACTCCAGTGAAGTACTCCATGTAGGGACGAACAAGGGTCTTATGGGCATTGGCTTTTAACTCGCTGTTGGAGGTCTTCAGATTTCGCCTCAACTGAGAAGTCTAGTATGCTGTTTGCCTTTTTTGATGCGAAGTCGACGTGGTTCTTCCAACTGAGGTCGGATGAAAGGTGGGCCCCAAGGTACTTCGCTGATTGCGTTGGCTCTAGGACGTGTCTCTTTAGTCTGTATGTGAATGACTTGGGAGCTCTGGATATAGTTACAATCATGTTACATTTATCGGGGTGGAAGTCCAGGTTCTCTCCCATTTCTCGAGACATTCAAGATATTCTTGCAAGATGATGCAGTCCTTGTGAGAGTTTATTTATCTATACACAATGTAATCATCCGCGAACAGGCGGACTGAGTTGTGGAATTTGTCTGGTAAGTCCTTCATGAATAGTAGAAAGAGCACTGGTCCCAGTACGGTGCCCTGAGGGACTCCAGGAATGACTGGGCCGGCTTCTGATCTCTCACCATCCACCACTACCCGCTGTTGTGTGTGTGTGTGTGTGTGTGTGTGTGTGTGTGTGTGTGTGTGTGTGTGTGTGTGTGTGTGTGTGTGTGTGTGTGCGTGTGCGTGCGTGCGTGTACGTGTGTGCGTGTGCGTGTGCGTGTGCGTGTGTGTGTGTGTGTGCGCGTGTGCGTGTGTGCGTGCGTGCGCGCGCGCGCGCGTGTGTGTGAGTGTGTGTGTTCGTGCGCCTGCATGTGACCGAAATGTGTTCTACTTCATAACGCTAAACCGCTGAACAGATCGTAGCAAAACTCGATACAATGATTCCTTAGGCATTGCAGTCAGGGCACACGATGTCAAATTCACAGAATGGCAAGCCATCTCAACGTAATCCCAATGACAGAAATTTGAATATTACAAAGCTACTGACTTCTTCAATAGTAATAATGGATGGACTAAAACGAAATCAATATCGTGATAAAAGACATCTAATTAAACATCTTGCACCATAGGTTTTTTAAAAAGTGAAATACCAGTACAAATACTCACTTTGAACTGTTTCACAGTGGTGACGGTGACCGTTATTTCGAAGGGGACATTAGTGGCGAAGGGAAAGAAGGGGTTGGGGTGGTACAGTCGGGTGTTAGGGCCCCAGTTCCCGTTGCGCCAGTCGCAAATCACGGTGTAGTTTGTCCCATAGAATTGCAGCCTGGGGTTGAAGGTCATGACAAATTCCCCGCTATTGGCCCTCATATTGAACATGAACCTGAAACAGTTATCCACCGACGATAATAAGCAATCAAAGCGTAAAAATACTATAGATCTACCAGCGGCGCGGCAGCATTTTCGAACCCAGTAACCTTGACCTTTAACCAATGACCTTCATCTTCAGGTTTGGCCGAGATATCTTAACTACCTATCAGCATGCAACATTGGAGGGGTTTAGGTTCATCCATTCAAACGCTAGCATGGTCTGTGCGTGTGAACGACAATGCGTTTGAGTAATGAATGTGCGCACGTGCTTAAGTGTAGGTCCTTACTGTTTCTACAAATAATACCGCATGATAGCACATACCGATCGTTGGCAGTGGGCACCCCTCTGGTTGTCATACACCACCCGACCTGTGTGGGGTAGCGGGGTACAGGGTACACGGCATCTATCTGCACCTGTGAACAGAAGTATGGCGTACGAAAAGTGTCAAACACTGACTTCCATCGATTGTAAAATGTGATGCAGCCTGTTGCTAGTACTGTGTATATGTGTTGAGTACTTTATAAGCCTCGGATTGTTGTACTCCTGTCTATATATTTTTTTTTGTTGCTGCAAAAGTGTGTTAATAAAACATTTGTTTAAAAAAAACCACTCGATGCAAAAACTCCATGCAAACACTCAATACTGAAAAGTATCCATACTGTTTGAGAAGTATGTTGGTGTGGCTCGCTTCCAAATGGATCGATGCAAAAGGATCAAGCGTTTCCGAGTTTTGCCTATTGTAATGTTCCATGTGTGTCCTGCGGACTGGGGGGACGTTAAGCAAAATTCCATTCGAGTATTGCCGAAATAAATGAATACATATAAATTTGGAATTGGAAATTACCCGAAACAGCCCTTGCTGCAAAGCAGCACAAAATATTTGGCGGGGATCGAATCAAGGGACATAGTTCCACCACCTTCTTGAAGTTCTGTGCTTGTAACTTCCTTTAATCTGTCACTCTCTTTGACTCTGCCTTTTCCCTTTGCTTACTGTCATCTACTATCTTTCTGCCTTACCAGTCCATTCTCCTGCTTTTTTTTTTCATGAAACACTTTCAAAAACATTTCCTCCAGCCGAAGTCGGACTTGCTGGGCCTAACTGTTTCTTAGTTAGGCGCATAACGGCAGCATGACGCATCTGTGCTCATAATTGACAGGAAACTGTCTGAGCGATCGAGGAAGAAGAAGAATAATAATTAATGGACAGAATGGCCATAAGACTAGCTTGTTGCTGCTTCAGTTTTGTTGCTTTGTATGTTTGTTATGTAAAGACAATAAAAACGTTTAAACCAGAATGGCTGAAGAAGCGACAAGAAGGGTATTAGACATAACTGAGGAGCGTAGGAGAGAGTTTAGGCTCCCGTCGAATTAAAAGAAATTGACATCGTTTCGTGTTCCGTTTCGTTTGATATCCGAGCAGCATTTTTAATACGACTCGTTCGGTAGAGTTCGTAAAATTAACGCGCGTTTCAAGAAAGTATTGATACAAAGTATGAATACTCTCTCTCAAAGGATCCATACTTTCGTAAATTAAAGAAAGCATCGAAAATGTTTGAAAGTGCGTGATCCTTTTCACAAAGTAGCAATACTTTCGTGAAAATGGTCGGTCCTGTTTTTAAACGGCTCGCTTGATTTGGAAATGAGCGTTGTTTTGTATGTAATGAATACTTTTAGAAAAGTATTGAGAGTTTGCATCGAATCAGATTTCAATATTAAAAAAACATTCATACCAGCCGCCGTGGCGTAGTGGTTAGCGTCGCGGTCTACTGGCTGGGAGGTCTCGGGTTCGAATCCCATCAGAGTCGAGGTTTTTTTCGGTCCTGGAACGACTCCTACCCAGAGTGAGTGGCTGTGGGCTCAATGGGAAGACTGAAACCACACAGTCGAGCTTCATCCGATTAACGGATGCGATTCTGAGAGTGTTGCTTTAATTTCAAGACCAACACTGCAGGTGTCTGTAGTTCTCGGGCCTGGTTAACACCGGGATATCATTATGAAAGGAAGCGTAGAATACAGCCCTGTCATGCAGTCTTAGACCGATACAGAACTCCATAGCTTCATCATCATAGTTATCCGCCTCATTTCCATCAATCATCAAAAAAAAAAAATGTCTCAAATTCTGTGGCTTTGCAAGCCCTGCTCTCATGGTGACCTCAGTTTCGGTTTCCGATCCAGTCTATGCCTTGGTGCGTTCTGGTCAAAGTCATGGGGATCAGTGTGTTCTGGGGAGCTGTCGTTGGACGGTCGTGGTTGCGCCCTCGGAGGAGGACCTCACTCACGCTGGCTCCGCGACTAAGAGAATAGTGTCGTCAGTAGGGGGCTTAGTAGGTGGTGTCCTGAACAGGCTCTACTGAACTCCACCGAAGTGACTCCGCAGCAGTGCAGTGTCTCCTCGGTTGGTTGCCTCCTGACGGCCTAACACAGATTCGCTCCTCTTGGACTGCTGGTCTCGGATTCTGCGACCTGAACTTGCGGAGGTGTGGCTGCGAGTTGGGATTCAGAATGAGCGGCGTGGGAGCAACACCACTGTACGGCCCAGAAGATGGAACAGCAAGAAAACAAAAACAAAACAAAAAAACATTGATTTAAAAAAAAAGATAATGGATGGATTTCAACCAAAGTTGATTTTGTCACACAAAAAAGAGAAAGGGATGTCTCTTGTAAAATAATAAACTACTGGGTATTGCAGTACCAATACAGGACATTTTTAACACAAAAACGCACAACTCAAGAGTCGATAATTATCTCCCTTGTCTTTCGTCAATAACTGGGGGTACATTTGATATGGCTATGCCATCTTGTTGTTTCTTGTGGAAATCTCTGTGTGACAAATCACTCGTGTCCGATCATGGTTTCCAGAAAAGCACGCAGAGCCGGGCTGGAATTTGCATACAATGAACAATCATACCTTAAAGACCCACCAGATCAAGTGTCAAAATCACGGTTTTTTGACGTGTTCTCCCTCTTATAGCTGGTAAGAAATCTCACGAAATCTTCCTAGCATAAGAGGGAATGAGACACGTGACGTGGGGGGTCTTTCAGGTCTCTGTACACGTTCAATGGGGAAATAGTGATCTTTTGTGAATGACATTAACGTGTACAGAGACCTTCACACAGGAGACATCCCCACTCTCTCTCTCTGCCTTGAGGACTTTTCGTTTGGACAGATGGATTTGAGGAAGGTCCCCGAAGGCCAACAAATCCCCATGACTGTAATAAATACCGCATAGTCCCTCCAGATGTACTGGTTACAGGTAGCAGGGGTGGTCCAGGTTCCAGAGTCCAGTGAGCAGTGCATCAGTGGCTGTCCTCCATCTTCACTGGACATGTAGTCTGCACTGCAGTTCCCGTGACCTTCCACCGAGGAGGGAGTTATCTCCCATTGGGTGACCTCTTCAGCGTTGGAGACTGACGGAGCGTCCCCGATTTTACACTGGTTCACTGAAAACAATAACATCATCATCATCATCATCATCATCGTCACCGTCGTGGTCGTAGTCGTCATCATCGCCAACATGATCATCATCTTCATCATCATCGCCAACATAATCATCATATCAACATCGTCGTTTTCGTCGTAGTAATCATCGCCGTCATCGTTGTCGTCGTCGTAGTTGTCATCATCGTCAACATAATCATCATCATCATCGCCAACATAATCATCATCATCATATCTTTAACAATAGCGACGACGCTGGTGATCATAATAACGAAAGTGACGACGACGACGAAGATGATGATGATGATGATGATGATGACGACGATGACGATTATTACGACGACGACAACTACGATGTTGATAATGATGATGAGGTCGTCAACGACGACGACGATGATGATGACAATGATAAAAATGTGGAGTTGGAATAAGATGGCAAGGAAAGAAACTGACAGATGGGAAACCTTCGCAAAGAGTAACAATAGTGTAGCTAAAAATGAAACTGGTATCTAAAATTGGTTGATTTTTTTTTTTCAATACAGTTACTTATAGCCCCTTTTCACCGGGTTTCCGGGCGCTGCATAGGTTCCGGGTTAAGGAGCAATGTTCTTTGGGGGGTCCAGGGGGCGAAGCCTCCGGAAATGTTTGCAATTTAGTGAATATTAACGCAAAAATCAAGCCATGATCTTACTTTTCACCCTTGTGTATAAGGTACATGGTTGGGGCAGAGGGGGGTTTCCGGAAACCAGGACCCCCCCCCCCCCCCCCCCCCCTAGATACGGCCGTGTCGTGGGTTGCGATACGTTTTGGGATGATACGCATGAGACACGTATCAAATCACAAAAGATAGGACAGAGGAAAAGAAAACGATTCTCTATCCAAGTCAGATGCAGTGGACATTGTATTTCACGCATTCCAATTCTTTTATAGCTTGAGCTATGGATTAATAAATCAGAACACCCCCCCCCCCCCCCCCCAAAAAAAAAGAGCTGAACTTGGTAAGAATAAATAACGAATAAGTCTACCTACTCCATGGCTAAATGACCAGATCATGTGATGTTTGCTAATGTATATGCTGATTTGTTTATTTGATAATCATGGCTATTCGGTATGATTGAGTTAAGCATTTAGTTCTTTAAAGGAATAATGTCTTGTTGTAACAGGTATGGAAAAAAAGAACCTTCTTTGCAAGAAAAAAAAGATCATGTGATGTTTGCTAATGTATATGCTGATTTGTTTATTTGATAATCATGGCTATTCGGTATGATTGAGCTAAGCATTTAGTTCTTTAAAGGAATAATGTCTTGTTGTAACAGGTAATGAAAAAAAGAACCTTCTTTGCAAGAAAAAAAAGATCATGTGATGTTTGAAGATGTTTATAATCAGTAAATCTGGCATCGTTGCTAATCATGTGTTCCTTCTATTTCTATGTCACCTTTGCGACCAGAAGGACTCTTTTCTGTGTCTTTAAGCAAACGGCGGAAAAGATGAACATTGAAAATGACCCTGATGTGTTTTAAGTGGGCCTTCAAAATGGTGGTGTATTCATTTGGGGATTTTGAATTCTGTGTACAGTCGAACCTCACTTAACGGGCGCCATGTATCGTGGGCACCTCAGTATACCACTCAGTAATCCGACGACCCTCACCACGATTGTTTTTTAACAGCATAGTCAAAGGAAATATTCAAAAAATTCTAAAATTCTAAAATTATGTGAAAGGAAATTAAAAAGAATAAGATCACGGAAAAGTTGAGTCCAGCATTTTTCGTATGTGCCTTAAATGCTAAATATGTACGTATGTGTGTGTGTATGTATGTATGTATGCATGCATACACGCACGCACGCATGTACGTACGTACTTACATACATACGTACGCACGCACGCAGGTACGTATGTATGCATGCATGCATGTATGTATGTATGTATGTATGTATGTATGTATGTATGTATGTATGTATGTATGTATGTATGTATGTATGTATGTATGTATGTATGTATGTATGTATGTATGTATGTATGTAGGCCTATGTATGCATACGTATATGCATGCATGTATGTATGCATATGCATGTAGCATACATACATACATACATACACACACACATACGTACATATTTAGCATTTAAGGCACACACGAAAAACGCTGGACTCAACTTTTCCGTGATCTTATTCTTTTTAATTTCCTTTCGCATAATTTTAGAATTTTAGAATTAACTTGAATATTTCCTTTGACTATGCTGTTAAAAAACAATCGTGGTGAGGGTCGTCGGATTACTGAGTGGTATACTGAGGTGCCCACGATACATGGCGCCCGTTAAGTGAGGTTCGACTGTACACAGAATTCAAAATCCCCAAATGAATACACCACCATTTTGAAGGCCCACTTAAAACACATCAGGGTCATTTTCAATGTTCATCTTTTCCGCCGTTTGCTTAAAGACACAGAAAAGAGTCCTTCTGGTCGCAAAGGTGACATAGAAATAGAAGGAACACATGATTAGCAACGATGCCAGATTTACTGATTATAAACATCTTCAAACATCACATGATCTTTTTTTTCTTGCAAAGAAGGTTCTTTTTTTCATTACCTGTTACAACAAGACATTATTCCTTTAAAGAACTAAATGCTTAGCATATACATTAGCAAACATCACATGATCTTTTTTTTCTTGCTCAATCATACCGAATAGCCATAGATTATCAAATAAACAAATCAGCATATACATTAGCAAACATCACATGATCTGGTCATTTAGCCATGGAGTAGGTAGACTTATTCGTTATTTATTCTTACCAAGTTCAGCTTCTTTTTTTTTGGGGGGGGGGGGGGGGGGGTGTTCTGATTTATTAATCCATAGCTCAAGCTATAAAAGAATTGGAATGCGTGAAATACAATGTCCACTGCATCTGACTTAGATAGAGAATCGTTTTCTTTTCCTCTGTCCTATCTTTTGTGATTTGATACGTGTCTCATGCGTATCATCCCAAAACGTATCGCAACCCACGACACGGCCGTATCTAGGGGGGGGGGGGGGGGGTCCTGGTTTCCGGAAACCCCCCTCAGCCCCAACCATGTACCTTATACACAAGGGTGAAAAGTAAGATCATGGCTTGATTTTTGCGTTAATATTCACTACATTGCAAACATTTCCGGAGGCTTCGCCCCCTGGACCCCCCAAAGAACATTGCTCCTTAACCCGGAACCTATGCAGCGCCTGGAAACCCGGTGAAAAGGGGCTATAAGTAACTGTATTGAAGAAAAAAAATCAACCAATTTTAGATACCAGTTTCATTTTTAGCTACACTATTGTTACTCTTTGCGGAGGTTTCCCATCTGTCAGTTTTTTTCCTTGCCATCTTATTCCAACTCCACATTTTTATCATTGTCATCATCATCGTCGTCGTCGTTGACGACCTCATCATCATTATCAACATCGTAGTTGTCGTCGTCGTAATAATCGTCATCATCATCATCATCATCATCATCATCATCATCGTCGTCGTCGTCGTCACTTTCGTTATTATGATCACCAGCGTCGTCGCTATTGTTAAAGATATGATGATGATGATTATGTTGGCGATGATGATGATGATTATGTTGACGATGATGACAACTACGACGACGACAACGATGACGGCGATGATTACTACGACGAAAACGACGATGTTGATATGATGATTATGTTGGCGATGATGATGAAGATGATGATCATGTTGGCGATGATGATGACTACGACCACGACGGTGACGATGATGATGATGATGATGATGATTGTTGTTTTCAGTGAACCAGTGTAAAATCGGGGACGCTCCGTCAGTCTCCAACGCTGAAGAGGTCACCCAATGGGAGATAACTCCCTCCTCGGTGGAAGGTCACGGGAACTGCAGTGCAGACTACATGTCCAGTGAAGATGCAGGACAGCCACTGATGCACTGCTCACTGGACTCTGGAACCTGGACCACCCCTGCTACCTGTAACCAGTACATCTGGAGGGACTATGCGGTATTTATTACAGTCATGGAGATTTGTTGGCCTTCGGGGACCTTCCTGAAATCCATCTGTCCAAACGAAACGTCCTCAAGGCAGAGAGAGAGAGTGGGGATGTCTCCTGTGTGAAGGTCTTTGTACACGTTAATGTCATTCACAAAAGATCACTATTTCCCCATTGAACGTGTACAGAGACCTGAAAGACCCCCCACGTCACGTGTCTCATTCCCTCTTATGCTAGGAAGATTTCGTGAGATTTCTTACCAGCTATAAGAGGGAAAACACGTACAAAAACCGTGATTTTGACACTTGATCTGGTGGGTCTATAAGGTATGATTGTTCATTGTATGCAAATTCCAGCCCGGCTCTGCGTGCTTTTCTGGAAACCATGATCGGACACGAGTGATTTGACACACAGAGATTTCCACAAGAAACAACAAGATGGCACAGCCATATCAAATGTACCCCCAGTTATTGACGAAAGACAAGGGAGATAATTATCGACTCTCGAGTTATTGTGCGTTTTTGTGTTAAAAATGTCCTGTATTGGTACTGCAATACCCAGTAGTTTATTATTTTACAAGAAACATCCCTTTCTCTTTTTTGTGTGACAAAATCAACTTTGGTTGAAATCCATCCATTATCTTTTTTTTTAAATCAATGTTTTTTTGTTTTGTTTTTGTTTTCTTGCTGTTCCATCTTCTGGGCCGTACAGTGGTGTTGCTCCCACGCCGCTCATTCTGAATCCCAACTCGCAGTCACATCTCCGCAAGTTCAGGTCGCAGAATCCGAGACCAGCAGTCCAAGAGGAGCGAATCTGTGTTAGGCCGTCAGGAGGCAACCAACCGAGGAGACACTGCACTGCTGCTGAGTCACTTCGGTGGAGTTCAGTAGAGCCTGTTCAGGACACCACCTACTAAGCCCCCTACTGACGACACTATTCTCTTAGTCGCGGAGCCAGCGTGAGTGAGGTCCTCCTCCGAGGGCGCCACCACGACCGTCCAACGACAGCTCCCCAGAACACACTGATCCCCATGACTTTGACCAGAACGCACCAAGGCATAGACTGGATCGGAAACCGAAACTGAGGTCACCATGAGAGCAAGGCTTGCAAAGCCACAGAATTTGAGACAATTTTGTTGAATGATTGATGGAAATGAGGCGGATAACTATGATGATGAAGCTATGGAGTTCTGTATCGGTCTAAGACTGCATGACAGGGCTGTATTCTACGCTTCCTTTCATAATGATATCCCGGCGTTAACCAGGCCCGAGAACTACAGACACCTGCAGTGTTGGTCTTGAAATTAAAGCAACACTCTCAGAATCGCATCCGTTAAGCGGATGAAGCTCGACTGTGTGGTTTCAGTCTTCCCATTGAGCCCACAGCCACTCACTCTGGGTAGGAGTCGTTCCAGGACCGAAAAAACCCTCGACTCTGATGGGATTCGAACCCGAGACCTCCCAGCCAGTAGACCGCGACGCTAACCACTACGCCACGGCGGCTGGTATGAATGTTTTTTTAATATTGAAATCTGATTCGATGCAAACTCTCAATACTTTTCTAAAAGTATTCATTACATACAAAACAACGCTCATTTCCAAATCAAGCGAGCCGTTTAAAAACAGGACCGACCATTTTCACGAAAGTATTGCTACTTTGTGAAAAGGATCACGCACTTTCAAACATTTTCGATGCTTTCTTTAATTTACGAAAGTATGGATCCTTTGAGAGAGAGTATTCATACTTTGTATCAATACTTTCTTGAAACGCGCGTTAATTTTACGAACTCTACCGAACGAGTCGTATTAAAAATGCTGCTCGGATATCAAACGAAACGGAACACGAAACGATGTCAATTTCTTTTAATTCGACGGGAGCCTAAACTCTCTCCTACGCTCCTCAGTTATGTCTAATACCCTTCTTGTCGCTTCTTCAGCCATTCTGGTTTAAACGTTTTTATTGTCTTTACATAACAAACATACAAAGCAACAAAACTGAAGCAGCAACAAGCTAGTCTTATGGCCATTCTGTCCATTAATTATTCTTCTTCTTCTTCCTCGATCGCTCAGACGGTTTCCCTGTCAATTATGAGCACAGATGCGTCATGCTGCCGTTATGCGCCTAACTAAGAAACAGTTAGGCCCAGCAAGTCCGACTTCGGCTGGAGGAAATGTTTTTGAAAGTGTTTCATGAAAAAAAGGCAGGAGAATGGACTGGTAAGGCAGAAAGATAGTAGATGACAGTAAGCAAAGGGAAAAGGCAGAGTCAAAGAGAGTGACAGATTAAAGGAAGTTACAAGCACAGAACTTCAAGAAGGTGGTGGAACTATGTCCCTTGATTCTATCCCCGCCAAATATTTTGTGCTGCTTTGCAGCAAGGGCTGTTTCGGGTAATTTCCAATTCCAAATTTATATGTATTCATTTATTTCGGCAATACTCGAATGGAATTTTGCTTAACGTCCCCCCAGTCCGCAGGACACACATGGAACATTACAATAGGCAAAACTCGGAAACGCTTGATCCTTTTGCATCGATCCATTTGGAAGCGAGCCACACCAACATACTTCTCAAACAGTATGGATACTTTTCAGTATTGAGTGTTTGCATGGAGTTTTTGCATCGAGTGGTTTTTTTTTAAACAAATGTTTTATTAACACACTTTTGCAGCAAAAATAAAAAATATATAGACAGGAGTACAACAATCCGAGGCTTATAAAGTACTCAACACATATACACAGTACTAGCAACAGGCTGCATCACATTTTACAATCGATGGAAGTCAGTGTTTGACACTTTTCGTACGCCATACTTCTGTTCACAGGTGCAGATAGATGCCGTGTACCCTGTACCCCGCTACCCCACACAGGTCGGGTGGTGTATGACAACCAGAGGGGTGCCCACTGCCAACGATCGGTATGTGCTATCATGCGGTATTATTTGTAGAAACAGTAAGGACCTACACTTAAGCACGTGCGCACATTCATTACTCAAACGCATTGTCGTTCACACGCACAGACCATGCTAGCGTTTGAATGGATGAACCTAAACCCCTCCAATGTTGCATGCTGATAGGTAGTTAAGATATCTCGGCCAAACCTGAAGATGAAGGTCATTGGTTAAAGGTCAAGGTTACTGGGTTCGAAAATGCTGCCGCGCCGCTGGTAGATCTATAGTATTTTTACGCTTTGATTGCTTATTATCGTCGGTGTATAACTGTTTCAGGTTCATGTTCAATATGAGGGCCAATAGCGGGGACTTTGTCATGACCTTCAACCCCAGGCTGCAATTATATGGGACAAACTACACCGTGATTTGCGACTGGCGCAACGGGAACTGGGGCCCTAACACCCGACTGTACCACCCCAACCCCTTCTTTCCCTTCGCCACTAATGTCCCCTTCGAAATAACGGTCACCGTCACCACTGTGAAACAGTTCAAAGTGAGTATTTGTACTGGTATTTCACTTTTAAAAAAACCTATGGTGCAAGATGTTTAATTAGATGTCTTTTATCACGATATTGATTTCGTTTTAGTCCATCCATTATTACTATTGAAGAAGTCAGTAGCTTTGTAATATTCAAATTTCTGTCATTGGGATTACGTTGAGATGGCTTGCCATTCTGTGAATTTGACATCGTGTGCCCTGACTGCAATGCCTAAGGAATCATTGTATCGAGTTTTGCTACGATCTGTTCAGCGGTTTAGCGTTATGAAGTAGAACACATTTCGGTCACATGCAGGCGCACGAACACACACACTCACACACACGCGCGCGCGTGCGCACGCGCGCGCACACGCACACGCGCACACACACACACACACACACGCACACGCACACGCACACGCACACACGTACACGCACGCACGCACACGCAGGCACACACACACACACACACACACACACACACACACACACACACACACACACACACACACACACACACAACAGCGGGTAGTGGTGGATGGTGAGAGATCAGAAGCCGGCCCAGTCATTCCTGGAGTCCCTCAGGGCACCGTACTGGGACCAGTGCTCTTTCTACTATTCATGAAGGACTTACCAGACAAATTCCACAACTCAGTCCGCCTGTTCGCGGATGATTACATTGTGTATAGATAAATAAACTCTCACAAGGACTGCATCATCTTGCAAGAATATCTTGAATGTCTCGAGAAATGGGAGAGAACCTGGACTTCCACCCCGATAAATGTAACATGATTGTAACTATATCCAGAGCTCCCAAGTCATTCACATACAGACTAAAGAGACACGTCCTAGAGCCAACGCAATCAGCGAAGTACCTTGGGGCCCACCTTTCATCCGACCTCAGTTGGAAGAACCACGTCGACTTCGCATCAAAAAAGGCAAACAGCATACTAGACTTCTCAGTTGAGGCGAAATCTGAAGACCTCCAACAGCGAGTTAAAAGCCAATGCCCATAAGACCCTTGTTCGTCCCTACATGGAGTACTCACTGGAGTCCACACCATCAGGACCAGAGAAACAAGATTGAAATGGTGCAGCGCAGAGCAGCCAGGTATGCAACCAACCGCTACCACACCAGCAGCGTGTCATCAATGCAGGATGAACTAGGACGGGAGACACTAGAATCAAGAAGACAGAAGATCCAACTCACCATGCTGTATTAGATCATCAACAGCCTTGTGGACATCAATTACGACCAATATCTGGCCATCATGCCAGCTCGGACAATAACTAACCACGAGAACAAATTCCGACAATTTCATCAAAACACCAACAGTTTCAAAATTATACAGCTTCTTTCCTCGAGCAGTCTGGAATTCTCTCCCTGCTCCAGCTGCAGAGGCTCCTAGCTTGGTATTCTTCAAGCAGGAGCTCAACAATTATAAATCTGTCGTTCCCTCCCCAGCAAAAAAGTGGTCAAGAAGGTTGGGGCTGTGCTGGTCAGGGTTTGTCCCCGGGGGCCGCAACGGTAGCCGGGCTGGCCTCACTGGAGCCAAGAAACGCTGTGATCTCTATTTTTAGTTTATGTTCTTCAGTAAGTTGCTTCTTCTGTTACGTTTTACTTTTTCTTCTTCCTGTTGCTCCACACCACACTGCATAATCATCCAGTTAGATGGCACAGCGTTGCCACTCAGATTCAGATTTCAGACACACACACACACACACACGGACAGATAGAGAAACGTAAAGCCTCGTTCCCATTCCAATGTACTCCTGTTCTTGTAGAACTGGGAGTAAGCTTACAAAAAGGGAAACCCATGACAATCACGTGGACACCTTTGATATATCATTGAAAAAAATCCATACCAGAAGTTTAGCAAAGAAGAATAATGATCGTTAATTCGCATCTCATTCTCCCAAGAGAGGCCTTCAGTGCGTCTGTTACATTCAAAGTATCTTCAGCTTTTTGACACCTCCCCCCTATCGCACCCAACCAAGCCATTAACTACATAGGACTCTTTGACTAACCAATCTGCCCCTCACCCACTGTGACAAGCATATTTACACACTATCGGCGTTAAGGGACAGACACACTAGCATACGATGCGATCCGACTAGACTGTGACATTTGTGAGGCGCGATTCTGGTGAAATTCTACTGTCTAAATGAATCAAACTAAGTTTTATTCAGTATATTATTTGTGAATTATCAAGTGATCATCCATCGAAATGCAGCTACGTTACTGGTGAAACTACTGCCTACCTCTACACGAGCATTTGGTGTAAGTTTCTAGTGATGAAGGCCCAGTACAAGTGAAAATGTGTGGCTTAGTGTTCAACAACCATGGGTCGTAATGGCGGACGAAAGCGCAAGGCACAACGTAAGGCAACTGAATCTAACTCGGGTTCCAGCACATCGGACAGTTCTGTAAACAAAAGTGTTGAACTTACTGAAGCAAAGAGCACTCCGAAGAAGCTGAAGACAACTACCAGCACCCCAGTAGCAGTTAAAGAGACTGTTGCATTTTGTTTACCTATCGAAAGAGGACAAGATGGCAGACAATGCTGTTTTCTCCCCTGATGCTTCCCCAGTACAGCAAGAACATTCTGATCAAGTTAGGCCTACCAATGTTACCAACGATCAGTTGATGCAAAAACTGTGTGCAAATGGAACGGATATATCAAAACTGTCCATGATTGTAGAAGATGTGACGGCGAGCAGAAGGCAAATGACGAGCTGAAGAAGGAGGTGGATGATTGTAAGAAGAGAAAGGAGCAGATGAAGACTCAGCTTACTGAGGCCAGGCATCTCACGGAGCTGGCCGATCACCGTGTGGAGGACCTGTCGGCTTACGTGAGAAGAAACAACGTGAGGATCTTCGGCGTCAAAGAAGACCAGACCGGAGCTGGAGCCGGCAAAACACCTATCCAGTGCGAGGAGAGAAGTTCATGCCTTGATCAACGAAAACCTGAAAATTAATGTGCAAAGGGATGACATTGACACAGTGCATAGAGTGGGTGCAAGGCAGGACCGTCGATCTTCTGAATCTAACTCCTCCAAGGGCTCTGGACGTAGGATCATAGTTAGGTTTGTGTCCCGACATGCTCGTGACTCAGTTTTGCATGCCCGCACAAATCTGAAAGTGAAAGGCACAAAAATAACCTTGGTGGAGGATTTAACTCCCAGGGCTTACTCTCTACTGTGTTCGGTAAGGAGTGAAACTGTCATCTGTCAGCAAGCCTGGTCAAAGAACGGAAACATTTATGTGAAAACGGTGAGTGGAAAAATAAGCACTGTGAAATCTTTGGCCGATCTTGGACAGTTACGCTGATGGAATGTGTTTTGTCGTCTGCTGTTAGGCCTATGAATATGAGAGACCATTTTCTGCTTCTTAGTAATAGACTAGTTAAGGCACTTTCCTGTTCTTACTTTTTCTATATGGTATTTTGCTTCGATTCTTTTTCTTAACTAAAGTTTAGTTACGATACTCTTACTTTATTTTGAATGATGATCCTGAACGATTTGGTTTCCACCTTTGAGATTTCCCCTTAGGGATATTGCTTTTATCCTATCTCAAGAGTCTTGGTGTTTATCCTATGAGGTCGAATAACCTATGAGGTCGAAGACCGAATAGGATAAACATCAAGGTCTCGAGAGATAGGATAAAAGCAATATCCCACTGCAAAGACATAATAACGATTATATACCGATATTTTACCTCTTTCAGATAAAATCAGCTGATAATCAAACACGCAACGAAGAAGCGTGACGCCATGCATGCAGATCTAAATAATGCTAACCACTTCACTGTAGCAAGCAAATCCCACTCATCCAAAAAGAAAATAGTTCTCCAAGTTAGAAAGTCGTGAGCTATTTTGATCTTGCACAAGCGATACATTATGAATGGAAACTGATTACTAATTTTTTTAAACATGAACCGTACTGGCCTTAGCTGTATAAAAAATAGCCTTTACAATGAACTATTCTTCTTACACTACAATCACTTAGGCCATAATTATTGTCATTTGGCCAATGACGAACTTTCAATGATTACGTAATTTCAGTGATTGCGTAATTTCATTAACATGATGTTTTTGGGTGTCCGGGTAAGAAGCCTCTATTTGCAGTGACACTAACTTGAGTATCTGATTGTTAGCCGCTATTTTTATCATTTGCAATTTCACTAACAGTTACTCTTCACAATTTGTTTTTCCAATGTAAAATGTTCATCAGAAACAACTTTTTGCATTTATCGGGTTAAGGCATAGGGTTAGGAGTATGTTTGGGTTTTTTGTTTTACTAAGCATCACTTGATGCAAATAAAGCAAATATGGTTTGAGCACTGCAGATAGTTGCATGCGAGTGTACCTCGATGTGTGATAATAGTAATAATGTTATGTGAAGATAAATAACTGTGACGTCAGGTTACTTGGCAACGGTGTATTCTTACACATTTTTCTCACGTGCATTTACACTAAGCCTATGGGTTAATAATACGCAAATGATATGTCAAGTTATGATTTGATATCCCACGCTTGGCAGCCTTCTTTGGCTCTCTTGGAGATCGGTATATTACCAGTTATTGTGACTTTGCTGTGGGATATTGCTTTTATCCTATTTCGAGAGACCTGTTTATCCTATGAGGTCGAAGACCGAATAGGTTAAACATCAAGGTCTCGGAATCGGATCGCAATCGAATCGCATTGTATGCAGTGTGGCTGGCCCTTTACATTACGACTAAAGATGACCAAATACTTGCCCTCTGTGTATTTCCTACAGATAAGCGTGAACGGAGCAGACTACGCCACGTGGGATACAGTTCTTCCCATCAGTGATGTGTCAGGGGTTCAGTTCCAGTACAGTGCGCACATCGAGTTCCTCAGTCTGTGGTGCTGAGTGTCATCATCCACAGAACTTACTGACCATGTAACACAGAACATTCTGTACTCGGCACAGAGTGAATCTGTACTTATGTATAACGTAATTAAGTAAAATGTGATTTGGACTGTGAAACTTTGGGAAGGTGGGGCAAAACGCCCCCCCCCCCCCCCCCCCCCCCCAAGATGGGGCACAACGCCATAATCCACAGAACTTACTGACTATGTAACACAGAACATTCTGTACACAGCACATAGTGAATCTGTACGTATGTATAGCTTAATGAAGTAAAATGTGATTTGGACTGTCAAATTTTGGTAAGGTGGGGCAAAACGCCCCCCCCCCCCCCCCCCCCCCCCCCCCCCTCCCATTCTTAAGCAAGAAACCCTTTTCCTCTTCTCTTTGAACCTACAGACAGTGTGTACTAAATGTAAACGATATCTCAAGGCTCAGCAAACACTACGACCAATCATAATAATTTAAAATGTGATAGAATCATTCACACGCAAGAGGAAATAAATTCATGGAAAACTAAATACATAGAAACTAATTGTCTCTGCACTCAGAGATTATCAATTCATCATTTACTATTAGAATGCCCAATGTTGCTCTCTAAATACCGAATGTTCAATATGGACTTTTTTCATAAGTATAATAATACCAAGGATATCTTAAGTGACGCAGAAATTGACATTGCTTTAATTGCGAAATTAATGCTGTCCACGCCTATTGGAAGCTTACTGTAGATGTTTTGCTTTGTGTGTTGTTATAATTGTTTTTTAAGCTTGCATGGTTTTTTTTATTAGTTCAATTTCTGCATGTCTAAAATCACTATTCGTGTGAAAAGACACTAAATTAAAGATTCATTCATGAAAGAAAGAAGGATAAAATAAGCGGAAATGCGTGTCCTTCTGTCTTTTACTTATTCACAGGGGTTCCGTACGGACATAAAAAGATGTGTGTACACGGCCTTATATTGTGTGTCCAAAAGATGTGGTTTTCAAAACAGTGCAGTTGAAACTATTGATGTACAGTGTAGTAGTAACAAGTGGAGAGAAAATGCTGATTTGTTTTTAAAATATAGATATGATAATCACAGTAGCGTTCCCCCATCTTCTGGAAGTTCTGTGCTTGTAACTTCCTCTAATCTGTCACTCTCTTTGACTCTGCCTTTTCCCTTTGCTTACTGTCATCTACTATCTTTCTGCCTTACCGGTCCATTCTCCTGCCTTTTTTTCACGAAACACTTTCAAAAAGATTTCCTCCAGCCGAAGTCGGACTTACTGGGCCTAACTATTTCTTAGTTAGACGCATAACGGCAGCATGACGCATCTGCGCTCATAATTGACAGGAGACTGTCTGAACGATCGAAGAAGAAGCGCCGAGATACACTTGACACATCCCTCAGTTAGCACCAACACGATTGAGATCTACATTCTTCGAAAACAACAACCATTTTTCAGCATGCATTGCGTGATAACATAAATGTGTGTGATATCAATGTCACCTGCTGGACACATAAGTGTCACGACGTTCCTCAAAATAGGCTAAGTGATGATCAATCGACAGCTTCACACATCCATTCTCTACACAAGAGTATTTGCGTAGCCTCCCCAAATCCAGGAACGAAACAGTATACATCTATTCTATTGGCCGTTTTAGGTGGGGTTGTTACTTCCCTTGGTTTGTGTGGTTCACTGATACAGTCCCCTTGTTTACTAACTTCCGGTGAGTAATTGGTAGACACTGTAATAGCAGATCGACGTTTCTGTTTCTGTCTGGATACGTCGCAGACGCCACTTCCAACTTCTGACGATAAATCGCGATGTTGTCAATACGAACATGAATGTTTTACTGTCCGCTGTACATGATTAGGCGCGTTTTAGTACTCCTTATTTGCTACAATAACATTTACTTTGTCACCATCTTTACCCTGCGCTTTTTGTTTTGTTTCTTTTTGTGGTATGTGTTAACTATTTACCACATCTGTGTAAATAATTCTGGTGTGGCGAGAGCGCCGTGTACTTTGGTTTGTTCCATAATTCCTTTGATGTTTTAACAAATAAAAGAATTTGAGTTTGAATTTTGATATGGTTGAGGAGAAAAGGAAAAGGGGCATGCAAGCAAATAGGGGGATATACTAGAGGGTGGGTGGGGTCGTGGAGGAAGGATTGCCATTTGGGAATGGGTAGAAGGGTGGGAGTAAAGTGGGGCGGATGGGGGAAGGGGCACGGCACGCGCGCGCGCGCACACACACACACCCACCCACACACCACGGACACTACATTACAATGTAGTGTCCGTGACACACACACACACACACGTGTGTAGAGAGAGAGAGAGAGAGAGAGAGAGAGAGAGAGAGAGAGAGAGAGAGAGAGAGAGAGATTTACATCAGTTTAAAGAGGCAGTGCTATGTCATAGCGGGCACCTTTTTAGGATGGGCTGACCAGCGACATAATTATATGCCTTTTCCTTGCCTCATATGCTTCGTTTCATGAGATAACTGGGGTGGGCTTCTTACCCGCCCATGCACTTTTTACCCCGTCTTCCCCTACATGCATGCATAAACTCTCACTCTTGCAACAAACTCTCACTCACTCACTCACACACACACACACGCGAGCGCCCGCTCACACACACATTCCTACACATACTCAGTCCTAAGCACATACACACACACGCGCGCGCGCGCGCACGCACGCACACGGACCACACGCATATACATATAGGGGAGGACGGGGTAAAAAGCGCATGGGCGGGTAAGAAGCCCACCCCAATTATCTCATGAAATAAAGAAAATTTCAGTCAAATTTGCCCATGAGACGAATGCTAGACATTAACGCTCGTCTCATGGGCAAAATGAGACTGAAATTTGCTTCATTTCATGAGATAATTGGGGTGGGCTTCTTACCCGCCCATGCGCTTTTTACCCCGTCTTCCCCTAGCCCTACACACTTTAAACATGCCCACGCACCGACACATAATATCCCCACCCACTCGGCAAACGCACTCGCACGCACCCGCACACTACACACACACAGAAATATACACTCTCTCACACACACTCACACACACACACACACACACAAACACACACACATACAGGAGCACACACGTAGGCTACACACACTAACCAACCTCACTGACTCCTCTTTCTCACGTTCACGAGAGAGAGAGAGAGAGAGAGAGAGAGAGAGAGAGAGAGAGAGAGAGAGAGAGAGAGAGAGAGAGAGAGAGAGAGAGAGAGAGAGAGAGAGAGAGAGCGCATACACATTAACATATGAATAACATACAGTGCAAATATTATAGCAGGGCCATGTCCGCTTATTGATAAGAAAAAGCGTGTGTGTGTGTGTGCGTGCGCGCGATTGCTTGTGTCGGTGTGTGTGTGTGTGTGTGTGTGAGAGAGAGAGAGAGGGGGAGGGGGAGAAAGGAGAGAGAGAGAGAGAGAGAGAGAGAGAGAGAGAGAGAGAGAGAGAGAGAGAGAGAGAGAGAGAGAGAGAGAGAGAGAGAGAGAGAGAGAGAGAGAGAGAGTGTGTGTGTGTGTGTGTGTGTGTGTGTGTGTGCGCGTGTGCGTGTCAAGTCAAGTCAAAAGTCATAAATACAGTCTTTATTATCACGTTAGGTGTAATTACAGTGTGGTCTCGTACAAGCACAACACAAGCAAGGAAACACATTCGCATGCATTAAAAATGGAAACAAAACTAAGGAAAAATGAATAACATAATCATGCTTCGCCAAAAATTGAACATAGGGTCGATACAAGCGGCTTTCAAAACATTAAGACTGAACTGCCCTCTTTCCCACCATTTCTATCCTGGCATTCATTTATTCACCCCCACCCTCTCCAAGTCACCCCAAGCTTTCACATAATTATTTTGGGCCCCTTCCCGTTCCCAACATTCCATGCGCCTCCCTCTCTCTCTCTCTCTGTCTCTCTCTCTCTCTCTCTCTCACGCACACACATACACACACAGACAATAGAGACATACGGACACACACACACACACACACACACACACACACACACACACACACACACGCGCACGCACGCTCACACACACACACACACACATACGCACGCTCACACACATAAGTGTCACAGTGGTCGCAGCATACCATGTCACCAATTTAAAATAAACATTTGTCAAAGAAAAGTATTGTAGTACGGTTTATTTGTCCACTATTCATGTCCTTCTGAGGCTACGAGCTCCGAGACCCGAGTTCCGACATTTATGTGTTTCGAAATACAGAGGTCCGGGTCCGAAGTCCGACTTTTATATGGTCCCGTTAATCAATGGGGTGTAGCCTACATCCTTAACTCGGAGACAGGTCTGCCACTCGGCGACATTGAAATCCCACGTGGCATAATTTGTACTGCAATGTTTTCTACTCTTATTTTTACACCCCCACACACAATTTGGAGTCAGTGATTCTATAGGCTACAGTATTTCACGAAATATAGGAGGGTGAAGAAAAACAGAAACATGTCTGCCGCTCGGCGACATTGTATATGCGAGGGATAATTTATGTACGCCGGAATGTGTTCCTAGCTATAGCCTACTGTTAGTCTCACATCCTCACACAAAATTTGAAGGGATTCTGTCTTCTAGTGCACGAGATACAGCTTGGACAATAAATATATAGCGCAAAGGAGAAACTTTCGGTTTTCAAGGTCACATTTCAAGGTCAAGGTCAGCACGGCGATAATTTATGCTCGGATGCTTTCTACTCTAGGTTATAGGCCTACAGTACCGCACACAATCTAAAGCGCTTCTGTCATGTACAAATGTGGAACATATGGCTTAAAACCCAATTTTCAGACCCCTACCACTTTCAAGGCCTACCGATCTCCCGGACCTAGACCTTGATCGGTATGTCATCAACAGAAGGGCCAAATTAAAGCAGCCTATATGATATTGTGCAAAAATTTCTTAAACACAAGACTGACTGAAGCACTTGTTAAAGGTGCGCTTTATTTGCTTTAATTAAGCTTACTACAATAAATGATAAACATAGGCTATACTTTTTTTTAATCCGTAAAACATTTTTCATGCAATTAAGTGTACAATCGACTTTGCGCGTTGTTTCCTACTGTTTCTTATTCTTTTTACATGTAGTTGCATAGAAGAAGGTAAATAAAGGTAATCTAGAAGAAGGTAGGGGAAGACGGGGTAAAAAGCGCATGGGCGGGTAAGAAGCCCACCCCAATTATCTCATGAAATAAAGAAAATTTCAGTCAAATTTGCCCATGAGACGAATGCTAGACATTACCGCTCGTCTCATGGGCAAAATGAGACATTACGCTCGTCTCATGGGCAAAATGAGACTGAAATTTGCTTCATTTCATGAGATAATTGGGGTGGGCTTCTTACCCGCCCATGCGCTTTTTACCCCGTCTTCCCCTACCACACCCAGAAACGTAGAACTTTTTTTTGTATCTATGATCTTTTCTTTTGGATTTTCAACTGTTTGGACGCGTAAGCGATGAAAATCCGTTTAACGTCCTCCGGTCTGAAACAGACACACATGGGACATTTTTAGATATAAAGATGGTGGGAACGATCCTGGAGGCAATGCCCGGAGGCAGCGCATCCCCAGGAAAGTCCCGATTTAAAAAAAAGATAGGGCCTACAGATGTTCTAAACCATAATGAAATAGAAACACCCGAAGGTGCTAATGGGACCCAGAGATGCACCAGCCACGCCCATCAACGCGAGAGCAGCCCTGCTCCAGCCTTGGAAGTCCGTGTTGTGTTACTGGGGAGCAGGCACACACGGGACATTCCATTAAGTATACAAGGCACATAGCTACTCCCGGCTTGGTGACCATCGGATACGATACAAAGGAGTCCTTGCGAAATGTCCCCATGGGTGTACCAGTCCATTTTTCATGACTGCAGAGCCCACCGGCAAAAGACACCCACTCAGAAACCAGAACGCATCCAACAGCCCCCAAAAAGGACAGGAGAGGCCAGTAAGACGCGTAAGTTCCGTACGGAAAACCCTAAATAAGTGGAAGAAAGGAGGGTAAAAGCTGACAATTATGTAATGTAGTGTCCGTGGCGGGGAAATTCGGACACATGTGCCAATCTTTTCCCTTCTTTGTTTCACTTACGGGTTTCCGCATGGAATATCCGCTTATGTGTGTACACGGCCTAACAATTAACCACCGATTAAAAAAAAAGTTCTTGTAAAAACCCGACAGTCTTATTTATTTTGATATATTTTTTTAATTTATTTGTTTTATTATAAAAAAAAAAAAATTGTTTTTCTTTTTGGGCCTGCAAGTTTGACAGGGCGTAATTTGGGAAGATTTCGTAAAAACGTCTTTTGTTGATTAACAGAAAACAGCAATCGTGTATAATACAAATTAAATATAATTATGAGCAACTTTATGTGCACTGTTACATACCCGCCAAATAAAATCAATTTCTATTCATTGTAACTGAATGCCTGTTAACAATAAAGGAAGTAAAGAAAATTTTCTAGCGCATTAATTTCTTACAGTTTACGATGCGTGAGTTCCGGTAAGAATTTCGGTCCATGTTTTAACTTCCCGCCACTGCGGAACATACACACAAAAACAGTGTGCTCACTCTAAATTTGAGAAGAGAAAGTTCGAAGGCGTGGACGCTATTTCTGTGCAATTTCAGAATGAAACCTTTGACTTGCCCTCGCTGCCAACAGCTGTATTCAGCGAATTTTAACGGTGAGTATGCATTTTAAATTGTGCAAACTAAAATTATTGCATTAAATTTATTGATTAAACTAAAAAGTGGGCGAGTGGCTGTTTTATAATTATGGTTTTTTTTTTATAAAACCATGGCATGTGGATAAATAGAATTCATGCTATTTTGCCTAAGGACGAAAATGTATATGGCGCTCATCCTACTATGTAGGCTACACAGAATTGAAATGGAATAAAAACATGAAACAACAAGGCATCGCCGAGCGGCAGATACGTCCGTCAACCCACCGGCGTCAACTCATTCGCCACGCACCGGCGACCCCCGCACGACGACATCAACGGTCGAAGTTCAAGATCAAGCAGCTTCAATGTTTCCTTCTGCATTGGTTGGTTGATGATGATCAATAATATGTATGGTTACACAGGGGCACAAAGACACAATGGAATGTGGGCACAATGGCATGTTGGCACAACACTTACAATTTTTTTTATACAAGTGCACAATGACATGTGGGAACAGTGACACATGGTAGGAAAACTAGGATATAATTTTTTTTAAAAGATTTACTTTTTGTCAAATCCTAATGAAATTTATGTCAATGGAAAGAGCCCGACAAGACCTTTAAAACGATACCCAAATTATCAAAATCGATCGAAAATTGAGTAAGTTACGACGTTTTAAAATAAGTTTTTTTTTACATGAGCTATATAAGAAAAAGTTGATCAAGGTTACCGGCCCTTGCCGTATCAAGGTTTGTATGAATAAAACAGCCATAACTTATTTATTTTTTTACCAATAAACAAAACATTGGTGCCAAAATAAAGCTTATTCAAAGGGGCAACATCAACCCCAAACATTAGACAGGTTAGGCCTAAGCTTTTTGTGCGACTCATAAGATCGCAACATCAACATGAACATGGCAGAAAACATGTCGGACAGGCTTTGACGTAACACCTCCCGACTTGTGGAGACCTTGAGCAGGGGTGGGATTTTGTCCGTTTTTTTCCGGAAATCCAGTATTTAAAAAAAAAATCTGACATTGAAAAAAACCAATTCCGGCAAAAAATAAATATATTTCTTTAACCCTAGTAGCGCTGTTCCCAGATTGATCCGGGATAGCCCCCCCTAGAGCCAATAGCGGCTCCCGGAATAATCTGGGAAGCCCATATGACATCACAAAGCACTTAATATAGCGGCCAGTCATTGAATACTTGTGTACCTACCACACTACGTCATCAAAATAGGGGTTGCGCTTGACATCACATGCATTGAATGCAGTATTTTCATTGGTTAAACTTAAAGGGGTGAAATAATTTTTTTTATTTGGGTCGATCTATTTCGGGGTCAGATTGAAGAGAATACAAATGGTGACCAGATTTTTTACTGTTCATTCGAAGAGCTTTCCAGGCAGATTTTTGATGGTAGAGATCGTAATTAGGGCTTGAAATGAATCAGTTTAGATTATATTATCACTGGCGAGTACGATGATGTGAGAATTTTGAACTTTTCAACGGAAAACGAAGTGAAAATTGATCGCGATGTTGCCGAGTTGCAACTTGGCGGCCGGCCGAGTGAATTTCTCTACAGGTGCGATCGCGAACATTTCCAGGTATTTTGCTTTTTTCTGCTTGTTTGATACTAAAATCGACAAAGAATTAATGACTGAAGGTACTAATAAAGCTTTTCTGACGAAATTGAGCAACAAAATCATCGCAATATCGAAAATCGACGCCGATGTTCGCGGAAACCGATCTTGCTACGGTTACAGCTAACAATCAAAGACTTGACTTCGATTAGGTCTACCTTTATTTTAAACAAATTACCCGATAATTCCAAAGATGCCAGTGTCTAAATGTCTTTGGATGATTATTCTTTTATTATTTGCACACCGTTCATCCATCGATCCAAGTTAAAGGCACAAAAATAGCCCGGAGAGTGGTTGCATTTTTAAAAATTTCAACACACCTGTCCGTTCATTATTTTTTTTATATTAATTAATGAAATCATACAGTCTTACAATCACATTCATGCCAACCCATTTTATAGGCTTTATTTTATTGTGTTTGTTTATTATTAATCAAATTTTGTTCAGGGGGTGGGCCGCAGGTTGTTGAAAATCTAGTTTTCCTTTTTTTTTTTCTTTGGTCCAATCCCACCCCTGTTTGTAGCCTTCCACTGGAACTTAGTGGAAGTTCCATCGGAAATGTACCCATGAGAACATCTTTTAACAAGGTCACACACCAAGGTCAAGGTCACAAGTGATAATTTATGCGTGGATGCCTTCCTCTCATGGTGACACCACCACACAAAATTTGAAGCGATTCTGTCAAGCGGTTCGGGAGATATTCTTGGGACAGTCAGAAAAGAAAAAAAAAAAAACAAACAAAAAAAGAAACATACATGAACGAATGCAGACTCCTTTGCGATCGTAGATCGGCAAAGGACAACAAATTAGCTGATGGGAATAAATGATGGCTCCCACTTTATGGCGATGTCTGATGTTGCTGATTGTGATGATGTTGTTTTGGTCAGACCATGGAGGCCAGCAGGTGCGCCACCCCATGTTGCTGCGGTGCGGTCACACCTTCTGCCTGGTGTGCGTCCGCAAGCTGCAGCACAAGGAGAACCTCACCTGCCCCGCATGCCAGGTATGGACAGAAGGTTTTTTACTATAAGGCGATGATTCCCCCCACCTTCCCCCCCCTCGATTGAGACCCCTGCTCCTTATAATATGATTGATAATATAGTAAGAAAATAGAAGAAGAAAATCTGAGTTTTGTGTAACTAAAATGTTGGATGTGTGCCTTATATAAGGTGCGCATTATAGTCTGAAAAAATATGGTACTTAAATTGACATTGAGGTAATGCTTGGTTTTCTTTGTTTTGTTTTTCTTTTTCGCAAATGTTTGAGCCAAAAGTGAGTTTCAAATGATTTGGTGATGTTAACTTCACAGTTTGTGCTAAGCCCTATTTGTACCGTACTACTATAGTGTAGGCTACTGACAGTATGTACTGACTCCAGGTGTTGTTTTGTTGGTTTCAGATGTCCACAGAAGTTGCCCAAGGCAGGCTGTACAAGTCTGTCAACCCGGACATGTTCATCGTGGGACGCATGTGGAACAGGCGAATGAACTTGGAGCTGTGAGTTTCATGATACTTGAACCCCCTGTGAGAGGGGTCTTTTGTATAAATAGTTCCCCCCCTTCTGGAAGTTCTGTGCTTATAATTTCCTCTAATCTGTTACTCTATTTGACTCTGCTACTATCTGCCTTTCCGGTCCATTCTCCTGCCTTTTTTTAAA
>CM065694.1:53075251-53094493 GCA_017654935.2 Phymorhynchus buccinoides
GCTCTCTCTCTCTCTCTCTCTTTCGGATTGGTTTAACGTCAAAACGCCAGGCGTGGCCCTTGTAGACAGTAAGCTAGGTGGCTGCCGCCAGTTGCTTTTATGTCTTTTTTCACACTCGTCACTTGCTGTGAATGGCCCTGACATTGAATATGAAACACGTTTTCTTGCACTCTATATCTGTGTGTGTGTGTGTGTGTGGGTGTGTGTGTGTGTGGTGGTGTGTGTGTGTGTGTTGTGTGTGTGTGTGTATGTATGGAGTGTGGTGTGTGTATGTTGTGTGTGGGCGGTGTGTGTGTGTGTGTGTCTTTGTGCGTGTGTCGTGTTGTGTGGTGTGTGTGTGTGTGTGTGTGTGTGTGTCGTGTGTGTGTGTGTGGTGGGTGTGTGTGTGTGTGTTTGTGTGTGCGTGTGTCGTGTGTGTGCGTGCGGTGCGTGCGTGCTGGTTTCGTGTGTCTCTGTGTGTGTGTGTGTGGTGTTGTGTGTGTGTGTGTGTCGTGTGTGGGTCTGTGTGTTTCTTTTTTCCCCGTTTAGAAAAACAACTGTTTGACGTAGGGCCTATTCCTTGAGATGAAAAGTAAAGAAAGGAAGAAAGAAAGAAAGAAAGGAAGAAAGAAAGGAAGAAAGAAATAAATAAAACATGAAAAGCTAAAGACAAACAAAACAACAGTGCCGGGGTAGGCCTAACCTAAAAGACGCGCACGCACACATTTATAATTCTTTAAAAATCGACATAGGCCTAGGAAAATAAACATACACACACGCGCGCGCGCGCGCCGCGCGCTCGCACACACACACGTACACACACGTGTCGTGTTTGTGTGTGTGTGTATGTGTGTGCGTTGTGTGTGTGTGTTGTGTGTGTGTCGTGTGTGTGTGTGTGTGTGTGTGCGTGTGCGTGTGGTGCGTGTGCAGTGCGTGCGTGTGTGTGTGTCGTGTGTGTCTGTGTGTCTGTGTGTGTGTGTGTGTGTGTCTGTGTGCTTCGTGTGTGTGTGTGTGTGTGTGTGTCGTGTGCGCGGTGTGTCGTGTGTGTGTGTGTGTGTGTCGTGTGTGTGTGTGTGTGTGTGTGTGTGTGTGTGTCGTGTGTGTACGTGTAGTGTGTGTGTGTGTGTGTGTGCGTGCGTGTCGTGTGTGTGTGTGTCGAGTGTCGTGTGTGTGTGTCGTGTGTGTGTGTGTGTGTGCGTGTGCGGTGCGTGTGTGCACGTGTGGTTTCGTGTGTGTGTGTGTGTGTTTGTCGTGTGTGTGTGTGTGTGGTGTGTGTGTGTCGTGTGTGCGTGTGTGTGTGTGCGTGTGCGTGTCGTGTGTGTGGTGTGTGTGTGTGTGTGTGTGTGTCGTGTTGTGTGTGTGTGTGTGTGTGTGTTGTGTGTGTGGTGTGTGTGTGTCGTGTGTGTGTGTGTGTGTCGTGTGTGTGGTGTGTGTGTGTGTGTGTGTGTGTGTGTGTGTGTGTGTGTGTGTGTGTGTGTAGGTGTGTGTAGGTGTGTGCGTGTGCGTGCGCTTCTTTTTTTCGTTAGAAAAACAACTGTTTGACGTAGGCCTATTCTTGAGATGAAAACGTAGAAGAAAGGAAGAAAGAGAAGAAAGAAAGGAAAGAAAGAAAGGAAGAAAGAAAGAAAGGAAGAAAGAAAGGAAGAAAGAAAGAAAGAAATAAACATGAAAAGCTTAAAGACAAACAAAACAACAGGTGCCGGGGTAGGCCTAACCTAAAAGACGCGCACGCACACATTCATAATTCTTTAAAAATCGATATAGGCCTACGAAAAATAAACATACACACACACACACGCGCACGCACGCGCACGCACGCACACGCACGCACGCCCGCACGCACAACGCACGCATACGCGCAACGCGCACACACACACACACACACGTGTGTTAGTGATTCTTACGCAACATGGCGGAAACTGTTAGTTGGACAATTTTGGTCAGCTAGGCTTTTTTTTTAATTTGAATTTGAATCTGGCTACGCTGCTCTGTCCCACTGGACACTTATACAGCGTTGTGCGTTGCGACAGAAAGAAAAATAAAGCAAACTAAAAATCAACACAAAAACAACGGAACTAAAAATAGAAGTCTCCCTAGCGTTTCATGTCTCAGGTCAGGCCAATCCGGCTACCGTAAACGAGCCCCCGGGGACGTACCCCGACCGGCACAGCCTCAACCATCATTGTCGTTTTTTGCTGGGGAGGGAGTGATACAGTTAGAATGACAGAGTGTTGAGCTCCCGCTTAAAAGATACCAAGCAGGGAGCTTCTGCTGCAGATGCTGGGAGCGTGTTCCAAATTGGAAGGAATCTGAATTTGAAACAGTTTGTATTCTGGGGGAACTGCCGAAATTTGTTCGAGTGATTCATTCTTGTTCGTGTTGGCATGTTGGCATGTTGGTAAGATATTGATTACATTTGATGTCAACAAGGTTGTTGATGATTTTGAAGAATACTGTGAGCTGGATCTTCTGTCTCCTAGATTCTAGTGTTTCCCAGCCTAGTTCATCCAGCATTGATGTGACGCTGCTGGTGTTGTGGTAGCGGTTGGTTGCGTACCTGGCTGCTCTGCATTGTACCATTTCGATCTTTGATATCTGATCCTGGTGATATGGACTCCAGACTAAGCAGCAGTAGTCAAGGTTGGGACGAACGAGGGTCTTGTATGCGTTGGCTTTTGTTTCTGTTTTGGGGTTCTTCAGATTTCGTCTTAGAAATCCTAATACACCATTTGCCTTTTTTGACACAGAATCTATATGGGTCTTCCAGCTGAGGTCAGATGATAAATGAACCCCTAGATATTTTGATGAGTTTGTCTGCTCTAAGATAGATGTGCCCTTTCAATTTGTAGGTAAATGCTTTGGGAGATCTGGATTTAGTGATGGTCATGATGTTACATTTACCTGATCAAACTACTACTAACTATGAGACAATCTACACGACTAAAGTCTAGAAAATACGGTTCCTCCGATTCCACGACGCCTGAATCTAAGTCTGGAGGTAAAATTCATCATGCAGAATCCATAGAAAAAGATTATGCAGTTTCTGAACCGATAGAAAGGGTTCAAAGTACCACCAGCACGCCCATAGAATCCCCGCTGGACAGCAGTCTAGAATACGAATCAACGTTTCAAGACGTTTCCAAGATTCTCACCATGCTGAAGAAGGCTAGAACATTAAATATGACAATCGAAAATCTAGCTGAACGAGTTGTAGAACTCGTAAAACATCAAACGAAGTTGAAGACTTAGTCAACGGAAAAGCTCCAAATAAAGAACGTCACCAATCTAAGAGCATTAGCATCCAGACAGATAGCCTGCAAGCTATGACTTACGCCGAAGCAGTAAGAAACACTTCTCCTGTGGATTCACAAACCAAGAAAGCAACAGAAAACCTTGAAAAAGATGAAAAATCATCTAAAAAGAACGAATCGAAGCCATCAAGAACAAATGACGCAATCCCTGAGAAGCAGCAACATCAACATTGACGTCATTCTGGAAGGAAAAAGAACTCAACGTGGACGTCAAATCCAACCAGAGGAAGGACTGCTCAGTTTTCTAAATTCGACGACACTCCCCGTATTGTTATCATTGTAAAACTATCGTTTAATTCTACAACTAAAGTCATTGAGAACTTTTTTGCCACTGCAATATCGTTAAAAGTGAACAAAGATTCTAGCATAAATATAATTTCTGTTTACTATCCAAATGGGCCGAATGCAGACAACTCAGACTGGATAAAACATCTTCCTGATGCAGATAAAAAAAATGGATAGTTTTGGGAGATTTTAATGCGCATTCTCCGTTTTGGGAACCAGATTGCTCAGTTATAACCTGCAATCGCTTAGTTGAAAACATTGTTGATTCTAAATTAGTTCTATTGAATGATGGCAGCATAACTAGAGTGCCTGATGTATCAACTCACAGGCCAACCTCCATCGATTTGACATTAATTTCTGCTGATTTGGCTGTCAATACTAGTTGGACAACAGAAGAAAACACGATAGGGAGTGATCATTTTGCTATTGTTGTTAAATTAAATGAACAAATCGTTGATGAAGATGAAGAATTTGAAGATATAATACCTAAGTTCTTGTATAATAGTGCTGATTGGAGTCTATATGAGTCAACCCTTCTATCTATAGATCGTAGCACTATTGAACACGAAGATACTGAAGTGGTTTATGAGAACTTCAGAAGAGCCATTTTGTCTGCAGCTAAAAAATCAATGCCTAAATGCAAAAGCTTTATACATCAGAAATACCGAGGAAATAGTTGGTGGAATGAAGATTGTGCTGAGGCAGTATCTAGTAAAAAGAAAACATATAAAACATGGCTGAAAGATAGAAGTGAGGAAAACTTTATTGAAATGAAACGTGCTAAAAATCACATTAACAGGGTTGTTACAAAAGCGAAACGTCACTTTATTTTACTCATTTTTGTCATTCAGAAATATCTACGTCTAAGGACATGCACGGAGTCTGGAAAAAGGTAAAGGAATTAAAAAACAAGTGTCACCTACCATCGTATCCTATTAAATCAGAAAACTGTGCTGTTCCAACATCATCAGAGAAAGCAGAAGCATTTGTACAAACATTTTCAATAATTAATTCTTTATCTAGACTTATTTCAGATATAAAGAACTACAGAAAACAACAAGAAGAAAAGTCTAGTTATTGTGATCCGACACCGGATCCAAATCATTACTTAAATTAATCTATTACATTTGAAGAATTTAATGAAACACTAGTCATTCTCTTCTAATAAAACAGCTGTTGGTTTAGATGGCATTTCATATCAGTTGCTATGCCACTTACCTTTGTGTTGGAAGCAATGGGCGACTTAGTGGGATTTTTTCCCCGC
The DNA here is from genome assembly GCA_017654935.2 of Phymorhynchus buccinoides. Classification (NCBI taxonomy): domain Eukaryota; kingdom Metazoa; phylum Mollusca; class Gastropoda; order Neogastropoda; family Raphitomidae; genus Phymorhynchus; species Phymorhynchus buccinoides. The sequence goes on from CM065694.1 coordinate 53,080,091, forward strand.
CAGGTGGCATGACGCTCGAGAGGGGCTTATCACGCAATATTCTTAGTTGGGGATAAAGAGAGAGCGAGAGAGATAGGGAGGAGTCCAACCCTCTCTCTCTCTCTCACTACGCCCAACTAAGAATATAGCGTGATAAGCCCCTCTCGAGCGTCATGCCCCCTGGCGGGAAAAAAAATCCCACTAAGTCGCTAATTACTCCACTCGTTTTACAAAAAATGTTGGTTAAATGGAACTCTCCCTACTTTCTGGAAGAGGACAGTTGTAATACTGATTCCAAAACAAGGTAAACCTAGGTCTGCAATTGACAGTTATCGACCAATAGCATTAACTTCTCAAGTTGGCAAGATATTAGAAAAAAATAGTTGAAAAACGCATTCTACATTATTGTGAAAAGAATCATATCATCCCCCACAATCAAGCAGGGTTTAGAAAAGGTAGAAGTACGACCGATCACCTTGTTAAACTTACGAGTCATGTTAAAAAAACAATTTGCTCGTGGAAAAAGTACACTAGCCACTTTTTTCGACATTAGAAAAGCGTATGATAGTGTGTGGCATGCTCGTTTACTCTATAAGTTGAAAAATATTGGGATAAGTGGGGTAACGTATCAATTAATTAAATGTTTCTTATCCGGAAGATCAATGTGTACTAGAGTTGGTAAATGTTATTCTTCATTTAAAGATATTGATATTGGAATCCCTCAAGGTTCTATTATTGTCCCAGTTCTTTTTACAATTCTTATTCATGATCTTCCTAAAGTACCATCTAAAAATATACATTTAGTGCAATATGCAGACGATATTGCAATTTGGATGAATACAAATATTTTTTTTTAAAAGATAACATAACATATGTGCAAAAACTATATCAAATTGAAATAGATAAACTAGATAAATATATGAAAGAAAATGGACTAGAACTTTCTGGAGAAAAGACACAATTGATGTTATTTAACAATGGTAAAAATCAAAAATGTTTGCCAGAACTTGTATTAGAAGATAAAACTCTTCAATATTCCAATAATGTAAAATTCTTAGGTGTCAATTTCACTCCTAAATTAAACTTGCGCTGCCATATCGAGCACCTTATAAACAAAGCAAGACAAAGGCTAACTTTATTGAAAATAATTAGTGCACAGTCATGGGGTCAATATACTCAAACACTCATACATCTTGCTACCAGCCTGGTTCGAGCAAAACTGACTTATGGGCAGGAAGTTTATTTTTCGTCTTCTCAGACATTACTAAAACGGTTACAAAGTATAGACAGTAAAGCTATCAAAGTAGCACTGGGTGTACCAGTACATACAAATACGTTTAATACATATAGAGAAGCTAATTTGTTGTCACTTGACGATCAACGTAAACTAGACACTGCCAAGTATGTGACTAGAAGTCTTTCAGTATCTAATTCAGTGACAAATGAAATAATTCTTGATTCAAGAAAGGATTTTCCTAAAAGGGCACAGAATCTTTCTTACCTTCAGCCCATTAGAAATTATACAGATGATTTATTTAGGAAATGTGAGATCAATATTTCATTGATTTCAAGTACACCAACCATGCCTATTGTTCCTCACTGGGAGCATAATTCTCCAAAATTTGATATACATTATACTACTCTGAAAAAAGACGATAACATCAATTTAATATCAGTAGAAGCAAAAGAACACCTCGAAAATACATATCCACATCATCTTAAGATTTACACAGATGGCTCAGTTTTAGAATCTTATACAGGAGCTGGATTTGTGATCCCTGATTTAAAAGTCAGAAAATCATTTTGTTTAGGAAAAGACTTTTCTGTATATACTGCAGAACTTTATGCAATTCTAATGGCACTATCCTGGATAGCTGATATGGATATTGCAATTTATAGTATATTACTTTGTGTTGACCTGAAATCTGTTCTTTATAGTTTACAAAACTGGAATGCAAACTCCAGAAGAGATTTAATTTTTCATGTAAAATATCTAATACATTCTATTATGTTTAACGGAATTAACGTAGAATTTTGCTGGATTCCATCGCACTGTGGTATCATTGGGAATGAACTAGCTGATAAATTAGCGAAAGAAGGTGCTAGTAGAAAATCTTCAGATTGTTCAATAAAACTAGAAAAACACGAAATAAATTCAATGTTAGAAAATAGTATGACAGTATAATGAAAAGCTTCCTTCAAATTCTAAGATATTATTATGTTCAAGATCTTTATCTAGCCTTATCTACAAAATTCGATTAAACTCGTGGAGGACCAAATTTTCTAAAGATATGGAATACGATTGTGGTCACCCAATATCAGTTCAACACATTCTTTTAGAATGTCCATTATTGTCATTGTTATACAAACTATCTGGGATACAAGTTGCACAAATTGGAACTTTAAAAGATGTAGTTTACAGTCATGAAATGATCACAATTGCTACAGTCATATCCAGCTCTGGAATTGCAAGATTACTTCAGTTCATGAGTTAATTAAGTTTAATTTTGTTTTCTTTGTCACTATTTTATTTATTTTTTGCTATTAATTTGTTAGTGATTTTTGGTGTTGTTTTTTCCTCCACATTCACAGACATAAAATCATATGCATAGTTACACTTACTCATACACACACACGCACACACAAACACTAAAAACCTTTTTTCTTTTTTTTCAGTCTAATATCACCATTGTGTGAACAGACTTTAAATTAAATAAATCAAACACGTGTTATAGGTGCGTTTATTAAATCCAAGGGGGAAAGTCTAACCACCAAGGGTTAAACTACTGAGGAGTTTAATAATAATAATAATAATAATATAAAAATAAACGTTTTTTTAGAGCGCCCTTTCTCATTTGAGCTCTCGGCGCTTTACAAACATAAAGCATAAACTACTGATGAAAATCCGTTTGACGTCCTCCAGTCTGAAACAGACACATAATTATGGGACATTAGTAGATATAAAGATGGTGGGAACGATCCTGGAGGCAATGCCCGGAGGCAGTGCAACTCCAGGAATGTCCCGAATTTTTAACGATACAGATGTATACATATATTATATATACATATGCATAAACTACTGAATGAAAATCCATTTAACGTCCTCCGTTCTGAAACAGACACATAATTATGGGACATTAGTAGATATAAAGATGGTGGGAACGATCCTGGAGGCAGTGCAACTCCAGGAAAGTCCGGTATTTTTAACGATACAGATGCATAATCTAAGTATAAAGTTATGCTTAAAATGCTACAATAGGCCTACAACTATCCTAAACATGCACAGCCACAACATTTACTATATTAAAAAACACCTGACAGAAAGGTTCAAAAGATTATTTCTGCCATTCAGTCAAACCGAATGTTTGGTATAGTAGCGGTGATCCAAAATGATCGTGTTGTGGTTGTTGTTTGTTTATTTGTTGCTGCATTTCAGATTAGCCAATTTAATATTTTATAAAAATAATATGAAGAACAATAGGATTAGGCCTAACTCTAACGCTGTTTTTGGTTACTTCGTCAGTTAGCCATAATATTATAATTGATGCAAATCCGATCAGTAGCCAATGAATAATTAAATAAAACAAAAGGTCAAAATGTACACTATTTTATTTTTGTTTAGCGCCTCGATAAACTTTTCTGATAAAGATTCCTTTTCTGTGTGGAATCAAATGCCCTGCAATGCCCCCCTCCCTCCTTCCCGAAGAAGAAGATTATAATTACATAGGCACCTATAGCAAAAATTGTTTAAAAAACCACAGAGAAGTTCTCTTGTTTCAGATAGTTTCCAGTTTATTGTTATTACTCCATATTAGGGCCTACTACTGACAGTACTTGCTATTATGAAATTATGTTCAACATAGGCAAGTACCTCTCGATATGTGCATGGACTGTACACATATGTACCTTGCATGTTTATTTGCGTGTTCGTGCATGCGTGCGTGCGCTCGTGTATGTGTGAGTGTGTACGTGTGTGTGCGCGCATGCACACGCGCAAGTGTATGTAGGTCTATGCACACATGTGTGTTACATGTTGCAAGGGTACATTTGTACATTGAGTGGGCATTATTTGAAGGGCAGCAGAGAGATAATTGTATTATTGTGAAATATGAGGTGTTATACAAGCCAGCTAGGGTTTATAAATGTGTCATTTGCAGGCTTTGTCATGTGCAAATGACTGAATAAATATACTGGTGGAGACAACAGGTGCTTCATGATCAGTAGGCCTACACAAAGCTTGTGGGCCTATCGATCATTGTGCGTGCGTGTGTGCGTGCGTGCGTGCATGTGTGTGTGCGTGCGCACACGCGCATGAGAAAGACAGAGAGAAAGATTGAGACAGAGACGATGTGCGTGCGAATATGTGTGTGTGTGTGTGCGTGTGCGCGCGCGTGTGAGAAAGAGAGAATGTGATTGAGAGAGACAGAGACGATGTGCGTGCGAGTATGTGTGTGTGTGTGTGCGTGCGCGCGCACGCGCGTGAGAAAGAGGGAATGGGATTGAGAGAGACAGAGACGGCGTGTGCGTGCGAGTATGTATGTGAGTGTGTGTGTGTGCGTGCGTGCACGCCTGAATATGTATGCTTATAAGTATGTTGGCCCGTGTGCAAGGGTATGTGTGTGTGTATGGGGGGGGGGGGGGGGAGAGGGAGAGAGGAATCTTCAATTTGGAAAGGTATGGATTAGAGAGGGTGTTTGCATTAACAGCGATGTACCAAGGATTGAAAAGTGATAGGACAAACTGTCCTGAGATAACAGAAATCAGTAGGACAAGTCAATGTCCTGGCTCTTGCAGAAATCAATGTTTAAGACAAAGCGTGCCAGTGTTAAAAAAATTAATCAGACATTTGTTCTGACAGGGGAGAACACAATATTAATACATTTTCAATTTGAATAGGTCAATGGCCTATGACCGGGGCCTCGGGACATCACTGCATTAATATGAAAACGTTGCATTCAAATGAATGGAGAGAACAAATCAAGTCTAAGCAGGCCTATATCTGGATCTTTTATTTTAATTAATTTACTTCACTTTTATTTTTTCCTGTTTTCTTTAATTTTCTATTTATTTGCAAGAGATGTAATTAACCTGACCGTCCAACACTTTTCGAGAGAAAGAGAGAGAGAGAGAGAGAGAGAGAGAGAGAGAGAGAGAGAGAGAGAGAGAGAGAGAGTTCAGACTTCAAATGATTTATTGAGAAAGGCCATAGCCCCATATGAATATTAAATTGAATTGTGGTGATACAATTTACGAATAATTATGCAATCTCGAAGGCAACAGCATCAAAATTCATGCACAATTATGAGAACATTCAAACGCTTTATACAGATAATAATAATAATAATAATGGGCATTAATTTTCTAGCGCTTAATCTTAAATAAGCCCTAAGCGCTTGCAATAATACCATCAGTAGAAACAAATGAACGTCAAAAAAATGTTAAACACAAGCACACACACACACGCACGCACACACAATAAATATACACACACACAAACGCGCGCGCACCCATGAACGCACGCATGCACACACACACACGCACACAAACACACGTACATGGAAGGGACAAAGTAATGAAGCAGACTATGATTTGGCAGAACGGAGAGGTAAAGGGAGTTGAGAGAGAGAGAGTATGTGAGTGTGTAGCTTAACCAATGTGAAAAGAGGCTATATTTATATCTGGCCAAAGGTACTACTGAAAAGCACTTATCAGTATTTTTACAGGCTTCCATTTTTTAAATTTATAGATTTGGTCCAGGATACAACTATACATGTATGCTCCACACTTATGCCTATATAGCCGTGGTGTTTGTGAATATCCATTGGCCAATCAATACTTGCAAGAAAACTTTCACCTGCAAACACACACATACATGTAAAGACCCTAAAATGGGGTAAACTAGTATTTAAGGTAAAATGAGGTCTACCCTTAGAACACTACATTTTCTGTCCAGAACGAAAAGTATTATACCCTAAGGCGTAATGAATGATGGCACTCCCTAAAAATTGTTGAAAAATTAATTAGTCATAAAAATACTAAGTGCCGAAATTCAAAACGTCTGTTATCGTCAAGGAAACGGATAAACAGTAAAACTCGACAAATGGGAAAGTTGAGTTATATTGAATGTAGGGCTCATTTTAGGTCTTCGGAATACCCTGCTAACCTTAAAACAACAGAGGTAAATTTGCATTGCCTCATTCTAAAACACTACCCCAGTGTAAACTGAAAAAGCATGGTCGATTACCCCATTCTAGGGCAATTACACAGGCACACACACACACACCTTTACTTTACAGAGGTAGGCCTAACCATACTAATCGGGGCATTTGTAACTGTAGGTCACACACTTTAAACGGCAAATGTTAAGAATAGCCCCCTCCCTCTGCCCCTTCCATTCATTTCAGACGGTTTCAGGTTAGGGTTAGATTTAGGGTCAGATTAGTCATCAAGTTTTATTATTTTTGTGTGTATTTGACACTAAACCTATCCCTAACCTGAAATCGTCTAATCCACACACACAAATGGTGGCATGTTATGAGACTGACATTTAACTGACCCTGAACCTATCCCTAACCTAAAACCGTCTGAAATGAATGGAAGGGGCAGAGGAGGGGGCTATTCTTAACATTTGCCCTTTAATTAAACAAGCATTATTTTTGTTTTGTGTTGGCTGTTGTGCTTGGCCTTGCTCAATTATCGTAGCTGTAGTTCTTTATTACCAAGACAAGAACCTACCATGCCTCTCTGTTCGTCTGCGTGTTCCTGTTCCGCTGCCTAAACAACTGAATCGGTCACAATGAGAAATCAGGAGAATGGCTACAGGTGTTATCTATTATTAGGTCCTACTCCTACCACACTGTACTGCTACTGTCAGATAAAAAAAAAGACTACAGTTTCTTGAAGTGACAAATTTCTATATCTACGATTATGACATTCAAACTAGGAGGCATTTACACTGGGCCTCCTACTACACTAGATATGATACGCTGTCAATGGTGATGCAAACCTCGATTGTGAATGTGATCCTCTGTATCAAATAGGGCTTTTGCCACGTGAGGGCGACCTTGAATTTCACTGAGTTGAATTTAGAGAGTTGAAATAGAAAGGTCAGTGTAACTCGGGCAGAACGAGTGCGGGCAAATTAGTAGTCTAGTATAGAGAACGAACACTCGTGGCAAATGCCCTATTGAAAGCTAGGTTTTCCAAGTGACCCCCCCCCCCTCACCCTGTGCTCCCCCCCCCCCCCCCCCCCAAATGTTTTTATATAATAAATTGGGTAGGCGCTGCACTTGCATAGAGTGAGACGCGCTCTCCAGGGGTGAGAGCAGCCCGCATTTCACAAAGATAAGTCTGTTACTAGAATATACCAAATACCAATATGCAAATATTGTTTGTGAATGTGAACCTTTATATAATATGCAAACCTTGTTTGTGAACATGAACCTCTGTATGAATATGCAAACCTTGTTTGTGAGCATGAACCTCTATATAATATGCAAATCTTGTTTGTGAGCATGGACCTCTATATAATATGCAAACCTTGTTTGTGAACATGAACCTCTGTATGAATATGCAAACCTTGTTTGTGAGCATGAACCTCTATATAATATGCAAATCTTGTTTGTGAGCATGGACCTCTATATAATATGCAAACCTTGTTTGTGAACATGAACCTCTATATAATATGCAAACCTTGTTTGTGAGCATGAACCTCTATATAATATGCAAACCTTGTTTGTGAGCATGAACCTCTATATAATATGCAAACCTTGTTTGTGAGCATGAACCTCTATATAATATGCAAACCTTGTTTGTGAACATGAACCTCTATATAATATGCAAACCTTGTTTGTGAACATGAACCTCTATATAATATGCAAACCTTGTTTGTGAACATGAACCTCTATATAATATGCAAACCTTGTTTGTGAACATGAACCTCTGTATGAATATGCAAACCTTGTTTGTGAGCATGAACCTCTATATAATATGCAAACCTTGTTTGTGAGCATGAACCTCTATATAATATGCAAATCTTGTTTATGAACATGAACCTCTATATAATATGCAAATCTTGTTTATGAGCATGAACCTCTATATAATATGCAAACCTTGTTTGCGAGCATGAACCTCTATATAATATGCAAATCTTGTTTGTGGATGCGCACTTCTTCCTCTGTTAAATGCCTTGAGCTGCACGAAGAAATGGAGAAATATCTGTGCGTGATTTATGAACACACAACATGAAAACAGCCCAACAAAAACAAAGAGACACACACACAACCAGCACTGCAATATTAAATGCAAAACACTATTCACTCAAAAACAGACTGTCGAAGAACGAAGTTTAATGTTGCATAATAATAATTATTACAGGGGAAAAAAAAAATCAATATCAATTCCAATGGAACGCATAACCGCCCTTAATGGTTGCCGTTCTTTACACACAATACAGCGACGCACCCAGGGACTCTTTGGGCTTATGCACATATTACAGGCAGAAACTTCCCAGTGGGATACAGGGGGTGTGTGTCTTTTGTACAAATAGTTCCCCCACCTTCTGGAAGTTTCTGTGCTTGTAACTTCCTCTCATCTGTCACTCTCTTTGACTCTGCCTTTTTCCTTTGCTTAATGTCATCTACAGTACTATCTTTCTGCCTTACCGGTCCATTCTCCTGCCTTTTTTCTATAAATTCTTACAAAAAGATTTCTTCAGCCGAAGTCGGACATGCTGGGCCTAACTATTTCTTAGGCGCATAATGGCAGCATGACGCATCTGCGCTCATAATGACAGGAATCTGTCAGAGTGATCGACGAAGAAGAAGAATATCGCCGGTGAAATTCAAAAACCTTGTATCTCAATTTTGGTAGTTTTGAGAAAAATGAAAAAAACGGTTTTAAAAATTAACCGCGTTGACCACAATTGATTAACTATGATGAATATGTTGTTCAAGACATTGCGAGTTTAGTCCTGCATTTTGTTAAAATTACTTTTTAAATCTTTTTCTAGACTTGAAAGAATGAAGATACAAGGTTTTTTGTCCTTAACTAGATCTGAATTTGGGACTTACGAGAGTTTTCTTCTATTTTCACAACCTCATTTACCCCAGTTAGAAAGTCGTTAGAGATACGGGCTTTTGGTGGAAGGTGGCAGGAAAAATTAGAAAGCTGACTATGTATCTAAGTGACTATGTTATGTATTTAACTCAAAAAACCCAAAAATCGAGATACAAGGTTTTTGAATTTCACAGATGATATGCGAAAACTCATCCGCATATCCTATCCGTGTATTTCTTGCTTCCAGAACTTCAGATTGTCAGGGGGCCTGGGTTCACTTCATGACCCCTCATTTTGTGCAGCATGGAGTCATAATTATTACTCATGAAGTCTGCACTAATATTTTAAGTTTACTACTACAGTGAAGTATTACTGACCAATTATTTTGGGGAAATTGACCCATCATTTTCTATACTTGGGGGTAATCAATGAATTATGAGCTGGCATGAAGTTTGAAAACAATCGGAAGCTCAGTACTTTTTTGTTGTGTGCAGATTGCGGATGGAATATGCATATGTTTCTGCATATATGTGCACACGCCAAGGTTCCCAGGGACCCCCATTTGGGGGTGCATGAAGTATCATACGTTCAAAAGGACCCTCTAAAACAATGTGTAAGTGGTCCCAGGGACGCACTATCAAAATCACAATAACATAGTCTTGGCATTCAAGGTTATGACCCCCGATCAAAGACCTTTCACTGTCCACTGTTTTGATCACTTCTAACACAAAACAGTCTGCATGTACATCAGTTTCAATGTTAAAGAGACAATCCCCATTTTTACAATTGCCTTTCTTTGCAAACTGTCCCATAGCCATGGCAATATTGAATATCCCTAGAACGAGCCCCTTCAAAATCTTCTCTCTCACACTCACACACACACACACACACAGTCCAGACCTGTTTACCCTGAAATTGGGCTTCTTGTATTCAAAATCCAAAATAAGTGTATTTTCCACAAAATAGGAGTACTCCAACAGGAAAGTTTTAAAAAAAACTGAGTGCAAACATGCATACATTTGTATAACAATTTATACAAATACTATGACAAAAGTGTCATCCATTATTTACAAGCAACAACACAAACACACACACAACACACACACAGGTTGCACCATGGTTTTCCTTAATCAGGCAATGTACAGAAATGATAGTCAAATTTCTTTTCACCATTTCACCATATTTTCCCCCATGTATCATATTTTGGTCAGATATGTGTACAGAAATATGGTGAAATCTCATGGTAAAACAGGTCTGACACATACACACACACACACAACTAGAGCTTCAGGTTGTTATTAACTCTTATAGCACCCACGGGCGGGGAATGTATTCGCCCAGTACATCACACTTCACACCCACCAACTGCAAAGACATTCATTGCCAAGTGGCCTGCCTTGCGTTTGTCTATATTCAGAGTTTATGCCAGTGATTTTGTTCCGCTAAAGCAATGCATGCGCACTCGAAAAAAATAGTTACCCCCCTCTTGTCGGCTGAGATGCAACGGACAACCAAGAACGTCAAAAAAAATACAAGGTGATAGAAGAGTTTAAGGTTCAAGGGTCACCCACCATACGACCCCTAATTGCCGAAAATGATGGGGGTCAATTTCCAAAATAACGGGCCAGTAATGTGCCACTGTAATATTACACTTAAATTTCATTATCAGACTTCGTGGGTCTGGTTGCACAAAATGAGGGGTCAAGGCACCGTCAATACGGGTCGATGACCCGGGCCCGCTGACAATCTGAAGCTCTGACACACACAAAACAAAACAAGCACACAGTGACACACACGCCCTCAGATGTAACAGTCAAAAATGTTTCACAAAAACAACCTTTGGCCGTCATGTACTTGTCACACACCCATGGCCAGGGCTCCTAGGGACCCCCATTTGGGGGTCTATGAAGTACTAACATTCTAAAGGACCCTCTAAAAGAATGTGTCCCAGGGATGCACTATAAAAATTATTTTTAGCATTCGCAATGCCACTGGGACCCTCTATCCCACCTCTAGGACCCTCTATGCTGTAAGTGAAGGAGTCCCTGGGACCCCTTGATTTGCGGGACGATTGGGAGCCCCCTCCCCCCCCCCTTCCAAATTTTTGCAGTGTGCCATTTAAAAAAAAAAAGGATACGGTTAGGATCAGCCTTGGATCATTTTCGTAAAACTGAAAGCACACTTGAGGGTCGTAAACACGAGGGGGGTGACTAAAGTACAAGATTGCCTAATCTTTTAGAAAAACGGGGCGGGAAAGTTGTCAGGGGCTTGTTTCATTCTTCTAGCACCACGGGAGAATACATTCGGCCAGTACATCACTGTACACTCCCACCAAACGGCCAGACATTCATTGCCAAGTACCCTGCCATGTGTTTGTCTATTTTTAGAGCTTGGGTGTCAGTGATTTTCTTCCCGTAAAGCAACGCATGTGCACTATAAAAAAAAATAGTTACTCCCCTCTTGTAGGTTGAGATGATATGGCGCGGTGTTTTTTTTGGTTGTTTTTCGAATCACTCCGCGCTGCGATACTCACAAAACCTGACGGATGACTGAATCGCCAGACACGTGAAGTTTTTCCCTTGAGAGGACCCCCATCCCACCGTGTGTTCATAGCCAATCACACACCTGATCGCCAACTCCCCGGTGTATTAGAAGGGCACGGAGGATGGGCACAAATGTATCACCAGCCTGGTTTTACTACGCAAATTCTCCCACCACAGGCGTAGCAACCACCAACGCCCATCACAGCCACTCGCAGAACACCAGAATCAGAATCAGTCCTTCCCCCATGGGGGATACGGGGGGTTTATCTTTTGAATAAATAGTTTTCTACTCACCTTCTGAAGTTGGTGCTTGTTAACTTACCTACTAATCTGTTCACTCTCTTTGACTCTGCCTGTTCCCTTCGCTACTGTCAACACTATCTTTCTGATACCATTCTACTGACCTTTTTTTCAAAAGAAAAAACACTTTCAAAAACAATTTCCTCGGTCGAAGTCGGAACTTTGCGGGGCCTGACTATTGACCTTAGTTAGGCCGATAACGGCCAGCCATGACGGCACTGCGCTCATATTGACAGGAAAAACTGTATATGAGCGAATCGCGAAGAGAGAAGAAGAAGAATCAGTTTGCAGGGTGGAGGGCCAGCCTCCAAAACGGACTTCAGCGGAAGAAGAAAAGGAGTACTCGCAGCCGTCTGCATTGTACACAGTGGGAACCTCCTTATAAGACCTAAAAAAAAATCATCAAAACAGGTACTTATGAGGAAGGGGGGTTCTTATAAGGGAGGTTAGTTTATAATACTTACAAAGAAAGGGCCAATGTCTCTCAAGAAAGTCTAGGGGTTTCTGTTATAGGGGAGTATTATTAAGGGAGGTCTTCCACTGTAGTGAACGTTGTTACTACACAAAAATTCCCCAACCGAATGAATTACTGTCCTCCTCATACTGGATGATTTTTTGAAGGTCTTTTATAAGGGAGTTCCCACTGTATAACCAAAAACAAATCCCACTGGAGGGGAGTCTTATACTGGGGAGTCTTAAAAGGAGGTTCCACTGTTTACATGTATTAGTATTAGTTCCTTACAGTTACTCCAGGGTGTCAGTCTGAGGGACAAAAAAAAGTAACTGCATTAAAGTACGCAAAATATGTTACGATTCTGTGAGGGGGTGGAGTTTTGCAGGGTAGTAAGGATTGTACCAAGGGACAGTCCATGGGGTTTGTTTTGTTTTTACTCTCCAAAACTGACTTCAGCGGGAAGGGAGGGAGGTGGAGGCAAGCGAAAGCCACAGGCTGGTCTGTCAAATTCTCCACCCACAGTAGCCAGCACTGACGCCATCACCAATGGCAGAAACCAGAGGCCACGACATACAACAAATGGGGCCGTGACTACCACCCAGCGGCGGCCGGTACAGGTGACCGTCTGCAGGGACTGAGCCCACTCCGTGGAAACCACCTCCACCTTGAACAAACCATTAACTCCCCGTCGCTTCTCAGGTAGTTCCCCGCTTTCGGTTCATCCACTGCTCGCCGACAGCTTGCAAGACACCCCGGCCCGTTCCTCCTCCCCCCCTGCTGCAGGGCCGTGGTGGACTCTCAGGAATAGACGCTGCCGCGGTGGTGGGTTCCAGGGAGGGCGGGAGGTGTTCCATTTCTAGGACTGGAGGGGTGCGGGGTTTTTGGTGGTGATGATGTCTGTTTTTGTGGGCTTTTGGGTCGTGATGTTTAAGTTGGGTAACCAGTTGCCCACTACGCCCCTAGGCTTGGAGGAGGTCGATTACCAGGTGGTACACTGGTCGTCTGAGCCATTTACTGCCAACATTACATACAGCACAGGAATTATCGCACGGTTGAAGTTCACAAAACTCGTATCTTCAATTTTGGTAGTTTGAGAACAAATGAAAAAATAAATTTGTTTTTTAAATTAACCAAAAACTTATTAAACTATGATGATTAATTACGTTGTATCAAGACCATTGCCAAGTTCAGTCCTGTAATTGTGTTAAAAAAAAACTTTTTTTTTTTTTTTTTTTTCAATACTGGAAAAGAACGCAGATACGAGGTTTTTTGTCTTATAAAGTAGATCTGAATTGGGACTTAAGAGGTTTTTCTTACTATTTACACAAATCACCTTTACTCCCGGATTAGAAGTCGTTAGAGATGCGAGTTTTTTGTGGAAATGTGGCAGGACAAAAATTAGACGTTGGACTATGTATTCTAAAATCCAAAAAAAAAAAACACAAAAAATCGAGATACGGGTTGTGAATTTCAACTGACGATATGCTAACACATAGAGGGGTACTCTTTCTCGAAAAGTTGGGGCCCACGGCGAGGAGTGGAGAGTCATGTTTATAAGAGGAAAAGAGTCAGTCAGGCCCCGGGAGGAGGAGAGACAGAAGGAGAAGAGGGCAGCCCGGTCCCAATCCCCCCCCAGTCCCAAAGTGGTACTTCCCAGAATCTCAGGCCCTCGGGTCATCACCACAGGCGACAAAACAACCGCGCGTGTGAGGGAGGATCCTTAAGGTGACGTATTCAAGAAGTCTAGTTTATAGTGGACACAGGAGGAAACATTAAGACTCTTTAACGGGTAGCATGAACTTTGTAAACACAAAACGCTAGCAAATTTAATCCAGGTATTACAAGTTCCACTACAGCAAATATACTGTGTCAATCTGTTGCTAGACTCAACATTACTATAATCATAACTCGTTACCAACATTAGTAGAGAGATTCAGCACGACAAGTTGCCGTTGGCAACTCGTACTCATATCACATTAGAAGAAGCCACCGATGCTTTTATACCTAGTTAGCTCCAGTCCTGCTTTTTCAAAAAAATTATCTATACCAATACAACAACTACACACACAC
>CM065694.1:53094993-53097493 GCA_017654935.2 Phymorhynchus buccinoides
ACAAGAACAATTTAATGGTCTAATACCTTTGCTTGAAGGTCTTTCCTTGAGCATAAGGATAGAAGTTTATAGATAGACATTCTCTGGGTTATAGACATTTTCACGGTTTGAGGTCAACGTTCACCTTCGTGGACATTTCGCTTTGCTCAACGGTTATGGACCAGTGGAAAATAATGAAATTTTGCGACGCAAGTATGACACCATTTACATTTTTTTCTGATGTTGCCTGAATCTTCACAATGCAAAATATATGGAGTGCCCCTCGTAATGCCGCGGAAGGGGGGGGTGCATTCAAAAGCATGCCTCAAAACACAGATGTAGCCATCATTTTGTACCCCCCCCCCCCCCCCCCCAACAAATCATAGGCAATGTGTGCTATGCTAATTTGTTTAATGTTAGCTAAACAAGCAGGCTACGCTTCGTAATATACTACTCAAAAAAAGTTAAATACCACTTTTGTCACTGGGCCTGTTCAAATGACCACTGATACATTTGTCCCAAAACACCAACTGCTCTTTCCCCATACACTAATTGCTATTTTCCCCATGATTTCCAATCATAACAAACGAACAATTAATGTTTTTGGACAAATGTGTTACTGGTCACGTGACTATGCCCTATAAAACGTCAGTGGGGTAGTTTACGAAAATGTGCAGTATGTTCACATTAACATTCTGGAAAGGATCGTTAGCAAATTAATGTACAAACATGTTAGGGGTCTTCAGACATATTCATAGCTTCATGGAAGCCAGTCAGAAATCACGTGACTGTTCAATATGGCGGTTTAGCCCCGCTTTAGTGATGCAAGATGTAACTGCTTCTGCCTAAGGAACTGCCCCACTAATTTACCTGAAACTTTTTTTTCAACGATTCAGTATAGTGACAATAATGTCTTTCATTACATTTCTAATATGACGTCATCATTGACCTCTGAGAGGCCAACGGGCAAAGGGTGCGTTTTTGTCTAAGTTTTGGGATTTCTTTTACACGCAAATGATAAGGGTGAGAAGAAAAAATAAGTTGCAGTTTTATTCATTAGTGATGTGCGAACACTGCAATGCTTTAAATTTTATCGGCACGGTGTGCAAATTCATCCCATTGGCTCATTTAAGGTACCGTCTTAAACGGTCTCCAATCGGCGCATTTGTAATGTTGTGCAGGATATTTTTTATATTGCATAAGAATTTGGACCTTCGGCTATAATATTACATAATCAGAAAGTGTAAAAATGTCAGTTTAAGCATTCAAAACGGTGTCAGAATTTTCATTCAGTCAAGCTTTCGCAACTGCATGGTCAGTCTCTTCCATGCATAGGCCTACACGTGGTGCATGCATCGCTCGCTCTGTGTGTGTCTCTCTCTCTCTGTGTCTCTGTCTCTCTCTATCCCTCTCCCTCTCTTTCATGCTCAAAATAACAAAATAGGCCTACCAGACTTTTAAAAAAACAAAAAACCGGAGAACAAATGCTAAAAGGATAAAAACACGGTGTTTCAAATAACTGTGTCTGTTTACACGAATTAAAAAAAGAAAGAAAAAAAAGAATCTTTTTCTTCTTTCACCGTGCAATTGATGAAGCTTTGAAGTCCAACATTACAAATAAAAAACGCAGTCTTCATAAGCGAATCATGCTACAAATAAAAGTGAAGCGAAAAATGTTTTAAGCGCTATTATACAGAGAAAGTTAAATGCGCAACAACCACAACTTTACCTTCCAATTTCGATTTTGTGCAAAACCTCTAAGAATATTTTCTAGAAATATCTACATTCATCCTAGTGCAACCGGTAACTGAAGATTACTATGCCTAAAAAAGCACAAATGTTTCGCATTTAGGCCTACATGCTTGTGATGAAATCTAGTTCTGTAAGCTGTATTAGTTATAATGATAAGCTCTAGCACAATTTCATTATTGTGAGAGTACCTTAAAATCTGCAGTTAGCAAACAACGCAACCAATCTTGGCCTACATATAGTATTAGGGGAAGACGGGGTAAAAAGCGCATGGGCGGGTGAAGCCCACCCCAATTATCTCATGAAATAAAGAAAATTTCAGTCAAATTTGCCCATGAGACGAATGCTAGACATTAACGCTCGTCTCATGGGCAAAATGACTGAAATTTGCTTCATTGCATGAGATAATTGGGGTGGGCTTCTTACCCGCCCATGCACTTTTTACCCCGTCTTCCCCAATATGAATCTTTAGTTTATGCAAGATACACACATAGCAATACACGCACGACTCTCCTAAAAAGAAAACAATTAGTTTGAAGGAAAAACAACAAATTACAAAGCTTCTTTTAGGAAACTTTATCTCTGCATTCAAATGATCAAACCATGCATATCGTGGAACCTCCCTATTAAGACCTTCCCTATATAAAGACTCCCTCCCACTTAAAGACCCACCACGTTACGTGTCAAAATCACGGTTTTCACGTGTTTGTGGGGGGTCTTTAAAGACCTACTTCTTCGAGACATTGCCCTTCTTTGTTCGCATTAACCCTTT
>CM065694.1:53107493-53109993 GCA_017654935.2 Phymorhynchus buccinoides
CACCAGATCACGTGTCAAAATCACGGGTTTTCACGCGTTTTCCCTCTTATAGCTGGTAAGAAATCTGGTTTTGATCAGGTTTGACTCCCATACACATGCCCCCAAATTCGAAACGAAACATCATTTTAACTTCTTAAAGAGCAGCCTCAATTTGAAATTGGGGGATTTGAATGTGGGTCACAGCTACCCAGAAAAAACCCAAGGGACTTAATCGTGGTGGGTCAGTGGGTCTTTAAAGAAGAACGACGACACGAAAACAAAAAAACAACACACACACACACACACACACAAACCTCAAGAAGAACACAAAGAACAATAACTCTAAGATGGCAATGGGCAACTAATGACCATAATTTGACCGCCAGGGGGCAGTCAAACCGGTAGGGGCTTAGCGCGTGATATTCTTAGTTGGGCGTAGTGAGAGAGAGAGGGAGGGACTCCTATACCTCTCTCTCTCTCTCTCTCTCTCTCATTTTGCCCTTGGCCTTGTGTTTTCGCTTGTTTATGGATTCCTTTTGTTTGAGGACCTCATGAAAAGAAGCATTTTATGCTTATTGAGCTATTCCTCATTAAAGATTTCAAGTTTCAAGTTTCAAGTTTCTTTATCCCCAACAAAGAATATAGAGAGGATTAGCCCCACTCGAGCGCTATGCCACCTGGCGGTCAAACTGGCGAGCTAGGTTAACCATCACCTTAAAGTGGAACTTGCAGTAGACGGCCTCGTTCTTGTCGTTGACCAGCTTGAAGGTGTGGCTGCCGTAGCCGTTCATGTGATACAGACAGACAGACAAGACAAGACAAGACAAGACAAGACAAGACAAGACATGACTTAGACCTACCTTGAAGTGGAACTTGCAGTAGACGGCCTCGTTCTTGTCGTTGACCAGCTTGAATCTGTGGCTGCCGTAGCCGTTCATGTGATACAGACAGACAGACAAGACAAGACAAGACATGACTTAGACCTACCTTGAAGTGGAACTTGCAGTAGACGGCCTCGTTCTTGTCGTTGACCAGCTTGAATCTGTGGCTGCCGTAGCCGTTCATGTGATACAGACAGACAGACAGACAAGACAAGACAAGACATGACTTAGACCTACCTTGAAGTGGAACTTGCAGTAGGCGGCCTCGTTCTTGTCGTTGACCAGCTTGAAGGTGTGGCTGCCGTAGCCGTTCATGTGGCGGTAGCCGTCAGGGGTGCCCCGGTCAGAGAAGAGGAACATCACCTGGTGGGTGGTCTCCGGCCTCAGGCTGATGAAGTCCCAGAACATGTTAGGGTCCTGCAATGGTGGAATTAAAATTGTGAAAATGGAACAAGAAATCAGTCCAGAACCATCACAGGCAAGCAACCTATAGACGGTTTTGCAGACAACGGCAACATCTAAACATTTAATGATTTATAAAACGTGTGTGTGTATATGTGTGTGTGTGTTGTGTGTGTGTGTGTGTGTGTGGGGGGGGGGGGGGGGGGGGGGTATGTTGTTCTTTAATTTAAAATTTGACCAAATTACAACTTTTTCGTTGCCACTGGGATTAACGTGTGCTAAGTGCATGGGCACACGGGACCTCGGTTTATCGTCTCACCCGACAGACTCCACGTTCAGTCCGTAAGGCCTAGTGGAAAGTGAGAGAAAAAATCCCCTGTACCCAGGTTCGAACTCGGGTTTACTTGACACGAAGCGAACGCTTTACCACTGTGCCACTCTACACCTTAGAGCGTCTGCCGTTTCATTTCCTGCGATCCCACAGTGAGCTGGAACCCACTGGAGTGTGATCGAGGACCATCTTGAAAGGCTGTGCAGGACTTTCTTGATAGTTGTCAGACAATAGGCTAGAATAAATGTACATTGCATACACTACAAACTGAATCGTAATACAAAAACTACCTTGGCAGAGGAAAATAACAGTCTACTGTACATACCTTCAAGTTGGTCACAGGGTTTCTCTTCTGCTAATACAAAAACTACCTTGGCAGAGGAAAACAACAGTCTACTGTACATACCTTCAAGTTGGTCACAGGGTTTCTCTTCTGCGTGTGGATGAAGCTTGGGAACTGCAATAGAACCAAAACGTAGTTGACATCATTTTACAATTATTTTTTAGTTAACGGAGAACATACACATTTACACAGACGCAGACTAAGGCCGGGTTTACATTAGACGCGTAAGTTCCGTACGCCGGAAAACCCTAAATAAGTGGAAGAAAGAAGGATAAAAGTTTACGCATATAGGGGAAATTCGGACACGTGCGCAAATCTTTTCCCTTCTTTGCTTCTTATTTATTGATTGCGCACGGGTTTCCGCATGGAATATCCGCTTATGTGTGTGAACGGCCTAAAAAAAAGGGCCAGCCACGCGTCAGCTAAAATCGCACGACTGTACGATACGATTCGATCACGTGATCTCGAAGCGCGATTCACGTTTGTGCTTGGAGACCACGTGATCGAATCGTATCGCACAGTCGCACGATTTTAGTGGACGTGTGGCTGGCCCTTAAGACACAC
>CM065694.1:53137493-53229993 GCA_017654935.2 Phymorhynchus buccinoides
AAGAAATAAACATGAAAAGCTAAAGACAAACAAAACAACAGTGCCGGGGTAGGCCTAACCTAAAAGACGCGCACGCACACATTCATAATTCTTTAAAAATCGATATAGGCCTACGAAAATAAACATACACACACACACGCACGCACGCGCACGCACGCACACGCACGCACGCACGCACGCACACGCACGCATACGCGCACGCGCACGCACACACACACACACACACACACACACACACACGTGTGTTAGTGATTCTTACGCAACATGGCGGAAACTGTTAGTTGGACAATTTTGGTCAGCTAGGCTTTTTTTTTAATTTGAATTTGAATCTGGCTACGCTGCTCTGTCCCACTGGACACTTATACAGCGTTGTGCGTTGCGACAGAAAGAAAAATAAAGCAAACTAAAAATCAACACAAAAACAAAGGAACTAAAAAATAAATTCTCCCCAGCGTTTCAGTCTCAGGTCAGGCCAATCCGGCTACCGTAACGGCCCCCGGGGACGTACCCCGACCGGCACAGCCCCAACCATCATTGTCACGTTTTGCTGGGGAGGGAGTGATACAGTTAGAATGACAGAGTGTTGAGCTCCCGCTTGAAACATACCAAGCAGGGAGCTTCTGCTGCAGATGCTGGGAGCGTGTTCCAAATTGGAAGGAATCTGAATTTGAAACAGTTTGTATTCTGGGGGAACTGCCGAAATTTGTTCGAGTGATTCGTTCTTGTTCGTGTTGGCATGTTGGCATGTTGGTAAGATATTGATTACATTTGATGTCAACAAGGTTGTTGATGATTTTGAAGAATACTGTGAGCTGGATCTTCTGTCTCCTAGATTCTAGTGTTTCCCAGCCTAGTTCATCCAGCATTGATGTGACGCTGCTGGTGTTGTGGTAGTGGTTGGTTGTGTACCTGGCTGCTCTGCGTTGTACCATTTCGATCTTTGATATCTGGTCCTGGTGATATGGATTCCAGACTGAGCAGCAGTAGTCAAGGTGGGGACGAACGAGGGTCTTGTATGCGTTGGCTTTTGTTTCTGTTTTGGGGCTCTTCAGATTTCGTCTTAGAAATCCTAATACACCATTTGCCTTTTTGGACACACAATCTATATGGGTCTTCCAGCTGAGGTCAGATGATAAATGAACCCCTAGATATTTTGATGAGTTTGTCTGCTCTAAGATGTGCCCTTTCAATTTGTAGGTAAATACTTTGGGAGATCTCTTATCTGGATTTAGTGATGGTCATGATGTTACATTTACCTGATCAAACTACTACGAGACAATCTGCACGACTAAAGGCTAGGAAATACGGTTCATTAGATTCCACGACGCCTGAATCTAAGTCTGGAGGTAAATTTCATCATGCAGAATCCCTAGAAAAAGATTATGCAGTTTCTGAACCGACAGAAAAGGTTCAAAGTACCACCAGCACGCCCATAGAAACCCCGCTGGACAGCAGTCTAGAGTACGAATCAACGTTTCAAGACGTTTCCAAGAGTCTCACCATGCGGAAGAAGGCTAGAACATTAAATACGACAATCGAAAATCTAGCTGAACGAGTTGAGTCATTGGAAGAACTCGTAAAGCATCAAACGAAGTTGAAGACTTAGTCAACGGAAAAGCTCCAAATAAAGAACGTCACCAGTCTAAGAGCATTGGTATCCAGACAGATAGCCTGCAAACTATGACTTACGCCGAAGCAGTAAGAAACACTTCTCCTGTGGATTCACAAACCAAGAAAGCAACAGAAAACCTTGAAAAAGATGAAAAATCATCTAAAAAGAACGAATCCAAGCCATCAAGAACAAATGACGCAATCCCTGAGAAGCACGCAACATCAACATTGACGTCATTCTGGAAGGAAAAAGAACTCAACGTGGACGTCAAATCCAACCAGAGGAAGGACTGCTCAGTTTTCTAAATTCGACGACACTCCCCTATGGCGAGCCGTTTGCACAAAACCCTAGATAAGAGATATCAACAGTTTCAAAACACTTGCTAAGAGATATCAACAGTTTTAAAACCCTAAATAAGAGATATCAACAGTTTAAAACCCTCTCTAAGAGATATCAACAGTTTAAAACACTGACTAAGAGATATCAACAGTTTCTACCGTGAAACATCCCCAACTGGAAGAAGAAGAAGAAGAAGACTACGCAGAGACAAACACAGATCGAAAGGCAGACAGAAACAGTCTCACCAGAGGATCGACGCCAATTTTCATTGGACGATATTAATAGAAGTTTCGGAAGGGGCAAAAGTGAAAGTTCATTTGCATAGTGGGCCAAGGTATCGTCTGCTCCAAACTGCACAAGCGAACATTTTATGACAAGCTTTTTGCAAATATTCGACGCGAAGGCTGGAAAAATGATATTGTTCTTGTTTTATTAGACATCGGCCTTTCTGTTTCAGTTGTGTGATGGTAGGTAGCGTGTTTTCTGACAATTTTCTGATGGTATTCACATTTGATAACAGGCTGGGGTGGAGGGTGTCGCAGGCGACAAGCTGTCGATATCTCTTAGTTAGTGTTTTGAAACAGTTGATATCTCTTATCTATGGTTTTGAAACTGTTGATATCTCTTATCTAGGGTTTTAAAACTGTTGATATCTCTTAGCAAGTGTTTTGAAACTGTTGATATCTATTATCTAGGGTTTTGTGCAAACGGCTCCCCATACTCCCCGTATTGTTCTCATTGGAGATTCAGTCATGTCAAAGGTTGACGGAAATCGTTTAGGGATGTCATACGGCCTTCAAAATACACGTTTAAGGAATGCAGCACAGTTTTTCAAGAGGTTAAGGACCACTTGAAGCCAGAACCTGAATGTGTCGTGTTACAACTTACACGTGGGGCTCAACGATCTTAAAGCAAAGGATCCCACAGTGTGCAGTGCAGCAATGGCAAAGTGCGTGCAGGATGTGAAAAAGAAGTTTTCCAGATCAAGAGTGGTGATAAGCCAAGTGGCTCCTGTGCGAAACAAAAGCTTTTTTATCATTAAACCGTTTCTTCTGGGTTTTAATTTCGACTTTGTTCTAATTTGTTGTGAATATTATTGAACCCAGCAGTCATCTTCGTTTCTTCACATTCTACAAAAGCTTAGATGTAAAGCGCGAACTTTTTAACGCTATGACGAAGTCCAAACTATGTCTAGTGGGGGAGAAGGACATTAACACATTAGCTATGTTGACTTCAACCATCTACGATCCACTGATAGGTCGATCGTGGCTCCTGACTCCATCCATCCCACAGCAAAAGGAGCCAGCGTCATAGCCAGAACACTGGGGCGTCATCTCAACGCCTTGTTCTGGGGGAAGCCAAAGAGGAGACCAGGCCGCCTTCATCATCACCGCTCAGGTTTCTACCTTCCACACTTCCCGTCTCCATGGTTTCACTAGACAGGCAACGACCACAGCGAGGACCTCCGGCCTGCAGGGCAACCCAGAGCGCGCCTCCCCGGGCTCCCTCAACATCCATGGGTCCCCTTGTCCATCTTCGTGTTGCCTGTTGACTTTGCTTACATTTCAAAGTCTTTACAAGTTAGTTATATTCAAATGTGTTGATTTCTACATTATTTTGAATAAAACCAGTTAATAATTTCTTGAACATTTTACAATGGAACTGTCGGTCTATTGTGAAGAACTTACTTCACTTAGAAAATAACATCTATTCTAATAACTATTGCATTCTGGCCCTACAATCTTTAAATGCTGAACCATCTAAGCTACCTAAATTTCGTGGTTTCTATTACCCACCTTTATGTGATTGTAGCATGTCAACAAAACGGGTTCAAACTGCAATTTACGTCAGATCAGATCTGAATTACAGACCTCTAAAACTATCGTTTAATTCTACAACTAAAGAGTAAAGTCATTGAGAACTTTTTTGCCACTGCAATATCGTTAAAAGTGAACAAAGATTCTAGCATAAATATAATTTCTGTTTACTATCCAAATGGGCCGAATGCAGACAACTCAGACTGGATAAAACATCTTCCTGATACAGATAAAAAATGGATAGTTTTGGGAGATTTTAATGCGCATTCTCCGTTTTGGGAACCAGATTGCTCAGTTATAACCTGCAATCGCTTAGTTGAAAACATTGTTGATTCTAAATTAGTTCTATTGAATGATGGCAGCATAACTAGAGTGCCTGATGTATCAACTCACAGGCCAAGCTCCATCGATTTGACATTAATTTCTGCTGATTTGGCTGTCAATACTAGTTGGACAACAGAAGAAGACACGTTAGGGAGTGATCATTTTCCTATTGTTGTTAAATTAAATGAACAAATCGTTGATGAAGAGGAAGAATTTGAAGATATAATAAAAATAATAATAATAGGGGATACTTATATAGCGCGATACCCCACAATGGGCTCATCGCGCTTTACAACAATATAAATGCATTACAAATCATTTTTAAAAACTAAAAACAAAAAACAAAACAAAACATATAGTTAACAGCATCATATTAAAGTATCATACATAAAATCACAAATTGACTAAAAAGATTTATCAATTAAGACAATATAAAACAGCACGTCACACGAAAACTATGGGAAATATACAACTTTTAAAATATGACTGCACAGAAACAACAATACATACGGTACACTTACACGCCAACATCCACACCCACAGGCGCACGCGCACGCACACACGCACCCACGCACCTACCCACACTCACACACGCACACACGCGCGCGCACGCACGCACGCGCGCGCGCACACACACACACACAGAAATGGACGCTGTTGATTGACCGCAAGACCAAAACACGGGCAAGTCAACGGCAGAAGGGGGGGGGGGGGGGGGGGAGAAAAGGGGATGAAAAAGAAAAAAGTAAGAGACAGACACAAAGAGAGAGGAGAGAGAGAGAGAGACAGAGACAGAGAGAGACAAACACAGAGAGTGTGTGAATGTGACAGAAACACAGAGAGTGTGTGAGTGTGACAGAAACACAGAGAGAGAGAGAGAGAGAGAGAGAGAGAGAGAGAGAGAGAGAGAGAGAGAGAGAGAGAGAGAGAGAGAGAGAGCCAGGGACAGAGAGAGATAAGTCAGAAGGGTGTGGCATAGACTTTTAGTTGGGAAAATACAACCGGAAGAGGTGAGTTTTCAATGCTCTTTTAAAAGAAGACGCTGATGGGATTTCGCGGACAGGTTTAGGAAGAGAATTCCACTGAGTTGGAGCAGAGAAGGAGAAATATACCTTAAGTTCTTGTATAATAGTGCTGATTGGAGTCTATATGAGTCAACCCTTCTATCTATAGATCGTAGCACTATTGAACACGAAGATACTGAAGTGGTTTATGAGAACTTCAGAAGAGCCATTTTGTCTGCAGCTAAAAAATCAATGCCTAAATGCAAAAGCTTTATGCATCAGAAATACCGAGGAAATAGTTGGTGGAATGAAGATTGTGCTGAGGCAGTATCTAGTAAAAAGAAAACATATAAAACATGGCTGAAAGATAGAAGTGAGGAAAACTTTATTGAAATGAAACGTGCTAAAAACCACATTAACAGGGTTGTTGCAAAAGCGAAACGTCACTTTATTTTACTCATTTTTGTCATTCAGAAATATCTACGTCTAAGGACATGCACGGAGTCTGGAAAAAGGTAAAGGAATTAAAAACCAAGTGTCACCTACCATCGTAGCCTATTAAATCAGAAAAATGTGCTGTTCCAACATCATCAGAGAAAGCAGAAGCATTTGTACAAACATTTTCAATAATTAATTCTTTATCTAGACTTATTTCAGATATAAAGAACTACAGAAAACAACAAGAAGAAAAGTCTAGTTATTGTGATCCGACACCGGATCCAAATCATTACTTAAATTCATCTATTACATTTGAAGAATTTAATGAAACACTAGAGTCATTCTCTTCTAAAAAAAACAGCTGTTGGTTTAGATGGCATTTCATATCAGTTGCTATGCCACTTACCTTTGTGTTGGAAGCAATGGGCGACTTAGTGGGATTTTTTCCCGCCAGGTGGCATGACGCTCTAGAGGGGCTTATCACGCAATATTCTTAGTTGGGGATAAAGAGAGAGCGAGAGATAGGGAGGAGTCCAACCCTCTCTCTCTCTCTCACTACGCCCAACTAAGAATATAGCGTGATAAGCCCCTCTCGAGCGTCATGCCCCCTGGCGGGAAAAAATCCCACTAAGTCGCTAATTACTCCACTCTTTTTACCAAACATGTTGGTTAAATGGAACTCTCCCTACTTTCTGGAAGAGGACTGTTGTAATACCGATTCCAAAACAAGGCAAACCTAGGTCTGCAATTGACAGTTATCGACCAATAGCATTAACTTATCAAGTTGGCAAGATATTAAAAACAATAGTTGAAAAACGCATTCTACATTATTGTGAAAAGAATAATATCACCCCCCACAATCAAGCAGGGTTTAGAAAAGGTAGAAGTACGACCGATCACCTTGTTAAACTTACGAGTCATGTTAAAAAACAATTTGCTCGTAGAAAAAGTACACTAGCCACATTTTTCGACATTAGAAAAGCGTATGATAGTGTGTGGCATGCTCGTTTACTCTATAAGTTGAAAAATATTGGGATAAGTGGGGTAACGTATCAGTTTATTAAATGTTTCTTATCCGGAAGATCAATTTGTACTAGAGTTGGTAAATGTTATTCTTCATTTCAAGATATTGATATTGGAATCGCTCAAGGTTCTATTATTGCCCCAGTTCTTTTTACAATTCTTATTCATGATCTTCCTAAAGTACCATCTAAAAATATACATTTAGTGCAATATGCAGACGATATTGCAATTTGGATGAATACAAATATTTTTTTTTTAAGAGAACAATAACATATGTGCAAAAACTATATCAAATTGAAATAGATAAACTAGATAAATATATGAAAGAAAATGGACTAGAACTTTCTGGAGAAAAGACACAATTGATGTTATTTAACAATGGTAAAAATCCAAAATGTTTGCCAGAACTTGTATTAGAAGATAAAACTCTTCAATATTCCAATAATGTAAAATTCTTAGGTGTCAATTTCACTCCTAAATTAAACTGGCGCTGCCATATCGAGCACCTTATAAACAAAGCAAGACAAAGGCTAACTTTATTGAAAATAATTAGTGCACAGTCATGGGGTCAAGATACTCAAACACTCATACATCTTGCTACCAGCCTGGTTCGAGCAAAACTGACTTATGGGCAGGAAGTTTATTTTTCGTCTTCTCAGACATTACTAAAACGGTTACAAAGTATAGACAGTAAAGTTATCAAAGTAGCACTGGGTGTACCAGTACATACAAATACGTTTAATACATATAGAGAAGCTAATTTGTTGTCACTTGACGATCAACGTAAACTAGACACTGCCAAGTATGTGACTAGAAGTCTTTCAGTATCTAATTCAGTGACAAATGAAATATTTCTTGATTCAAGAAAGGATTTTCCTAAAAGGGCACAGAATCTTTCTTACCTTCAGCCCATTAGAAATTATACAGATGATTTATTTAGGAAATGTGAGATCGACATTTCATTGATTTCAAGTACACCAACCATGCCTATTGTTCCTCACTGGGAGCATAATTCTCCAAAATTTGATATAGATTATACTACTCTGAAAAAAGACGATAACATCAATTTAATATCAGCAGAAGCAAAAGAACACCTCGAAAATACATATCCACATACTCTTAAGATTTACACAGATGGCTCAGTTTTAGAATCTTATACAGGAGCTGGATTTGTGATCCCTGATTTAAAAGTCAGAAAATCATTTTGTTTAGGAAAAGACTTTTCTGTATATACTGCAGAACTTTATGCAATTCTAATGGCACTATCCTGGATAGCTGATATGGATATTGCAATTTATAGTATTTTACTTTGTGTTGACTCGAAATCTGTTCTTTATAGTTTACAAAACTGGAATGCAAACTCCAGAAGAGATTTAATTTTTTATGTAAAATATCTAATACATTCTATTATGTTTAACGGAATTAACGTAGAATTTTGCTGGATTCCATCGCACTGTGGTATCATTGGGAATGAACTAGCTGATAAATTAGCGAAAGAAGGTGCTAGTAGAAAATCTTCAGATTGTTCAATAAAACTATTAAAAAAACCGAAATAAATTCAATGTTAGAAAATAGTATATATAATGAAAAGCTTCCTTCATATTCTAAGATATTATTATGTTCAAGATCTTTATCTAGCCTTATCTACAAAATTCGATTAAACTCGTGGAGGACCAAATTTTCTAAAGATGTAGAATGCGATTGTGGTCACCCAATATCAGTTCAACACATTCTTTTAGAATGTCCATTATTATCATTGTTATACAAACTATCTGGGATACAAGTTGCACAAATTGGAACTTTAAAAGATGTAGTTTACAGTCATGAAATGATCAAAATTGCTACAGTCATATCCAGCTCTGGAATTGCAAGATTACTTCAGTTCATGAGTTAATTAACTTTAATTTTGTTTTCTTTGTCAATATTTTATTTATTTTTTGCTATGAATTTGTTAGGGATTTTTTGTGGGGGGTTTTCCTCCACATTCACAGACATAAAATCATATGCATAGTTACACACACACACACACACACACACACACACACGCACGCACGCACGCACGCACGCACACGCACACACACACACACACACACACACACACTAAAAACACTCTTTTTTTGTCTAATATCACCATTGCTTTGAATTAAATCAATCAAACACGTGTTATAGGTGCGTTTATTAAATCCAAGGGGAAAAGTCTAACCACCAAGGGTTAAACTACTGAGGAGTTTAATAATAATAATAATAATAATAATAATAATAATAATAAACGTTTTTGGAGCGCCCTTTTTCATTTGAGCTCTCGGCGCTTTACAAACATAAAGCATAAACTACTGATGAAAATCCGTTTGACGTCCTCCAGTCTGAAACAGACGCGTTATTATGGGACATTAGTAGATATAAAGATGATGGGAACGATCCTGGAGGCAATGCCCGGAGGCAGTGCAACTCCAGGAATGTCCGGAATTGTTAACGATACAGATGTATACATATATTATATATACATATGCATAAACTACTGAATGAAAATCCATTTAACGTCCTCCGGTCTGAAACAGACACATAATTATGGGACATTAGTAGATATAAAGATGGTGGGAACGATCCTGGAGGCAGTACAACTCCAGGAAAGTCCGGTATTTTTAACGATACAGATGCATAATCTAAGTATAAAGTTATGCTTAAAATGCTACAATAGGCCTACAACTATCCTAAACATGCACAGCCACAACATCTATTATATTAAAAAACACCTGACAGAAAGGTTCAAAAGATTATTTCTGCCATTCAGTCAAACCGAATGTTTGGTATAGTAGCGGTGATCCAAAATGATCGTGTTGTGGTTGTTGTTTGTTTATTTGTTGCTGCATTTCAGATTAGCCAATTTAATATTTTATAAAAATAATATGAAGAACAATAGGATTAGGCCTAACTCTAACGCTGTTTTTGGTTACTTCGTCAGTTAGCCATAATATTATAATTGATGCAAATCCGATCAGTAGCCAATGAATAATTAAATAAAACAAAAGGTCAAAATGTACACTATTTTATTTTTGTTTAGCGCCTCGATAAACTTTTCTGATAAAGATTCCTTTTCTGTGTGGAATCAAATGCCCTGCAATGCCCCCCTCCCTCCTTCCCGAAGAAGAAGATTATAATTACATAGGCACCTATAGCAAAAATTGTTTAAAAAACCACAGAGAAGTTCTCTTGTTTCAAATAGTTTCCAGTTTATTGTTATTACTCCATATTAGGGCCTACTACTGACAGTACTTGCTATTATGAAATTATGTTCAACATAGGCAAGTACCTCTCGATATGTGCATGGACTGTACACATATGTACCTTGCATGTTTATTTGCGTGTTCGTGCATGCGTGCGTGCGCTCGTGTATGTGTGAGTGTGTACGTGTGTGTGCGCGCATGCACACGCGCAAGTGTATGTAGGTCTATGCACACATGTGTGTTACATGTTGCAAGGGTACATTTGTACATTGAGTGGGCATTATTTGAAGGGCAGCAGAGAGATAATTGTATTATTGTGAAATATGAGGTGTTATACAAGCCAGCTAGGGTTTATAAATGTGTCATTTGCAGGCTTTGTCATGTGCAAATGACTGAATAAATATACTGGTGGAGACAACAGGTGCTTCATGATCAGTAGGCCTACACAAAGCTTGTGGGCCTATCGATCATTGTGCGTGCGTGTGTGCGTGCGTGCGTGCATGTGTGTGTGCGTGCGCACACGCGCATGAGAAAGACAGAGAGAAAGATTGAGACAGAGACGATGTGCGTGCGAATATGTGTGTGTGCGTGTGCGCGCGCGTGTGAGAAAGAGAGAATGTGATTGAGAGAGACAGAGACGATGTGCGTGCGAGTATGTGTGTGTGTGTGTGCGCGTGCGCGCGCACGCGCGTGAGAAAGAGGGAATGGGATTGAGAGAGACAGAGACGGCGTGCGTGCGAGTATGTATGTGAGTGTGTGTGTGTGTGCGTGCACGCCTGAATATGTATGCTTATAAGTATGTTGGCGCGTGTGCAAGGGTATGTGTGTGTGTATGGGGGGGGGGGGGGGAGAGGGAGAGAGGAATCTTCAATTTGGAAAGGTATGGATTAGAGAGGGTGTTTGCATTAACAGCGATGTACCAAGGATTGAAAAGTGATAGGACAAACTGTCCTGAGATAACAGAAATCAGTAGGACAAGTCAATGTCCTGGCTCTTGCAGAAATCAATATTTAAGACAAAGCGTGCCTGTGTTAAAAAAAATTATCAGACATTTGTTCTGACAGGGGAGAACACAATATTAATACATTTTCAATTTGAATAGGTCAATGGCCTATGACCGGGGGCCTCGGGACATCACTGCATTAATATGAAAACGTTGCATTCAAATGAATGGAGAGAACAAATCAAGTCTAAGCAGGCCTATATCTGGATCTTTTATTTTAATTAATTTACTTCACTTTTATTTTTTCCTGTTTTCTTTAATTTTCTATTTATTTGCAAGAGATGTAATTAACCTGACCGTCCAACACTTTTCGAGAGAGAGAGAGAGAGAGAGAGAGAGTTCAGACTTCAAATGATTTATTGAGAAAGGCCATAGCCCCATATGAATATTAAATTGAATTGTGGTGATACAATTTACGAATAATTATGCAATCTCGAAGGCAACAGCATCAAAATTCATGCACAATTATGAGAACATTCAAACGCTTTATACAGATAATAATAATCATAATAATAATAATGGGCATTAATTTTCTAGCGCTTAATCTTAAATAAGCCCTAAGCGCTTGCAATAATACCATCAGTAGAAACAAATGAACGTCCAAAAAATGTTAAACACAAGCACACACACACACACACACACAATAAATATACACACACACAAACGCGCGCGCACCCATGAACGCACGCATGCACACACACACACGCACACAAACACACGTACATGGAAGGGACAAAGTAATGAAGCAGACTATGATTTGGCAGAACGGAGAGGTAAAGGGAGTTGAGAGAGAGAGAGAGTATGTGAGTGTGTAGCTTAACCAATGTGAAAAGAGGCTATATTTCTATCTGGCCAAAGGTACTACTGAAAAGCACTTATCAGTATTTTTACAGGCTTCCACTTTTTTAATTTATAGATTTGGTCCAGGATGCAACTATACATGTATGCTCCACACTTATGCCTATATAGCCGTGGTGTTTGTGAATATCCATTGGCCAATCAATACTTGCAAGAAAACTTTCACCTGCAAACACACACACACACACACAAAGACCCTAAAATGGGGTAAACTAGTATTTAAGGTAAAATGAGGTCTACCCTTAGAACACTACATTTTCTGTCCAGAACGAAAAGTATTATACCCTAAGGCGTATTGAATGATGGCACTCCCTAAAAATTGTTGAAAAATTAATTAGCCATAAAAATACTAAGTGCCGAAATTCAAAAACGTCTGTTATCGTCAAGGAAACGGATAAACAGTAAAACTCGACAAATGGGAAAGTTGAGTTATATTGAATGTAGGGCTCATTTTAGGTCTTCGGAATACCCTGCTAACCTTAAAACAACAGAGGTAAATTTGCATTGCCTCATTCTAAAACACTACCCCAGTGTAAACTGAAAAAGCATGGTCGATTACCCCATTCTAGGGCAATTACACAGGCACACACACACACACCTTTACTTTACAGAGGTAGGCCTAACCATACTAATCGGGGCATTTGTAACTGTAGGTCACACACTTTAAACGGCAAATGTTAAGAATAGCCCCCTCCCCTGCCCCTTCCATTCATTTCAGACGGTTTCAGGTTAGGGTTAGATTTAGGGTCAGATTAGTCATCAAGTTTTATTTTTGTGTGTATTTGACACTAAACACTAAACCTATCCCTAACCTGAAATCGTCTAATCCACGCACACAAATGGTGGTATGTTATGAGACTGACATTTAACTGACCCTGAACCTATCCCTAACCTAAAACCGTCTGAAATGAATGGAAGGGGCAGAGCAGGGGGCTATTCTTAACATTTGCCCTTTAATTAAACAAGCATTATTTTTGTTTTGTGTTGGCTGTTGTGCTTGGCCTTGCTCAATTATTGTAGCTGTAGTTCTTTATAACCAAACAAGAACCTACCATGCATCTCAGTCCGTCTGCGTGTTCCTGTTCTGCTGCCTAAACAACTGAATCGGTCACAATGAGAAATCAGGAGAATGGCTACAGGTGTTATCTATTATTAGGTCCTACTCCTACCACACTGTACTGCTACTGTCAGATAAAAAAAATACTAGTTTCTTGAAGTGACAAATTTCTATATCTACGATTATGACATTCAAACTAGGAGGCATTTACACGGGGCCTCCTACTACACTAGATATGATACGCTGTCAATGGTGATGCAAACCTCGATTGTGAATGTGATCCTCTGTATCAAATAGGGCTTTTGCCACGTGAGGGCGACCTTGAATTTCACTGAGTTGAATTTAGAGAGTTGAATTAGAAAGGTCAGCGTAACTCGGGCAGAACGAGTGCGGGCAAATTAGTAGTCTAGTATAGAGAACGAACACTCGTGGCAAATGCCCTATTGAAAGCTAGGTTTTCCAAGTGACCCCCCCCCCCTCCTCACCCTGTGCTCCCCCCCCCCCAAATGTTTTTATATAATAAAATTGGGTAGGCGCTGCACTTGCATAGAGTGAGACGCGCTCTCCAGGGGTGAGAGCAGCCCGCATTTCACAAAGATAAGTCTGTTACTAGAATATACCAAATACCAATATGCAAATATTGTTTGTGAATGTGAACCTTTATATAATATGCAAACCTTGTTTGTGAACATGAACCTCTGTATGAATATGCAAACCTTGTTTGTGAGCATGAACCTCTATATAATATGCAAATCTTGTTTGTGAGCATGGACCTCTATATAATATGCAAATCTTGTTTGTGAACATGAACCTCTGTATATGCAATATGCAAACCTTGTTTGTGAGCATGCAACCTCTATATAATATGCAAACCTTGTTTGTGAACATGAACCTCTATATAATATGCAAACCTTGTTTGTGAACATGAACCTCTTTGTATGAATATGCAAACCTTGTTTGTGAGCATGAACCTCTATATAATATGCAAATCTTGTTTGTGAACATGAACCTCTGTATGAATATGCAAACCTTGTTTGTGAGCATGAACCTCTATATAATATGCAAACCTTGTTTGTGAACATGAACCTCTATATAATATGCAAACCTTGTTTGTGAACATGAACCTCTATATAATATGCAAACCTTGTTTGTGAGCATGAACCTCTATATAATATGCAAACCTTGTTTGTGAGCATGAACCTCTATATAATATGCAAATCTTGTTTGTGGATGCGCACTTCTTCCTCTGTTAAATGCCTTGAGCTGCACGAAGAAATGGAGAAATATCTGTGCGTGATTTATGAACACACAACATGAAAACAGCCCAACAAAAACAAAGAGACACACACACAACCAGCACTGCAATATTAAATGCAAAACACTATTCACTCAAAAACAGACTGTCGAAGAACGAAGTTTAATGTTGCATAATAATAATTATTACAGGGGAAAAAAAAAATCAATATCAATTCCAATGGAACGCATAACCGCCCTTAATGGTTGCCGTTCTTTACACACAATACAGCGACGCACCCAGGGACTCTTTGGGCTTATGCACATATTACAGGCAGAAACTTCCCAGTGGGATACAGGGGGTGTGTGTCTTTTGTACAAATAGCTCCCCCACCTTCTGGAAGTTCTGTGCTTGTAACTTCCTCTCATCTGTCACTCTCTTTGACTCTGCCTTTTTCCTTTGCTTAATGTCATCTACTGTATTATCTTTCTGCCTTACCGGTCCATTCTCCTGCCTTTTTTTCTATAAATTCTTACAAAGATTTTCTGCAGCCGAAGACGGACTTGCCGGGCCTAACTATTTCTTAAGCGCATAATGGCAGCATGACGCATCTGCACTCATAATGACAGGAATCTGTCAGAGTGATCGACGAAGAAGAAGAATATCGCCGGTGAAATTCAAAAACCTTGTATCTCAATTTTGGTAGTTTTGAGAAAAATTAAAAAAAACGGTTTTAAAAATTAACCGCGTTGACCACAATTGATTAACTATGATGAATATGTTGTTCAAGACATTGCGAGTTTAGTCCTGCATTTTGTTAAAATTACTTTTAAAATCTTTTTCTAGACTTGAAAGAATGAAGATACAAGGTTTTTTGTCCTTAACTAGATCTGAATTTGGGACTTACGAGTGTTTTCTTCTATTTTCACAACCTCATTTACCCCAGTTAGAAAGTCGTTAGAGATACGGGCTTTTGGTGGAAGGTGGCAGGAAAAATTAGAAAGCTGACTATGTATCTAAGTGACTATGTATCTAACTAAAAAATTAAAAAAATCGAGATACAAGGTTTTTGAATTTCACTGACGATATGCAAAAACTCATCCGCATATCCTATCCGTGTATTTCTTGCTTCCAGAACTTCAGATTGTCAGGGGGCCTGGGTTCACTTCATGACCCCTCATTTTGTGCAGCATGGAGTCATAATTATTACTCATGAAGTCTGCACTAATATTTTAAGTTTAAAACTACAGTGAAGTATTACTGACCCATTATTTTGGGGAAATTGACCCATCATTTTCTATACTTGGGGGTAATCAATGAATTATGAGCTGGCATGAAGTTTGAAAACAATCGGAAGCTCAGTACTTTTTTTTTGTGTGCAGATTGCGGATGGAATATGCATATGTTTCTGCATATATGTGCACACGCCAAGGTTCCCAGGGACCCCCATTTGGGGGTGCATGAAGTATCATATGTTCAAAAGGACCCTCTAAAACAATGTGTAAGGGGTCCCAGGGACGCATTATCAAAATGGACAAAATCACAATAACATAGTCTTGGCATTCAAGGTTATGACCCCCGATCAAAGACCTTTCACTGTCCACTGTTTTGATCACTTCTAACACAAAACAGTCTACATGTACATCAGTTTCAATGTTAAAGAGACAATCCCCATTTTTACAATTGCCTTTCTTTGCAAACTGTCCCATAGCCATGGCAATATTGAATATCCCTAGAACAAGCCCCTTCAAAATCTTTCTTTCTCACACACACACACACACACACACAGTCCAGACCTGTTTACCCTGAAATTGGGCTTCTTGTATTCAAAATCCAAAATAAGTGTATTTTTCACAAAATAGGAGTACTCCAACAGGAAAAAACAAAAAAACTGAGTGCAAACATGCATACATTTGTATAACAATTTATACAAATACTATGACAAAAGTGTCATCCATTATTTACAAGCAACACACACACACACACACACACACACACACACACACACACACACAGTGCACCAGTTTCCTTAATCAGGCAATGTACAGAAATGATAGTCAAATTTCTTTTCACCATTTCACCATATTTTCCCCCATGTATCATATTTTGGTCAGATATGTGTACAGAATATGGTGAAATCTCATGGTAAACAGGTCTGACACATACACACACACACACACTAGAGCTTCAGGTTGTTATTAACTCTTATAGCACCACGGGCTAATGTATTCGTCCAGTACATCACACTTCACACCCACCAACTGCAAAGACATTCATTGCCAAGTGGCCTGCCTTGCGTTTGTCTATATTCAGAGTTTATGCCAGTGATTTTGTTCCGCTAAAGCAATGCATGCGCACTCGAAAAAATAGTTACCCCCCTCTTGTCGGCTGAGATGCAACGGACAACCAAGAACGTCAAAAAAATACAAGGTGATAGAAGAGTTTAAGGTTCAAGGGTCACCCACCATACGACCCCTAATTGCCGAAAATGATGGGGGCCAATTTCCAAAATAACGGGCCAGTAATGTGCCACTGTAATATTACACTTAAATTTCATTATCAGACTTCGTGGGTCTGGCTGCACAAAATGAGGGGTCAAAGCACCGTCAATACGGGTCGATGACCCGGGCCCGCTGACAATCTGAAGCTCTGACACACACAAAACAAAACAAGCACACAGTGACACACACGCCCTCAGATGTAACAGTCAAAAATGTTTCACAAAAACAACCTTTGGCCGTCATGTACTTGTCACACACCCATGGCCAGGGCTCCTAGGGACCCCCATTTGGGGGTCTATGAAGTACTAACATGCTACAGGACCCTCTAAAACAATGTCCCAGGGATACACTATAAAAATTATTTTCAGCATTCGCAATGCCACTGGGACCCTCTATCCCACCTCTAGGACCCTCTATGCTGTAAGTGAAGGAGTCCCTGGGACCCCTTGATTTGCGGGACGATTGGGAGCCCCCTCCCCCCCCCCTTCCAAATTTTTGCAGTGTGCCATTTAAAAAAAAAAAGGATACGGTTAGGATCAGCCTTGGATCATTTTCGTAAAACTGAAAGCACACTTGAGGGTCGTAAACACGAGGGGGGTGACTAAAGTACAAGATTGCCTAATCTTTTAGAAAAACGGGGCGGGAAAGTTGTCAGGGGCTTGTTTCATTCTTCTAGCACCACGGGAGAATACATTCGGCCAGTACATCACTGTACACTCCCACCAAACGGCCAGACATTCATTGCCAAGTACCCTGCCATGTGCTTGTCTGTATTTAGAGCTTATGTCAGTGATTTTCCCCCGTAAATGCAACGCATGTGCACTATAAAAAAAATAGTTACTCCCCTCTTGTCGGTTGAGATGTAACCAAGAACATAAATACATGGCGCTAGTAGAAGAGTCAAGACACTAAAGGTTGATAATGGGTGAGGGCAGGGTAGTAGGGATGAAGGCATGTAATCAAGACTGTTCCAGGGTGGCAACACTAACAGCCTCTTCTTCCTATTGGGGATGTTTATCCTGCCCCATGCCATCTTCGCTTAGACTGCACAGGATGCATGCTATGTGAGTTTGTGTCATCCATTCCACCGGCACAACACGGCCTACTCCTACTGAACAGTGTAATGGGCATTAACGTGCGAGCAAGATCTCTGTGCATAAGTTCGCCGACTGACGCCAGGTACCCACGGGGTGAGGGAAACAGGAGCAAAGTGCCTTTCCCAAGGACACACCACTGCGACAACCAGCTAGGATTCGAACCCGCGCATACTCACAAACCTGACGGATGACGAGCCAGCGACTCAACCCACCGAGCTATTCCACACTGACTTCATCGGAAGAAGGAGGAGGAGGCAAAGTCACAGCCTGTTCTGTCAAATTCTCCACCACAGTAGCACCACCAACGCCATCACAGCCACTCGCAGAACCAGAATCAGAATCAGTTCCTTCCCCATGGGGATACCGGGGGGTCTTTTGCATAAATAGTTCTCTCACCTTCTGGAAGTTGTGTGCTTGTAACTTCCTCTAATCTGTCACTCTCTTTGACTCTGCCTTTTCCCTTTGCTTACTGTCATCCACTATCTTTCTGTACCATTCTCCTGCCCTTTTTTCAAGAAACACTTTCAAAAACATTTCCTCCGGTCGAAGTCGGACTTGCTGGGCCTGACTATTTCTTAGTTAGGCGCATAACGGCAGCATGACGCATCTGCGCTCATAATTGACAGGAAACTGTCTGAGCGATCGAAGAAGAAGAAGAAGAAGAATCAGTTGCAGGGTGGAGGCAGCCTCCAAACGGACTTCAGCGGAAGAAGAAGGAGTACTCGCAGCCTGGTCTGTCATTGTACTACAGTGGAACCTCCCTTATAAGACCTTAAAAAATCATCAAAACGTCTTATGAGGGAGGGGTCTTATAAGGGAGGTAGTTTTAATACTTACAAAGAAGGGCAATGTCTCAGAGAAGTAGGTCTTATATGGGAGGGAGTCTTATCACGGGAGGTTCCACTGTAGTGACTTTGTACTACACAAATTCCCCACACCGATGATTCTGTCCTCATACTGGATGATTTTTGAAGGTCTTATAAGGGAGGTTCCACTGTATACAAAAACAAATCCTCACTGGAGGGAGTCTTATAATGGGAGGTCTTAAAAGGGAGGTTCCACTGTACATGTATTAGTATTAGTCCCATTACAAGTCTCAGCGGTGTCAGTCTGAGGACAAAAAAGTATTGCATTACAGTACGCAAAATATGGTACGATCTGTGAGGGGTGAGTGCAGGGTAGTAGGGATTGTACTCAAGACAGTTCCAGGGGGGTGGTACTCTCCAAACTGACTTCAGCGGAAGGAGGAGGTGGAGGCAGCGAAGCCACAGCCTGGTCTGTCAAATTCTCCACCACAGTAGCAGCACTGACGCCATCACCACTGGCAGAACCAGAGGCCACGACATCAACAATGGTGCCGTGACTACCACCAGCGGCGGCCGGCTCCAGGCTGACCGTCTGCAGGAACTGAGCCCCCTCCGTGGACACCTCCACCTTGAACATCTCCCCGTCGATCTCCAGGTAGTCCCCGCTGTTCAGGTTCATCCACTGCTCCGCCGACAGCTGCAGACCCCCCCGGCCGTCCTCCTCCCCCCCTGCTGCAGAGGCCGTGGTGGACTCTCCCAGAATAGACGCTGCCGCGGTGGTGTGTTCCAGGAGGGCGGAGTGGTCCATTTCTAGGACCTGTAGGGGTTGCGGGGTGGTGGTTGATGATGTTGGTGTGGCTTTGGGTCGTTGCTGTTGTTGGGTCACCAGTTGCTCCACTACGCCCCCTAGGCTTGAGGAGTCGATGACCAGGGTGGTCTGGTCGTCTGAGCCCATTACCTGCAACATTACATACAGCAAGGTAATATATCGTCGGTGAAGTTCACAAACCTCGTATCTCAATTTTGGTAGTTTTGAGAAAAATGAAAAAAATTTGTTTTTTAAATTAACCACAACTTATTAACTATGATGAATAATTACGTTGTTCAAGACATTGCAAGTTCAGTCCTGAATTTTTTTTTTTTTTTTTTTTTTTTTTTTTAATACTTGAAAAGAACGCAGATACGAGGTTTTTGTCTTTAAGTAGATCTGAATTTGGGACTTAAGAGTTTTTCTTCTATTTACACAACCTCATTTACTCCGGATAGAAAGTCGTTAGAGATGCGAGTTTTTTGTGGAAGGTGG
Organism: Phymorhynchus buccinoides; assembly: GCA_017654935.2. Classification (NCBI taxonomy): domain Eukaryota; kingdom Metazoa; phylum Mollusca; class Gastropoda; order Neogastropoda; family Raphitomidae; genus Phymorhynchus; species Phymorhynchus buccinoides. Next base: position 53,157,134 of record CM065694.1, read on the forward strand.
CAGGAAAATTAGACAGTTGACTATGTATCTAACTCAAAAAAACCAAAAATCGAGATACGAGGTTTGTGAATTTCACTGACGATATGCTAACACATAGAGGGGTCTTTCTCGAAAGTTGGGGCCCCCGGGAGGAGAGTCATGTTTATATGGCTGCTAAGACATGCTTTGTGCAACGCTGCAAATAATCATGTTTAAGTTCCCACAAAATTACGTCACTGCTTACAAAACTCGCAACAAACAGAAGCCACAAGTTCCGGCACTCCAAACACAGGAAGCCACAAGCTTACAGTTAGCTCCCCCCAAAAAAACCCAACAACACACACACACAAAAACCTGCAACCTGGCGGGGGGGCAACCTCATCCATAGCTGATGTACTACCACAGTCAGGCATTAGAATCGTTTCTGAATCCAATCCTCTAAAAACTGCGGTAAAAGGGCCGTCAAGGAAGGCCCACCTAGACTGAAGAGGGACAACACTGAATTGAGTTCCCAACATCACCAAAAAGTCTTAACCCTTTCACAGCCAATGTCGCATTGATGCACCACAATCACTAAAAGGCATCAAATCAGGGCCTGTTATCCAAAGACCCTATTTTCTTGATTTTGGGAGGTAAGGATAGGCCTAATTTTATACATGTTACAGACAAATTCCCAATATTGCAGATAACGTTTTGTCTTTACCCAGTTAAGTTTCATATTTATTTGGTGGCAAAAGGGTTAATACAGTGAGAAATCACTTTGAACTGCCATTTTAACAGAAACAATACCACTACCCCCCAAAAAAAGAAGCCAAAGACCTCTGATAAGAGAAGCCCTTCCTCTGTAAGAAACTCTGACATTTGCAGATCCTCTGACAATTCTGTTGCCTGCACAGTGTCGAAGCGATTCCGGCTGTTTGGGACGATCCCTGGAGTCTTTTAGCCAGGGTAAGCCAACACCAACATTTTCAAAAATTTATTAGATGACTGGGAACATTATAAAAATTTGACATACGAATATATGAATGATTATCAAAAACCTGAGTGCACGATAAACCTTGTAGTTGTACATAATAAAATCAAGGATGGGACGTTTGAAAGCCTAAAGGCTATGTTTAATCCCCATATCCTAACCTAACCAGCTTACCTGCAGTTGCTCTTTCACCACGCTGCTGTCCAGAATGCCCCTATGGGCCAGCGCCTGCAGTCCCTATAACCTAACCTAACCAACTCACCTGTACTTGCTCTTCCACCACACTGCTGTCCAGAATGCCCCTCTGGGCCAGCGCCTGCAGTCCCTCTATCCTAACCTAACCAGCTTAGCTGTACTTGTTCTTCCACCACACTGCTGTCCAGAATGCCCCTCTGGGCCAGCGCCTGCAGTCCCTATATCCTAACCTAACCAGCTTACCTGTACTTGCTCTTCCATCACACTGCTGTCCAGAATGCCCCTCTGGGCCAGCGCCTGCAGTCCCTATATCCTAACCTAACCAACTCACCTGTACTTGCTCTTCCACCACACTGCTGTCCAGAATCCCCCTCTGGGCCAGCGCCTGCAGTCCCTATATCCTAACCTAACCAGCTTACCTGCACTTGCTCTTCCACCACATTGCTGTCCAGAATCCCCCTCTGGGCCAGCGCCTGCAGTCCCTATATCCTACCCTAACCAACTCACCTGTACTTGCTCTTCCACCACACTGCTGTCCAGAATCCCCCTCTGGGCCAGCGCCTGCAGTCCCTATATCCTAACCTAACCAGCTTACCTGTACTTGCTCTTCCATCACACTGCTGTCCAGAATGCCCCTCTGGGCCAGCGCCTGCAGTCCCTATATCCTAACCTAACCAGCTTACCTGTACTTGCTCTTCCACCACACTGCTGTCCAGAATGCCCCTCTGGGCCAGCGCCTGCAGTCCCTCGATGGCCTCGGCCGCATCGTTTTGCGAGAACCCGCCCAGGGTGAAGGTCTCCACGCCCACCACTCCCCCACCACTGCCGCTAGTCCCCCCCTCCACTACCACCCTTGTGGAGGTTGTTGAGGAGGGGGGGTGGTGGTGGTGGTGGGGGGCGGCGAGGGGGGCGGAGTGGGGGTTGCTGACCACCAGGGCCAGGTCCTCCATCTTGACGGGGGTGGGGGTGGGGAGGGAGGAGGGGGTGGTGGTGGGGGTGGGGGCGGTGATGATGTCACCACCGATCACTTGGAATTCCGAGGGCTGCGGGAAAAAACAATTCAGATTTTTTGTTTGTTATACAGTGGAACCTCCGTTATAAGACCTTGAAAAATCATCCAAAATGAGGTCTTATAAGGGAGGGGTCTTAATTTGGAGGTAATTTTAATGCTTACAAAGAAGGGCAATGTCTCGGAGAAGTAGGTCTTGTGTGGGAGGGAGTCTTATAATGGAGGTTCCACTGTAGTGAGTTTGTACTACACAAATTCCCCCACTGCTGATTCTGTCCTGATTTGAGTATTTCTCCACACTGAACTTTTCTGAAGATTTCTCAGTTAGCACAGCTAAAAACTAGGCAGTTAACTCTCTTGCTTTCAGGTTCTTTGAGGCTAAACATCTCCAAGTTTTCACATTCTTTGAACACTTTTAGTACTTTATGTTCTCTCGCACTGAATAGAAGGGAGCTATCAACCTAATGTTGTTGACAAACCCTGGCTAAAAGACTCCAGGGATCATCCCAACAGCTGAAGCACTTGAACACTATGGTACAAGTGCATCAGCTACGGATGAGAACATTACGTGTGTGACTGTTTTTGATGACCTCGCCACATGGGCAGCCACACTCTGTCTTCGAGGGAATCAACCTAATAATAGTCCTGGGACTTCATTGGAAAACCAGCTAAGTTTCTAAACCCTCCACGTATTGATCATGAGGTCAGCATGTGAGGGAAACCTATCGGACTTTTCGGAGCATAAGGCAATACTTTTCCCCAGACTGAGACCCCTATGCCTTAATATAATGTGACTAATAATGTAGTAAGAAACCATAAGAACATAATCTGAATTTTGCATAACATTTTGAGGGTGAGCCTTACAGTAAAGTACACCTTATAGCAACAAAAAATACAGTACTAAACATGTGCTACAGTTTATTCCCGCTTTGGAAAAAACAGCCTTTTCTGGGAACTACCGTTTACTCCCGTTATGAACATAAGAGGATTAACACACACACACACACATGATGGCAGGATTTAAAAAAAAAACATTTTGTCTACGTTATTCTTTACCCGCAATAAAAAGTATTTTGACTTGACTTGATTTCACACACACACACAACCTGTCAAAATGCTTCACACCTGCGACACCGTAGAAATCAGGTTGGTCAGGGGAAGAACGTTCACCACACTCTCAGCCGCAGTCAAGGCGTGCGCCAGAGGCAAGGGTTGACCCTCGGTACTGCCATTAGCAGCGGCCGCCGCGGTGGTGGTGGCAGTGGCGGAGGTGGTGGAATTCATGGCGGCGTTGGCTACGGGGACCATGTCGCTCTGCACGTAGCAGGTGGAGGAGCCGTCGTCCCGCAGCACTATGTCGATGTGGTGCTTCTTGCGCATGTGCTGCGCGCGTCGGAAGCAGATAAAAATATTTGCATTTTTTTAATAATGGCATTTTGTTGCTGATTATCCTACTCTAACAATATTTTTAGTATACTGTTTACATTTCCTCAGCACATCATTACAAGAAAACCATTGCCCATAAGATCCAGTTAAAGGCAAACGTTTTGTCGCGTGCAATTACTCTGCACCACATGTTTATAGAAGGTAGACACCGAGGCACAAAATTGCTCTGCTGCCTCCATACTCCCCACACACACAAATCCTGTCACCCTAGGTGGCATCATGTGTGTGTGTGTGTGTGTGTGTGTGTGTGTGTGTGTGTGTGTGTGTGTGTGTATGTGTGTGTGTGTGCGTGTGCGTGTGTGTGTGCCATTCAAATATAGCTCACCGTTGCACACGCTCGCTGGCTTCTTCATATTCTCGCAAACTCACTCACTCATATTCAACTCTAAACTGAAAACACATGAAGCACACACACACACACACACCTGGAACAGATTCCTTCTCTTGGGGTTCATGTATCGGCACAGCACGCAGGAGTAGACGTGAGTGGGCGGGGACTGGTCCGTCTGGTTGTGGCGCCTCATGTGCACCAGGAGGTTCTTCTTGTTGGTCGTGCGGAAGTCACACACCACGCAGGAGAAGTCCTCCTTCTCGGGCGGCATGATGTCACGGTGCTACAGTCACAAGCATAGTCAGTTTGATTTTAATGCACACAATGTTGTACAGGTTGTTGAGCAGTTTATTAGTTTATTAAAGAATTTTTGTTCTTCAATTCTACAAATATACAAGGTGACGAAAGGTGGCAGAGTGGTTAAGACGTTCGCCTGCCAAATGTAATGCGTGACTGCAGCGTGAGTGACCCGGGTTCGAATCCTAGCCCCACCTTTTCTTTCTAGTTTGACAGGAAAATCGAACTGTACTTTGAGTCCTTCGGATGGGGACTTAAAGCTAGTCTGACCCGTGCGCTTTACGCACGTAAAAATCCCACGGCAGTTGAAAGTCGGTAAGAGCAGGGAGAAATCCCGCTGCCTGGTATGGCCAAATTGATAGCTAGGTTTTCCAAGTGTGCCTACACCCCCTCCTCACCTTGTGCCCCCCCATCCAAAAGAAAAAAATGGATAGGCGCAGCACTTGTGGTGACACTCTCTCCGGGGGAGAGCAGCCCGAATTTCACAGAGATAAGTCTCTGTGACTAGAATATACCAAATACAACTGCTCAAAGCGAGTGCAGGTTTTTGGGGACCTTCCCCAATGCCAACTCTCATCCTCAAATCCCTTTGGCCGAGAGTGGGGACGTACCCTGGGCAAAGCATCTCCACTATAAACAAATTGTAGCCCAGCCCGCTGTAATAGCAGCTGACCCCTCTGCTATCTGGCAGTCAGTGTCAGAAACGACAGACAAGCAACAACAGCTTGGATGTGCAGAATGATGCTGGTGACTATTGATTGGTTTTATAAGACAACCTTTACTATTATTAGGTACTTTATAGTCACAGAGGCGTCTATGAAATTCGGGTTGCTCCCACCTGGAGAGCGCGTCACAACCACCCAATTATTTTTTGCATGCGATTTTTGTGCGACTAATGAAGAAGGAAGGGGGGGGGGGGGGGGGGGGGGGTACATTTTGACCAAATGACAACTTTTTCATTGGCACTGGGTTTAGCGTGTGCTAAGTGCATGGGCACACGGGACCTCCGTTTATCGTCTCATCCGAAAGACTCCACGATCAGACCGCAAGGCCAAGTGCAGAGTGAGAGGAAAAATCCCCTGCACCCTGGTTTGACCTCGGGTTCATTGCCCACGAGGCGAACGCGTTACCTCTGTGCCACTGACTGCATACCCCTTTACATTGTGTGCGCTGAACGTACCTGGGTGTGCAGGTGTTTGTAGAGGTTGATGAGCTTGGAGAACTTCATGTTGCAGTGGTTACATTGTGCGCTGAACGTACCTGGGTGTGCAGGTGTTTGTAGAGGTTGATGAGCTTGGAGAACTTCATGTTGCAGTGGTTACATTGTGCGCTGAACGTACCTGGGTGTGCAGGTGTTTGTAGAGGTTGATGAGCTTGGAGAACTAAATGTTGCAGTGGTTACATTGTGCGCTGAACGTACCTGGGTGTGCAGGTGTTTGTAGAGGTTGATGAGCTTGGAGAACTTCATGTTGCAGTGGCTACATTGTGCGCTGAACGTACCTGGGTGTGCAGGTGTTTGTAGAGGTTGATGAGCTTGGAGAACTTCATGTTGCAGTGGCTACATTGTGCGCTGAACGTACCTGGGTGTGCAGGTGTTTGTAGAGGTTGATGAGCTTGGAGAACTTCATGTTGCAGTGGTTACATTGTGCGCTGAACGTACCTGGGTGTGCAGGTGTTTGTAGAGGTTGATGAGCTTGGAGAACTTCATGTTGCAGTGGTTACATTGTGCGCTGAACGTACCTGGGTGTGCAGGTGTTTGTAGAGGTTGATGAGCTTGGAGAACTTCATGTTGCAGTGGTTACATTGTGCGCTGAACGTACCTGGGTGTGCAGGTGTTTGTAGAGGTTGATGAGCTTGGAGAACTTCATGTTGCAGTGGTTACATTGTGCGCTGAACGTACCTGGGTGTGCAGGTGTTTGTAGAGGTTGATGAGCTTGGAGAACTTCATGTTGCAGTGGTTACATTGTGCGCTGAACGTACCTGGGTGTGCAGGTGTTTGTAGAGGTTGATGAGCTTGGAGAACTTCATGTTGCAGTGGTTACATTGTGCGCTGAACGTACCTGGGTGTGCAGGTGTTTGTAGAGGTTGATGAGCTTGGAGAACTTCATGTTGCAGTGGCTACATTGTGCGCTGAACGTACCTGGGTGTGCAGGTGTTTGTAGAGGTTGATGAGCTTGGAGAACTTCATGTTGCAGTGGTTACATTGTGCGCTGAACGTACCTGGGTGTGCAGGTGTTTGTAGAGGTTGATGAGCTTGGAGAACTTCATGTTGCAGTGGTTACATTGTGCGCTGAACGTACCTGGGTGTGCAGGTGTTTGTAGAGGTTGATGAGCTTGGAGAACTTCATGTTGCAGTGGTTACATTGTGCGCTGAACGTACCTGGGTGTGCAGGTGTTTGTAGAGGTTGATGAGCTTGGAGAACTTCATGTTGCAGTGGTTACATTGTGCGCTGAACGTACCTGGGTGTGCAGGTGTTTGTAGAGGTTGATGAGCTTGGAGAACTTCATGTTGCAGTGGTTACATTGTGCGCTGAACGTACCTGGGTGTGCAGGTGTTTGTAGAGGTTGATGAGCTTGGAGAACTTCATGTTGCAGTGGTTACATTGTGCGCTGAACGTACCTGGGTGTGCAGGTGTTTGTAGAGGTTGATGAGCTTGGAGAACTTCATGTTGCAGTGGTTACATTGTGCGCTGAACGTACCTGGGTGTGCAGGTGTTTGTAGAGGTTGATGAGCTTGGAGAACTTCATGTTGCAGTGGCTACATTGTGCGCTGAACGTACCTGGGTGTGCAGGTGTTTGTAGAGGTTGATGAGCTTGGAGAACTTCATGTTGCAGTGGTTACATTGTGCGCTGAACGTACCTGGGTGTGCAGGTGTTTGTAGAGGTTGATGAGCTTGGAGAACTTCATGTTGCAGTGGTTACATTGTGCGCTGAACGTACCTGGGTGTGCAGGTGTTTGTAGAGGTTGATGAGCTTGGAGAACTTCATGTTGCAGTGGTTACATTGTGCGCTGAACGTACCTGGGTGTGCAGGTGTTTGTAGAGGTTGATGAGCTTGGAGAACTTCATGTTGCAGTGGTTACATTGTGCGCTGAACGTACCTGGGTGTGCAGGTGTTTGTAGAGGTTGATGAGCTTGGAGAACTTCATGTTGCAGTGGTTACATTGTGCGCTGAACGTACCTGGGTGTGCAGGTGTTTGTAGAGGTTGATGAGCTTGGAGAACTTCATGTTGCAGTGGTTACATTGTGCGCTGAACGTACCTGGGTGTGCAGGTGTTTGTAGAGGTTGATGAGCTTGGAGAACTTCATGTTGCAGTGGTTACATTGTGCGCTGAACGTACCTGGGTGTGCAGGTGTTTGTAGAGGTTGATGAGCTTGGAGAACTTCATGTTGCAGTGGTTGCAGGCGAAGATCTTCTCCTCAGACGTGTAGTCAGCCTTCTGGTAGCCCTTGGACGCACCCTCCTCCCCTTCTGGGGAAAGATAGTCCACTGCATGGCTACATTTACTGAAAGGAACTACCAGGCATCAGAATTGTCTGAAGTCCAATCCTCTGAAAAACTTGGTAAAAGGGCTATCTAGGCCCTAGACTGAAGAGGGACAATACTGAAATCAGTTCCCAACGCCACCACAAAGGATCAATATAGTGATAAATCACTTTAAAATGCTATTTAACACAAAGGATAACACTCAATAAAAAGGCAAAACCTCTGACAAGAGAAGCCAATCCTCTGTCAGAAATTCTTAATCCTCTGACAATTCTCATGCCTGAACTACAGTGGAACCTCCCTTATAGTAGCATTGCCACACTGGTACTTGGAACCATTGGACAAGTGGGATTTCGCTTGGGTCACCAACTTGAAAAACAAAAAAAAAAAAAACTACTGTGTTTTTGTGAGTTGTTATTTGACAGAGTGAAAGATAAATGATTGAAGTTGTGTTTCTTGCTATTTTCTTGTTCTGTCCTTTACAAATCCTCGAATAAAATGGTAATATACCGCAATTCGGCGGCCCGCGGCCCCCAGTCAGAAAATGGCCGACTCAGAAAAGCTTGCTAGATCGTTTGGGTTTTTTCGTATCGCCGTACGTCTCACAGAAGTGACGCAGCAGCTTCAAACTTTTCAACCAATCAGAGAAAGGCTTGCTATTCAAGCCGTGCCTGGCCGGATGTTGAGTATTGCTTGCAAAACAAAATATCGAGGTGAGAAGTTGGTCAATGTTCATCAATAAAGTTTGCCCCCAAAACCCATTTTAAGGCAAATCGGTCACATATGAACATATTCTTTGTTCATTTATCTTTCAGAATAACTTTATTTCATAAAAATTGGTTGTGATTTGAAGCCGTAAGACGATTTGAAACACGCAAAGTGTCTCGATCGAGTCGAATGCCGCTATCGCGGCACGTGTTTGGCCCAGCCTCGAGCACGGCAAATTATCACGCACTGCTTTTCAGCAACGCTCTTGATTAATAAAATTTACATTGCCTCAAAGTGATTTATTATTGTTTCTATAACAGTTTATGTCGAATTACGATCATAAGACTTCAATTTATTCAAAATCATCCCAATGAGTAAGATTATTTTTTTAACCTGTTGCACCATAAGAGGAACGTTCCACTTCGAGAGGAGTCATGAGATCGCTAGATGGAACATTCTAAAACGAGACAAAGGGGGTTTAGGTTGAGAAGGGAATAATAATATAGTTTGTTTACTGTGAACATTATTGGAATAATAATCAATGGAAAGTGCGGTCATTTGATCTATTTAGACTATTTTAGTAAAAATTTTCTTGAGATTGAATGTGTGTGCTGTTTTCTTTGTCTATTTGAACGTTTTTGGTTCTGTGAGGGGGGGCACTGTGTGTGTGCGTGTGTCACGTGTGTGTGGGGGGGGGGGGGGGGACACTGAGTGTGTGTCACTGTGTGTATGTGTGTGGGTGGGACACTGTGTGTGTGTGTGTGTCACGACACTCACGTGTGTGGGGGGGGGGGGCCAAAAAGGTCGCAGGTTTGTGAGGGGGGGGGGGGGGACACTGTGAGTGTGTGGCTCTTTTTCCGAAAAAAAAAGCCTCCTTTCAGTCATTGGAGGCTTTTGATAGGAGCCTTCATAGGCACCTTCTAAACCACCTTCACCCCCTCCCCCTCCCCCCATTTTTTTGTTTGTTTTCTTCCCTGGCTAAAGGACTCCAGGGATCATCCCAACAGCTGAAGCACCTGAACCTTATCATGGTACAAATGTATTAGCTATGGATGAGAACATTACATATATATATGTGACTAGGCAGCCACACCCTCTCTTCGGGGGGGCTTTTTTTTAATCCTGCACCCCTCCTCATTTTGAATTTGTTTTTAGTTATATTTTAGAATTTGAGACATCACAATGCATAATTTCAGAATAAGGAACTTTTTATATTTGGTTAAGTATCAGTATTAAGACACGAAATAACGATAACGATTGAACCACACTGTCAGTGTATTTTTGTTGAAATATAAAGAAAGTATACAAAAGGATCCTATTCAGGATAACAGGTAAAAAAACACCAACATATCAGTTAAATTATTAAAATTTTGTGTTTCTTTTCGGTAATAAGACAGAAATAGCTTGACGGATCGTGTCGAGCATAGAAATAACTTGACGGATCGTGTCGAGCATATCTTAAACGGCTTCCCCGCAACAAAATCCACAAGATTGCCAGTTTTCATCTTGGTGTGTTGATTATGCATTGTTTGAATTTGATATTTGGTTAAATATCAGTATTAAGACACAAAATCATGATTTAACCACCCTGTTAGCGCATAAGTTGTTGAAATATGAACAAATCATACAAACAGATCCTATTCAGGATAGCAGGTCTATAAATATGAACCATATCAGTTAAATTATTAAAATGTTGTGTTTCTTTTCGGTAATAAGAGAAATTATTTGACGGATCGTGTTGAGCATATCGTAAACGGCTTCGCCACAACAAAATCCATAAGACTGCCAATTTTCATTGAGGTGTGTTGATTATATGATTTTTAATGCAATTGCATAAACAAACTATGGTGATTTCACTGGTCCATGCTGTCTGCTCTATGTTATGCTTGTGTTGTCTGGTAAATCGTCCAACAAAAGATTCCTTTTTGACCGCCTTTAAACATGAATATCTCCTAAACTATTCATCCAATTTGAAAATTTTAAATTGCTAACTGCTCAGAATTGCAAGCTCTTTAATATCAATGTCTTTATTTGCCTCCTCTCATGAATCCTAATTTTCTTGTGGCAATGCTACTTATAGACCTTCAAAAATCATCAAAAATGAGGTCTTATAAGGGAGGGGTCTTTCAGGGAGGTAATTTTAATACTTACAAAGAAGGGCAATGTCTCAGAGAAGTAGGTCTTATGTGGGAGGGAGTCTTATAAGGGAGGTTCCACTGTATTAGCCGCTACCTTTTTTTCAACTTTGGCCCATGCGGCTTATAGACTGATGCTGCTTATCTGTGGACTTTTCCCCCCATTCTACATTCATCAGTTTGATTAAATCTGTTTCTGGACACATTGTTTAGCCTATTTTGAGCTTCTTTGAGATTCAAAACTGGTTTTGGTAATCAATAGATTCAAATCTCATGTCTAAAGTGTCTGATTACATTAAAGACACAAGTTCTGATAGGAGAATTTCTATATTTGTGTTGGTTTGTGCACATTTAATTTTCTCTGCGGCTTATATGTGAATAAATACCTGATATTTTGTCAATTTAAGGGACGCGTCTTATAGTCCAGTTTTTACGGTAGTCCACTGCATGGCTACATTTACTGAAAGGAACTACATGTACCACCAAAATATTACGCTCTTCTTCTTCTTCTGTGTTGATGTGTTATAAATGAAGTCTTCTTCTTCTTCTTATGCATTCCCAGGCCATATGGCCATAATGGATAAAGTACGTATGCGTCTGGTTTTCAGTTTTCACTGGTCTCCCCCGCAGCCGACACATTCCGATTTCGGAGGAGCTCAAGGGAGAAAAGCTATTTGGAAGATTGTTTGGGAGAGAAAAAAGGCAGAAGAATGGGCCGGCCAATAAGTCAGAAAGATAGTAGATGATAGAAAGCAAAGGGAAAAGGCAGAGTCAAAGACAGTGGCAGATTAGAGGCTACAAGTACAGAACTTCCAGAAGGTGGGGTAACTATTTTTACGAAAGAATAGTGAGCCCTCAGAGAATCATTGTACTATCAGTGTATCAGAACCGCAGAAAGCTGCACAATACATTAAGAACTGGAGCTTGATCTGGGGAACACCGACACCTCAACGATAAGCGCAAAACGGGTCATCATCGGGCACAGCCTGAAACAATAGGAGAAATGAAGTTCATTGTAGAAAGAAAATTCCAACCAGCCTTTGCCCCCAAAATAGTGTCAAACCTCTGTTTTTCGATTCATCATAAAAACAATGATGTTTTATTTTTATTTTTTTACACAGCACATTTCTTTTCTGCATGTTATTACACCTTGCTTGCGGTTGCAGAGGCTATTTTATTACGGACGCTCTAAAACCAAAACCTCACTCATACTTCCCTTGGCATAAGGCTGTGTCAGACCACTTGACATCTATGGCTAGAACACCAAGGCTACATCAAAATGTTGTTATGCTCTGCATAGTTATGCGGGGGATTTTCTTCAGCCATGACAAGCTCCAGGCATAACATCAGTCTTCCAAATCCCCCGTAGATGGGGAGTGTTGCTGCCCACGTGGCGGGGTAATCAAAAACGGTCACATCCCTAGCTGGTGCATTTGTACCATAGTGTTCAAGTGCTTCGGCTGTTGGGATGATCCCTGGAGTCTTTCAGCCAGGGTACATCAACAACAACAGGTCATTGGATAACGAACACTTTTGATACCCATTGCTGATACTGATGTTAAATCAATGTGGTGTCACAAAGTGATATCTTCTTCTTCTTCTTCGATCGCTCAGTTTCCTGTCAATCATGAGCGCAGATGCGTCATGCTGCCGTTATGCGTCTAACTAAAAAAAGAGCTTGGCCCAGCATGTCTGACTTCGGCTGGAGGAAATCTGTTTGAAAGTGTTTCTTGAAAAAAAGGCAAGATAATGGACCAGTAAGGCAGAAAGATAGTAGATGACAGTAAGCAAAGGGAAAAGGCAAAGTCAAAAGAGAGTGACAGATTAATAATAATAATAATGACCATTTTTATAGCGCTTATTCTCCTTATTCTCTAAGCGCTTCACAAAGAAGCAACAAAAAATCTGAGAAAAACAAACAAACAAACAAACAAAAGCGCACTTATCATAAGGAACAACACGAAACGAAATCATAATAACTACAGTTACGTCGCATCACCCCCCACCCCCCATTCACACTCCACTAGAATCCAAACCATTACAAATAGCGTTTTCCACGCAAAAGGCATTTTCTCACACTACCCTCCCCCCCCCCCCCCCTCATTCACCATCCCCCTTCACAGACCTCAAGCTAAGGAAGAGGAAGTTACAAGCACAGAACTTCCAGAAGGTGGGGGAACTTTAATACAAAAGCCCCCCTCCCCCGGTATCCCCCCGGGGGAACAAAGTGATATTAGAGAAGTGGTGTGCCCTCAGTACGTGGTGTTCTATCAGCGTGTGAGCCCCTCGCAGAGAGCTCCACAGTGCAGAAGTGAACACAACAGCACTGGAGCTTCACCTGTGTCGGCCACACCTCCATGAGCGCAAACCAAGTCATCCTCGGGCACAGAGTGGAAAGATTAGTCCAGAAGGAAAGCGTCTCTAAATCGCCTACAAAACGAGATTTTTCATTTTCTTAATTATTTGAGATGGCTAAAAGATTCCAACTGGTATTGATAGTATGAAGGCGACATTGGAGGAAGCTTGCGATGTCATCAATGTCCGTCCATAGATCTCCTTAGTATGTGTGTGCGTGTGTGTGTGTGTGTGTGTGTGTGTGTGTGTGCATGCGTGCTTGTGTGTGCGTGCATGTGTGCATCATGTGTGAAAAAGACACACAATCAACAGTTTCTCCTCCCCCCCCCCCCCCACCCTTCTTTCTTTTTTTTCCCCCCCGTAGTGACTGATATTAGGATTAATATCAGGGACCGGGTTGTCGGCCTGGATAGCTCAGTTGGTAGAGCGCCCATCTGGTGTTCATGAGGTCTCGGGTTCGACTCCCGGTCCGGCTAACACTTTTTCCCCACAAAAATTACTTCACCCCTCTGCATTTCAGTTACCTTTGTGATTTTAAGCTCATTACATTTCTGCTTCCTGATTCACGGCTCCATTCAATTCTTTAGGCCTCTTTCTGTCTCTCCTTGATTTGTGCTCACCTTCTCCATCCACCCCCTGGCCCCTCCCCTCCCTCCCCACCCCCTGGCCTTACCTGTCCCTGGCTTCCAGTCTGTCACTCACCCATCAACAAGGCTGGAGAAGAACCTACGTTCGCCAGCTTCCTTCAATGTCTCCTACAACAGGTCAGAACTTCTCTCTCATCTTGTTTTTTGATCATCCTTTCTTTTCTGAATCTTTTTCACTGAAATCAGAAAATTCTTTAAAAACAATAAAAAAAATTAAAGGCGAGAGGCTTGAAGTTGGGCAAACTCACCGTTCGCTTTTTCCTGCATGTTTTTTTTTTATGTTGTGTTTGCGCTCAATTTCGATGTGCTGGGACCTCAAGCATCTCATGATAAGGGGTCAAACCTTCATTAGTTATTTCCCCATTTTTGTTTCTGAAATTTTAAAAAATCCTACGACTTTCTTTTCTGAATGTTTTTTCACTGAAATCAGAAAATTCTTTAAAAAAAAAAAACTAAGTTGGGCAAACTCACCGTTTGCTTTTTCCAGCATCTGTTTTTTGATGCGGTGTTTACGCTCGATCTCGATGTTGTGCTGGGACCTCATGTGCCTCAGCACGTGCTCCTTCTGCGAGCCGCGGTAGTCGCACAGCCCACACTGGAACGGCTTTTCCTTGGTGTGGATGTACAGGTGGCGCCGCAAGCGACTCTCGCAGTCCGTCACAAAGCTACACATCTGGAAACGGGAATAGCGGAGATACTCAGATAATGGAGATACAGTGGAACCTCCCTTATACGACTCCCTCCCACATAAGACCTACTTCTCTGAGACGTTGCCCTTCTTTGTAAGTATTAAAATTACCTCCCTTATAAGACACCTCCCTTATAAGACCTCATTTTGGGTGATTTTTGAAGGTCTTATAAGGGAGGTTCCAGTGTACTCATTACCCGTATGTTGTCGTTGTTGTTGGCTTACCCTGGCTAAAAGACTCCAGGGATCATCCCCAACAGCGTGAAGCGCTTGAACAGTATGTGGTACAAGTGCATCAGCTGCGGATGGGAACATTACGTGTGTGACCGTTTTTGATTACCCTCACACACACACACACACACACACACACACACACACACACACACACACACACACACACACACACACACACACACACACACACACACACACACTCACACACACACACACACACACACAAGTGTGGTAAAGTGGGTATTAGACAGGATTTGGAGGTTTGGGAATATAACAGAAAAGAGAGAGAGAGAGAGAGAGAGAGAGAGAGAGAGAGAGAGAGAGAGAGAGAGAGAGAGAGAGAGAGAGAGAGAGAGAGAGAGAGGAGAGAGAGAGAGGAGAGAGAGAGAGAGAGAGAGAGAGAGAGAGAGAGAGAGAGAGAGAGGGTGAGAGAGAGAGAGAGAGAGAGAGAGAGAGAGAGAGAGAGAGAGAGAGAGAGAGAGAGAGAGAGAGAGAGAGAGAGAGAGAGAGAGAGAGAGAGAGAGAGAGAGAGAGAGAGAGAGAGAGAGAGAGAGAGAGAGAGAGAGAGAGTGTAATCCCTACTGATCTTTGATCACACACAGCGCGAAAGAAAAACAGATTGTTTGCTGTCCGCTTTCTTTCAAAAATAATGGGACAAATCCGCCTCCTCAGTGATATAAAATAGGACAATTGTCCTATCAGGGGTCAGGATAATAGAACATTTCCAATTGTAATTAGTCAATGTCCTGAAAATGACAGGAATGTGCATCATTGCACACATACGCGCGCAAACACACATTCACATGAGTGCAACTACACAAAATGAAAAAAACCTGAAAGGCCGGGGTCCAGGGGTAATGTCCCCCTGCAGCTGAAGAAACAAATTGATTTATGAAGGTATTTTAGTTTGCTTTTTCCACAATTTATACAAATGCCTATTTTAAAGTGTTTGAAAAATACAGTAGACACACAAAGATCTTGTTTGACAAATAATATAAAAGGAAATTCCTTTTCTGGTAAAATTCAAAAACAGGAAATCCTTGTAAGTTGTATACCAGGAAAAGTTGCACCCATGCAATTCTATTTAAAGCAACACTCTCTCTCTCTTACATTGCAGAACAGTTTCAGCTCCGGCCCCTTCAGGTGAAACTTCAGGTGCTGTTTGAGGTCCCGCTTGCTGTTGGCGATCATGCCACACTCGGAACACTTGAAGGCCTGCATGGCATCGTGGGAGCCCAGGTGCGGGATGTGCCGGCGGCGGATGTGGATCTTCAGGTCCGGGTTTTCATTGGCGCACACATAGTCGCAGAGCGGGCACTTCACTTTCTTCTCCTGCGCAGAGAGTAATAAAACATATGAGATCGTATTGATACATCCATGGGTGCTCCTGGGAAATTAAAAAAATCCTGCAAGAGGGGTCCAGGGGCTGCCCAGTTAACAACTTTACTTAAACAATCCTAAAAATATGAAGTTCCTGATAAAGGCATGTAAATATTTATCTGTATCCCTTTCTTTTATATTCTACACATTTGAGAAACTGACAAAACGTTTATAAATAGGAATTTCTTTGCTTCTCAAATTCTCTTAATTCGGCGACGCCAGCTCCATGCAATAAAAAAAATCCTGCATTTCAGGACATCCTGAAAGCAGGAGCATCCATGTTAACATCTCAAGGCAACATCGACATTCATTCCGAAACGAACTGATGCCAATTGATGCAAAAAAAAAAGACCGATTCTTTTATCTTTTATGTGCCTTTTCAGATCTATCTTCACCCCCGTGAGGATACCGGGGGGTCTTTCGTATAAACAGTTCCCGCACCTTCTGGAAGTTTTGTGCTTGTAACTTCCTCTAATCTGTCACTCTCTTTGACACTGCCTGTTTCTCTTTGCTTACTGTCATCTACAGTACTATATTTCTGCCTTACCGGTCCATTCTCCTGCCTTTTCTTCAAGAAACGCTTTCAAAAAGATTTTCTCCAGCCAAAGTCGGACTTGCTGGACCTAACTATTTCTTAGTTAGGCGCATAACGGCAGCATGACGCATCTGTGCTCATATGACAGGAAGCTGTCTGAGCGATCGATGATGAAGAAGATGCATCTTCGTAGTTCTATTAGAAAAATGACATCAGTACCTTGCATTCATTCCGGCCAAAACCGCCCAGCCAGAAGTTGCCTCTGTGTATTCAAGCCGCCCAAAACCGCCCGTAGCTTGCCCCCCACTCTGAGACCCCCTCTGATGGCATTTCCATCACGCACTAAGTTCTGGCTTGTTATACACACACTATGAAGAAGCTTCTCACTTGCAGTGGTGTGATAGTAATTGTATGGAGCTCTGTGTGTTTCAAAAGACAGATTTTCCAAAAAACGTGTGAAAGAATCTGAACACTAGAAGTTTTTTTCTGTAACAAATGCGAATGCCAGAGGGTTAACATTCTCCGAACAGGTACATGAGGGACGTTTTTAACTGCGGAGATAGAGGCACGATCCTGGAAGTACTGCAATACCAGGAAAGACCCGATGTTTTTTAGAAACGCAAATTATTGTTTTTTGGTGGGTTTTTTATTTAGTTATTTTTAAACCCCATCTTTTGCCAGTGTTTGAAGTGCCTCTCCAGACCAAACTACTAAACCTATCCTAATGGAAACTGGCAGGTCACCTCGTGCCTTGATGTGCCTCTCCAGACCAAACTACTAAACCTATCCTAATGGAAACTGGCAGGTCACCTCGTGCCTTGATGTGCCTCTCCAGACCAAACTACTAAACCTATCCTAATGGAAACTGGCAGGTCACCTCGTGCCTTGATGTGCCTCTCCAGACCAAACTACTAAACCTATCCTAATGGAAACTGGCAGGTCACCTCGTGCCTTGATGTGCCTCTCCAGACCAAACTACTAAACCTATCCTAATGGAAACTGGCGGGTCACCTTGTGCCTCTCCAGACCAAACTACTAAACCTATCCTAATGGAAACTGGCGGGTCACCTCGTGCCTGTACTTGATGTGCCTCACCAGACTGAACTACTAAACCTATCCTAATGGAAACTGGCGGGTCACCTCGTGCCTCTCCAGACTAAACTACTAAACCTATCCCAATGGAAACTGGCGGGTCACCTCGTGCCTGTGTGATGTGCCTCTCCAGACTAAACTACTAAACCTATCCTAAAGGAAACTGGCGGGTCACCTCGTGCCTGTACTTGATGTGCCTCACCAGACTGAACTACTAAACCTATCCCAATGGAAACTGGCGGGTCACCTCGTGCCTGTGTGATGTGCCTCTCCAGACTAAACTACTAAACCTATCCTAATGGAAACTGGCGGGTCACCTCGTGCCTGTACTTAATGTGCCTCACCAGACTGAACTACTATACCTATCCCAATGGAAACTGGCGGGTCACCTCGTGCCTGTGTGATGTGCCTCTCCAGACTAAACTACTAAACCTATCCTAAAGGAAACTGGCAGGTCACCTCGTGCCTGTACTTGATGTGCCTCACCAGACTGAACTACTAAACCTATCCCAATGGAAACTGGCGGGTCACCTCGTGCCTGTGTGATGTGCCTCTCCAGACTAAACTACTAAACCTATCCTAAAGGAAACTGGCGGGTCACCTCGTGCCTGTACTTGATGTGCCTCTCCAGGTGTATCTTCTGGCGGAAGGTGAGGTGGCACTGGGCACACTGGTGGCTGCGGATGTCCTGGTGGATCTCCTGGTGCCGCTTCAGGTTGCTGGTGGTGGCCGCCCGGTACGGGCACTTGTCACAGGCGTAGGGCCGCAGTCCTGATAATGATAATAATCAATATGGACAATAATAATGAATATCTCCTGGTGCCTCTTCAGGTTGCTGGTGGTGGCCGCCCGGTATGGACACTTGTCACAGGCGTAGGGCCGCAGACCTACTAATAATAACAACCATAATAAGGATATTAATTGATAATTCTTCAGGTTGCTGGTGGTGGCCGCCCGGTATGGACACTTGTCACAGGCATAGGGCCGCAGACCTACTAATAATAACAACCATAATAAGGATATTAATTGATCATTCTTCAGGTTGCTGGTGGTGGCCGCCCGGTATGGACACTTGTCACAGGCATAGGGCCGCAGACCTACTAATAATAACAACCATAATAAGGATATTAATTGATAATTCTTCAGGTTGCTGGTGGTGGCCGCCCGGTATGGACACTTGTCACAGGCGTAGGGCCGCAGACCTACTAATAATAACAACCATAATAAGGATATTAATTGATAATTCTTCAGGTTGCTGGTGGTGGCCGCCCGGTATGGACACTTGTCACAGGCATAGGGCCGCAGACCTACTAATAATAACAACCATAATAAGGATATTAATTGATAATTCTTCAGGTTGCTGGTGGTGGCCGCCCGGTATGGACACTTGTCACAGGCATAGGGCCGCAGACCTACTAATAATAACAACCATAATAAGGATATTAATTGATAATTCTTCAGGTTGCTGGTGGTGGCCGCCCGGTATGGACACTTGTCACAGGCATAGGGCCGCAGACCTACTAATAATAACAACCATAATAAGGATATTAATTGATAATTCTTCAGGTTGCTGGTGGTGGCCGCCCGGTATGGACACTTGTCACAGGCATAGGGCCGCAGACCTACTAATAATAACAACCATAATAAGGATATTAATTGATAATTCTTCAGGTTGCTGGTGGTGGCCGCCCGGTATGGACACTTGTCACAGGCGTAGGGCCGCAGACCTACTAATAATAACAACCATAATAAGGATATTAATTGATAATTCTTCAGGTTGCTGGTGGTGGCCGCCCGGTATGGACACTTGTCACAGGCATAGGGCCGCAGACCTACTAATAATAACAACCATAATAAGGATATTAATTGATAATTCTTCAGGTTGCTGGTGGTGGCCGCCCGGTATGGACACTTGTCACAGGCATAGGGCCGCAGACCTACTAATAATAACAACCATAATAAGGATATTAATTGATAATTCTTCAGGTTGCTGGTGGTGGCCGCCCGGTATGGACACTTGTCACAGGCGTAGGGCCGCAGTCCTGATAAATAACAACCATAACAAGGATATTAATTGATAACTCTTCAGGTTGCTGGTGGTGGCCGCCCGCATGGGTGCTCCTGGGAAATTTCAAAAATCCTCATAATCTGACGATGCCGGCTCCAGGCAATAAAAAAAAAATCCTTCATTTCAGGACATCCTGAAAGCAGGAGCATCCATGCGCCCGGTAGGGGCACTTGTCACAGGCCGCAGACCTGAAAATAAAATAATTATTATTACCATACTTTACGGACTATATAGCATAAGGCGATACTTTTTTTTCCTATACCCCTGTGCCTTATAATGTGACTGATAACATAGTAAGAGACTATAATAACAAAATAAGAATTTTGTGCCAAATTTGGTAGGTGCGCCTTCTAATCAGGTGCGCCTTGTAGTCCGTAAAATACAGTATTAACAACAATCGAAGTGGCACCTAGCGTCACACAACCAACAGCCACTTCAGTGTCGTCTCCTCCAGAGCCCCCTTGGAAAACAGAAGACACAGGAGGAAGAACTATGAAGTTACTACCAGTACCACAGCAACCCCTGACCAGACATGCATCATATTTTTCGGACTATAAGGCGATACTTTCCCCCCCCCCAGAGTGAGACTTCTGCGCCTTGTAATATGACTACAAATATTATTACTTTTCTATTCTACTTATTTGGAGTGTGTACAAACTTGGTTTTATTTTGATGGCTTGGAGTCAAAACGGACTATCTTTAGATAGTTCATTGACGTATTATTGGGCTTATTACAGAAACTAATAACTTGTATCAAACGATGACTGCAGAAACCTATATAAAGGGGGTTATGCTTTTTATATTTCTGCAGTCGGCAGGCAGCGCACGTTTGGAACACAAGTTATTAGTTTTCGTAATAAGTTCAATAATAAGTCAATGGACTATTTAAAGATAGTCCGTTTTGACTCCAAGCCATCAAAATGTGCATTAATATATATATATATATATATTATTTTTAAGTCACTCACCCAGGTGTTTCTTCTTGTGTTTGTAGAAGTTGGCCCGCCGGTGGCTCTGGTACTGACAGATGTGGCAGGTGAACACCCCTCGCTCGTCCATCGTGTAGAACTCCGGGTCCGACTGAAAGCAACAGAAGGAAAATCTGCGACCTGATAAGACCAGGGTGTGGCTGTGAGTTGGGATTCGGAATGAGCAGGCGTGGGAGCAAACGACATTCAATTGCACGGCCCAGAAGATGGGGACAGCAGAAACAGAAAAAGAAAGAAAAAAGAAATTACCATATTTTATGGGCTATAAGGCGATACTTTTTTCCCCCAGACTGAGACCCCTGCGCCTTATATTATAATACGACTCCTCCATACGGGGAGCTGGACGACCCCGCCCCTCCACGAGTCTCTCCCCCGTCTTTAGCAAAAATAGTTCACCCACCTTCTGGAAGTTCTGTGCTTGTAACTTCCTCTAATCTGCCACTCTCTTTGACTCTGCCTTTTCCCTTTGCTTTCTATCATCTACTATCTTTCTTACTTATTGGCCCATTCTCCTGCCTTTTTTCAATAAAATCTTCGGTAAAGGTCAAGATGTTCCACTCCCCCCTGTATTTCTCGGTTAATTCCATTTTCCTGTTTTTGCCTTTCTTACCAAACATAAAGCTGTATTTTATTATCCTTTTTAGCTAATAACCTTTTTTGAATACTAACCCTATCCCTAGCCCTAACCCTTTATCTAATAGGACCCCCCCCCTATGTATTGCAGTACACGGCACCATTTGTCACAGTCGTGGTTCATTGCGTTTTCCCGTCTTATAGGGGGGGGGTAGGGTTAGGGTTAGTATTCAAAAACGGTTATTAGCTAAAAAGGTTCATAAAATACAGCTTTATGTTTGGTAAGAAAGGCAAAAACGGAAAATTGCAATTAACCGAGAAATGCAGGGGGTGTGGCACATCTTTACCTTTACCAAATCTTCCTAATAATTTTTCTCCTTTGAGCTCCTCCGAAATCGGAATGCATCGGCTGCACGCAGCGGGGAGACAAGTGAAAACTGAAAACTGGACACACAGGTTCCTTACCCATTATGTCCATAATGGCCTGGGAACACAGAAGAAGAAGAAGAAGAAGAAGAAGAAGAAGAATACTCATGACATAGTAAGAAACTGCAATAACCAAATCATAATTTTGTGTAAAATTTGGGGTGTGCGCCTCATAGTCCAAAAAATACAGTACAACGAAAGAATAAAAACATAAACACAAAAACACAATACCAAATAATGTAGTGCTCTGAATCAAACACATTACTTGGGGCTAATCTAATGTAGTGCTCTGAATCAAACACATTACTTTGGGCTAATCTAATGTAGGTCCATGAATCGCATTATTGTGGTAATCTATAAATTGACTGATGTAAGTTGAGGGCAAATATATGAGGTGTGTGCGTGTGCTTGTGTGCGTGTATGATTGGATTGAATTGAATTGAATTGAAGGACTAAGGTTTAAAAAAGCCTAGATTGACAGAAAGAATTGGGGGGTTTCTGCTGTCAAAATGTGTACACGAATTTGTTCCATTTGATCTAAGATTCCACAGGGGGTACCATAAGGTGCAAGGGAAGTTGAACCATGTCTTGGCTATAGTCACCACCAGATGAAGCAATCGCTGCACTGTCACAGCAACGAGAGAGAGAGAGAGAGAGAGAGCGAGAGAGAGAGAGAGAGAGAGAGCGAGAGAGAGAGAGAGAGAGAGAGAGAGAGAGAGAGAGAGAGAGAGAGAGAGAGAGAGAGAGAGAGAGAGAGAGAGAGAGAGAGAGAGAGAGAGAGAGAGAGAGAGAGAGAGAGAGAGAGAGAGAGAGAGAGAGAGAGAGAGAGAGAGAGAGAGAGAGAGAGAGAGAGAGAGAGAGAGAGAGAGAGAGAGAGAGAGAGAGAGAGAGAGAGAGAGAGAGAGAGGATAGTAGATGACACAAAGCAAGGAAAAAGACAAGTCAAAGAGAGAGACAGATTAGAGGAAGCTAGAAGCACAGAACTTCCAGAAGGTGGGGGAACTATTTGTACGGAAGACTACGGGACTACTCATACGGGACTACCCATCACATACAAGCCACTTACATCAATTCTCTCGGAGCGTCGAGCGTACGGCTGTTTGACGGTCGCTCCCTGAGGCAGATCCACCACAACGTATTGATTGGCATTGTCCGATTTCAGCACCGCCTTTTCCCCGATTTCCCCGCCTTGTCCCGCCGCCATTGCCTTTGCAGTCTGAATGTAGTCGACAGACCACATACTGCATATTAAGAATTATACCCCACGCTTAAAGACACACCCACGTCACGTGTCACATTCCCTCTTATGCTAGGAAGATTTCTTAAGATTTCGTACCAGCTATAAGAGGGAAAACACGTGAAAACCGTGATATTGACACGTGACGTGGTGGGTCTTTAACCCCCAATTCTTATTTTGTTATTATATAACCATTTCTTAGCAGCAGGTTAAGAGACCAGCATGGAAAAAGTGCACTACCTCAAAATACTTGCTGAAAATAAATATTCCTCAGTTATTTCTACTTGTTGTGTTCTTTTTTTTAATGTTCTGATACCCATCTCTTAGTATATCAAACAGTCATAATATAAAACGCAGGGTCTCAGAGTGGTAAAACAAAAAGTATCGCTATATAGTCTGTAAATACGACAAATCCAGAAAAAGAAACTACAGCTGGCAAAACCAAACCATACGGCATATTGGCCACTGCAACTAGGGTTATTAACGCCCTTTGACAATGAGAGTGAATCCCTTGTTGGTCAGTACTGAAAAGGGCTGTCACTCTTGCGAAAGGCAGCCATTTAGTGGCTTCAAATAGGGTTATTTGCGAGAGTTCTTCCCTTGCTTGGTCAGTACTCAAGCATCTACTAAGGGTATTTACTCTAGCAAAGCATGGTTGTTGCAGTGGCCGATACAAACAGCCTCAAACACTAAAGTAAACAGATTGCAATCTAGGTGCTATTGAAAACTGTTCTCTGATCATGTGACGACGTCTTAAGATCGACGCCTTGACAACAGTGCTGCCCTCTGGAAGATCAATGATGATGCACTTCCTTCATTAACTTTTGGGGGGGTAATCATCTATATGATTTATTCTATAGTGGGACATAAACAAGCAGACCCAACAAATGGAAATAACTGTTAGAAATTGTTTTTATTCCAGCAGATATTTCATTGCACAAAAAAAGTCATGCTTATTTTTCACTATAAGTCATAAGTTTCTTTATTGTCCATTGGCATTGTACAACACACATGGAAAGTTGTCTTCCACTTCCAGCATGCAAAATCTTCCAGCATGTAAAATGAGATATATCAAAATAAAAATATGAAACACAAATTTACATTAAAACAAATATGTAACTCTCACACCACACCCAATCATTCATCCACTCTCCGCTATGTTGCTCACTCATCTTGCAACCCACCACCACTTCAGCCTTCATTTTTAACCCTTTTTCTTTTATTCTTCCTTTCCTCCTTTTTTCCTTGTTCCTTCTCTCTTTTTTTTCCTTTTCCTTTTTTTCTTTTTTCCCCCTTTTTAATTTTTTAATTTTTAATTTTGAGGTAGATTATATCTTCTTCTCTAAAAACGGCTCACCTCTGAAACCTGAGTGTGCGACGAGGACGCATTGACAACGGTGCTGCCCTCTGGATGCATTTCTTTCGCTTAACCTTTTTTTTTTTTTAGAAACATCTATGATTTATTTTATACATACAAAAAATGAAACATTGCTTTTTTCACTGTCTCTTCTTAAAAACAAGAGGCAAAGCCTTCAAGGCTCACTCGAACAAGCACATGTGGGACAACAACAAACAAAGATTGAAGGGGGGGGGTCTAAGTACAAGATTGCCAATAAAATTTTAAAGTACAAATGAAACTATCGTTAATGGATACAACTAAAAAAAAGAAAAAAAAAGTGCCTGTGCCGAGAATCGGACCCGGAACCATTGGCATGAGACAGGCGCTCTACCAATGAGCTATTGAGGCTTTCAGTGTTGATGAGTTTCTTAACTCATGTTGCCTGTTGAATCCTCTCTAAGTCTAACCCACTAATCTAAAATGTTATCTGTTTACAGTGTTGTCTTAAGTATTTAATTATTCAAATCATCATTGTTTGAAAGCTTGCATAGACGTCTATATGTGTGCAAAGTTTGAACAATGTATGTCTTCTTTCCCGAGAAAATGCCAACATTAAAGTTTGGAGATTAGACCACGGACGCAACACACACACAACCGAACAACTATCATACCACAGACTCACTTCGTGTTAACGAATGTGTTAACTTCGTTAACACGAGTGAGTCAAAAAAATGAAACATTGCTTTTTTCACTGTCTCTTCTTTAAAAAAAACCTCCACAAAAAACGGCTGATCTCTGAACCCTGATTGTGCGATGAGGACGCCTTGACAACGGTGCTGCCCTCTGGAAGGTCGACGATGTTGCACTTCCTTCATTTAACCTTTTTTTTTTTTAGAAACATCTATGATTTATTTTATACATTAACCCTTTCACCGCCAGCCATCTTTGAGCCAAAAATGTCCATTAAGCTTACTTGGCTACAGAAAAGAGTCTGTCTGCAATATTGTGGGATTTCTCTGTGACACTTAGAATAGGGCCAATCCTTATTGCCCATATTTAGGAACACAATATCATTGAATAACAGACCCTGATTTAAAGGGTTTTAATGACATGAGTGCTCAAATCATTGTGGTGCAAAAATGCGACGGTTGACGGTGAAAGGGTTAAACAAATGAAATATTGCCTTTTTCACTGTCTCTTCTAAAAAAAATAAAGAAAAAAACCCGGCTCACCTCTGAACCCTGATTGTGCGAAGAGGACGCCTTGAGCACCTCTGGAAAGTCGACGATGATGCAATTCCTTTTTCTGCTGCCAGTCGTTGATTCCTTCTGCTGCACGGCTTCCTCAGAGTCTGTGAGGTCGCCGCCAGGCTCGTCTTCTTCCACCTTGGTTACCGTGACGACCTCCGTGTTTTTCTCGCCATCTTTGCTGGGCGGGTGGACATGGACTGTGATCACCTTCTTCGTGTAGCTGGCGGAGAGGAAAGTGGTGCGAAAATGTTGAGTGTTTGAAATTTAAAAAACGATGAATAAACAAACAGCAAAGTAGAAAACACACCAAAAAATAAAAATATCTGGAACAACGGAACATGGAAAACTTTCAATGGTCTAGAGTAGAAAGGGGGGTTGCGCACCGAATATGGCGTCAATTTGTGGATCTCCAGTTTGATATTGGAAAAGATTCAGATCACCAGCGTCTGTTAAAATGTTTCTGCTTCAACTGTATCAACGCTCTGCTTTGTAACTGAAAGCGTTTTCTAGAAGCAAACAGATTTTTGAAGGCTATGACAAATTGGTCATTGCGTACCGGTACAGGTCAGTGCGCACCCTTCATATGGGTGTTGCGTTTTTCTCCATAATACACTTATATGTAACCCATAGCAACTTTCACACCACACCAAGTGAGGAAGGAAACCTTAACATCAAATGAGTAGATACAGATTCTACCTTCTATCTGCATGAAAGTTGATCTCTTTTGGTTCAAAAATGGAAGCAAGAAGAAATAAAGGTCATTGCAATGAAGGACGCAAAGCATGACATGATTTCTTTACCATTTCTACGATTTCAAGGGGGGGTACGCACGGACCCAACCAACGCACAGACCTGTTTCTACTCTATATATAATACCAGCAAACTATGCCCGGGCTGGCTACACTTCTCTATCACTGTACTATTGGTCCTTTGAAAATGTCTTCTACAGCACAGTAGTCTTCACCTGTCGCCAACATTTCCTTTTTTACCCTCTGCACACTTCAGAAGCAAAACAAACCTACTGTATTTTACGGACTATAAGTATAAGGCGACACTTCTTTTCCCAGACTGAGATCCCCGCGCCTAATCATGGGTGCAACTACGCAAAATGAAAACAACCTGAAAGGCCAGGGTCCAGGGGTAATGTCCCCCTGCAGCTGAAGCAAAAATTGATTTATGAAGGCATTTTAGTTTGTTTTCTCCACAATCTATACAAATGTTTCCTTTAAAGTGTTTGAAAAATACAGTACACACACAAAGATCTTGCTCGACTAATTAAAAAAAAAAAGGAAATTCCTTTTTCTGGTAAAATTCAAAAACAGGAAATCCTTGTATACCAGGAAAAGTTACACGCATGTAACCCGAAAAATACAGTAACCTTCAATTCGAATCCATAACCAAACTCACTTCTTGGTGTAAGGCGTCTGCGTTCCACTGGTGACGTACTTCTCCTTCTTCACTTTCTCTCCGTCCTCGTCCGTCTCCCCTTCTTCCTTCTGCCCTTCCTGGCAAGACGCGTGGGTCGATTTCGATGCTCCAACCACAACCTCTGTCATGGCGCTGGCGCTGCTGCTGCTTTCCTTTTGACGATGCTGGTTGGCTAAGAGAGAAGACTCTTGTTGAGAGGAAGTGCTAGTCTGAACGGATGCCGATGGGCTGGTTTTGTCTGCTGTCGGATCGTTATCATCTTCCTGTGGGGATTCTTTGGGGACCTTTTCCGTCTTCATGGGGCTAGCCTGAAGGAGATGGGGAAAAGAATTAAATTAAGATCGTGAACTTCTCTAACCCTTTCACCACCAAAGTCGCATTTTAGCACCACATGTGCACAGTGATTTAACACCTATGTCACTAAAAGGCATCAAATTGGGGTCTATTATCCAAAGACCCTATTGTCTTAGTTTTGGGAAGTAAGGACAGACCTTATTTTATATGTCACAGAAGAATCACCAATACAGCAGATGGATTTTGTTCTCAACCCAGGTAAATTTAATGGAATTTTTTGGCTGAAATATGGCTGGCGGTGAAAGGGCTAAAATCGTTTTACACATTATAAACACACAGATCAGACACGCACACACACGCATTTTGATTTAAAGGTAAGATAGAGATGGAAGGTATTTATATTAATAATTATAAGAAAGGGTTGAAAAAGTGGAGGAAGAGGGTGAAGATGGGAGAGGGCAGTGAAGGTACAGGGGGTGGGGTGGGGGATTATAGTGACATAATTAGAAAATAAAGTATTGAAATTTGAATACAATGCAGAGTTGCAACTAGGATTTCAAAAAAGTGGGGGCAAGCCCCCCCTCACCTTGAAAAAAGGGGGGACTTGGGGAAAAAAAGGGGGGGGGGGGTGGATGGGAGAAAAAAGCCTGTGGTGAGATGTCTGGGCATGGCGTGTTAGAGTGGAAGTGCGATAATTCCTGCAGCCAGGCTTAGTGAAGGCGTTCTTCTTCTTGTGCTTGGAACACAAACTGCAGCGCAATCCGTCGACTTCATTTGTCACCCACGGCCATGTTTTTTTCCAGTCGTCTTGGAACTTTGTTCCCTTTTTCGATTTATCAGCACTCGATTTTGGGTCACTCTGACAGTCTGAATCACTTGTGTGTTCAAAGCTGGCTTCTTCATCGCCAATCTCTTCATCTTCTGAAGTCCTGCTTGTCGAAGGACTAGGTGGTGGGGACGATCGTGTTTTTTTGAACGCGAAGTCGAACAAAGTCCCGCTTTTGCGTTTGGTCGCCATTTTTCTGCACCCAGTGCTGAGACCGGAAGCCCGCTCGTTAAATTACATTAAACACGCTTTCATTGGTCGATCATAGTATACAACTACCTACTGTCCAATGAAATTGCTTGTTATGTGCACGCTGTTGGGAGAATGAGAGGCCCTGCCAAGGGTGACTAGCTTGATCGTAATGATCGCGCGCATCAGTTTTAAAAGTGCGGGGATGGGGGGGTTTTTGCGCGAGCGTTCGCGCGAAGCTTTTTTTTATTTGCGGGATTTTTTTTTTTAATGCGCGAATCCCGCAATCGCGCCCTCTAGTTGCAACTCTGCAATGCCATAACATTCTTTTTTCATCCAAAAACAACATGCAAAACTACATTCTTTAACAAAATTAATAAAACCGATACATCAAATATTCAAAGCTAATTTTGATCAAAATCATCATCAGAATTAATCCCACCACTCCTCCTCACAATCAGCAGCAGAATCATCATCATGAAATATAATCACTCTCACTATCATTACCATAAACTCATTCTTACCTCTTTTGCGTTGACCTCAGACTCTGAAGCAGACGGCGGCGACTTGACAACACGCACAGTGACGCTTTTCTGTTGTGGCTGAAGAAGAGATTCCGCCCCTTGCTGCGCCCCTCCAACCACCGACTGGGCCGATGCCACTCTCTGCATGCTAGCATGGGCAGAGAGGGGCTGAGCGGACACCATCACCCCCTCCGCCGGCTTCCAGGCGTTGACTCTCCTCTCGGCCAACACCACCGGCACTTTCTTTGTCGGCGACAGCTCCACGATCGACATGACGTCTTTATCTTCTTCTCTGCTCGTCGAAGAAGGCTGGGAGTTGTTCTGGTGAGCAAACTCCGGCGAGGAGTGTTGCTGCATGACGAACACCGATTTGGGTCGCGAGGGCGCCTCCACTCTTCCGTGCGTCTCTGCGCTGTGCGGTAGGGCGTGGGTGGGAGGGGAGGGGGGTACGGTCACCACTTCGACGGTTCCTTGGTCATCACCCTGGTTGTTGTCCACTATCTCCACCTCCACGGCTTCTGTCAATTCGGTCACCAGGTCCGCTACAATGTCCGACTGGGAAACATCGTCGCACCGTGAGGAACTCGCCTCCACCTCTTCAGAAGACACCGACAACAACCGTTTATCGTCCAATCCCCCTTCCTCCGGAGATTCCGTGATCTCTCCCTGTTTGGAGGAGGGGTGAGCGTTAACGGAACTCGCAGACACCGTGTGGGTGGCAGTGACGGAAGACGAAACATCGGAAGTTGCTGATGATGCCGTAGCAGTTACTGCTACCGACGCTTCTACTGACGCAGAAACAGTTTGCGGCACAGACACCGTTTTCTTTTCAGGGGCCTGACCGGTGACACGAGTTTGTGAGCTTTCACTCGGAGAAAGTGGATGAGCAACAGGGCTGGTTGATGCGACGACACGGTTCGCAGAGGACACAGAACGTGGACTAGAAACAGTCGATTTTGACGACACCAATGGCGAAGCTTTGCCAGACGCCGACGCTGACCGAGAAGAAGAAACAGCGGCGGTCACACCGCAGGAAACTGAAGTAAGAGGAAAGGCTGTAGACGCCAAGGACACTGTCTTATAAACTTGCGCAGGAACACTATCAGCTACGGAGGAGGTTGTTGTAGTAGCTGTAGTTGCCTTGGGAAGGGGTCTAGACAGAACGGGTAACTTTGCAGCCTGTGCCGCTGGCAGGGAGGAGGGTGTCTTGGTGTTGGGAGATGACACAGTCATGGCCTGCTGGCTCTGAGTTTTTGGTCCTGTGGGCATCTTTGTGGAGATTGCACTTGCTGCTGAGTCTGCCATCATCTCTTTGGCTGTGGAGCTGTACACACACGTATGCAGTTGCACGCACACACACACAATCACACACTACCTCAGTTAGTGATTTATAACATACTAGCAGTCCTGCTCACTACGCTTCGCATCACACACAACCTCAGCATGCAGTCACACACACACACTCTCTCAGTTAGTGATTTATAGCCTAGCAGTCCCTCCTCGCTTTCACTCAGGTTTATGATGCAAGGGAAGTAACCAGTGAAAATCAGTGTAGCCAGTCATTCCCTAATTACTACCCTTTAGTTACTACTCCTACTTCTGAGCGGTTTTCAAGGTCAAACTCCATCATGTTCAATTATTCTTTAAGCTACACAATTTGAACAATGCCTTTATTATATACCTTTTAACTGGCCAGCTTTTCCCTGTATCTGCCGCCGGTTTCTTGGCCGAAGTCTTGGCTCTCTTTGGCCTGGGTGTGTCTGAAAACAATAGCATGAAGAAGGTGAAACTGAAAGTCAGGGCTCCCAGTGACCCCCATTTGGGGGTCTATGAAGCACTAAAATTCAAAAGGACCCTCTAAAAGAATGTGCAGGGGGTCCCATGGATGCACTAGAAAACATTTTTTAGCATTCGCAATGCCACTGGGACCCTCTATCCCGCCTCTAGGACCCTCTATACTGTAAGTGAAGGAGTCCCTGGGACCCCTTGTTTTGCGGGACGATTGGGAGCCCTGGAAAGTAAATATGTCATCAGAGCATAACCACACGTTAGCACTTGGAGTTGGATGCATAAATAGTGGCATGCAAGACGCTCACAAAATATTGTACTGTTATGAGCACATACAGAGATGTTTCAAGGTTTATTCGTTCCAAAAGCCCCTTGGGGGGGTACATGGAAAAGAGAACAAAAGAAACAAAATGAACAAACAAAACAAAGAAAAACGAACAATCAGGTGCACCTTACAGTCCGCAAAATACGATAGTTTGGCCATGAGAAGGATTCTTCCTCTTCTTCTTCTGCGTTCCCAGGCCATACGGCCATAGTGGGTGAAATATATGTGTCTGGTTTTCAGTGGTCTCCCCGCTGCACTCAGCCGACACATTCTGATTTTGAAGGGGATAAACTAAGAAGGATTTAACTTGACGACAAAATTATAACGAATCATCCAAACTTTTTTCCCTTTCCGGGGGTGCTCAGTTTTCAGTTAGTTGCTTTCCATTGCACACATAGAGCAGGGCTGCCTACCTGCTGCAGTTTCCAGGGACAATCTTCTTCAAAAAACTAAGGACACATACTTATTTCCTGGGACAAACATAGCGATATCACGCATCATAGTGAAAACAAACGTGCAAAGGATGATCTAGTAAAAAAAAAAAAATTGTAACTGAAATTTTTTTTTTTTTAATTTGTAACTGAACTTTTTGCATAATCTTCTAGGCTAAAAACGAACCGTTCTCAGGCCGATAGTGAGGAATTTAATCAGCGACAACATGATCTGACCACTAAATTTCACCACATTCATGAACATTTTTCTTCACTGAGCAGTTTATGATCAAAGTTTGAACTGAAACAGTCACGATCGTGCCAATCTTTACAAACTCTGTGCAAACGAAAATGTGAACTCAACTTCCAGGTTGAAACTAAAAGACACTGAATGCGGCTTTATCATTGTATTTTCCAGAATTTTAATAAAATTCAGGGTGTGTGGCTTAGACAAAGGTGCGCTCTGTAGACCGCAAAATACGGTAACCGCTTGATAAGCCTTTTTTGACTCTTCTTCTCGTCAATCAGGTTGAAGATTTTGCCGATATTGAAAAAAAAAGAAAACGAAGGTCACGCGCAGCGCCAGGTCAAAAGAAGTTAGAAGAAAATAAACGAACTGAATGAATTAATTGAATTTAAATAAATGATATATACTTAAGGGGGGGGGGGAATACAAAGATATGCAGACTCCCTCCCAGACTCTTCTCAGTTTCCAGGGACACTAGACAGAAAAGTGGATTCAAGGGACAAGGTGTCCCTATTAATTAACTCTTTCCAGGGACAAACACCGCTTTTGGGGGGATAGTAGGTAGCCTTGATAAAAACTCCTAGTTGTACCTTGGGGGTGGGGGGTGGGGGGTGAGAGGGCCAAAAACAAAAAAGGGTAGCCAAGGGTATCGCCAAAGTACTCAAACAAAACTTCACATTGTCATTGGGCAAACACAGAGAAGCCTATGAAATTCAGTCGAGGGATTAGCCCTCGCGCTACAAGCTTCCTTTGGTTTCTCCGTGCGAGCGAGAAGAAAGTCTATTGACCTTGACAATCTGTACGAACTCCTCTCACTCTCTCTCAGAGTCTCACTCTCTCTCCTCTCTAAAAAGCCCAAATATTATGGACGTCCTTCACTTTTTAAACTGTTTATTGTTGTCATCCACCAGAGATGAAGATGCGCATAATTTCTCTATATTTTTGTATAAGTCATTCAAGATAAGAGAAGCTGCCACTTCATGAAAAGCTTATTTTATATGGAGTGTTGATCTGTGGCTTTATGTTATGTTCATTATTTCCTCTTCCACATGTGCATATGAATGTGTTTATGTTTGCACACCCGATCATGATGGGCTACAGCCTATAAGTGATTAAACCATCTTGCGTGTCTGTCTGTCTCTCTCTCTGTCTCTCTTTCTCTCTCTATTTTGTTGGCTTTTCAGTGAGTGAGTTTTCGTGTGTGTGTTTGTTTTTTATTCAAATGGAAAAAGTGCATTTACGTGCTTACGCGTAACCTGCATACCTGCAGTGTCTTCTTTGGGTCGTTTCCTCCCCAGGGCTTTCAGGTCAAGCTCCATGTCCTGGAACCGTCGGTTGGGCACCACGCTCCGCCCGCTGCGCCGCGGGCTGAACGCGCTGCCGCCCTCCCCGGCCCCTGTTGCTTCCTTGGGTCGGGTTGGTGACGGTGTGTTGCCGACATCTAGAACAACACGTGCAACAAGTATTATCTAAAGAGTGCGCCAAATTTTGCAACGAGACTACAGTGATTTAACCCTTTTGCCGCCAGCCATTTTTCAGCAAAAAAATACCATTAAACTTAACTGGGTAGAGAAACAATAACGTATCTGCAATATTGGAAATTTGTCTGTGACATGCATAGCATTAGGCCTGTCCTTCACCTCCCAAGATTAAGAAAATAGGGTCTTTGAATAACAGGCCCTGATTTGGTGTCTTTTAGTGACATGGGTGTTAAACCATTGTGGTGTGTATAAATGCGACATTGGCGGTGAAAGGGTTAATACCCTGCGGGCTGTAATCTGTTTGTTTTGAACAACAACAAAAAGAGAGTGGAAATTCAGTGTAACAAAATTGAAAGGACTGAATTTTTATTTTGAGATGGTCGATACTTTGAGATAAAAGTTTTTAAAATAAGGACTAATTTCAGACCCAAAACATGAATTGTCCAAATTTTTGTTGTACTAGGCAACCCTTTTAAAAATACATGGCTAGTTTCTATTGTGTTGGAATGAGCAATTCAACAGCATCCATTGGTACATATTGGTACAAGGGTGTAAATAGACATATATTGTAGTACAGCCATAAGTGTGTAGCACCACGATGCAAATGACTCAGTCAATAGCTGGAGAGAAAAAAAAACCCAACAACTACAGTCTGTGTCTGATTAAATGTAAAGATTTCATAAATAAATTTTTAAACCAAAACTTGTCCATAAAATTCTGCACGCAATGCCACACTTCTTTAACCAACTTCCACTCACCTTTCTACCCACTAACGAAAGTCTTAAAAGTAAAACTCAACATTTTTATTTCTCCGCTTGGGTATTTTCCACTTCAATTCAAACTCCAGTTAGAGTTATGATTCGCTCCTGAGCAACTGTCTTCTTCTTCTTCTGCGTTCCCAGGCCAAAAGGCCATAATGGGTAAAGTACGTATATCCCTTTCGCCGCCAGTCATTTTTCAGCCAAAAAATACAATTAAACTTAACTGGGCAGAGAAAATAAAATATCTGCAATATTGCGAATTCCTCTGTGACATACATAACATTAGGCCTATTCTTATTTCCCAAAATTAAGAAATTAGGGTCTTTGGATAACAGGTCCAGATTGTATGCCTTTTAGTGATATGGGTGCTATACCATTGTGGTGCTAAAATGCGACATTGGCGGTGAAAGGGATATATGTCCGTTTTCAGGGGTCTACCCGCTGCATACAGCCGACACATTCCGATTTCAGAGGAGGAGCAACTGTCAATTTGTGCCTTCTAAAACTTTAGAGTAAAATAAAACTTTACTTTGCACTCTGCTGTTCTGGGCTTCAGCCGGTGAAGACACATTGTCTTTCTCCTTCTTGGGTCGGCCTCGCCTGCCACTGCCACTGCCAGGTTTGGTCGACTCGTCCCTCTGCTCGTCTCCAACAGTCCCTGTCCCGTGAGGCTCCGTCTGAGGAGCCGAGGAGTGTTGTGGAGAAGAAACGGACTCTTCGCTGTTGTTGTCGGCTTTCCCTCTGCCTTTGCCCTGCTTGGGCTTCTTGGGGGAAGGCTGTTCATCTGGAGAAAAACAAAAGAGTGTCATGGATATAACTGGAGAAAATCCCAAAACAGGCAAGGCAGGGGTCCAGGGGCCGCCATGGCCCTTGTTGGGGAGGTCTGTGGGGCAACGCCCCCATGAAGCTGGAAAAAAAGCAAAATCTTACTCAATTTGAAGCTTATTCCAGGCTTGTAAAGTGATAATTCAACACTTTTTTCCCCTTGAAGTACTTTAAATCCAAATTGAAAAACAGGCGCCGCCTTGTATCCGAGGCAAGGTTGCATCCATGTAGTGTGGACATTCAATTCTTCGTCGTCTTCTTCGTCTTATCATCCAACTTCAACGTAGTTAAGACTGATAATAACTTGAAGAGCTTCTGTGCTTAGGTTTGTTATCTTGGTTTGTTAAGGGAGTGTAGTACAGTAGGAAGTGAAGGGGCACAAGGATGGGTTAGGAGGGCGTCGTGGGATGGGAGGGGGGGAGGGGCAAGGGAGGAGGAAAAAGGAGGTAGGGGAGGGGGGAGGGAAGGGGGAGGGGAGAGTAAGATTTGGCATTGAAGGCTTAAAATTAAAATTAGTAATCTGATGCAAGACATTTAAAACCTATTACCTTATTTTACGGACTACAAGGCGCACCCCAAATTTTCAGATTTTGTTATTATAGTGGTTTTTTTATACTATATTATCAGTCACACTATAAGGGATTAAGGCACAGGGGTCTCAGTCTAGGAAAAAAGTATCGCCATGTACAAAATGATGTAGTCAGTAAAATACGGTATTCGAGAACAATGAAGACGTAATACTGTAAAAAAATAAAATTATAGAACTTTACTAGGTATGTATTTTTCGGACTATAAGGTGAACTTTATTATTACTAAAAATAAGGCCCACCCACCCCAAATTTTACACAGAATTTCAGATTTTGGTTAAATTACATTTCCTTACTAGTATATTATCATCGGTCATATTATTTATACGGCACATACCGTAGGTCTCAGTCTGGGGGGAAAGTACTGCCTTAGAGTCTGTAAAATATGATAATTTAAACACCTTTGCCAAGCTAAAAGTTATAAAGGATAAAAGACAACTGACAAAAATGGGGGGAAAGAGGCCATTATAAACTACCGTATTTTACGGACTACAAGGAGCGCCTGATTATAAGTAATATACAGTGGTGTAGAGTGGCACAGTGGTATCGCGTTCGCTTCGTGTCAAGTAAACCCGAGTTCGATCCTGGGTACAGGGGATTTTTACTTCTCATTCTGCACTAGGCCTTAACGGTCTGAACGTGGAGTCTTTCGGATGAGACGATAAACCGAGGTCCCGTGTGCCCATGCACTTAGCATACGTTAAACCCAGTGACAAGAAAAAGTTGTCATTTGGTAAATATTTACCCCACCCCCACCCCCCACCCCATCAGTGACAAAAATCGCATGAACAAAACAAAAATTGGGGTGACACGCCTCTGGCTGCGATGCGCTCTCCAGGTGGGAGCAACCCGAATTTCACAGAGATGCCTCTGTGACTATGAAGTACCTAATACCTAATAACTTAACCCTTTCACCGCCAGCCATATTTCAGCCACAAATTTCCATTAAATTCACCTGGGTATAGAACAAAATCCATCTGCAGTATTGGGGATTCTTCTGTGACATATATATAAAGTAAGGTTTAAATATCCTTACTTCCCAAAACTAAGACAATAGGGTCTTTGGATAATACAGTGAGTTTTTTTTTTTTTTTTTAATAGACCCCAATTTGATGCCTTTTAATGACATGGGTCTTAAATCACTGTGGTGCTAAAATGCGACTTTGGCGGTGAAAGGGCGAACCCCAAAAGTTTACACAAAATTCAGATTTTGTTATTAAATTTTCTTACTATAATATTATTATCAGTCACATTATATTTATAAGGCGCAGGGGTCTCAGTCTAGGAAAAAAGTATACGGCATGTATCCTGATAAATGTATTCATTATAAGTAAAATCGCGGCCCTTTTTTTTATCATGTTTACCTTCAGCTGCATTTGTATCATGTCCAGCTGATGCCGCTTTCTTCCTTGTAGTTGTACCGGGCATGCCTGTTCAACAAAGAAAACAGTGCTCAATAAAAGGAGACAGAGACAGACTTCTTTTTTCAACTGTCAACACATTACAGGAAGGATAGAGTCGAGTCTAAACAGAGACTGTTCGCCAGGTCACGAATAGGGATAGAGTCTGTTGGTATGGAAGCTTGAGTGTAAAAAGTAAGCGTGTGTTGAGTGCACGGACCTACATTTAAGTTCGTGGTTGAGTGATATGGTGAATCACTGAATGTGTGCAGTAAAGTTGTGGGTGCAAGGCAGAGTGGTATGCAAGAGTTGTATGACAGACAGGTAGTCAAGAAAGCCAGGAAAATTCTTAATGATAACAGTCATGTTCTGGCAAAATACTATGAAGTATTACCATCGGGCCATCGATACAGAACTCTAAAATTGAAAATAAGAGCACAGAAAACTTTCTTACCAAGATCAATTCATCTGTTGAACTCTTAATGCACTGCATCGAGTGATTGTTTTGCTGGGCAGCCTGTCCATCTCCTTGGGATTGAATTTGTATTCATATTCGTCCAGTTTGTTAACTACAATATTGCAGTGTTATTAGTTATTAGTTTATATTCCTTAATTGTTGATAAATATGTTTATTGTTGTTGTTTTT
This sequence comes from Phymorhynchus buccinoides, assembly GCA_017654935.2. Taxonomy (NCBI): domain Eukaryota; kingdom Metazoa; phylum Mollusca; class Gastropoda; order Neogastropoda; family Raphitomidae; genus Phymorhynchus; species Phymorhynchus buccinoides. Next base: position 53,194,258 of record CM065694.1, read on the forward strand.
TGTTGATAAATGTGTCTATTGTTGTTGTTTTTCTTATGTGCACCTGGCTGCAATTTCTCAGTTATGAGATAATAAAGATGATTTGATTTGATTTGATTTGAGAGTCATAGAGTTGGTGATAGGGTTAGAACTGATCGGCCAGGAAAGGGATAGGGTTAGGAATAGGGAAAGGGTTAGGGTTAGAACAGAAAACAACCATTTGAAACAAACAAAGGAAACACTCTGCAAGTGAGAACAAAACTCAAAAGCAAGTTAATTGTTCGTCCAACTTTGTTGTGCTTAGGGTGAGAACTTATGGTCGGGGTAGGGCTAGGGTGAGAATTAGAAATACAATGGAACCTCCCTTATAAGACTCCCTGCAGTATAACGTACTAAGTATAAGACTAGTCTGAGACATTGCCCTTCTTATTATCTTAATAATTATATAAGATTTAAAGTTACCTTCCTTATAACTATAAGACCTCTCCCTTATATTGTTATGAGTCTTTCCAAAAAATTTGGAAGTTTCAAGTAGGTATTCCAAAGCCTTGCCCTGCAGCTGTGACAAACTGCCCAGAATGCCAATTTTGGCTTGTTTTCAACTTTTGGATGATTTTTGAAGACCTGTCTTAAAGGGAGGTTCCACTGTATATATCTCATTTATAAACTAAGACTCAGTAAGATTAAGAGCAAACTTCAAATTCAATTGTGCGAAAACTATTGCAATGAAAATAATAGACCCTCGTCAGGCCCAGTTAAACAAAAAGATGGCTTCTGCCAGTCTATGACAGTACTATCTGGTCTCTGGCGGACGGTCTCTGTTTAGACGCATTTATCATTGTGTTTGTGTGTGTGTGCGTGTGCGTGTGTGTGTGTGTGTGCGTGTGCGTGCGTGTGTGTGTGTGTGTGTGTGTGCGTGTGTGTGTGCGTGTGTGTGTGCGTGTGCGTGTGTGTTAGAGAGAGAGAGAGAGTTGCTTTGCATATGCGCTGTTGGTGGTTGGTGTCACTCTTGAATGTTGTTTTTTGTTATCTGTTGATGAATAATTGATTGTAAAGCGCTTTGGGCTCATCTGAGGTAAAGCGCTATATAAATGTACTGTTATTATTATTATTATTATCATTGGTCAAAGTACAACGCATGTACAGAGGAATCTCCCTTATAAGACCTTCAAAAATCATCCACAATGAGGTCTTAAAGTTATATAGTTATATAAGGGAGGCAATGTCTCAGAGAAGTAGGTCTTATGTGGGAGGGTGTCTTATAATGGGAGGTAATAACTAAATAACTTTTAATAAGGGAAGTTCCACTGTATAATAAGGGTACCAGAGCTCCCACTCCCAGGCCCAGGGACCCTCATTTGAGGGTCTATGAAGTACTATGGCAAAAAGGACCCTTTAAGACAAAGAGTAGGGGGTCCCAGGGATGTGCTATCAAAATAAACCATGGTCTGGGCTGGCCAAACATTAAAAAACAAATTTTATTGAAAACATTTACTCGCCCGAACAATTGTTTCACTAGCCCGAAGAAAACAACAACAAAAATGCCTGAAAATATGCAGTCACACATAATGTCGTATGCAAAAAGGTAGCATCGTGTAAATTCTTCACTCGCTACTATGAGTTAGCATTTGCGACATTTGCGACATTAAGGATGAACGACAAATTTCACTTTTTCCGTATTTGAAACACTTTTCCGTACTCAAATCGTTCATATTTTATGACATTACGGAAAAAAGTTAAATTAAAAAAAACTTCGCTCAATGTCGCAAATGCTAAGTCTCATAGTACTAATTAGTAGCGAGCGAAGAATTTACACGATGGTACTTTTTTTCATACAACACACACCCACACACAGAGAGCAAGATTAGATCCGTTTCCACTGTTGTAGGGAACCAAATTTGGAATCCATATCTTAAACGACAATCAGTTTCAATTGAGCGTGTACAGAGGAGAGCTACTAAATTAATAAAAGTTCTTAAGAATTCGGATTATAGTGAAAGGCTACACAAACTTGATCTACCATCCTTGAAATACAGAAGAATTCGTGGTGACCTAATTAATGTATATAAAATTCTTAATGGTCCTGACAATACTAACAAAAGTTTGTTTCAGATTTCAAATTTTTCCAAGACTAGAAATCATGAATTAAAAATACTAACACAGTATAGTAGAACTAACATCAGGAGACACTTTTTCAGTAACAGAGTGACTAACTATTGGAACACACTTCCTGCTCAGACAAAACTTGCACCTGATACTAACAAATTCAAAAACCTCCTGGACAAAGACCCAAACCTTGGTAAATTAAAGTACCAGTATGACGAATAGTCTACCAAAACCGTCACAGCTGTGCCAACCCCCCAAAAAAAGAGGAAAAGGAAAAGAAAAAAAAAGACGCTTGAGAGGCCGCGAGGCCTAGTCGTCTTTATCTACCTGACCTGACCTGTACTTGTAAGTTGTAGGACTTCTCAATCTCAAGTCAAGCACTCTTGTCTTCTTGATGATGAGATTGTTGGTTTAACGTCTTATTAGTCATAGCCTTTAAAAGACAATGTTCCTGAAGACTGGGTCTTCCCGGGGATGAAAGGTGATGAGGTGATGATGGCACTCTTCTTCCTTTACCCGAAGTTACCGTCATTTGTCGATTTGAGCTTTACAAAACTAACTTACCAAGCCTCTCCAAGGATCAACCATCCACAAGGGGTGACCGAGTCTTCCTATTATGACAATATTTAGAATTAGACTAATGAATAACATTGTCATGGACGAAGATCTTAGCAGCAAGTCCGATACAGTTCACACAAAAAACAGTCTGGCGATTTCGAAACAAGAATGGAAGTGTTTTTTCACTGAGGAGTCCTATTTAGCCTGAGTAATCTTCAATCAGGAGGAAAGAAATAGGGGTCACGTTGATTTTTACCTCCACTTCTAGAAGCCACTTTCTCCGTCTGCAAGAGGAGCTGGCTATGTCAAACAAAAGTTGTTGGACGAGATTGCCAAAACTGACCGTCGTTTATGGGTTCTGAATGCAGAAGTAGATGTTGTTATTGCTAAAAATTCAAAATTCATCCATCAAAACGCAGCTAAACATGGCGGAAAAGTCCTCTAGGCATGCGCGAGTTCATTGTGATCAACTTTTAAGAACGATAACTCGTGAATGATTGTCTGATGAAATTAAGACGTTACCTCCCTTTCATCGCGCACACGTCCCATTGATATTTTGTTAGGCCTCTCTCTCTCTCTCTCTCTCTCTCTCTCTCTCTCTCTCTCTCTCTCTCTCTCTCTCTCTCTCTCTCTGTCACACACACACACACACACACACACCTGTCAGAAAAATTGTCATCAAATGCCAGGCTCTTTGCTGACGATACTGCAGTGTATTGGCTCATCTTCTCAGGGGAAGACCATGCCCACTTACAGCAAGACCTCCAACGCCTTGAAGAATGGGATAATAAATGGAACATGCAGTTTCACTCTGGGAAATGCCAAACTCTGCCAGTCACACGCAGCAGGAAGCCCTCACACTACCCTTACCAACTACATGGGCATGTCCTGGATACAGTACAATCTGCAAAATATCTGGGAGTCACCCTGCAGGTAAACGGAACCTGGGATGTCCACGTGAATACCATTACAGCGAAGGCCAGTCAGACTCTTGGCTTCTTGCGAAGAAACCTCAAACTGAATAGCCTCCACTGAGTTGAGAGAGAAGGCCTACATGGCCTTTGTCAGACCTCTCCTCGAATACGCATGATCGGTCTGGGATCCCTTCACTCAAAAGAGTAGGCTATTGACAAGGGGGAATCGATCCAACGCAGGGCTGCCAGATTCGTTTTGAATCGATACCATAGAACAGCCAGCATCACCGACATGCTCCAGAGACTGGGATGGAACTCGCTGCAGCAATGCCGACAGACCACCAGACTCACCAAGCTCTCCAAAATACTCAATGGCATGGTGAGTGTTAACAGGAGCAAGCACATACCGGCCTCAGCCAGAGCGGCAACGAAGAGGTCACTCCAACAGCTCCTCATCCCTCAGTGTCGGACGCAGTATCGCCAGAGTTCCTTCTTTCCCCGGACAATCAGGGAGTGGAACGACCTGCCTACATCAGCAGTGGAGGCCAGAACTCCAGAGAGTTTCGCAGCCAGAGTCTGGAGGCACCTGAATGGACACCCGCCTGCTACACCCGTCATGCCTGATGGCCCCACACAGGGGTCATTGGGCTAGCAACCCAAACTCTCCCCCCCCCCCCCCCCTCTCTCTTCTGCTTTTGCTTGTTGCTTGAAGTGGGGCCTGTTCCTTCCCGGCTGAACTGGTTTAATGGGCTTAACCCAGTGCAAGCACTTAATCCTTTATCGTTTTATCTGTCCCTCTTCTGTCTAAGGTCTAACCTTTCAGTTTCTTCTCAGTTTGAGCCTTTTCTTCCGGCATAAGTGGTAGAACCTCCCGGTTCCGCGGCGGCAAAATAATCAAAGAGTTGATTGTGGCCACGCACAGCGAAGAAGAAGACCGTCGACAAAAACAAACAACCTGTCGGAATGAAAGGTTTTACGTCCACTCGGTTGCAAAACAACACATATGGGACGAACCATCAACCAACCATCATTCAATGCTCTGAGCAGATCCTGGATGTACTGTAATACCAGGTCTGCGACTAATTGACTAGTTTTTGAAGATGTGTCAGTGTGTTCAAACATGTTTTTATGCGACTGGGAGGGGGGGGGGGGGGGGGTGAAAAGTGGCCAATGCAGTATTTGGAGGCTATTGCAGCTTGTTCATGCATGCGGTCATTAGTGTGTACGTTATACATTATTGCATGCGAACATCAGTGGTTTTATGCAATAGTTGGGGTTGGAAGTCGATGGCCAGGGGAGTGTTTTAATATGCTTAGAGGCTATAATTATCAGCTTGTACGCACATTTCGCCGTTCATTACTGCATACGTTATGCATCATTGTTTCCAAACTGTTTTATGCAATTTTGTTGTTGGGGGTGGGGGGTGGGGGGTAGTCATAAGGGCATTTTACTATTTAAAGGTATTTAAATGCTATTCCAAATTGTTTGCACGTGTATGCGTCTGTTATTGTGTACGTTATGCATGATTGTATACAAACCGATTGATTTATGCTTTTTTTGGGGGGAGGGGGGCTGGAAAGTGGTCTGGGGGTATTTTGAGATGGTTGGAGGTAATTCCAGGAGTTAACCAGAGCGCTAAGACGCTAGACTACCAGCCGCGCGGCAGCATTTTCGGGTCCAGTGACCTTGACCTATGACCTTGACTTTCGAACTTGGTCTAGATACATTAGTACCCATCTGCAAGCAAAATTTGAGTGTCCTAGGTCTCTTCGTTCAAACGTTATCGTGCCAGGTGCTCAGCAGCATTTTTTGCTCCAGAGACCTTGACTTTTGATTTTCATTTTTGAATTTGGCCGAGATTTTCTTCGTACCTATCCGCGTGCAAAATTTGAGTGCCCTAGGTCCCTCCGCTCAATCGTTATTGTGCCAGGTGCTAGGCAGCATTTTCGGCGCCAATGACCTTGACCTATGACCTTTATTTTTTAATAGTACTTATCCGCATCCAATATGGTTTATCTCTCCGGCATCTCCCCCAAGGAGGAATCGCCGTTTTGACGGTTTGATTTCTAGGAAACCAGAGCAAAGTGAATGTTCCCGGCGATCCTTGAAAAGACTGTCATTCTGCATGGTAACCTCGACTAGTTTCTTGCAAAAACTCATCCGTCATGACTCTTGTTATCTCGTAATTCTTAAAAGATCTTTTTATAAAAAAAATCTTTAAATCTACTCTTTTTCTTTAACCCAAAAAACCACCCCACTTTTTAACAGACGACTAAAAAGAAGAAAGAAACGAAAAGAACGAGATACTGTCCTAATAACACCTGGGAAGGAAGGAATCACGAGTTAGCAAATTAGCTACATTACACAGTCATTTTAGTTTTGTTTGATGACGTAACGGGGAAAACATAATTACACGGTTATGTTGCTTAGCGTCAATCTTGAATTTTCAGTGATTGTTGAAATTAATGAAAATATAACATGATGAATTTTTGGGTAAAGAAAACGCGTACTCACACACACACCCCGCCCCTTCCACTTTGTGTGAAAGTCCGTTTAACATCATCCGGCCTGGAACAGGCACATATGGGACATTAATAGTTATAAAGATAGTGGGACGATCCTGGAGGTACTGCATATACCAGGAAAGTCCGGATTAAAAGTCAAGATCAAAAGCCAAAAGCTGTGTTGAGTGAGATAGTTGCGTGTATGTTGTGACTTTTTATTTTTAAATATCTTTGAAATGTAAGCTTTACCCGGACACGTGCGCGCGCGTGTGTTTGTGTGTGTAGGCTAGTGTGTGCGTGTGTGCGCGCGCGCGCATGTGTGTGAACGTTCCCATGTGCTAAATAAAGAGCGATGACTGACGACGGAGCGTTGGAATCATATTTCTCAATCTATTGATTAAGTTGATTAATTAAATAATACTCGTGATCATTGAAAGTGATTAATCCGATTGCATCTGGTGATTAAATTGATGAATGTAGTCAGAGAGCTTATCTATACTATCTCTGATGTAGTGAAAAGTGATCAATGAATAGATTTAACTGATTATATTAACAGCTAGTCGATTTGGAGAAAAAGAACACGTGAACAATTCAGATTAGAGATTTGCAGTAGGCCATACTTCTGGGGTCCTAAAATACAGCTTTATGTATGGTAAGAAAGGCAAAAACGGAAAAATAGAATTAACCGAGAAATGCAGGGGGGGGGGGGGGGGGGGCACATCTTTACCTTTACCAAATAATTTTATAAAATTTGACCAATCACTGAGACAAGAGCTTGTAATATTCTTCCGCAAACGTTTTCTAAAGTGTTTCTTATGCCCCGTTTGGCATTTTCCCGTATGGCTTCAGTCGAGAGGACGTAAAACTTAACTTCGTCCCGTTTGGCGTAAGCGTTATTCGCGCGGCGATCTATGGGGCGCCGACGTGCTAAAAGACCAGTTAACTACTTAACTGGCATTACTATTCCAGTTAAGCACTTAACTTACCGGAAGCGGACATCGCTTATACAAGTTAACTAGTTAACTGACATTTCGAAGTTTTTTTCCGTTTGAGAGGGGAATATTTTCTGAAGGTTTTGTAACACGCAATGTAATTGGTCGGCGTTTTTGTTTTTTGTTGTTTTTTACTTAACGATTAGACTACCTGCGTCAAGTGCTATTGACCCTGACCCTTTTCCGCAAATATGGCTGATGATCGTTTTGCACGTGCCAATTTGCCTGAAGTTGCATCTGTAATAGATGCAGCGAAACGTGTGCTACGTTGCGTTAATGTAGAGCCTAGGCCGTCTCAAAAAGATATGCTTCTAAAGTTGCAGCAAGATTTGACTACCATACGTTCATTGGACAGCAATTCAACCTAACGGATGCAATCTATTCACTAACTCATAAGAAACGGACAATGATATATTTATACTATTTGATGCTATTTGGGGATTATTTCAGTTACTAAAACGTATTTGGAGCAATTTCTGGGGAAAGATTGCTGATCTGCAGTATCCAATGGGATTTCGTGTTACAAAAACAAGTTAACTAGTTCAACCATGATAAAATGCCACTTAAGCAGTTAACTGACCGGAAGCGGAAATTGAAAAGAAAGTCCACTTAACTAGTTAACTGGTATTTTATCACGTTTTGGGAAGAAGAAAGTCCACTTAAGTAGTTAACTGGTATTTTATCACGTTTGAGCCCGATAGCGATCGTTATCTAGAGAAACTACGCAATGTTCTACCAAAGGATTATCCCAAGATGCTCTGTCGACTTCCGTTTCCGTGTTGTCACACGTTTCTTACTTCATTGTTTTGAGTCTGAACAGAGAGGACCGTTGTGCTGACTTCAACTTGGAGAAAAGAAAACCATAGTTGAGGGAAAGTGGTTTGCTGTCGTGAAGTTATAGGTGTGTATTGCTTTAACTCCGTTTGTTTCAGTAAGTGCAATGTGGATTTTGAACTGGAAGTACATTTTAAGTTATACTTTTGTTGTTTTGAAGAAAGAAAAAAACCAATTTTAAACTACCCAATAGTAGTTTTGTTACTGAAGGGTTAGATTAATCATGAGCGTTTACTCTGACATCGTGTGGATGACTTTCTTCATGAATTTGGAAACGGTGGGAAACTATTCCTTTATTAACTGATTTAATCTAGTTGAAAAATGCAATTGGGACTATTCTTTTCCCCTCCTTCATACATTTCTTTTCCACTTTTTTCGTTTTCCGTCTCTTTTCTATCGAACCACTGCCATATGTTCCATTTAGAACATAGAGCTCTCAGAAAATACTCACTACTAACATTCTTGTAAGCATAGAAAACAATGTGTATAAAATATACCATTTGGGAAAACATACATTCTCTACACACCCTAACATTTTGGCATGTCAAACTTTCACTGACAAGCAACATTTTGTCATTTTTGGGGACAGGGATAGGATAAGTATCAGCCTAGGATTACGTACATAAAACTGAAAGAAGTAGGCTTTGAGACTGAGGGTTGTAAACATGTTCACCGAATATTTGTAATATACTGAAATTTTAGCTTTTTTAATATCGAGTTAATCAGAGTATCAGAGAAATAAGGTGGGCCAGTAATGTATAACTATTAATCTTATCCTGCTTAAACGTAGACATTGTTCATGTCTTTGTTCATTGAGTGATCTTTCACACGTGTTCCATTCAGTAGGAAACGTCATGGTTGCCCGATTCACCATTGTCCGAAAGCTTGCTGTATGCGCGCGCGCGCGCGCGCGCGAGAGAGAGAGAGAGAGAGAGAGAGAGAGAGAGAGAGAGAGAGAGAGAGAGAGAGAGAGAGGGAGACTAAGGGAGGGGGAGGGGAGAAAGAGAGAGAGAGAGAGAGAGACGCGCGCGCGCGCGCGCACACACACACAAGGGGGGGGGGGGGGGGGGGGGGGGGGGGGGGGGGGGGGGGGGGGGGGGGGGGGGGGGGGGGGAAGGATTCGGGCAATCGTAGCCACGAAGCTTGCCATTACACAATAAAGGGATCGCGAGTGAAAAAGCCCAACAACCCACATGGAGTTGTCAGAGGGTTCATAGCTTACCATGTGAAGTCATGAAAGGGTTAACATCTTTGTGCACCTTTTGCGCTTTATTACTGGCTACATTTTCTGAAACTACTTTACCTCAAAGTCTCAAATTATTTTACCTCAAAGTCTCAAGCTACTTTACCTCAAAGTCTCAAACTACTTTACCTCAAAGTCTCAAGCTACTTTACCTCAAATTCGCAAACTACTTTACCTCAAAGTCTCAAACTACTTTACCTCAAAGTCTCAAGCTACTTTACCTCAAATTCGCAAACTACTTTACCTCAAAGTCTCAAACTACTTTACCTCAAAGTCTCAAATTACTTTGCCTCAAAGTCTCAAACTACTTTGCCTCAAATTACTTTGCCCCACAGTCTCAAACTACTTTACCTCAAAGTCTCAAATTACTTTGCCTCAAAGTCTCAAACTACTTTGCCTCAAATTACTTTGCCCCACAGTCTCAAACTACTTTACCTCAAAGTCTCAAACTACTTTACCTCAAAGTCTCAAACTACTTTACCTCAGTCTCAAACTACTTTACCTCAAAGTCTCAAATTACTTTGCCTCAAAGTCTCAAATTACTTTGCCTCAAAGTCTCAAATTACTTTGCCTCACAGTCTCAAACTACTTCACTTCAAAGTCTCAAACTACTTCACCTCTAAGTCTCAAACTACTTTACCTCAAAGTCTCAAATTACTTTACCTAATGTCTCAAACTACTTTACCTCAGTCTCAAACTACTTTACCTCAAAGTCTCAAACTAATTTACCTCAAAGTCTCAAACTAATTTACCTCAAAGTCTCAAACTAATTTACCTCAAAGTCTCAAACTAATTTACCTCAAAGTCTCAAACTAATTACCTCAAAGTCTCAAACTAATTTACCTATCCATTAGCCCGCCAGTAGGGGGCTTGTTCGATGCAGTCTGTCTGTCTGTCTGTGTGTCTGAAGATCAATGTTCTCAAAAACAACTGAGCGCACTTGAATCAAATTTGGTAGAGGGGTAGGCATCTAAAACAGGAAGGTTCCTCTCGATATTCACGGCCCTACTAACCTTGACCTTAAAGCTTTACCTTGAAAACCGAAATGTCCTTCTTTGTGTAATATATTTCATACCTGAGCTGTATCTCATGAACCAGCTGATGAAATTGCTTCAAATTTTGCGTGGTGGTGTACCACAGTACACTAATAGTTCGATAAGAAACTATTACCATGCTGACCATGAATTTGAGGTTTGACCTTGAAAATCGAAATGTCTTCTTGTGGCCATATCTTTCACATCGTTGGACGTACAATGGTCAAACTTCGTATGTAGCTGCATTGGCTTATGAATATTGGGTGCCAATGTCAAGGACTGCTTTTTGTTGGCCATATCTTTCACAAAATTGCTGCTTCAGGCTTCAAATTGGGCAGGGTGGTAGACTGGATAAGTCCTGTGTGTTGTGCAAATTATTGATACACACATGACCTTGACATTGACTTCTGAACTAGTCTCTTTTAGCAGTGGCTTTATATATGGTCTGAACACCATTGGCCGTACTCCCACATAACCTTATTACATAATAATTCTTGATCCATGTGACGAAATGAATGTAGTGGGTGATATTTGAAGCCTATTGACCTTCACATTTAATGACCTTGAGGCTGTAAAACGAAAACCATATTCCTTGCACTTCCATAAATCATACTTATATGTTCTCGATTCTCCCCACCCAAGGAGATGTGTTGAAGCTTCTTGGCCTTTGACCTTGCTTTTTTCTCTCTGTCTGTTCATGCTGTATCTCGTAAACCACCTAACAGAATCACTTCAATTTTTGTTTATGTGGAGGTGTTACTTTATTTTAAGCAACCCAACGATGTATTGCATTTCCCCCTAACCTATTCATTTTCTAAACTGCCCTTTTTTGGCAGCATTCAAGAAACAAGAAGAAAATGGACACAGACAACCAGAAATCCACCCACTCTACCCGCCGTCGCCCCTCCACTCGTCCTCGTCCTCCACCATCGACCTCCTCCACTCTCTCTAACACCCCGTTTGTTCCACCCACCCATGGCACCGAATACATCCCCTCATCTACCATCCCCAGTTACATTCCCTTCCCTGTTTCCCGCACTCCTTCCACCCCCTCGTCTAGCTCTCCTATTTCTTATGCTGCTTCATCCACCCCTAGCTCTCACAGCCCCTCTCATTCTCATTCTCCGTCCCCTTCGTTTTGTCCACCCATCGAAGACCCTGAATACATCCCTCCATCTCCCATCCCCATCCCCAGCTATCTTCCCTTCCCTGTTTCCCGCGCTCATACTACCACCTCTTGTAGATCTCCTACTTCTTCACCCACCCCCAGCTCTCACCGCCCCTCCCACTCCCCTTCTCCGCCCCCCAAATCTGGTTCGCCCGCTGCGAGATTCAGCTGCAGCAGCAGCAGCAACAGCAGAAATAGGCACAACAACAACCAGATCAACCCCAGCAGATTGGCAACTGCTGGGCCACCCAGAGAGGTAAGCGCAAAATAACTTCTTATACTAGACTGGTGCGTGTGCATAAAGCTTACATGTATACTATTCAAACAAAGTTAAGGACCACTTGCTTCGAAAATTTCAGACACCGTTTTGAGTGCTTTTAAGTGACATTTATATACTTTCTAATGTTGTAATATTATAGCTGAAAGTCCGAACTCTTGTGCAATGTAAACATATCCTGCACAACATTACAAATGCGCCGATGGGAGACCGTTTAAGACGGCGCCTTATTAAATGACAAGGGTGAGAAGACAAATGAAGTTGCAGTTTTAGTCACTGGTCATGTGTGAACACTGCTATGCTTTACATTTTCATCGGTACGATGCGCAAATGCCTCCCATTGGATCATTTAAGATACCGTCTTAATCGGTCTCCCATTGGCTCATTTGTAATGTGCAGGATATGTTTATATTGCACAAGAGTTTGGACTTTGAGCTATACTATTATAACATCAGAAAGTGTATAAATGTCATTTGAAGCACTCAAAACAGTGTCTGAAATGTTCGCAGCAAGTGGTCCTACATGTGTCTCAACTAGAAGTTTATCTTTAAAGTGCCTTGGTTTATAAAATATTGGAAAGCATATGCCCTGCAAATATCTCTTACTTAGGGTGCCTCATTGCATCCCTAATGTGAGAGTGAACTCTAGCCGCATATCTAAGCCACGTTAATGTGGGTGTTCCTTCGGGGACATGGGGTAGGGTGGGCATGACCTGGTCATGGTTAACGTGGCACAGGCGCGTACAACTGGCACGGCAGCAAAAGTAGGTTGATTTTGCTCAATGCCAGTATTGTTCAAATGTTTTTCTCATTACCAGTATTGAGCAAATAAGCATCGCTCATTTCCGATAATGAGCACACAAATTGTGCATTACTGGTAATGCGCAAACTTCTGAAATTGAGCACGACATATACACGCAATGGCGATGCAAAATAGAGTGGAACATCCCCAAAAAATCAACCTTGAAAATCACCCCCAAATAGGTCTTAATAGGGAGGGGTCCTAATAGGGAGGTGGACAGTCAGTAGTCCGGATATGAAGAGAGGAAAATCGGTGAATTGTTTAAGGTCTCGTCTAAGAAGGAGTCTTAATAGAAAAGGTATTAATTGGGAGGTTCCACTGTATACTGATTTTTCTTTTTACATGATGTGACCTGGGTTTTTATTTTTTATTATAGGTTTATCGAGAATACAGAAGTGCCCCTCAAAGTAGCTGGCCTGCGACACCCTGGGTGAGACATTTATAACTCTAGACTTTACTCAAATACTGTACTCTGAAATTAGTTGTGATAATTAGTCATTATACACAGCAACCGTTGCTTGTTTTCATTAGTTGTACATCGTAAAATTGCTGCAGATTTGTACACCAGGCCCGGTAGTCATGAGTATGAATTAGACAGTCAACACAGGGAATAGTAGGCCTATGTAAATGAGACTAAACTCCCAAAACTATGGGCTGTTTAGCCTAATCTACACACTAATCCCCGCTTTGAATGTCTAAGACGCGCTCATGACTACGGGGCCAGATGCTAGCAGTCTTTCTGTGTGTTTGTTTGTTTTTGCTTTTTTGTTACACCATCACTTAAATTCTATAAGAGCATTTCCAGCGTAACTGACATGCCATTCAGACATATCTTAACCATTACAAAAGCCTGAACAAAAGAAACCTGAACAAAAGAAATGTCTTAAGAACTCAAATCTTATTGATTTTTCTCCAGAACAGAGCCCTTTAGATGGTCGCACAGTTTGGAAATGCAGGACGAAAAAGAATACAATTTTGTGGCATTCGAAAAAAACAAAAAACACTGCAACTGACGTGTCAAAAATGTCCATCTAACCATCGGTTACTATGTCCAGAACTTCATTGCTATTTTTTTTAAAAGTGAATACTTTCCAGTTTAGTTCTTGGGTGTGAGAAAAACATATATCCTGCCCTGTGAACAGGAACATCCGGGCTTGGTAGGGGTCTAATTGTTGTTTCCCAACAAAGGAAGAGCAACACGTAACTGACGTATTAACGTAGTCGACGGATGCTTCGACTTGAGGAGTGCAAACTGCTGCTAAGCGCTCTTATTGGTTTGAATTGTATATTCTAGAGTTCCAGTGGTCCGTAGATGATATTTTCATGAAATACTTAATCGTAGTCGTCAGTCCAGACCCAAGTCTTGATTTTGCTTTACACTTTTTAACTCCTGATAACTGTTTACTACAAATTGACAAAAACAACATGGCTGCCACACAGGGGAGGTCACCGAAGGAACATCCATTGTTTTCTGACACTTCAGATAGGCCTATGGTGTTTCGAAAATGCAATGAAAAATAAAGGTATAGATCTCTTTTGAAACTGGGCCCCATGTGAGCATATGTTTTGCACCGAAGTAGTCCTGAATTATCGCAAGAAAATACAGATCAGTAGGATCAGTGATAATGTGACAAAGTAGAAACTGCTTGGATTCTAAATGTTGGAGAGAGAAAAGAACAAAAGAAGATGAAAAACCGTTCAGCAAAAACATTAGGCCTACAACAATTCAGTTGAAAGTGAAATATTAAATAAGGCAGAAAACTTCATATATATAAAGTCTATTTCAAAGAATGTTTCAGGTCCCTGTTCAGTGTTTTATTTTCTTTGCTTGTTTGTTTCTTTGTTTGCTTTAAAGTCTGGTATATATTTATAACAGAAGCAACAACAGAAATGCGCGGCTCGGTGCAAGGCGTGCAAAACCATGTTCCACCATCTCCTGTCCGAAGTCCCGGAACTAACACATTTCTTGGCTTTGGACTGTGAGATGGTCCTCACAGACCACGGTTATGCCCCAGGTAAGAAGTCCTTCTTCTTCTTCTTCTTCTTCCTCTTCTGCGTTCCCAGGCCATAAGGCCATAATGGGTAAGGTACGTATGTGTCCGGCTTTCAGTTTTCACTGCTCTCCCTGCTGCGTACAGCCGACACATTCCGATTTCGGAGAAGCTCAAAGATGTTTGTGTTTTTAAAGGCAAGAAAATGGGCCAGTAAGTGAGAAAGATAGTAGATGATAGAAAGCAAAGGGAAAATGCAGAGTCAAGGAGAATGAAAGACAAGAGGAAGTTACAAGCACAGAACTTCCAGAAGGTATGGGAACTATTTTTTACGACAGCCCCCCCCCCCCCCTCCCGGTATCCCCACGGGGAGAGACTCGTAGAGGGGGCGGGGTCGTCCAGCTCCCCGTATGCCCACTGCCCCAAGTAGTGCTTACTCCCCCCCCCCCCCCCCCTTTCAATGTGTTTTCGGTATTTGAGCACGTTACCCTATGGCTTTTCTGATGGCTTGACATAAGTTTGGGTCCCTTCATTGTGGTACGGTATTTGGGCACCTTACCCTATGGCTTTTCTGATGGGTTGACATACGTTTGGATCGGTTGTGAAATGAAAGCGAGAGCTGGTTGGTGATTTATTTTCTACTTTGAAAGATCAGTATACATCCTTGTCTTTTATGAAGGGCCATGGCCCTCAAGCCAGGAGGCACTGCGTTGGCTTTAAGTAGGCATCCTGGCCTTTTACTCAAATGTCTTTTATGACTGGTTGGCATTAGCCTGTAGAAAGGGCCAGTAGTAAATGAGAGCTGTACTATACATGATATTCTACAGTATTGGAATATTACAGCTTAGTCTTTCATGGAAGACTATGACTCTCTAACTAGGGGAGCATTTGCACTGGCTCTGGTGCTGCAGCCAATGAGACTGGTTGGCCTTTGGGGACCTTCCCCAACGCCAACTCCCGTCCTCAAATCCCTTTGGCCGAGAGAGTGGGGATGTACCCTGGGCAAGGCTTTTCCACTATAAACAAATTGTAGCCCAGCCCGCCGGGATAGCAGCTGCCATCTGGCAGTCATTGTCGGAAACGACAGACAGGCAACAACAATAATGTAACCTTTGGAAAATTGTTTTAAAGAACCACCCTTGACGATAAGACCGAGGGAGTGGGTAGGCTGTTCTCGTTGGTGTAACCTGGAGTACCTTTATATTCTAATTAAGGTACTCTAGTGCAACTTATTCAGAGAAGAATGGTGTATTTATCATGCTTACGTCAGATTATAACAATGTGAAATAATTTTGCCAGGTTTTAAGACATTATTTAATTGTCATTCGAAACTAGCTATCAATAAATAACTCTCTCTCTCTCTCTCTCTCTCTCTCTCTCTCTCTCTCTCTCTCTCTCTCTCTCTCTCTCTCTCTCTCTCTCTCTCTCTCTCTCTCTCTCATTGACAGGTCGTGTAACTGCCATCAACCACAGAGGACGGATCCTCTGTGACACCTTTGTGTCGCCTAAGGAGGGGCACACAATCCTTCGATACTGCACACAAACAAGTGGGATCCATCCCTATCATGTTCGAGAATTCGGGCGGCCATTCGAGGCGGTCCGCCAATATGTGGGAAGCCTTATTCAGGTAAGAGCTATGTCATGACTTAGTGTAGCATAAACGAAATGCAATTAATTAATCAATTACAAACGAGACAGAGCTACATTTAGGAAATCTCCTTTAGTGTAAAAAATGTTTGAGAAAAAAAGCCTACTCGGAAAGGACAGATTTGAAGAACAGGTTTGGTATAAATGTAGAAAATGTTTGAGAAAAAAAGCCTAGGAACATTATGAACACTAACGGAAAGGACATATTGGAAGAATAGGCTTGGCCTAAAACCTCAATCCTTGAGTAATAAAGGGTTTCAGTGATCAGTCTTCTCTGATTGTCTGCCTTTGTTTATACGAGCAGGGGCGGACCAAATGATTCCTAAGGGAGGGGTTTCCGCGGGGAGTCCAGGGAGCTGCATGGGTCCTGGGTTAAGGCGTAGTGGCCTTGTGGGGCTCAGCGGTAAGGCCCCCATAACATTTTGCAACTTAGTGATTATTAAACTAAAAATTGAGCCATGTTCTTACTTTTTACCCTTGTATAAGGTACATGCTTGGGGCAAAGGGGGGGGGTCCGGAAACTCTGGACCCCCCCCCTCAGATCCGCCCCTGACGAGCATTTGTCTTTCTCCTCCTCCTCTCTTATTCCCATTGTCCCAGGGCAAGGTGCTGGTGATCCATGACCCCCGTGGTGACTTCAAAGTCCTGGGGCTGGACCACCCCCAGCCCCTCATCAGGGACACCTCCACGGCCAAGATCCTGATCCGGAGGATCCACCCGGAAGAGGAACCCAGACAAAGGGTGTCCTTGAAGGCCCTGGCTGACAAGGAACTGGGTGAGTAGTGCGTAGTGCGCAAACATGTTTCCAGATACTCAAAGTCAGCACCTTCAAACACGGGGTACTGACAGTTGCTCCTTGATAATTACTCCTTGATAATTACTCCTCGACATTTGCTCCCCAACAATTGCCCCTTGACAATTGCTCGTAGGTGTAATTCCTCCAGAAGCATTTGCTCCTTGGATTCTTGCCCCTCGATCAATTGCTCCTAGTCTATGTGATAATTGCTCCTCGCCCAAGACCCACCCACCACTCCCCACACACGCATGCAATCATACTTCTATTTAATAGTTGTAGTTGTAGTAGTAGTGATGGTGGTAAAAGTATAGAAAGTAGTCGTAGCAAGGACAAAATGGAAGAGTAGACTGCCTAAATTCTTAATCCTTGAAAAATAAAGTTGTCTCCCCCCTCCCCCCCCCCCTCTCTCCCCCCCCGTCCTTCCTAAAAGTTACAGACTGTAGCAATGTGAAATGCCAAACGAATTGTTTATA
This sequence comes from Phymorhynchus buccinoides, assembly GCA_017654935.2. Taxonomy (NCBI): domain Eukaryota; kingdom Metazoa; phylum Mollusca; class Gastropoda; order Neogastropoda; family Raphitomidae; genus Phymorhynchus; species Phymorhynchus buccinoides. The sequence goes on from CM065694.1 coordinate 53,211,575, forward strand.
TCTGAGATACAGCATCACTGAAAAACGGTTCTTGACACTTAATGAAAAACAAGGAATCAAGGAGCATATAAACATGGACTGAGAAAAAGGAACATGATAATGTTTGCCTACTTTCAGATTCTTCCTAGTATGTCATGTTCAACTAAGAAGAAAAAAACAGAAGTTGAATTTGCTGCTTTTCATTTAATAGTAATCTTAAGATGAACGACATTCCAAATACGTCGGCCATCTTGAATGAATTTAACATGAAAGAGGAAGTTTCGAGCTCTTTGTTTCGAAAGAAGACCTGTTCTCATGGGAAAAAAATATAAACATAGAAATTATCCTCAATTTTTTTAATATATTATAATTTGGGTGTGCATGATACTAAAACATGATACTAAAACAAAGGCAGATCTTCAGACAAAATTACATGCTTTCTCAAAATATGATAATTTTTTTAGGGTTGTGACAATAAAGATACACACTTAGTGACTTACAGACCTTCTCAAAACGGGTTGTGGCTATTATTAACTTATTGCTTGTCTTCACTTAAAAAGGTACGCGTATGCCTTCTTTAAAATGATATATTTTAGGGCTGTTGGTTGGATACTCGGTATTCACATCTGTATTGTTTAACAATCGGGACTTTCCTGGTGTTGCACTGCCTCCGGGCATTGCATCAAGAGTCGTTCCCACCATCTTTGTATCTACTAATGTCTATTATGTGTCTGTTCCAGACCGGAGGACGTTAAGCAGAATTTCATCATCATTTTAGGGCTGTTAGTACTATTTTTAGTTTTGCTTGTTTTCGCTCAAAAAGTTACATACACGCGTTCTTTAAAATGATAGCTTTTAGGACTGTTGATAATTGGTTTCTTACTGCTTGCTTTGCTCAGAAAGATTCGCAAGAACGCATTCTTTAATGTGATATATTTTAGGTCCATTGACAGATACTTTCTTATTGCTTGTCCTCGCACCAACACAGATACAGACACGCGTTTATGCGTTCTTTCAAATTATAGCTTTGTGGGCTGTTAACAATTTTATGTTTGATTTATTATTGCTTGAATTACCCACAATCTTGTGGTATGTACTTTCAGGCTGGTCAATCCAAGAAGGGTCCCATTGCTCCCTAGTGGACTGCCTAGCCACGATGTGGATATACAGGGCCTGCCACGATAAGTGGGGGTTGGGCCCTGACCATCACATCGTAGACGGTCAGGGAAAGGACAAACTGGGAGGGAAAAAACAAAAGGGAAAGAAGAACAAACGTGAGTATTGCTGACCACGAACTGCGAACCAAAAAAGAACAAAACCTGGCCATAGTGCAGTTTAGGTGCCCTTTTCTTGTTCCTCCTCCTCCTCCTTCCCTTAACTCCGTGAGGAGTCATCGGGGCGCCACAGTGAAGTCTTCACCAACTTCCTCCAGCTCTGTCGGTCGTGAGCCAGAGTCTGGGTTTCAGCGATTATGATTTTGCTGTCCATTCTGTGATGATGTCATACCATCGTTTCTTGTTCACGTCTTTCGAATTCAATGTGCTGTTCTTTGTCTTGAATAAACCTAACTCTAATCTGACACTGAGCCTATCCTTTTTCTGAGTGGGGTAGAATATCGATTGTTAGTGAACTTTTAAAAATTTAGTGAAGGTAGCAAAACTGTACCTTTATCCCAAACTTCAAAAAAGCTGCGCGATAATTTTCTAGAGTAATGGAAATTCGTGTTGGAACTGGGTCCTTTCTTCTCTTTTTTTAAATGGCTGGGACTCGGAAATTAAGATGCGTTTGCATTATCTCATAGTACTACAGCCGATAGAATTAGATGACCTTTGGGGACTTTCCGAATCCCAGCTATTCTACAGTCCTTTTGGCCATGAGAGCTGGGATGTTTCCAGCCCTCCAGAATAGCACTTCGCTTTTCCAAGACGATCTTATAACTGGAAATAATGGTCGGTAATGACAGAGTGACGGGCACACTTTTTTGTGTCAAACGCTGGATACTCGATCAACCATACTGTCAATACCTACATTCTTTTGTATTCACAGTTGTTTATATTACTTGGTTTAAATGCAGTCTCCATCTGTTCAATCAATTGTGCAATTATGACGTTAATTTAAGGAGCATGGCATAAGCTTCGAGCTTGTTGTTGCTCTAATTGTCTTTCTGTTTGTCGTTTCCGAATGAATAAAGATTTGTTTATAAACAAAATATTTAAAAAACCCAACCTACATGCTCTTTTTCAATGCTGCAAACTATACGCTTTTAAAAATAAAATGACTAAGAAAATTGCTATGTTGATAGTCGTGGTTAAATAACTTACTAAGAAAGTTATAACAGGCTTTTTACACGCATTGTATAAAAACAACAACCGAGTTCGAACCTGGGTACCATACGTAAAATATATAACTGTGGTGATGAGGATTAACCGAGGCGTGGTTACTGCTACACACATTATCTGTATTATTAAACATTCGGGACTTTACTGGTTTAGCACTGCCTCTGGGCATTGCCTCCAGTATTGTTCCCACCATCTTTGTATTTACAAATGCCCCACATGGCCGAAAGGCCGAAGAGGGCGTAAAGCCCTATTATCACGAACCTGGGTACAGGTGGGTTGCGGTGGTGGTGGTGGTGGTGGTGGTGGTGGGGGGGGGGGGGTCCTCTCACTCTGCACTAGGCCTTACGGTCAGAACGTGGAGTCTTTCAGACGAGACGATAAACCGAGGTTCCATGTGCCCATGCACTTAGCACACGTTAAACCCAGTGGCAACGAAAAAGTTGTTATTTGATCAAAATGTAACCCCCCACCCACCCCACCCCTCTTTCCTTCCTTCATCAATCACACAAACATGCATTAAAAACAAAAATGGTGGCGCGCCTCTGGCTGAGACGCGCTCTCCAGGTGGGAGAAACCCTAATTTCACAGAGACGCCTCCATGATCATAAAGTACCAAATACCAAAATACCAAATGTAATAACTGCGTTCCTCCCCTCCCCCTGTTCCCTATAATCACGGTGTTCTTCCACTCCATGTTTAACAGGTGACGTCCAAGAAGTCCGGTGCACAAAGGGGCCAGATGGGAAATGGCGTCCAGTCCCCATGTGACGACCTTCCCACTGGCCTAGGAACAGACATGTTTTCCTGCCCCTCAAAAACTTCGAGCAAGCGAAAAGGAGAGAGAGAGAGAGAGAGAGAGAGAGAGAGAGAGAGAGTTAAAATAAAAACTTGAATGGCTTATATTATAATATATTGTATATACATCATAATTATCAAATTATCCTCATATGTATATACATTATGTTGTCATTTGTACATGTACTTGTGTAAATAAAAGATAAGTGTTGTTGGCTGAATACCCTTGTCCGCATTTCAACTCTGCCTTCGCAAATGTGTGTGTGCATGAAAATGCGAATTATGTGGTATGCGTGCGCGTATGTGACTTTGGTGTGTGTGTGTGTGCTTGCGTCTGTGCGTGTGTGTGTATGCGTGTGCACGCGCGTGTGTATGAAGTGCGAGTGATTCAATCCTAGGACGTCCAGTTCAACTTTACACCACACAGAGAACAACTAGACATGCAATGTGACACTGCCAAAACCGATCCAGTCATGACCACTGATCAACAGATGAGCATCATTGTCCTTTGCCCGATCTAAGATCGGCAAAGGAGTCTAAGTTTGTCGCTGTATATATTTATTTTTGTCTTTCTTCCGTCTTACGCAAGGATATCTCCCGAACCGCTTGACAATTGTATTGGGTATTACTATTGCTTTATTTCACACAACACCACTTACCCTCAACTATGTTTTTCTTAAATAAACGTCAGCTCAATTGTCAAATAATTGCTCGACACACGTGTTGGAGCGGAAACGGAAGTGGACAGAGCATCGTGGGACCGTGTTTTGATCGGTAAACGAGCACTGGCAATGCCGAAAGTTATCCAACGGATGTTACATCAAAGTATTCTATTGCTCTGAAGGTCGATAGAAGGAATGATGCTATATTGTTCCGTTGTAAGGGTTTACAACGTATTATTGTATATTCATAGCGGTCGTTGCACACTGCATAACGGTCGTTACAACAAATTAGTCCACTACTTAGATTTATCACAGACAGCGGTTCAATCAACCAATATCGTTCTTAGACGGTAGTTCTTTTTACCGAAAAACACCAAAATGCTCCGAAATATACCGAAATACTATCGAAATATACCGAAATACTATCGAAATATACTGAGATACGATCGAAATACTATCGAAATATACTGAAATACTATCGAAATATACTGAAATACTATCGAAATATACCGAAATACTATCGAAATATACTGAAATACTATCGAAATATACTGACATACTATCGAAATATACTGAAATACTATCGAAATATACTGAGATACTATCGAAATATACTGAAATACTATCGAAATATACCGAAATACTATCGAAATATACTGAAATACTATCGAAATATACCGAAATACTATCGAAATATACCGAAATACTATCGAAATATACCGACATACTATCGAAATATATCGAAATGCTCCTTCATGTGTGTCTGTGGACATGTAGCATACAGGGGAGAATCACTGATATCGTACCGGTCACACAATTCATTCAACCCTCGCCAACCCTTTGTTCTTACTGACCCGGGTATATGTCTCATACAATTCCCGAGAGGGGGTGTATGGGGGATTTATGGTGGCTCACAGACTATATATTTATGGAGCATGTCGGTATATTTGTGTGTATTTCGGTCTGTTTTAAGATAATTCGGTAAAAAGTAGTACTCTTCTTAGAGGCGTTTTCAGACAGGCTTTTTCCGGTTTCCGTTTTGGGTCCCCACGCGTGTACGTTTGTTGACCAGGCCGTTAGACTGACCATTGCAAGGATTGACCAGCTCAGAAGAAAGATAGAAAGTGTCTTCAAAAGTAAACATATTTTTCTTTAGATTGCCGCAGTCCAGTGTATATCGTAAGTAAAACTTAGGGGAAGACGGGGTAAAAAGCGCATGGGCGGGTAAGAAGCCCACCCCAATTATCTCATGAAATAAAGAAAATTTCAGTTAAATTTGCCCATGAGACGAATGCTAGACATTAACGCTCGTCTCATGGGCAAAATGAGACTGAAATTTGCTTCATTTCATGAGATAATTGGGGTGGGCTTCTTACCCGCCCATGCGCTTTTTACCCCGTCTTCCCCTAACAAGGTTTTTATTTTCGTTCTTTTGTTGTTGTTGTTGTTGTTGTTGAGTACTTTGATTTACAAAAAAAACTGCCATTTTGCGAAACAAACTTTTGTTTTCATTGTGTTAAGTTACTCATGGGAAATAATTAAGCATAGAAATTATCCTCAATTTGTTTTAATTTGAGCATGCATACAATACATGACAATAAAAAACAAACGGTAGGTCTTCAGAGAAAATGATATGCCTTCTCAAAATATACTGGTCTCCAAAATTTAAGGGCCGGAAGAACGATCTTCTCTCTTCTGTCTTGGAGGCATGCTTATTGAGAGCTCTGGTTGCCGCCCTTAAATACACATTCGTGTCTAACTTTTGCTCAGCAGTGTTCACTACCGTCATGCCTTGCACGTGCAATAGGCAAGAAACCTGCATCAGCCCTGATTCTTCAGCGAAAAGAGACCAAACTTTCGTGACATTCTCGTGAATTTGCCACATTTTAAGCGTACCTGAAAACGGTTGCTGTACTGCAATGTCTGCAAAACTGGTTCAGGCACGTGCAACAGGAAGGAGAGTTATTGAGTAGCCTACGTTTTGCCATTTTCTTCATTGTTGTCTTAGTGTACACTAAATAGATATCAAGCTACTGAAAACAGAAGCCGGCCCTTAACTTTTGGAGACCAGTATATAATACATTTTAGGACTGTGACAATAAAGATCCACACTTACCTATCTCAAAACGGGTTGTTGGCTATTATTAACTTATTGCTTGTCTTCGCTTAAATACCCACCACGTCACGTGTCAAAATCATGGTTTTCACGCGTCTCCCCTCTTATAACTGGTAAGAAATCTTAAGAAATCTTCCAAGCATAAGAGGGAATGTGACACGTGACGTGGGGGTCTTTAAAAAGGTACGCGTACGCCTTCTTTAAAATGATGTATTTCAGGGCTGTTAGTACTACTTTCGTTTTGTTTGTTTTCGCTCAAAAAGATACATACACGCGTTCTTTAAAATGATAGCTTTTAGGACTGTTGATAATTGGTTTCTTACTGCTTGCTTTGCTCAGAAAGATTCGCAAGAGCTTTAATGTGATATATTTTAGGTCCATTGACAGATACTGTCTTATTTGCTAGTCCTCGCACCAACACAGACACAGACACGCGTGTATGCGTTCTTTAAAATAATAGCTTTTTGGGCTGTTGACAATTTTGTCTTTGATTTATTATTGCTTGAATTATACTTTCCGGCTGGTCAATCCAAGAAGGGTCTCATTGCTCCCTAGTGGACTGCCTAGTCACGGTGTGCATATACAGGGCCAGCCACGATAAGTGGGGTTGGCCATATCACATCGTGGACGGCCAGGGAAAGGGCAAGAAGGGAGGGGGAAAACGAAAGAGAAACAATGGAAAGAAGAACAAACGTGAGTGCTGCGGACACGATTCGCAAAACATAAAAAGAAAAGATCCTGTCCATAGTGCAGTTAAATGCCCCTTTCTTGTCATCATACTCCTTCCCCAACTTCCTCCAGCTCTGTCGGTCGTGAGACTTTGACTCCGTGTTGAGTTGAGTCTGTGCGTGTCATAAGTTTCTTTATTGTGTGTCTGTATGCGCGTGTGTGTGTGAAATATTCTGACAACTGAATAAGTGTTTGTATAGGTGAAACTAGTTATGCGAGAGTATTGGTGACAAAAAACGGTTCGGTAAAACCGGTTCGGATTTTTGAACTCAACTCTCAACTCTACTAATAACTACGTTCCTCCCTCCCTCTGTTCCTTATAATCACGGCTTTCTTCCACTCCATGTTTAACAGGTGATGTCCAAGAAGTCCGGTGCAAAAAGGGTCCAGATGGAAAATGGCGTCCAGCAGCTGACGAACTTCTTCGCTTAGTGATTGCGTTCGTAGAGATGAACCACGGGATGAAACTAGTCGAACTACAGTTGTTTGACTCCCACATAGGTAGCATATGTTATATACTTATGTGTGAAGATGAGCCGTAACTTAGCCAAATGTGTACTGTGATATGAGAACATAATTTTCAAATGTTTTACTAGTATGAAATTATATAACTTGTATGGTGCATATGTGTTAAAAGTGCTACTATCTAGAACAGGTATGTACAAAGAAGTTAAAAATGAAGATCGTGTGTGGATCCTCGAAGTAGTGTAATATTAGTAGATACCCTAGTTTTGATATAATACAATCGTGAAGTTGTTTTTCTAATTTAAAACAACTTTCTATAAATCTTTGGTATTTTGTTAGGCCAAGAATTAGGGAAAAACTAAATAAATTTAAACGGGACTACATATAAGCTCTTGAGACTTTAAAAAGAAAGTGAATTGAAAGCGTTTAAAATCTCGATTACCTTAAGAAAAACATGTATGTGACGGTAGTTTGTTGACAATAATAAAACTGCCTAATTTAATAGAAAAAATGAAGGGGGATAATTATTGTTCGCACACTCAAATTCTCTGGGTATGGATAGTGTGATGCCGTTACAAATAATAGTGTTCTGCGTCTACCTAAGAACAATAACAAAGAACAATCATAATTATTTATCATAATAATAAGCATACTTATGACTTAAAACCATATTCGCATTGGTTTTGATTTTGGCTCAGAATCTTAAACTTCGAAATGGATAAAGAAGCTTGGTTGATGGCAAACCACTCTACTAAAGAAACACGATCTAAAGAGCTTCAATGGAAGTTGTTATATAATATTTACCCAACTGCTCCATAAAATGAAGCTTGCAAAAGACAAATAAATGCTCTTTTTGCGGAAATGATATTGATTTTAATTATTTACAGCATTTGTAACCCAGCACCACGAAAGGGACATTAAATTGCTGAGTTAGTTTCTCACAACAGGCTTGGAAAGTCAAAAATCTCATTTTGTTGTCAATTTTGAGTTATCAGTATTTTTGTGTTCTCTAAAATCTTATCTTTCATCTTTATAAAGGACAATCTTTAATATGGTCTTTTAATGGTCTTATAAGTGTTTTAAAACGAGTAGGTTGATGTATTTTCTTCAGCTAGGCCAGACTTTGGACTCTTTTCTCAAAATGGCTGACACTCACCCTACTAACTTTGAATGCTCATAACTCTGGAACGGGAAAAGATACAAGAATGGTTCTTGTATCATTAGAAAGAGAATTGGCTGCAGTGACGTCAAGTAAAAGTCAAAGCAGTTATTGGAAGAATAGGCATCGCCTAAAATCTTTATCCTTCTTAAATAATTGTTTGTCAGTGTTCAGCGTGTTCAGTGTTAAGTGTTCACAGCAAAAACAATTTCTTTGTCATACATTTTAGTAAAATAGTAATATTTGCTATTTGTATTACAACACAGAGCATTTTTCATTCAATTTCTTTGTTGTTGTGACAAAATAATTTTCAACCATGCATAAGTTTCTGTATGGGTTTTTTAGGCTGTGGTTTACTTTCACGCTAGATTTGGAATAATTTCATAATACAGATATATTTTTGTGACGGGATCAAGTGACAATATTCGAATGATTAATTCCTGGACCAAACAAAAAAACTTCTTAAAAAAAAAAGAACCAGAAAGGTCATGATTATTGAAAGAACCTTCCTTTTTAAGATGCCTACTTCTCTATCAAATTTGATTAAAATCTGCCATAATATAGTTCTGAGAAAATCGGAAGACAGTCAGAATAACGAGAACAGAATAACGAGAAGACAGAAAAAGAAAGAAAAAAAAGCACAACCTTTAACCCTTTGAGAAGCACACGTGTTTTGATACCTGTTTCTTTGTTCCTTCATGCTTTTTGTCACACTGTTCCCTCTCGTGTTCTTTCCCTCCTCAATTTTCCCTTTCATTTTATGCTGGATGTTTTAACTAGCACTGCCAAGAGCTGTTTATCACCCCAGGCACCTCATCCGTGACACCTCTGCAGCCCACGTGGTCATCCGCAAGGTACGCCAGAACCTCAATGGCAGGGTGGGCCTGACAACTGTGGTGAAAGAAATGTTTGGTGAGTAAGGAGCTCCAATTCTAGTGAACATGATATTATTTGGGGGTGGGGTGGTCCGTTCGGTTGCTTTAGTCTAGTCATGCCATGTGGAGATCTGTAACATTTTAAGGTACGTCTTATTGTTTGAAATTGATATAAAACAACCGAACTGAGTACAGTATTTGGGCTCCTTGTCGTAAGAGAATTGGTTTCGCGCGTGTGCGTTCACACAACTATTAATATTACAGCTTTAAGATTCTTCTCGTATTTCCATTGCTGTCTTCGAATTGATCGTAATCTCCTGCGCACTGTTCTGCTGGTAAACATTTTCAGGCAAAACAATTCAGATAAGTGACCACTGTTCTTTGGACGACTCCCGAAACACCGCCCATGTCTTCCATTGGAGGGAGCGAGGGGAACCCAGCAGAAGGGAACCCAGCAGAAGACCACAACCAGACGGGCAAGAAGAAGAAAAGAAAAAAGGAACGGGAATTGGAACGATCAGAGAGAATTTAACATTGAAAAAAGTAAGTTTGGTCAGGCGCTGATCTTCCAACAAGCACAGAGGCTGGGAGAAAATCTTACTCTTAAAAAAGCGAACCTAACGCGTATGTATTATACACTGACGTTGTAACGACAGCATTACGTCGCCCAGAATGTTGATTTGAAGTGCTCAAAATGACTTTCTTGATGGCGTCATGATAAGGGATGTTATATATAATGAATCCTCGACAATACTTTCGTTTTGCCTGTAAAGATTAAAACAAATATCAATATTCCCGTTCCACTCTGGGAAATACGATCGGTCATGTGAGGCATGATTTGTGTTGTGATCTAATATGTACTGTGAATGAAGAAGGATATATTACATGGATGTGTGTTAATTTGGAATTTACTTAAAATCTCCAATCATTTTGGTTAAAATCCTGCGAATATTTCATCAAAGAAAAACGACATTAAAATTGAATAATCTAAAGAAACATCTGATCAACAGGAGTGATAATAAATATAACTAAAACAAAGTTTTACTGAGGAAAGTATCACCCAGGGACATTTTGTTGTAAATCAAAAAAATATAATGTATGTTGCCACTAATGCTCCAGTGAACTTTAATTGACGTAATTTCTTGATTGTTAACTACAATCCTATTTCCGACTTACCTCCCTTTGCTTCCGTTAAACACTAATTCTGACAACAAATTATCTAAATATTTTCAATGTGCTGTTTTTAGCAGCAAACAATACTGGCTGTTACACAACATTTATATAAAATCAGTTTGTAGCGTTTCAAGCAATTTTTTTTTTTAAAAGAAACAACATATCCCCCCTCCCCCTCCCCCTCCCCCCCCCCCCCCCCCCCCCCCCCACCCTCCATTCCCCCCCACCCACCCAAAATATTGTATTCCAAGGAAATCCGGTTTAACGAAAAACTTTATTACACCATTCTTTGAATAATACTCCCCCCCCCCCCCCCTTCTCTTTATTCTTGTCAAATAAGTTCTCTCTCTCTCTCTCTCTCTCTCTCTCTCTCTCTCTCTCTCTCTCTCTCTCTCTCTCTCTCTCTCTCTCTCTCTCTCTCTCTCTCTCTCTCTCTTCTCTAGCATGACGGTGGTTTACAAAATGCGTTTAAAGCAGTATTACATGTCTTCTGAAGGACATGACATTTGAGGCTAGTTAGGTCGCGGTTTCAGCTTACGGTCGTGGTCCCGTTAAGTTCGCTGTGATCTCTATATAATACGTCTCACATAATTATAATACTAGGGTGAGTAAATTAAAAAAAAGAGTAACGAGAGAAAAACGCAACCCCCAAAATGGTTAATAATACAATTTAAAAAACCCGCTACAATTTAGAAAAAAAAATTCAGTTTTTTTAAAAAAGAACGCTCAATTCATGAAAGGTTACAACAGTTTGTTTCCCCCTAAAGACGCATTGGAGGGCTCCACAAACTGATAGTTTCCGCGGTAACCCATTAACCCTTTCACCGCCAATGTCGCATTTATGCACCACAATGGCTTACCACCCATGTCACTAAAAGGCATCCAATCCGGACTTGTTAACCAAAGACCCTATTTTTTTTATTTTTTGAGGAAAGGATAGACCTGTTATGCATGTCACAGATGAATTTCCAATATTGCAGATAATTATTTTTTTCTCTAACCAGTTAAGTTTAATTGTATTTTTTGGCTGAAAATGGCTGGCGGTGAAAGGGTTAAATAAATCTATTTCTGAGGGGCAAAAACATTATCCCGGGGAGTTTCAATTAAGGTCTGTGCACATTTGAAAATTATTGACCAAAAGTCTCTGCTTCCCCGTGGCAGCACAGTGTTCGGCCACTCATAATATGACTTACAACTCAGTGTGTTGTCATGGTGAAATAGTAAATGTTTTGTGAATAATGTTAACGGTTAACGTGTTCCGTGTTGTCATGGGGAAAAAGACATATTTTGTGAATAATATTAACGGTGAACGTGTGTGCCGAGACCTTTACTGTATGCAAAGTGTGTTTTGGGGTGGGGGTGTGGGGGGGGGGGGGGGGGGGCTAGCTGCTTTTCTTTTTAACCAAAAATACTTGGTTTGCGTTTGTTTTGGTTGGTTGGTTGGTTGGTTGGTTGGTGGGATTTTTCTCCTGAACTTTAACATTAAATTTATGCTATATTAGATCCTGAAATTGTCAATTTAAAAAGATATTTTAAATTGAACTTTTTTTGCTTGGCAGAAATTCTGCTGGAAGTAACATTAACGTTTCTTGCCGGTACAGTAGTGGTTGTCACTTTTACTGATGCGTTTTGACGCTTCTATGTTGTAGAGTTGGTTTGGTGGGGTTTTTCCAGTGTCGTTGTGTTTCTGTTATTATTGCGCCTCATGTAAAACGCTCAGCCTTGAGATAATAAAGTATGATTACTGGATTGATTGTTGTCCTTACTTTTTATTTCACATATCATTGAGAATTTTGTAATAATAAAGTAAGATTGATTGATTGATTAATTGATTGATTGACTGGTGTCCTTACTTTTTAGTTCACATAGGCTATGAATTACAATTTTGTAATGATAAAGTATGATTGAAGTATGATTCATTAATTGATTAATTGATTGATTTATATCCTTTCTTTTTTTATAGTTCACATATGAAAGAGAATGTTGTAATAATAAAGTATGATCGATTGATTGATTGATTAATATCCTTACTTTTTAGTTCACATTTGAATTTTTTTTTAAATTATAAATGCCCGAGAAATTGAAATTGCAAAAACGAAGACACTGATATGCAAAACTGGGTAAAGGTGCAGATCAACACACCCTCCTCCATGTCTCGGTTCTCTCCCTTTTTTTCAGTCTTCTTTTTCTTACTGCAGATTGAGCACTTCAACCTCTATCGTTTGCTATATTTTCAGGGCGTGTTGATCTGCATCTTTACCCAAACTTGTGAGTGAAACATCAGTGATCAACCATACAGTTACAGCAAACCTCTATCCACGTGTGTTAAGTCCTCTCGCGGACGTTTTGTCCTTATGTGCACATTAGTCTAAAATGACCCTGTTTCTGCTTTTTTTTCTTTATTGCAAGTATTTATTTCATTACTCGCCATGCTACATACATTACCACACAACATTTGAAGCCATTCTACCCACTGGTTCTTGAGATACAGCTCGGACATGAAGGAAGGACATTTCGGTTTTGTGAGTCTTCCTTGGCGGAGGTTTGCACTGGCGGTTCAAAATTCGGGATCTGAATAGGTTGTGACATGCTGATCAAGAATATATATGGCTTATGGGAGACCCTAGGCTTATTGTAGGTCATGGTATCCGCGAGAGGACAAATGACCGCGAAAGGACTTAACACACGTGCTTGGTTCACTGCGTTCTGCCCGTCTTGCCTTTATCTTCTACTATTATTGAATGCATTTAATTGTGTAAATGGATGAACAAATTGTGTATGGATCTTAAATATAGCAGTGTGTCAACCTTGGGGCTAAAAAATGATTCTTTGGCTGTCGTAAATTGTGTAAATATGGAATACGTTAAATATAGCAAGCGATAGACGTTGAAGTGTGACAATCTGAAGCTGTTTTTCGCACCTCAAAAAGGAATTTCTCTGATAATGGGTTACCATATGTATTTTTCCAGAATGTACTTCCAGCCCTCTTAGTTATTTTTGTGATAGCATGTTCTGGCTTAACTATTCTTCTCTCGTGTTTTATCCAATTGTTCATTTCTGGAGCACTAAAAACAAACGCATTTGGGAAAACCAAACTGCTGTAGGCCTAATCTTTTATGCGCGTAATCTGCTTCTAAAATCGTAAAGGATCCAGACGATAGCCTATTAATCAACTTTCTTTTAACACGAGATTTTGTGGGTTACTGTTTTGAGACACTGTACTTGAAAAAAAAGGTTTGTTACGTGTGAGCTCTTTGTGTGTGTGTGTGTGTGTGTGTGTGTGCGCGTGTGCGTGCGTGCGTGCGTGTGCGTGTGTGTGTGCGCGCGCGTGCGTACGTATGTGTGTGCGCGTGTTTGTAATTACTTGCGAATGCACATTCGTCAGAGAGAGAGAGAGAGAATTGCTCCTCATAAGTAGCCTACATGCATCTGTTTGCACATTATGAATTTAAGTTGTGCTGATGTTCCATGTTATATACGATCAACTCTCTCTCTCTCTCTCTCTCTCTCTCTCTCTCTCTCTCTCTCTCTCTCTAGCCCCCCCCCCCTCTCTCTCTCTCTCTTCTCTCTCATACCAACGCCCTTCTTGAAGAAGTGTCCTTTAAGTTTCAGGTGTGAAGGAAACCAGTCCCCTAGTCTCCCCATTTAACCCCACTCACACAGAGAGGGAGCACGCGCCAGTGACATGACATCTGCCTCCCAAAACCTCCGGTCGTAGCAAGCAAGTCGTGTCCTTGTCGATAATTTTGGTGCTAATATATTAAAAGATTCAACTGCGCAACTTTGATTTAAATTTAAAAATAATAATGTGCAACTTAGGTATTAAAAAGACAAGGCAGCACAAACAAAGAACCTACAGTTCTAAATTTTTAGAAGATATCATTTTGTTTCGTTTCGATCTGTGGTTAATGCTACAAATGACATTTTCTGCTAAAGTGTTTTAACCCCCTCAGAAAGGGACTTTTCTGGAAGTGGGTTACCATGGAAACTGTTATTTTGTGGAGTTCTCCGAGGCATCTTGCAAAAACGAACTGTTGCAACCTTTCACGCATCGAATCTTCTTCATGCACCTGAACAATCAGAACGATAGCTTTAATATTAGAAAATATGTAGGTGTAGAGTGGCACAGAGGTAACGCGTTCGCCTCGTGTCAAGTAAACCCTGGGTACAGGGGATTTTCCCTCTCACTTTGCACTAGGCCTTACGGTCTGAACGTGGAGTCTTTCGGATGAGATGATAAACCGAGGTCCGGCCGTGTGCCCATGCACTTAGCACACGTTAAGCCCAATGGCAACGAAAAAGTTGTCATTTGGTCAAAATACACACACACACACACACACACACACACACACACACACACACACACACACACACACACACACACACACATACTTTCCTTCTTCATGAGTCACACAGAAATTGCATGCAAAAAGAAAAGGTGGCGCGCCTCTGACTGTGACGCGCTCTCCAGGTAGGAGCAACCCGAATTTCACAGAGACGCCTCTGTGACTATAAAGTACCTAATATCTAATACATGAGAGAAAGACGGACAAGATTTAAAACCAAAGTCAAGAAATCAGGAATCTTCACAAAAGAACACTTTATTTAAGTTTAAGAGCCGATGTTCTTTCTTCAGCTTAAACTCCCATTTCATTCCACATCGGCGTCGTAATATTTTATATTCGTGTCTGCTTTAATTTGCATGGGAGATTTTGAAAACGGCGTTTATTTACTATTCACCCATGAGGTACACCATTCTTGATAATGACACAGCCCACTCACAATTTTAACTTTTCCTCACGAGATGGGCCACAAAGACTGCCAGGGGACATTACTGTGAAGGAAGGGGGGGGGGGGGGGAGAAAGCAGACGACAAAGTTAAGTATAACTTTGCTTTACTTTCAAGGAGTCCTTCAAAACCAAAGGTTGTGCCGCTCCAATAATCAGCTGTAGTTGGTGTCTAGTCGGTCATATGGCTGTCATTGCTTCCTGTTTGAATTGTACGTATCCAATTGAGTGAAAGACTAGCGAATTGGCTGCGCTGTCATTTTCACAAGTTTGATTTTTGTCTTTATCGTTTGTCTATGTAATGTTAATGGCCGTGCCGACTGGTTTTGTATGTGTACTGTAATGGGGATTGTTTTTTGCTATGAAATGAGCTTGGGCCCAGTGAGGGGGAAAAGGTGCTTTCTAAACAGAAATGACGCAAGAGATTTAAAAAAAAAGTAAACTAAGAAACTGAGAGGAAAGTACAAAATAAGAAGCATCAAATACGAAGGGAATATTGAAAAGGATTTTATAATTGGAGCTCCATAATCAAACTCGTCAATTAAATGTTAGATATGCGAGATTGTATTGTTGTTTTAGACTCAGACCTGTCAGTCCTGTTACTATCAAATTCGTCGCTTTGGCTATATTCGTAAATACTTCTCAGATGAAGCCACAACAAAGCTTGTTACTTCCCTTATCCTATATCGTCTTGACTACGGTAATGCTCTCCTTTCTGGCCTATCAGTCTCTTCTCTATCTTGTCTACAGCGTATTAAAAACACAGCTGCTCGTCTTGTCCTTAGGAAGAAAAAGTTCGATCATGTTAGTCCTCTTCTCCGTTCTTTGCACTGGCTTCTTGTCGCAGACAGAATTCTTTGTCCTCTCGGCCCGGCAGGGCACATATGGGACATCGCAGACAGAATGAGCATAGATTAAACACCCTTTGCTATAAATATATCCATAAAACTGCTCCATCTTACCTCTGCGACAATATTTCCATCTATACGCCAGCTCGCACTTTACGTTCAGTTTCTGACCCTCTTTCTCTCCAGATCCTTAGGTATAGTAGTAGTAGTAGTAGTAGTAGTAGTAGTAGTAGTAGTAGTAGTAGTGGGGGACTGGCTCATAAGCCTAGGCCTCGCGGCCTATCAAGTGTCCCCTTCATTCTTTTTGTACATTTGTTATAGTTGCGCATACGCATTGTAATTTTGATATGTTCATATAAGCTTTCAACTGTTGGTCGGCGCTCTTTTGCTGTCTCAGGACCGACCTCCTGGAACAAACTTCCTCTTCCTCTCCGTCAGCGACCGACCCTCTCTGCTTTCAGAGTTAATCTCAAAACCCACCTGTTCGCCCGTCATTAAAGCTCCGCTCTCTTTCTCTTCTCTCTTGCCATTAGGTCTGTTTCTGCTGTATTCCATTTATGTCATCCGTGTGTGTTCGCTTTGTATTGCGCTTTTGTTTGAATGCGTTATGAATGCTAACGTGTGTGTGCGCTTTGATTTGATTTTCATCAAGATTCAGCGCCGTATAAATACTGTATGTTGTTATTGTTTATGTTGTTTGTTTGATTTTATTATTTATTTCTTATGGTTGTGTTTCACTTCTATCAACGTGTTTTTGCATAAACCAAAAACTTTAGTTTGGGCCTGGTACGTTTCAATAAAATTGATCCATTGGAAAATATGGTATACTTTTAAAGACACCCCCCCCCCCCCCCCCACGTCACGTGTCACATTCCCGCTTATGCTAGGAAGATGTCTTACCAGCTATAAGAGGGAAAACACGTGAAAACCGTGATTTTGACACGTGACGTTGTGGGTCTTTAAAGACTATTTAAAATTCATATTGAAAGTCAGACACGTAACATAGTTTTATATCAAGAGGGGGTTATCATAGACACGCAGTATTAGTCATTCTGTATGCTGCCGTGTGCACATTAATTTTGTATATATGCATAATATGCGTGAGGGATGGTGGTGTGTTGCTATAAATAATGCTGAAAGTTATCAAACTAATGAACATTGTTTTATGCAGGTTTGATAGCCAGGAGCTGAATGTCTCGGCATAAGTATTACTAATCAGCAATCGCAAGGATAGAAACGATCAACAGAAAAACACAACATGCACTGTAGAACTTCGCTCAGCCACAGAAAATGGGTAAAGTTGGAAAATGTCCCTTTGTTTTTCCATCACGAGCCTAAACCTTATATATGATAGATACTCACAGAACGGCCACTCTCTCTATTATTAGATTATAGATATTCATAGGACGGCCACTCTCTATTATTACCTTACCACAATCAAGGAAGAAATTCATGAAAATTATCGTATTCTTCGATAACCCGTTGTGACGTTACCAAGAACTGATTTGCCAAAATGACGTACTTAATGACGAAATCCCGTGTGATGCGGTGTAAGCAAGCGTCATGCAACGTCATCATCACCGTTGGAGTTTTATTCATCGTTTTCTGTCCAACACAAGGTAAGTGTTATTGTCCAATAATTAGTTTTGTATAATCCATGTCTTTCTGTCTTGGTTCCTGTCTCTGTCTCTGTCTCAGTGTCTGTCTGTCCGTCTGTCCGTCTGTCTCTCTCTCTCTCTCTCTCTCTCTCTCTCTCTCTCTCTCTCTCTCTCTCTTATTTATGTCTCTGTGTGTGTCTCTCTCTTTCTTATTTCTGTTTCTCTGTTTCTGTGTGTCTTTGTATCTCTGCCTGCCAGTCACTCTGTTTCTCAGTCTCTCTCTCTCTCTCTCTCTCTCTCTCTCTCTCTCTCTCTCTCTCTCTCTCTCTCTCTCTCTCTCTCTCTCTCTCTCTCTCTCTTATCTCTTTTTTCTTTTTTTCTCTGCCCCCCCAGTCTCTCTCTCTCTCTCTCTCTCTCTCTCTCTCTCTCTCTCTCTCTCTCTCTCTCTCTCTCTCTCTCTCTCTCTCTCTCTCTCTCTCTCTCTCTCTCTCTCTCTCTCTCTCTCTCTCTCTCTCTCTCTCTCTCTCTCTCAGACATTGTTTTTTTTACTTGTTTGGTGCGAAAATGATCGCTTATGTGCACTTAGTTACGCGATGTGGCCTGTGTTTTGTATTGAGTATATCTTGAGTAAGTTTTATAAGCCTTGGCTTGTAATCAACTACACAGTTGTATATGTAGCCACAAGTGTTTGTTAAATAAACGTTTAAGCCATACGCACTTGCCTTATAGATATATAAATTATTTGGGGGCGATTTTAATTTTCAAAATTCTAACGAAATTCGGTTGGATGCAAACCCATTCATCCAAAATGTGTCTATTATAACTAGTCATGTAACTGGTATGTCGATGGCAGAATGATTTTATTTGCAGTATTGTATCTAAACTTGATTGAG
>CM065694.1:53234993-53239993 GCA_017654935.2 Phymorhynchus buccinoides
TTCAAAAAATAAAATAAAATTAAAAATTAAAAAAAATTAAAAAGTTATATAAATTGTGCTGATTTACTTTTTCTCCCAAGAAAAAGTAAGAGAAAGTGGGAGAAAAAGTAAATCAGCACAATTTATATAACTTTTTAAATTTTTTAAATTTTTATTTTATTTTATTTTTTTTTTGAACACGAACATTACTCAAAGTTAACATTAACTGGTTTTGTTTCTGAGGTTCACAAATAAAGACATTGGACACAGAAAAGCTTTATCAAAGCAAACTATATATATATATATATATATATATATATATATATATATATATATATATATATATATATATATATATATATATATATATATATATATATACACACACACACACACACACAGACAGACACACACACACACACACACACACACACACACACACACACACACACACACACACACACACACACACACACACACACACGCGCGCGCGCGCGCGCGCGCGCACACACGCACACACGCAAACACAGATTAGACGTGAGTAACGATTTATTGTTCCTGATAAATTATATAAAAAATATCTACAAGTCTATCTCTCCCTCACTTACACACGCACGAATAATGAAATTACAACTTATAAATAAATTTGAATACAGTCAAACCTCTATTATAAGACCCTCCGTTAACTCTCATTTAAGACCGACTTTCTGTGCACGGATATAATGCACCTGACCATATTTCATGTATAAAACCGTATGTATAAAAATATAAATTAGAATTTAACTGTACTTAGAACACGGTAATCTGTAAAGCAGTCACTGAGTGATAGTATCAGTCATCATTTTTGCAATTTGAAAAGTTCT
Source organism: Phymorhynchus buccinoides (assembly GCA_017654935.2). Taxonomy (NCBI): domain Eukaryota; kingdom Metazoa; phylum Mollusca; class Gastropoda; order Neogastropoda; family Raphitomidae; genus Phymorhynchus; species Phymorhynchus buccinoides. The sequence goes on from CM065694.1 coordinate 53,235,836, forward strand.
CTTTCCATTCTCTTCTCTCAACTGTGGTCACATTTCACGTGTACGAAAATGGAGTTTTACGTCCTCTTGGTCTGAATCAGACACATATGGGACATTTGTAAATACAAATATGGTGGGAACAATACTGGAGGCAATGCCCGGAGGCAGTACGAAACCAGTAAAGTCCCGATTTTGCATCAATACAGATAGCTGTAGCGGTGACCACGCCTCGGTTAAACCTCATCGGCTATGGCACCGCCACAAGTTAGTATAATATTTCACGTGTGCATCCTTAATGGTTTTGTAGAGATCTTCCAATGGAACATTGGAAGTCATCCCCCTTTTTCGTTGTTGCCAGAGGAAACAAAATATATAGGTTGGGGAGGTGGGGGCGACTTGTACTGTTCAAAAGAAGAAACGCAACAGTGCTAAGAAAGGAAATATTAACATCATACCCACTTGCTAATTCTGCACGTGGCACAGTAGGCAGGTACTGTACAGTTAACGCACCTTTGAAAGTGAATGAAATGTTGAAGGAACAACCTTTAAAGACCCACCAGATCACGTGTTAAAATTACGTGTTTCACGTGTTTTCCTTCTTATAGCTGGTAGGAAATCTTGTTTTCACCAGCTTAGACTCCCATACAAATGCCCCCAAATTCAAAACGAAACATCATTTTAAACAGCAGCCTCAATTTGAAGGTGGGGGCATTTGTATATGGGTCACAGCTACCCAGAAAAAAACAAGGGACTTAATCGTGGTGGGTCAGTGTGTCTTTGATGTGTAACAAGTTTGGACATTTTCGCTTCTTCCGTTATATATTTTTCTACTTTTTGGGGGGTATGCAAATAAATAACGATACGTTGCAGGTAATGGGTTGTTGTGGTGGTTTTTTTAATAGCATACATAGCGAGGTAACGCGTTCGTCTCGTGCACGATAAACTCGAGTTCGAACCTGGGTGCAGGGGATTTTCCCTCTCACTTTGCACTAGGCCTTACGGTCCGAACGTGGATTCTTTCGGATGAGACGATAAACCGAGGTCCCGTGTGCCCATGCACTTATACGTTAAACCCAGTGGCAATGAAAAAGTGGTCATTTGGTCAAAATGTGTACACACACACACACACACACACACACACACACACACACACACACACACACACACACACACACACACACACACACACACACACACACACACACTTTCCTTCCTCATCAGTCACACAAGATGTGCCCCCCCCCCCCCCCTACATTTCTCAGCTCTCCCGGCATTTTCACACTTGCCTTTCTTACCAAACATTAACCCTTTCACCGCCAGCATCTTTGAACCAACATTTCCCATTAAACTTTCTTGGCTACAGAAAACATTTCGTCTGCAATATTGTGGGATTTCTCTGTGACACATTTAGAATGGGGTCAATCCTTACAGACCAAATTTAGGAACACAATATAATTGAATAGTAGACCCTGGTTTCAAGAGTTTTAATGACATGGGTGATAAATCATTGTGGTGCAAAAATATGACATTGGTGGTGAAAGGGTTAAGCTGTATTGTATTAACCTTTTCAGCTAATTATCGTTTTTGAATCATTAATCGCAGTCATGATAAAGGCCATTATCTAACAGGACCCCCGTTTTACCGTCTTGCCTTTATCTTGTACTATTATTGAATGCATGTGTTTAATTATGTAAATGGATGAAAATTAGTGTTAAATATAGCAAACGATAGAGGATGAAGTACTCAATCTGCAGTAAGAAAGGCAAGACTGAAAAAGTGGAAACAACCGAGAAATGGAGGAGGGGGGCGCAAAACAAAGGGTGGCGCGCCTTTGGCTGCGACGCGCTCTCCAGTTGAGAGCAACCCGAATTTCACAGAGATGCCTCTATGACTATAAGGTACCAAATACCACAATACCAAACAGCGAACGAGAGCAGGTGAACGAAACAGTAGTTGGATACAATGTGAAGGTAGCAAGTCAGGAGTATGGAGGGAAGTGTGGGGGGGGGGGCAATCGGGGGGGGGGGGGGGGGGGGGGGGGGGCATCGGGGGGGGGGGGCAATCGCGGGGGGGGGGGGGGGGGGGCCAATCGGGAGAGGGAAGAGGGGTATTGGAAATAGAAAAGAATGTGGCCTTAGCGAGAGATGCTTTATCCCTTGTGCCGCAGGGAAGAGTGGCTGTATGTGTGTGTGTGGGGGGGGGGGGGGGGGGGGGGTTTTTGGGGCGTAGGGGGGGGGGGGGGGGGGGGTGGGGGGGACAAGGCGAGAGGTTTTAATTTGGGGTCCAAAGTTCAACGTTCCGATGATTCCATCCATTCAACCTGAAATCAATACGGACATTGTTTCACCAACGAAAGCGGACATTTATTTTCTTAACCGTACATAATGAAAGTTCGTTTAACGTCCTCCGACCCGGAGCAGTCACATCATGGGTCATTATGAAGATAGCGGGACGATTCTGGAGGTACTGCAGTACCAGAAAAGTCCACAGAGTATTTCATTTCAGAGTATTTCCAACTCTACATAATTTGGTCGATAAAGGATTATTTAATACAGTTAGGGGCTGTGCACGTTATTGAAAAGTCACACGCATTGCACGCGGAAACCTCACGCGCTTATCCGCAAATTAGTCAGAAATAAGCGGATGGTGTAAGCGCATGCGCTTCCGCGTGAGCTTATCCCACCCGCTTATTTCTTACTTTCTTTTACTTATTTGCGGATATGCGCCTGAAGTTTCTGCGTGTAATGCGCACAGATCCAAAAGGAACATCTGTTTACAGGGTAGGCTAGACGTTTGTGAATGAGGGGTGGGGGGTTGGTAAGTTTGAGAAACTCACCAGTTTCTACTGGGGGATGGTAGGTTTGAGAAACTCACCAGTTTCTACTGGGGGTTGGTAAGGTTTCAGAAACTCACCAGTTTCTACTGGGGGATGGGTAGGTTTCAGAAACTCACCAGGATGGTAGGTTTGAGAAACTCACCAGTTTCTACTGGGGGTTGGTAGGTTTGAGAAACTCACCAGTTTCTACTGGGGGATGGTAGGTTTGAGAAACTCACCAGTTTCTACTGGGGGATGGTAGGTTTGAGAAACTCACCAGTTTCTACTGGGGGATGGTAGGTTTCAGAAACTCACCAGTTTCTACTGGGGGATGGTAGGTTTGAGAAACTCACCAGTTTCTACTGGGGGGATGGTAGGTTTGAGAAACTCACCAGTTTCTACTGGGGGTTGGTAGGTTTGAGAAACTCACCAGTTTCTACTGGGGGATGGTAGGTTTGAGAAACTCACCAGTTTCTACTGGGGGATGGTAGGTTTGAGAAACTCACCAGTTTCTACTGGGGGATGGTAGGTTTGAGAAACTCACCAGTTTCTACTGGGGGATGGTAGGTTTGAGAAACTCACCAGTTTCTACTGGGGGTTGGTAGGTTTGAGAAACTCACCAGTTTCTACTGGGGGATGGTAGGTAGAAACTCACCAGTTTCTACTGGGGGTTGGTAGGTTTGAGAAACTCACCAGTTTCTACTGGGGGTTGGTAGGTTTGAGAAACTCACCAGTTTCTACTGGGGGTTGGTAGGTTTGAGAAACTCACCAGTTTCTACTGGGGGATGGTAGGTTTGAGAAACTCACCAGTTTCTACTGGGGGATGGTAGGTTTGAGAAACTCACCAGTTTCTACTGGGGGTTGGTAGGTTTGAGAAACTCACCAGTTTCTACTGGGGGATGGTAGGTTTGAGAAACTCACCAGTTTCTACTGGGGGTTGGTAGGTTTGAGAAACTCACCAGTTTCTACTGGGGGATGGTAGGTTTGAGAAACTCACCAGTTTCTACTGGGGGATGGTAGGTTTGAGAAACTCACCAGTTTCTACTGGGGGTTGGTAGGTTTGAGAAACTCACCAGTTTCTACTGGGGGATGGTAGGTTTGAGAAACTCACCAGTTTCTACTGGGGGATGGTAGGTTTGAGAAACTCACCAGTTTCTACTGGGGGATGGTAGGTTTGAGAAACTCACCAGTTTCTACTGGGGGATGGTAGGTTTGAGAAACTCACCAGTTTCTACTGGGGGATGGTAGGTTTGAGAAACTCACCAGTTTCTACTGGGGGATGGTAGGTTTCAGAAACTCACCAGTTTCTACTGGGGGATGGTAGGTTTCAGAAACTCACCAGTTTCTACTGGGGGATGGTAGGT
>CM065694.1:53244993-53257493 GCA_017654935.2 Phymorhynchus buccinoides
GGGATTGTCTTTAGCCATGACACTTTGTATGATTTGGTGAGTGTGAAGAAGGCACGGTATTTATAAAACAAAATACAGATCTGTTAAGCAGTTTAGGCGCTGTGAAGTGGAAGAAATCTGTTATGGCACACACAGCCACACTCCGACTTCGGAGGATTTTGGTGACTGATGATGTTATGCTAGGGGCTTGTCGTGGTTGAAGACAATCCCCGCATAACTATGCAGAGGATAACATTTTGTTGTAGGGGAAGACGGGGTAAAAAGCGCATGGGCGGGTAAGAAGCCCACCCCAATTATCTCATGAAATGAAGCAAATTTCAGTCTCATTTTGCCCATGAGATGAATGAGACGAATGCTCGTCTCATGGGCAAAATGAGACTGAAATTTGCTTCATTTCATGAGATAATTGGGGTGGGCTTCTTACCCGCCCATGCGCTTTTTACCCCGTCTTCCCCTAGCCTTGGTGTTCTAGTCTATGTCAATAGAGCATTTGCCACGCGCCGGTGACCTTGAATTTCACAGTTGAATTTAGAGAGTTGAATTAGAGAGGTCAGCGCAACTCGGGCAGAACGAGCTCGGGCAAATTAGTAGTCTAGTATAGTGAACGAACACTCGTGGCAAACGCTCTATTGGTCTGGCACAGTCTTCAGCCAAGGCGCAGCTAGCAGTCTGAGTCGTCTACATCGGCAGTGTTTAGTTATTCTCTGGTATTTATTATTTTGACATTGCTTATAGCCCCGTCAGCAGCAATGGTTTTCTCAGGACTGTCACCACAGTAAACATCAATCACGTCAATAACATCCCACATGTATTTACTTTACAAACAAACGTTAGGAGGCGCCGTGGCCGGTTGGTTAGAGTATCGCCGCTCGTAATCCAACGGGTTTGCGGGTGTGGTGGGTTCGAACCCGCCTGGTCACGGTGTTGTATCCTTGGGAAAGATACTCTACTCCTATTTCCTGGTCCTTCGGATGAGACCGAAAAACCGAGGTCCTGTGTGCGAACGCATGCACAAGATCTTGCGCGCACGTTAAAGCCCATTTCACTATTCGGTACGAGTAGGCGAAATGGATGACACGAACTCACAAAGCATGCATCCTGTGCGCCAATAGCAGTCTAAACGAAGACTTTGGGCGTGGGGCAGGATAAACATCCCCAATCGGAAGAAGAAGAACAACAACAACCACCTGAAAAAAATGCAAAAATATAAAACAATGTATTACTTGACACCTTCATCATTGTACCCTATAGCCAATAAGTCTAGACAATGCTGGAAACGTCGAGCCATTCCGCTCTGTTTATCGAATCCTGGGACGGTATTCATATCGAGATAGCATGAGACTTAGCATGATGCTAACTTAGAAGCTCTTCCAATGTCCTATAGGATTTAATAGGACTTTTGGAAGAGCTTCTAAGTTAGCATCATGCTAAGTCTCATGCTATCTCGACATGAATACCGTCCCAGGTTTGTAAAAAAAAACACCCAGTAATATTCTCTGGTATCTACTTCTTTTTTTTCTAGCAACATTATTGTTATAATATGATATACGACATTATTGTATAATCGACATTTACCATTTTTAATTTTTTTTTAAACCTTTTTTGTTAAAAGTATCACCAACATGACACGAAATAGTAGTACTACATAGAAGTTATTTTTAAGACGATCAGTTACTAACATTCGCAAGTTTTACTTTTCTGACCGAGTTGTTCAATACTGGAATAATTTGTCAACTAACATTAAGGCTGCACCTAACATAAATATATTCAAAAATCTTCTGGACAAAGACACAATGATGTCAAATTTTTATACTACTTTCGATGAATAAAAAGATTAAAGAAAAAAAAAGTCCATTCCATATTTTTGTTAAATTTTATAGTTTAGCTGTAGAAAGCAAGCCACCCTGAAACAAATCAAAGTCACTAACGAGAAAGGGCGTAAAAGGGCTGCGAGGCCCACTTCTAGCCTAGTTACTACTACTACTACTACTACTACTACTACTACTACTACTACTACTACTACTACTACTACTACTACTACTACTACTACTACTACTACTACTACTACTACTACTACTACTACTACTACTACTACTACTACTACTACTACTACTACTACTACTACTACTACTACTACTACTACTACTACTTTGGCCAACTAGTACACGGAAGTAGAGACAGTTTAGGAGTATCAAGTGTCGGGTATTATTAAGCTCAAGTCACGTTGCTAGACTATCGGGTAACGGGTTACGTGTCTATGTGTCCACGTGTCTATGTGTCCACGTGTCTATGTGTCCTCGTCGTCTATGTGTCCTCGTGTCTATGTGTCCTCGTGTATATGTGTCCAAGTGTCTATGTGTCCACGTGCCTATGTGTCCACGTGTCTATGTGTCCACGTGTCTATGTGCCCACGTGTATATGTGTCCAAGTGTCTATGTGTCCACGTGTCTATGTGTCCACGTGTCTATGTGTCCAAGTGTCTATTATGTGTCCAAGTGTCTATGTGTCCACGTGTCTATGTGTCCACGTGTCTATGTGCCCACGTGTATATGTGTCCAAGTGTATGTGTCCACGTGTCTATGTGTCCACGTGTCTATGTGCCCACGTGTATATGTGTCCAAGTGTATGTGTCCACGTGTCTATGTGTCCAAGTGTCTATGTGTCCACGTGTCTATATGTCCTCGTGTCTATGTGTCCTCGTGTCTATGTGTCCACGTGTCTATGTGTCCACGTGTCTATGTGTCCACGTGTATATGTGTCCAAGTGTCTATGTGTCCACGTGTCTATGTGTCCACATGTCTATGTGTCCACGTGTCTATGTGCCCACGTGTATATGTGTCCACGTGTCTATGTGTCCACGTGTCCTATGGTGTCCACGTGTCTATGTGTCCACGTGTCTATGTGCCCACGTGTATATGTGTCCAAGTGTCTATGTGTCCACGTGTCTATGTGTCCACGTGTATATGTGTCCACGTGTCTATGTGTCCACGTGTCTATGTGTCCACGTGTCTATGTGTCCACGTGTCTATATGTCCTCGTGTCTATGTGTCCTCGTGTCTATGTGTCCACGTGTCTATGTGCCCACGTGTCTATGTGTCCACGTGTCTATGTGTCCACGTGTCTATGTGTCCTCGTGTCTATGTGTCCACGTGTCTATGTGCCCACGTGTCTATGTGTTCTCGTGTCTATGTGTCCACGTGTCTATATATAGGCAACGGAGGTGAAAATGGTGTTTAGCGTGTTGTTCACTTCATACTTCTCCATGTCTTTTTACCTTGTTATTTCTAGTACTCTTCCTTGGCAAGGGGATTACTGTTTTCCTCTACCAATGCTGGCTAGCTTTTCGATTGAATTTTAAAAATAAAAAAAGCGTACGCACCATATTGAAAATGATGTAGTGAGTGGTGTATATCATACATGAGGAAAACGTATGTACTTATAAGATAGATTAACCACTTCTTTTCTCAGTAGAAAAGAAACACAATTAGTATCATCCGCTTTGAGAGAATGTGAGAGAATGATTCAATGAATGAATGAATCAATTAATGGTTTATAGAGGAGACAGACACACGCACACGCATGCACGCACACGACGCACGCACGCACGCACACACACACATGCACAACACACACACGACACATACACACACACCACACAACAGCTGCACGCCGAGTGCGCACACACACACCACACATGCATCACTCACATACATAACACACATACAGACAAAAACGCACAACGCACACGCACACGCACACACGCACACACGCACACACACACATACATCGTCAATAAAGATCATTTTGACTTGACTTGACACCACACACGCACGCACACAACGCACGCACGCACACGCACGCGCACGCACACGACGCTCGCGCAACGCACAAACACGCACGCACTAGCGCACGCACGCTCAACGCGCACGCACACGTACACGCATTGTGTGCACACACACACGCACGCACATCACACACCGCACACACGCACACATGCACACCACAACACACACACACACACACACACACACTTTCCTGTTTTTACTCATTCCAAGATATCCATTACCAGTAATGTTGACCTATGTAAATGACCATCGACCTCCCCCCGCCCTCCCCCCCTCCCCCCCCCCCCCCCCCCCCCCCCTTCAGATCACTGTCACGTCCCTCTTGGATAGCTGGCCTAAGAGATAGACAGGTGATAGGGACACTTACTTAGCGCTTAACCTCTTTGTCCCGGCCCAGAGAGAGAGAGAGAGAGAGAGGAGATAGAGAGAGAGAGAGAGAGAGAGAGAGAGAGAAGAGAGAGAGAGAGAGAGAGAGAGAGAGAGAACGCAAACACGGACACATACATTTATTCATAAAGTTATAAAGCTTAAAGGGTTTTAAAAGGCATAGATACATTTAATCTGCAATGATTCATCAAGATCATGGCACGTAAATGTCTAGATATTATCTTGAGAGCATGAGAACGAAAGGGAGAAAGAAAGGGGGTGGTGGGGGTTGACAAACATAGAGAAATTGAGCAGTGACTGACAATAATGAGAGAGAGAGAGAGAGAGAGAGGAGAGAGACAGAGAGGAGAGACAGAGGAGGAAGAAGAAAAAACCTGTTTAACGTCCTCCGACCTAGAACAGGTACATGTGGGACACTTTAAAATGTACAGATAGTGGATCGATCCTGGAGGTACTTGCTCTTGCAATACCAATAAATACCCGTTTCAGAGAGAGGGGGGGGGGAGGGGAGAGAGGAGAGAGAGAGAGAGAGAGAGAGAGAGAGAGAGAACGAAAACGAAAATGTATTTTATGCCAGGGGAAACATGAGATAAGCAATAGTCAGAGAGAGAGAGAGAGAGAGAGGAGAGAGAGAGAGAGAGACTGAGAGAGAGAGAGAGAGAGAGAGAAGAAGAGGTAGTGTTTTTACGTCCTCCGACCTAGAACAGGTACATGTGGGACATTTTAAAATGTACAGATCAGTGGATCGATCCTGGAGGTACTGCAATACCAATAAATACCCGTTTCAGAGAGAGAGAGAGAGGGAGGGGGTAGAGAGAGAGAGAGAGAGAGAAACGAAAACGAAATTGTATTTATCATGGGAAACATGAGATAAGCAATAGTCAGAGAGAGAGAGAAGAGAGAGAGGAGGAGAGGGGAAAGAAAACCTGTTTAACGTCCTCCCTCCGACCTAAGAACAGGTACATGTGGGCTCACTGGACATTTAAAAATGTACAGATAGTGGATCGATCCTGGAGGTACTGCAAATACCAAAGAAATACCCGTTTCAGAGAGAGGGGGGGGGGGGGGGGAAAGGAGAGAGAGGAGAGAGAGAGAGAGAGAGAGAAGAGACGAAATTTTATTTTATTTATCCAGGGAAACATGAGATAAGCAATAGTCAGAGAGAGAGAGAGAGAGAGTATAGAGAGAGAGAGAGAGAGAGAGAGAGAGAGAGAGAGAGACAGAAAGAGAGAGACAAAAACAACAACATACAGTATTTATACGGCGCTGAATCTTGATAGAAATCAAATCAAAGCGCACACACACGTTAGCATTCAAAGCGCATTCAAACACAAACGCAATACAAAGCGAACACACACGGATAACATAAATGGAATATAGCAGAACAAAGACAGATTAGCCAACGTTGGTTCACGTTTTGATATTTCATCGTCATACTCTATTCCAGGTACTACTACGGACCAAGTTCACCAAATTCTCTCCGAAGCCTGTTCCACCATCGTCCAGGGCAGCAACTGTACCCGAAATGCCAGTTTATCCTGCGCTCCCAACGGCCGTGTGGCTGTGCTGGAGGCGGCCCGCGGGTTCAAACCCCTCGAGGTGTTCGCTTCTTGTCACAACACCACTACCATTGGGGATGGAGACGGGAATTGTTCGGTGCAGCAAGAGTGTTGCAGGTGAATTGTAAAATATCATTCTTAAGTCTTGTGATTATGAAGAAGATTATATTGGTGATGATGATGATGGTGGTGGTGGTGGTGGTGGTGGTGGGGGGGGGTGATGGTGATGGGGGTGGGAGTCTTGAGGAGGAGAAGGAGGAATTTGAGAGATAGTTGTTTTGGGCGTTGTCCTGAATCGTCGTTTATTGTTGTTGTTGCTGTTATTGTTTTTGCTGTTGTTCTTCTTCTTCTACTTTGAATGGTGATGAGATTAGCGTCCAATCGATCGGAGACCCTTATGGACGGACTCTCCTTCTTCTTTTTTGTACTTCTCCTCCTCCTCCTCTTCTTCTTCTTTCTTCTTTTTCCTTCTTCTTCTTCGTTCTTCTTTCTTCTTCTTCTTCTTCTTCTTCTTCTTCTTCTTCTTCTCTTCTTCTTCTTCTTCTTCTTCTTCTTCTTCTTCTTCTTCTTCTTCTCTTCTGATGCTTCTTCCTCCTCCTCTTCTTCCTCCTTCTTTTTTTTCTTTCTTCTTCGTCAAGTTGGTTATTTTGTCTATCTGTTGTTGTCCTGTCTGTGTCTTTGTGTTAACAAGCCTCCCCACTTCTCTCTCTCTTTCCCTCTCATGGGGGCCCCCCCGGTCCCCCCCGTCCCGTCCTCTCCGTCTCTCTCTCTCTCTCTCTCTCTCTCTCTCTCTCTCTCTCTCTCTCTACTTCTCTCTCTCTCTCTCTCCTCCAGTCGCGGTCTCTCTCTCTCTCCACTCTCCCGAATCTCTCTCTCCTCTCCTCTCTCTCCTCTTCTCTCCTACTCCTCTCTCTCTTTGTCTCTCTGCTCTCTCTCTCTCTGTAATAAAAGCCATTCTCATGTGCAAAGTACACTATGACTTAGCTCCACAATACCTGAAAAATCTAGTTACACAAGCCTCACATCGCTATGGTTCAAGTAACTATATTCTACCACACACAAGAATAGATAAATTCAAGTCAAGTTTTACTTTCTCGGGTTCCTCCATATGGAATTCCCTTCAGTCCGACATTAAATTATGCTCCTCTATTTCAACCTTCAAAACGAGTCTCCGAGAGACACTAACATTCGACCCTCCATAATTTCTTCTTTTCCCCCCCCCCCCCCTTGGTCATATCTCTGGATATGCTATTATTGCTAATTACGATGTCATGTATTCACATCATTTTAGTTTATTTACTATTCTCCAACAATGTGCCTCATATATGCTAAAGTCAACTTTTAAACTTGTCCGCATTTTATTGCCTTGTTCTCTAATGCATAGTTATTTTATACGTGCTTCAACATATCTCTTTGCGTATGTGCATGTATGCTTGCGTGTGCGCGCACGTGCGGGGGGGTGCGTGTGTGGTTACACGCATGTAGCCTATGCACGCACGAGTATTAACAATTATGCATGTGCGTATGCAAGTTTTATAAATCTAGGTTTCAACCTATCGTTTATCATAATATCACCTGCTTTGCTACCTTTATGTTCAAATATGTATGTGTAATAGTATGCCTTGCCATGGTTGTATTCTATCCCCCCCCCTACATAAATATTATCACTGCATGTACTTAATAAATGTAACTGTTTGCCTTTCTCAGGTAAGGTATAGGGTTAGGACGATGTTAGGGTTGGGTTAGGGTTAGTTTTCATCAAACACCTTTTCCAAGCAACTGAAATGGCCGCTTGCCTGCCGTCATTCAACCAAATGAGGTATGGTCACTGCGCACAGCTCTGTGTCAGTGTTCCATTATGACAATGACCACCACGACAATCGCCGCCACTATCTTGACACAATCTCCACAATGTTGGATGACAATTGGGACAATAAAGAGGACTAGGGCGACGACGATGATGATGATGATGATGATGCTGATGTGAATTAGGTTTATTTGTTATCAGTTACAACTCCTCAACCGACTGCAAAAAAAACATGGAAGGAGAGGACTTGAAAGTAGTCCGTACAATGTGTTCCTACGCACACAGTTGTCAGCCTCAGCACTCATCGACTGTCAATGACACCTCCGCCTGTCAGTCATCCGAGGATGTAGCCCCTATCTCAAGTTATTCTCTGCTGTCGGCTTTATGTATTCCGGGTAAGCTTCTACTCCTTCCGTTTACACTGACAGATATATATATACACACCGCACATAATAATAATAGTAATAATTAATAACATTTATATGGCGCAGTATCCTGACAACAGCTAAAAGCATACGCATGTGTATATATTGCAAATATATGCATACAAACAACAATTATTATTGTAAATCATGTGGCGGTACCATAGCCGATGAGGTTTAACCGAGGCGTGGCTACCGCTACACCTATCTATATTGTTAAAAACTCGGGACTTTACTGGTGTTGCACTGCCTCTGGGCATTGCAGCCAGTATTGTTCCCACCATCTTTGTATTTACAAATGTCCCATATGTGTCTATGACCGAGAGGACGTAAAACATCATTTTCACCTTCTACAAACAAAGAGATGACGCGCGCATGCACGCACGCACGTACACGCACACACACGCGCGCGCGCGCGCAGCGCGCGCGCGCGCGCGCACGCGCGCAGCACACATACACACACACGCGCGCGCGCAGCACGCATACACACACGCACGCACGCGCGCAGCACACATACACACACGCACGCACGCGCGCAGCACACATACACACACGCAAGCACGCGCGCAGCACACATACACACACGCACGCACGCACGCGCGCAGCACACATACACACACGCACGCACACACGCGCGCAGCACACATACACACACGCACGCACGCGCGCAGCACACATACACACACACACGCACGCGCGTAGCACACATACACGCACGCACACACACTGTTTCCTTGTTTTACAGAGGAGGGGAAGGGAGAATGGTCAACTTAGGACGCTGATTTCACCGCCAGGGGGCAATCAAACCAGTAGGGGCATAGCGCGTGATATTCTTAGTTGGGGGTAGTGAGAGAGAGAGAGAGAGAGAGAGAGAGAGAGAGAGAGAGAGAGAGAGACGGAGATGAGTCCCTCCCCCCTCTCTCTCTCTCTCTCTACCCCCAAGTAAGAATATCACGCGCTAAGCCCCTACTGGTTTGACTGCCCCCCCCCCCCCCCCCCCCCCTGGCGATGAAATGAGCGTCCTAAGTTGCTCATTAGAAATATAAATATGAAGAATGTAAGAGAAGAGTTCTCGTGAGAGCTAAAGGACAAAGTGGGAAAGGTAAGACGGAGGAATTAAAAATTCAGTACATGCACCTGGAGGCTAGAAATAAATAAATATAGACTATGGGTCCAGGACGATACTTTTGACAGTAACACAAACTTTGTAACGGGTCACGAACGTAAAGGGTTAAAACATGTCCCTCACACCTTTTCTTGTATTAAGTGAAGACGGGGTAAAAAGCCCATGGGCGGGTAAGAAGCCCATGCCAATTATCATGAAATAAAGCAAATTTCAGTCAACTTTGCCCATGAGACGAATGCTAAAACATTAACACTCGTCTCATGGGCAAAGTTGACTGAAATTTTCTTTATTTCATGATAATTGGCATGGGCTTCTTACCCGCCCATGGGCTTTTTACCCCGTCTTCCCCTAATGGAGTATGGCTTTCCGCTTCGTACGTGCAACAGTGCGCGAAAGAATGCACCACAGTGTGAAAACAGAAGCATTTTAAAACAAGAAAGGCAAAGCCTTCAAGGCTCACTCGCTTTGTATTACAAAAGAACAACAAACAAACGAACGAACAACAATGTTACCCATACTGGGAAACAAACCCACAACTTTCGCGTTACTAGAGGTGAGCGTCTTACCAACTGCGCTATTGTGGCTCTTACTGTCGCAGGCCACTTGTAACGTGATATGCTAAAGCAACGACTTGCCTTCTTCCGTTCACATGCACTCTTTCTACTCTCACTTCAAAAGTTAATAGCTGATTTACTATCATATGCCCACTCTGGCTACTTTTTAAAAAAAGAGAGTAACTGCAAACATAATGATGGTGTTTTTCACCTTGCAAAGTTTGGTTGTGCCATTTATTTGTCCCGAGCAAATTACAATCTTAAAGGATATTTTTTTAGAAGAATGCGCGTTAAAGTTTTGACCACAGACGCAAGAGACACACATCCACACACACACACACACACACACATCCACACACACACACACACACACACACACACATCCACACACACACACACACATCCACACACACACACACACATCCACACACACACACACACACACACACACACACACACACACACACATCCACACACACACACACACATCCACACACACACACACACACACATCCACACACACACACACATCCACACACACACACACACACACACACATCCACACACACACACATCCACACACACACACACATCCACACACACACACACATCCACACACACATACAAGCACACGTACACGCACACAGTCGCGCGCACGTACACACACGCGCACACGCACGCACACACGCGCACGCACACGCAAGTTCAGTGACCAACACTAATAAGATTTCATCAGATACATTTAGACAGTACAATTTCGCGAGAACCACGCCTCACAAATGTCACAATCGGATCGCAGTTGGATCGAATCGTATGCAGTGTGGAAACCTTGCGTGCTTCTTGGCCGATGCCTTGCCCCATGCTTCGTTCACGCCATAAGATAAATGATTTTTAAACCGAGTGGGTTTTTTTCTTATGTATATGTTACAGTAAATTTACAAAACCAGTAAATTTGCAAATTTTCTAACATTTTCAGGGATGCATGCATTAACAGGGATTTTGCAAATTCCCTTAAACAAATTCAAGAAATTTGCAAATTTCCTGTATGTTGCATACATTTGTTTCTCAATTTTACTGAAGATTGCAAGCCAGTAAATTTGCAAATGTCGTGGACTTCCAAAGCAGAAAATGTGCAAACTCCCTGAGTGAAGCAGTTAGTCCATGCGTTTGTTTCTCAAATTTGCTCGATTCACACACGTGTTAGTTTATGTCCATATTGTATTGGTTTGATCGTTTCTTTTTGCTTTCTATATCTAGCTATCTGGTTTTTTCTTATATCGATTCACACACGTGTTAGTTTATGTCCATGTTGTATTTGATTGTTTCTTTTTGTTTTCTATATCTAGCTATCTGTTTTTTTCTTATATCGATTCACACACGTGTTAGTTTATGTCCATGTTGTATTTGATTGTTTCTTTTTGTTTTCTATATCTAGCTATCTTTTTTTTTGGTCTTAACTAATTGTGCAGAAAGCGTGATTCAAGACCCGTGTACAGAAGGCACGGTGACAGGCAACTTCGTCTCTCTCTTCTACTCCTCCTCTTCCTCCTCCTTCTCCTCCTCTTCCGCCTCCCCCTTCTTCTCTTCCTCCTCCTCCTCCTCCTCCTCCTCCTCCTCGTCCCCTACACCTCCCCCTTCTAACTACAACCCTTGCAGCTGCCGACTTCGTCTAGAAAATACCACCACTAACTCTAACACCACCACCAACAACAACACCATCATCAACAACAACGACAACGACAGTATCGAAGTCACTGCCTTCGACGTGAAGGGGGGAGGGGGGGGGGGAGAGGGGGGATGGTGGATGAGGATGGTTGAGGAGAACGGGGGGAGGGTGGTGGTAGAGTGGGACGGGGAGGTAGCGGTGTTTCCAGCTGCCAGTCTCTTGCCCTCTTCTTCTTCTTCTTCTTCTTCTTCTTCTTCTTCTTCTTCTTCTTCTTCTCTCTCCTTGTCGTCGCTACCGTTACTGGTGACGCTGAGATTCGATGCTGCCGGTGATGATGATGGTGGTGGCATTCAGCGAGTGTGGTTAGGATTTAAGGGTAAGTTGAGAGTGAAGGTTGGTTGCGAGGGAATGGGGGGAAGGGGAGGGAGGGTGGGTTGCGGGGTGTATAGGTTATGTTATTCTTTATGTTTGTCTATATCTGTATATATGGAGAAAGGTGCCTAATGTAATGCCTGATTGCAGCGTGAGTGACCCGGGTTCGAATCCCGGCCTCGCCCTTTCTTTCTAGTTTGACTGGGAAAAATCGAACTGAACGTCCAGTCCTTCGGATGGGGACTTAAAGCTAGTCTGACCCGTGCGCTTTACGCACGTAAAAATCCCACGACAGTTGAAAGTCGGTAAGAGCAGGGAGAAATCCCGCTGCCTGGTATGGTCAAATTGATAGCTAGGTTTTCCACCCTGTGCCCCCCACCCCATTTTGTTTTTTTAATTGGGTAGGCGCTGCACTTGCTGCGACGCACTCTCCGGGGGAGAGCAGCCCGAATTTCACAGAGATAAGTCTCTGTGACTAGAATATACCAAAGTACCAAAATACCAAATCTGTGTTCGTTTTTGTGTTGTGTGGTTTTTTGTTGTGTTGTTTGAGTGTGTGTGCTTGATTATGTAAGAGAGGGGGTAGAGGGAAGGGGGGGGGGGGAGAGAGACACAGAGACAGAGAGTGGGTAAACGTAGATTTGTGTGAGGTGTTTGCATGCGTGCGTGCGCGCGTGTGTGTGCATGTTTGAGATAGACAGGTAAACAGACATTGGCACTCATGCGCCCTCATGCATGCACACACACGCGCGCACGCACGCA
>CM065694.1:53259993-53287493 GCA_017654935.2 Phymorhynchus buccinoides
GAAACCGGTAGCAATTAGCAATAAAGTGCGGACAATTTAAACATTGATTTTAGCACATTGTTGGAGAATAGTAAACAAACAGAGTGATGTGAATACATGACATCGTAATTAGCAATATAGTATCGGGATATATGAAGAAAAACAAAAAAAAGAAAAATAATAAGAAAAAAATCATGGAGGGTCGAATGTGAGTGTCTCTCGGAGACTCGTTTTGAAGGTTGAGATAGAGGAGAATAATCTAATGTCGGACTGAAGGGAATTCCATATGGAGGAACCCGAGAAAGTAAAACTTGACTTGAATTTATCTATTCTCGTGTGTGGTAGAATATAGTTACTTGAACCATAGCGATGTGAGGCTTGTGTAAGTATATTTTTCAGGTATTGTGGAGCTAAGTCATAGTGTACTTTGTACATGAGAATGGCTTTATTATAGCTAAGCTGTGATTGCAGTGGAAGTATGTTTAACTCGGCTTGCTTTTCTGACGTACTGAGTTCAGGATCAGGAAGGGTTATTTTAGCTCCCCTTTTGTGCATAGAATTGAGTTTTAATAGGTGACAATTAGCAGCAGAGAGAGAGAGAGAGAGAGAGAGAGAGAGAGAGAGAGAGAGATGTGGTTTACTTAGTAGCAAATTAGAAGCATGGTTCTGTGTTTAGTGTGATTTGGAGAGAGAGAGAGAGAGAGAGAGAGAGAGAGAGATGTGGTTTATTTACTTGCAAATTAGAAGCATGATTCTGTGTAGTGTGATTTGTACGGTTTGATAGAGACATACATATTTGTTGTAACATCGTTTAGTGTTTGTTTTTACTCTGTGTGTGTATTGCCGTTCCGTTTCCTTTACTACGTTTGTGTGTGTGTAGTTGTGTTTTGTTGCTTGTGTTTTGTTTATTTTGTTTGCTATGGAACGTTTGGTTCATTCGTTGGTTTAAGTGGCTGGTTGGCTAATTTGATTGACTGGTTGATGGGCTGGTGGTGTGTGCGTCCCTGTATGCATGCACAAGTAGACCTGCCTAAGCGTTTACATACAGACTGTTTGCGTAAGCCTGTGCGCCAAAGAGTGAGTGAATGAATGCGTCTGACTGACTGACTGTGTGTGTGTGTGTGCGTGTGTGTGTGCGTGCGCGTGCGTGCGTGTGCGTGCGTGCGTGCGTATATTTGTAGGATATGTTTTGTGTGCGGGTATTGTGTTGTATTTTGTTTATACCCATGCCTCTCAATATTTATTACTTGTGCATGTTTGTGCATCTGTGTGCTTCTGATGATTTGTCGTCATTGTTGTTTTCCCCTTTGTAACCCCCCCCCCTCCCCTCTGACATGGGCAGAAGGCCTGGCTCAGTAAGCTTTGGGAATTGTGTGTTTGTGAACGTGCATAATCAGTGGCCGTGCGCATTTGTGTGCGCGCGAAGTGCATTTGTGTGTGTGTTTAAGTGGTGTCATTGTTTGGCAATATTTTGTCACAGTGAGCGGTACAGACCCATCCCCCTCTGAAGATGATGGAGGACTAGGTTTGCATGCTTTACTAACAACTATACCAAACCACAGACGCTTTTTAAACATTATACCCTCTGACCAAACTAATACCAAAGACAAGAAGTACTAAACTTAACGTCTGAAAAAAAGGACCGCTGCTGCAAATCACAACACTAACAACCAGCTTTATACCAAGGAATATCCCGAAGTCGGAGTGTGGCTGCCCACGTGGCGGGGTTATCAAAAACGGCAACACACGTAATGTTCTCATCCCTAGCTGATGCATTGTTTTGTACCATAGTGCTTAAGTGCTTCGGTTGTTGGGATGATCCCTGGAGTCTTTTAGCCAGGGTACAACAACAACAACATACCAAGGAAAATATGTATGGTAAGCAAAACTGTCGATAAACAAGACTTGAACGTTTCAGAAATAGACCACAATAGGTTTAGCAATGAGCCAACATCAAAAACTAACCCCGAGATAGAATAACGCAACTTATGTGTACTGGAAATGAGAATCAATGTTGCAACTTACAAAAGGACAACTTACACAAACCAAGAAATGAAATAGCAGACTCCCCGTGGGGATAGCGGGGGGTCTTTCGTAAAAATAGTTCCCCCACTTTCTGGAAGTTCTGTGCTTGTAACTTCCTCTAATCTGCCACTCTCTTTTAACTCTGCCTTTTCCATTTGCTTTCTATCATCTACTAATCTGTCTGACTTATTGGCCCATTCTCGTGCCTTTTTCCACAAAACAATATTCCAAATAATTTTTCTCAGTTGAGCTCCTCCGAAATCGGAATGTGTCGGGTGTCCGCCGCGGGACCGCAGAAGAAGAAGAAGAAATGGCAGATAACCCAGAAACACAGCGGTAAAAGGAACATCTATAAAAGTATAAGCAAAGTTCAACAACCCATTTATATGTTTTGTCTTTAGAATTTTGGTCTAAGCTATCCACAAAAAGTTAAGGATCACTTGCAAACTAATTCATAACTTTCCAAATAAGAAAGCCAATGCGTTGAATTTTGGCCAACATTTAATTCAATGCTTTAGTGATAACGATACACAATTGCCTTCAATTTCGAGCAATCGTTTGGTCTGTACATTTGATCAAAGTGGGTACGTATCGAAATTTGATTTCCCAAAGTCATTGAAATCACAAGACAGGGCATTCTGATGCTCCCAAAAGTTCAGTAATGCGTGTATCCGCCATGGCTGTTCTGGCACTCGACGCAGCGAGTCCTCATGGAGTTGACCAGGGTGGTGAAGATCCTCTGTGGAAGCGCCTGCCACTCAGCCTGCAGCATCTGGTAGAGGTGCTGGGCATCCCTGGGAGGGGGGTGGTTGCTCCTCACTTTGCGATCCAGCTCATCCCAGAGGTTCTCAATCGGGTTGAGATCGGGACTGCATGCTGGCCACTCCATTCTGTTGACTCCAGACTGCTGCAGGAAGTCGTTGACCACCCTTGCCCTGTGGGGGCGAGCGTTGTCATCCTGGTAGACAGCCGGCGGTCCCATCTGCTGCAGTGTAGGCACAGCCAGCGGTCGAAGGATCTCATCCCGGTATTGGAGGCCAGTCAGGTTACCCTGTACATGATACAAGGGTGTTCTGTGGTGAAGGCTGAAGGCCCCCCAGACCATTACAGAACCTCCACCAAAGGCCACCTTTTCTTGGACAGTGGCGTCAATAAAGCGTTCCCCTGGGCGCCTCCAGACCCTCAGTCGGCCGTCGTTGTGGTTCAGGGTGAAGCGTGATTCATCACTGAACAGGACCTGGGACCATTGCTGACGTGTCCACCTCACGTGACGTCTGCAGAAGGCGCGGCGTGCTGCCCTATGGGCTGGAGCTAAGCGTGGCCGTACAGCTGGGCGACGAGAACGGAGGTTAAACCCATGAAGGCGGTTCCGTATGGTCTGCTGGCTGATGTTGATGTTAGTAGCCACCCTCAGCTGCCTTCGAATGATGCTGGAAGAGGCTGTTCTTGTCTGCAGGGCTTGTCGTTCAATGAGACGATCTTCACGTGGAGTTGTCTTCTTCGGTCGACCAGATCTGCGTCTTTCATGGACCCTCCCAGTGGCTGTGAAGCGTTGAATCAGTCTGACAATGACCGAGATGGACACCTGAAGTCGCCTGGCCACTTCTCGCTTGGGAACACCATCTTGGAACCATGCAACAGCTCGTCCCCTATCCAACTCGCTCAATTTTCGTCGTGGAGGCATTGTCAAATCAGGCCTAATACTGGTGGTATGTCTTCTTATAAAGCCAAGCAAGAGACAGCATCTCACACATAAACAGCAGTGCTTGCACGTGCATAATGGTTTTTCCATCTGGCTTGTGCAATGTGTTCATGCAGAACGATCCAAAACAAGGTCCTTTTTCGCAAGTTTCCGCTTTTTCTTTTGCTGCCAAGCTCAGTAATAGAGAATCACGTGCAATGTTTCCACTAACACAACATCGCCCACTTACAGCTGAACAAGAATTCATAACAATTTGGCTTGACTGAGAAAAAAATAACAGGAGCGAACGGAGTTTCTTGCGCACCTGTTTTCTCATAGTGATCCTTAACTTTTTGTGAGTAGTGTAGTTGCCTGGTAATTCAGATCGTTAAAGACCCACCAGATCACGTATCAAAATCACGGGTTTTCCCTCATAGCTGGTAAGAAATCTCGTTTTGACCTGGTTTGACTCCCATACAAATGCCTCAAAATTCAAAACGAAAAAAACGAAACATCATTTTCAAGAGCAGCCTCAATTTGAAGTTGGTGGCATTTGTATGTGGGTCACAGCTACCCAGAAAAAAACCCAATGGACTTAATCGTGGTGGGTCAGTGGGTCTTTGAGTACGGAAATTCTGTTTCGGGGAAACTGGGGTATGTTTTCAGACGTATGTTATGGGTGAAAGTCTCCAAATGTTCTTTGCTTGCTTGCTTGCTCGTTTTCAAAATGTTGTTCATTTGTATTTTTGTAAAGCGCTGCTACTGCAATACGCCTAAAACTATTAACGAGCAAAACAAATAGTTAAGTCTATGTCTTTATGCTTCCCCTACTCCTCAGTTTATTTATCCGTGTTTTGTCTTAGCGGCACATTTACCATACAACGTTGAAACAAAACACGAAAGAAAACATGTCCTTAGAGACCCCCCACGTCACGTGTCAAATTCCCTCTTATGCTTGGAAGGTTTCTTAAGATTTCTTACCAGCTATAAGAGGGAAAACACGTGAAAACCATGATTTTGACACGTGACGTAGTGGGTCTTTAAGTTTTTGTTTGTTTGTTTGTTTGATAGTCCTGTTAAAGCTGAAAATGTGTCCCCCCTTGTCAAATGTCCTATTCAAACTGAACACTGGTATAGGACTTTTGGTCCTATTGATTTTCTTTATTCGGAATACCCTGCCCTTTCTCTTTTCCATCCTTGGTGCATCATTGAATTCAGAGTCACACTCACCGATAAAATTAACCCTTTCACCGCCAGCCATATTTCAGCAAAACAATTCCATAAATGTACCTGGGTAGAGAACAAAAACCATCTGCAATATTGGGGATTCTCCTATGACATATATCAAATATGGTCTACCCTTACTTCCCAAAACTAAGAAAAGAGGGTCTTTAGATAATAGACCCCAATTTGATGCCTTTTAGTGGCATTGATGTTAAAAATCACTGTGGTGCTAAAATGAAACTTTGGCTGTGAAAGGGTTAATGATAATTAATGTTCTAGACTAGTTGTGGACAGGCCAAGAATGAAATGATCGTTTCTGGACTAGTTGCGTGAGAGTCCGAAGATATTGTGTTCTTATTAACCCGGCAACATGTACTTAATGCTCCTGTTGTTTTAATTAGGCCTATACATGCTTACAAGCTTTTGTTTGTCCTTTATTAATGCTTATTCATTTAAGGAGAAAGTTTTTATCGTGTCGGATTGGAAGTGTTTACTTTTTCACGACGTATTCATGCAAATATACACTATGCATGCTCGCACACTTACGCGTTCACACACACAAATACAGATTCACACATATACATACACATACAGAGAGAGAGAGAGAGAGAGAGAGAGAGAGAGAGAGAGAGAGAGAGAGAGAGATGAGAGGAGATGAGAGAGAGAGGAGAGAGAGGGAGGGAGGGAGGGAGGGAGGGAGGGAGGGAGGGAGGGAGGGAGAGAGAGAGAGAGAGAGAGAGAGAGAGAGAGAGAGAGAGAGAGAGAGTACAGTTGCACTCTCATCTCTCAACCACCCAGTGAAAACAGTTTTAATTTTCCATATTGAAAGCATGTTCCTTTCAGCCCGAATTAGCTAGATTCGTTTTATGTTGCGTCAGTTTTCAAGCGTCTGTGTGAACTCATGAGGAGGAGGAGAACGACGATGACGATGATGATTATGATGATGATAATAATGATCAATATGATCCTATTAAACATTATCATTCCTCTGATATTCCACCCGTAAAATCATGTTATTAATAGTGATTTTTTAAAAATAATGTCTGCAAAAAAGCAGCGATTTGTGTCAAACATTTTTTAGACTAGTGAAAGACTAGAAAATCATGCCAAAGAAAAAGACATTATAAATAAAGTTTGATTTTGATTGTTATTCCAATACAATATAAAAACAAAATTCGCCACTTCAGTATATTTTCCACGATGTTTACCGTTTTCAGTTTCGTATAGAGTGGAACCTCCCTTATAAGACCTTAAAAAAGCATCCAAAGTGAGGTCTTATGAGGGAGGGGTCTTATAAGGGAGGTCATTTTAATACTTATAAAGAAGGGCATTGTCTCAGAGAAATAGGTCTTATGTGGGAGGGAGTCTTATAATGGGAGGTCTTATAAGGGAGGTTCCACTGTATTAAAATACCAGGTTGCTCAAAACCTGAGCCATCGTGTGCTTAATGGACATAAAAATTACGAACTGAGAGTAATTAGTGATACGTGTTAGTAAAGATAATAATAATCGCGAAATTTAGGTTAAGCCTATTTTCACATGAGAGGAATTTGGAATGTGGAATAACGATTTTTTTAAAATATCACATAATTTTATGATTATTGAATTTTCTTCTATATTAAAAAAAATCTTTATAACATTTCTGATACATAGATCGATCTTTGGTTAGCGGTTTTGTTAGTCCTTTCGTGCTAGTATTGCATGCCAGTCAGTCGTTTCCGACCATGCCTGCCACATAGCAGAAGGGGCAGACACAGCTCTCTGCTAGTCTTCCACAAAATAAACTAAAGGTTTTCCATTACTGTTGAACAATCATCCATTGTACAGCTCTCGTGTTACTGTTGGCCCCTACTACAGGCTAATGTCAACCAATGGTAACAGCCATTCGTAGGGCTTATTCATCGTACCCCCCCACCCCCCCCCCCCCCCCCCCCCTTTCTCTCATTGTAAATAATGTAAACCTATTTTGTTCTCTATGTCTATTATGATCTGTGCTTCTATCTTTTCATAATTATACAATCAGTGTTTATGCACAATGCTTTGTTTATTTTATTCTATTTTTCTTTGTGTGTGCGTGTAGGCGTTACTCATTGTTTGCAGTGTTTACCTCAATGTTAATGTACAGCGCTCTGAGCTCTCTGCAAAGGCAGTAGAGCGCTTTATAAATGTCCAGAATTATTATTATTATTATTATTATTCGAGCAAAGGGACTGTGGTAGTATTATTTATTGATGCTGTATGATATTACTATGCGTTTGGTTATAGGCAGATGATCGAATAACTGCCTAATGTTTGGTTTTGCTTGTGGGTGTTTTATTGTTTTTGGTCAGATAAAACCGATATCATTATGTACGGCGCCATTGGCCTGGCGGTGTTTCTGGGGCTGGCTTTCATCAGTGTCTTCATCAAGAGAGTACGGCGAAAGTGAGTAGACCTACATTATATGGTTGTGGTTTTTGTTTGTGGCTCAAGCCACAAACCTATAACTCACTTTGTCGGTCGGTCTGTCTGTCTGTCCAAAATTGTCGCACATTTTTACAAAATTTGTCGCACTTCAAATCGAGGCTACACTTCAAATTGAGGCCGCTCTTTAAAATGATGTATTTTAAAAGCGTACAAAATAATAAACATACGTAATACAGACACTACAACAGACACGACGAGTATGCGGTGCTTCTTTTGATGAGTATAAGTAGGATACATAGTTTTAAATGTTTTCCAAAAGATATAAAAAGTTACGAAATGGTGCAGAGATAACATTCTGGTTTACAGATTAAAATTATTGAAAAGCCAGGGGAGGTGACTCATGATTGGAGTGGTAAAAATAGACCGCGTGCCACAAACTATTGCGATTTCGCGCTTGTTTTCTCATCAAGAGAGTACGGCGAAAGTGAGTAGACCTACATCATGTGTGTTGTTGTTTTTCTCATCAAGAAAGTACGGCGAAAGTGAGTAGACCTACATTATGTGTGTTGTTGTTTTTCTCATCAAGAGAGTACGGCGAAAGTGAGTAGACCTACATTATGTGTGTTGTTGTTTTTCTCATCAAGAGAGTACGGCGAAAGTTAGACCTTTTTCTCATCAAGAGAGTACGGCGAAAGTGAGTAGACCTACATCATGTGTGTTGTTGTTTTTCTCATCAAGAAAGTACGGCGAAAGTGAGTAGACCTACATCATGTGTGTTGTTGTTTTTCTCATCAAGAAAGTACGGCGAAAGTGAGTAGACCTACATCATGTGTGTTGTTGTTTTTCTCATCAAGAAAGTACGGCGAAAGTGAGTAGACCTACATCATGTGTGTTGTTGTTTTTCTCATCAAGAAAGTACGGCGAAAGTGAGTAGACCTACATTATGTGTGTTGTTGTTTTTCTCATGTGTGTTGTTGTTTTTCTCATCAAGAGAGTACGGCGAAAGTGAGTAGACCTACATCATGTGTGTTGTTGTTTTTCTCATCAAGAAAGTACGGCGAAAGTGAGTAGACCTACATCATGTGTGTTGTTGTTTTTCTCATCAAGAAAGTACGGCGAAAGTGAGTAGACCTACATCATGTGTGTTGTTGTTTTTCTCATCAAGAGAGTACGGCGAAAGTGAGTAGACCTACATCATGTGTGTTGTTGTTTTTCTCATCAAGAAAGTACGGCGAAAGTGAGTAGACCTACATCATGTGTGTTGTTGTTTTTCTCATCAAGAAAGTACGGCGAAAGTGAGTAGACCTACATCATGTGTGTTGTTGTTTTTCTCATCAAGAAAATACGGCGAAAGTAAGTAGACCTAGACTAGATCTACATTATGTGGGGTTGGTTTTTTTAAAGAAAATACGAAAGTAAGAACATTATGTGTTTTTATCATACGTAAACAATGTAATGATTTAATAGCTCAATACTAACTCCTAGTCTAGACTACGTGTTCTTCAAGAAAATATGGCAAAAATAAAAACATTAGATATGTGTTTTTAGCCATCCTTTAAGAAAGCACTGATATATTGGCTTAATACAACAATTATGTATAAGGCCGGGTTCACATTTGACGCTTAAGTTCCGCACGGAAAACCCTACATAAGTGGAAGAAAGAAGGATACAAGCAGAGAGCTAAACTATCTCTGATACAAGTTTACGCATATAGGGGAAATTCGGACACATGCGCAAATCTTTTCCCTTCTTTGTTTTACTTATTTATGGATTGCGCACGGGTTTCCGCACGGAATATCCACTTATGTGTGTACACGGCCTAAGTTTGGGCTCTTTTTGCTGAAAAATCGTTTTAAATCGGCTCCCAGACAAAAATACGCTTTTGTTGACTACTGTAGTTTGAAGAATACGGTTTTCTCACCTTTTGTGGCTGTATCCTGTTCGTGTCTAACTCTTCTGAAGCGGGAATTGAAGGTAATTTTTGTTATTGAGGCGCGGTTTTTCACTTGGTCTCACACCGCGAAGTTGAAGTCGGGAAGAAATGGTGATGTTGTGTGCTTGTGACGAAGTGTATTTGTGACGTGTCGCCTCACGTAGAAAGCAATCTGACGTAAAACAAGCGCGGATTCGCAATCGTTTGTGGCACGTCCAGCGGTCTATTTTTACCACTCCAATCATTACATACACTGAGTCGCCTTTCCTGGCTTTTCAATAATTTTAATCTGTAAACTGTTATCTCTGCATCATTTCGTAACTTTTTATATCTTTTGGAAAACATTTAAAACTATTTATCCTACTTATACTCATCGAAAGAAGCACCGCATACTCGTGTCTGTTGCAGTGTCTGTATTACGTATGTTTATTATTTTCTACGCTTTAAAATGAAGATTCATGTGCTCTGTTCAGTATATCATTCTTTCCATACGTTAGGACTGTAGATATGTAGATATGACAACTGAAATGTTACTTTATGCCCAAGTATTTTTTTCTCTCTTACAATATGTGCGACAATTTTGGCAATATGTGCGACAATGTTTGACCGACAGACCGACCGACCGACCGACAGACAAACAGACAGACCGACAAAGTGAGTTATAGGTTTGTACTAGGGATCAAGTTAAATACCAATATTGTTTTCCCTGCAAAAAAAAAGATCAGCTGCGAAGGCTGAAAGGGTATGCATATTTGGTGTGATATTTGACAATGTTGCTGATGTCTGATTTGTCGGGACCTTTCAGGCAGTAGTCACTGATGGTTATATTTTATGTGTGCAAAGTATAAATTCTATCACATTTTTCTTTGGGTTCCCTTATATAATTTACCTAAAAATACTGGACTATTGTGGCTTGAGCCACAAAAAAAAAAAAATCTTGGAACTAGAAATTAGTTTGAGCGCTCTTTCGTACATGACCTTGGCTTTTTATGGATTCACAGATTTTTAGTGGCTTGCCCCTTAGACTTTCCAAGCAGGTCTCTGCCCCTACACCCCGCCGGGGCCTTGGCAGCAGCGCCTGTTAAGTCCTCTCGCTGACTTTTTGTCCTTTTGTGCACATTAGTCTAAAATGACCCTGTTTCTGCTTTTTGCCTTTTAGTTATTCATTTTGCAAGAAGTTGTTTCATTACTCGCCATGTTGCATTACCACACAAAATGTGAAGCCATTCTACCCACTGGTTCATGAGACACAGCTCGGACATGAAGGAAGGACATTTCGGTTTTGTGAGACTTCCTTGGCGGAGGTTTGCACTGGCGGCTCAACATTCAGGATCTGAATAGGTTGTGACATGCTGATCAGGAATAAATATGGCTATGTGGGAGACCCTAGGCTTATTGTAGATCATGGTATCCGCGAGAGGACAAATATTCGCGAAAGGACGCGAAAGGACTTAAAGACCCACTGACCCATCACGATTAAGTCCCTTTTTCCTGGCTAGCCGTGACCCACATACAAATGCCCCCAACTTCAAATTGAGGCTGCTCTTTAAAATTTGTTTCGTTTTCAATTTGGGGGCATTTGTATGGGAGTCAAACCTGGTCAAAACAAGATTTCTTACCAGCTATAAGAGGTGAAACCCGTGATTTTGACACGCGAGCGGGTGGGTCTTTAGCAAGCGCCCCCGGAAAATTAGCCCCTGGAAGCCACCCACCCCTCCCGCCTTTTCCTTGTGTTCAAAACCTGTCACATTCACCCCTGTGTTCATGACAGGGGGTGTCCCGACTGGTGTCCAAACCACTGCCAAGCGTTGGTGTGTGGGCGAAACAAAAACAACACCACCTCGTCCGAAAACTCCACAAACGAGCAATCCATAAACAACAACAACAACGACGACGACGACGACAGCGACGCCAAGAAAGGAGCCAACAACATTGCAGCTAACGGCTCCGCCACACGAGTCGCTGCGACCGACGCTTCAGCTAAAGGTCCCAGTGGGATGAAGTACAGCGTGCTGAATGAGTTGATCCCATTAGCGATGCAGGGGCAGCATCGACATATAAATCGACACAGGTGTGTGTGGGTAGGGGTATGATTTTGCTTGTATCGGTGCCATAGCCGATGAGGTTTAACCGAGGCGTGGTTACCGCTACACCTATCTGTATTAATAAAAAAAATTGGGACTTTACTGGTTTCGTACTGCCTCCGGGCATTGCCTCCAGTATTGTTCCCACCATATTTGTATTTACAAATGTCCCATATGTGTCTGGTTCAGACCGAGAGGACGTAAAACTCCATTTTCTCTCTCTCTCTCTCTGGGTGGGGTTGTGGTGGTGTGTGTGTGAGAGCATGCGTGTGTATATGCACATGCGCGCGCGCGCGAGTGTGTGTGTGTGTGTGTGTGTGTGTATCCCGCGAAAGTTTTCTCCTCGCGGAATCTTTCGCGGTGATTGCAGTATCTTGTACAACGTCGTGTATTCATGCGAATGTTTGCATGTAGGTAAAAGGTCTCAGTACCTGTTAACATTATTTAAAAAATATTTACATTTCCCCATGACATCACAGTGTTAGGCCACTCATGCGACTTACAACTCGATGTGTTGCCATGGGGAAATAGATATATTTTGAATATTTGTTAACGTGTGTATTCATGCAAATGTTCGCATGTAAGTAAAAGGTCTCGGTACCTGTTAACATTATTAAAAAAAAAATCTATATTTCCCCATGGCAACACAGTGTTAGGCCACTCATGATGCGACTTACGACTCGCTGTGTTGCCATGGGGAAATAGAGATATTTTGTGAATATGTTAACGTGTACGGAGACCTTTCTTCTTCTTCTACGTTCACAGGCCATATGGCCATGATGGATAAGGTACGGATGTGTCCGGTTTTCAGTTTTCACTGGTCTCCCCGCTGCGTACAGCCGACACATTCCGATTTCAGAGGAGCTCAAGGTAGAAAACTTATTTGGAAGATTTGTTTTGAAAAAAGGCAGGAGAATGGGCCAATAAGTCAGAAAGACAGTAGGCGATAGAAAGCAAAGGGAAAAGGCAGAGTCAAAGAGAGTTGCAGATTAGAGGAACTTACAAGCACGGAACTTCCAGAAGGTGGGGGATCTATTTTTTACGAAAGACCCCCCCGGTATCCCCACGGTGAACCGAGACCTTTAAAAGCGAAGCGTCTTATCTTTTGGGCTCGTTCCATCTCCTTTTCTATCCAGGTCCCTGGCTTCGATGCACATTCCCAGCCTGGAGAACATCCGCGAGCTGGAAGAGGAGAGCGAGTTCCCTACATACCACAAGCACAGCAGCATCGACCTGACAGAGGCCGAGCAGATCCTGGACGTACGCCTCTCCCCCGTCACCAACCCCCTACCAGCACTCTCCAGCACCCGCACCGCACCCGCCTCCCTCCACCACCACCCTCACCCCCATCATCATCATCATCATCCACATCATGAGATGACCAGCGCTGACATTACTGAGGAGGAGGAAGAGGAGGAGGGGGGTGAAGAGAAGAGGAAGCGGGCGGTGTTCCATTTGGGAAGTCACGAGTCTTCGGACCATGATATGGAAGAAGAGGAGGAGGATAATGCGGCTAGTGTTGATAGTAATAATAAGAAAGATTGATCCGCGGGCTCCCAATCGTCCTGCAAGACAAGGGGTCCCAGGGACCCTTTCACTTAAGGTATAGAAGAGGGACAGAGGGCCGTCATTGCCTTGCAAAATATTGAAACACATGACATTCCAAGTGCATGTGATGAGCAGCTTGACAGAACTTTTCAGAATGTCTATATACATGTGCGCGCGCAGACACACGCGCGTAGAGGGAAGACACATAATTGGTCCGCGGAGGGAGAGAGAATAGCTGATGAAGAAGGTGAGAGAATATCAGTTCAATGAATCGGGTCCAGAGTAGTGGAAATAACGGATGATGAGAGGTCCTTGATTGGAGGTCATAACTTGGAATGCCTAGACCATGGTTTGCCATTGTTGCCCATTGTTATAGTGCATCCCTGGGACCCCCTACACATTCTTATAGAAGGTCCCTTTTTGCTCATAGTGCTTCATGGACCCCCAAATGGGGGTCCCTGGGAGCCCTGTCAATGATTAGATAGGACGAATGGGTTGATTACCACTCAATTGTGCCTGTGTTGAACATTACTCAGTGTGGGCTGCCTATCCGGATATGTTGCATCAATTGCGCCTGGTTTCAGTTAAGTTGATATATCTCAGGGGCGGATCTGAGGGGGTTTCCAGGGTTTCCGGACCCCCACCCCACCCCCCTTTGCCCCAAGCATGTACCTTATACAAGGGTAAAAAGTAAGAAAATGGCTCAATCTTTGCTTTAATAATCACTAAGTTGCAAAAATGTCCGAGGGCTTCGCCCCCCCTGCACCCCTACAAGTAATTGAGCTGCTCCGGATTAATGTGGTTAGAAATGTTAATCCATATTGCCGGTGAAGGGGTGGTTCACGGTGATGAGTAGGTATGAGTCTTTACGACTGTGGGGTCGAGAAGGTTTTTTATTGAAAGTAAGCGAGAATGAATGAATGAATAAATGTTAACAATAAGGCCGGGTTCACATTAGACGCGTAAGTTCCGTACGGAAAACCCTAAATAAGTGGAAGAAAAAGGGATAAAAGTTGACGCATATAGGAGAAATTCGGACACGTGCGGAAATCTTCCCCCTTCTTTGTTGCACTTATTTATGGATTGCGCACGGGTTTCCGCATGGAATATCCGCTTTTGTATGTACACGGCCTTAGGGAAGAAAAAAACGTCACTTTTTTGTTATAAAGAGTTGCAGCTTTGGGATGGTTTATTCACAGACGTCGACCAGAATGGGACTGAAAGAATGAACGAATGAATGAATGAACTAACGAGCGGATCAATATCAACCAATCAAAAGATGTACTGTATAATATATAAATGAATGAAGGTATGGAAAAGTTGAATGCGTATAGGATACATTAAAATGTTGTTGTTTGTTGTCAGCGTATTACTTATTTGTTTTACCTTTAACATCAGTGAGGGGGAGAAACGTTTCCGAAAACGGAAGTAGCATGCATTTCTTAAGCAATTAAGCCATATCCTGCACAAATGATAATTGTCTCTTTTCCCACGATGTTTTTTTATCTCTACATATAGCAACAAAAGAGAAGAATTTGTCATGACTTGTGTCACATAATCTATTTGGAAATGTTTTCAGAATACTAAAAAAAGTCAATTGTTCAAACATTCATCGGTGAAACATCTCCAAAAGTGGTAACAACGCATTCATCTCATTATACATCACATAGTGAAATGCCCTTTCAGGTTTATGTTCTGTTTGTATAATTATCATTCTTTCCATAACCTGTTCTTAGCTTCGTCACGTATGCCAGTGCTTTCATGAAATGTTCTTTCAAACAAATATGTAAACATTGGTGAAATGATCCTGTTCGGTCAAGTGTACTTTGGAAAATAAATGTCATGACAGTCCGTGTTGTTAATTATCGTACGGAAACATGTTCTTTATGTAATATGTCCTTTTTTGTATAACTTCATTTCGGTCACATTTAAATGTCTTTTCATTCAACTGGGCATCCTTTAATTTGAATCACTGTTTCAATCACGTGTCCTTTGTTGCAATATCTGTCAGTCATCATAATTATAATTATCCTTGTGGTGAAATGTCCTTGAAGTTTAATTCTATTTAGACAAATACCTATTTAGAATGAAACGTTCACTTAAACGTTACATATTTATTGGCGAATCATCCTTTTTATGAAATGTTTATTGGACGACTTGTGTGGAAATGTGTATTTGGCCAAATGCACATTGATGATTACTTCATATAATAGCAGATTCATTTTGTCAAATCTTCATTGAGGAAAAGTTATGATACGAAATGTTATATTGTTGGCCAAATATTCATTGGTTACATTGCATTGGTTCCAAATGTACATTCAGTTCAGGTTTCAGAACCGATGGCAATAGTCCACACAACAGCACGGCTCTTTAATGTTTACTGACAAGGCAGACGCTCTCAGCAACATGCACATTACCGTACTTTACAAGGCGCACTTGATTATAAGGCGCACCCCACAAATTGCACACAAAATTAAGATTTTCTTAAGTCACATTATAAGGCACAGGGGTCTCAGTCTAAAAAAAAAAAGTATCGCCTTATTGTCCGTAAAATACGTTAATTTTAAGAGAAGATTATGATTCTCCATTGATGGAAAAAGCAAAATGTCTCGCCCTTTTCTGCAACCAAATCGTTCCCCCTATAATATGGACATAACCATACTCTCAATATTTGTATTCCATGAAGTTAAAACCCTTTATGAAGAAACAAAAGACCAGCATAAAAAAAACCCAGCTGGATCAGGCATGATGGGGTCATTCCATGAAAACTGCCTTTCTGTCCTTTTCTATGCATGTTCGTTTTACAACGCCATTATTCACATGTATTGCGAGGCTGACTTTCTCTCCTCTGTTCCATGACATGAGTGTGTTTTTTTCCATTCATTTTCTGGTGTATGTATATCCCTGCCATCACATTTGTGACACACATTTGCAAGGTTTTTGATTATAAAGATGCCTTAAGACTAAGAGTCAAAGCGGACTATCTCCGGATGGTCCATGGACTTCTTCTTCTTCGATCGCTCAGTTTCCTGTCAATTAGGAGCGCAGATGCGTCATGCTGCCGTTATGCGCCTAAGTAAGAAATAAGTAGGCCCAGCATGTCCGACTTCGGCTGGAGGAAATCTGTTTGAAAGCGTTTCTTGAAACAAACAAAAAAGGCAGGAGAATGGACCGGTAAGGCAGAAAGATAGTAGATGACAGTAAGCAAAGGGAAAAGGCAGAGTCAAAGAGAGTGACAGATTAGAGAAAATTGCAAACACAGAACTTCCAGAAGTTGGGATAACTATTTATACAAAAGACCCCCCGGTATCCCCACGGGGGGAGTCCATTGACTTATTATGGAACTCGTTGCGAGGGCTAATGGCTTGTGTTCAAAAACGATTGAAGAAACTTAAATCTCATAATCCCCATGTTATAGTACTTTCAGCCCAAGTTATTAGTTTTCGCAACAGTTTCAGTAATAAGTCAATGGACTATTTGGAGACAGCCCGTTAGGCCGGGTTCACATTAGACGCGTAAGTTCCGTACGGAAAACCCTAAGTGGAAGAAAGAAGGATAAAAGTTTACGCATAATGGGAAAATTCGGATAAATTCAGGCGCAAATCTTTTCCCTTCTTAGTTTCACTTATTTATGGATTGCGCACGGGTTTCCGCATGGAATATCCGCTTACGTGTGTACACGGAGTATTGCATATTTTTTTATATATTAAGCTGGACCAGCCGGATTCTGATACACAATTTTATTTATGTCAGTGTATGGTTATTTTGTTTCTCGTGACACAGTTTGGTTACATCTGCAATAGAAATCCATCAACGATGTATATTGTAATAGCATGTGGCGAGGTTTAAACTCACGATCTCTCAACTCCTCCGTATGTAACCACTGCGCCCTTTGTGATTATGTGAAAGAGTTTATGTGTGTGTGTTTAAAAAGGTTACACTTTCATAAACATCCCTGAATGTATATTGATGATTTTTAATGTAAAATAGTATGCGACTTGGTTTATTTCTTTTCCTCTTTCATTCTTGCTTCACCGTCTCTCTCTCTCTCTCTCTCTCTCTCTCTCTCTCTCTCTCTCTCTCTCTCTCTCTCTCTCTCTCTCTCTCTCTCTCTCTCTCTCTCTCTCCTGTTGCTTTTGTTCATTATTGGAAGTTTTAATTATGTTTTTCTTCTTTTGTTTAAAGGGCAAGATGTAAACAAACCCATTGTGCGCTTATTCTTTTCCCCCAATAAACAAATCTCAATCTCTCTCTCTCTCTCGCTCTCTCTCTCTCTCGCTCGCTCTCTCAGTATCTATCTCTATCTATCTATCTCTCTCGCTCTCTCTTTCTCTTGTGTCTCGTGATATAAAATCACCAGAAATTGCAATATGCATTTTTGTTATATTAAACATCGTGTTGTGCAAAGCTTAATTGTTATTGTCGCAATAAAGAAGGAATGATCATGATGACGATGGTAGGGACGACGATGATGATGATGGTGACGATGATATGAATGATGATGATGGTGGTAATGATGATCATGATGACTTCGACGGCAACGATGATAATAATATTTATGATACTGCTAATAATGATGTTGATGGTGATGATTATGAGAACGAAGACAACAACAACGATGATGAAGAAGACGACAACGACGACGATGATGATGATGATGATGATAATACATGATGACGACGATGATGATAATGGTGGTGGTGGTAGTGGTGATAATAATGATGATGATGATAGCGATGAGACGAAGACAGCGATGATGATGATAGTGATGATGATAATGATGGTGGTGGTGGTGATGATGATGATGAAAATGATGGTGGTGATGATGGTGGTGGTGGTGATGGTGGTGGTGGTGATGATGATGATGATGATTGTCATAATAATGAAACCTGTCCAAAAGGTGACCAAAAAATCATCTCTTTGATGCTGACCGTGGAATGAGCACGGCTTGGAGTTCAAATTCATTTCTTTCGTTCAACAACTTCTCCCTGATTGCGACCAGATCCTGACATATACTTGACACTTGAAACTTGGAAATGTTTCAATGGCCATTGACGTTACAACCTTTATAACAAGAGGACAACTGATTTGAAATTAATAATAAAAATATTGTTCGAAAGCAAAGAGAAAACAATACAACAAACAAACTATAACATAGACTCACTTCGTGTCGCTGACACGAGTGAGCCAAAACGCGATCATCATACTATTGACAGCAACCATCAATCACTAAATTCAAACCAGATCCTGATAACGAAAGTAGTGAAAATGAAGAAAACAAGCAGAAGAAAAATAATAAGAAAGACAAAAAAACCCACAAGCAGAACATGTAAAGAAACTAGACTAAGAATAAGTGGAGGAGGAGGATAGAGAAGGAAACAAAGAAGCACAAGAAAGAGGAATGGAAATGCACAAAGTTCTGGCTATTATAAGAACCAATGAATAGTCTAGTCGGGTTACAAATACATCTGTATTGTTAACAATTCGGGACAAACCCGGTGTTGCACTGCCTCCGGGCATTGCCTCCAGGATCGTTCCCACCATCTTTATATCTACTAATGTCCCGTATGTGTCTGTTCCAGACCGGAGGACGTTAATCATATTTTCCTTTCGTGGTCGAGTGGTTAGAGCGCTCGACTGCGGTGCGGAAGGTCGCGGTTCGAGTCCAGCTTGGAGTCGGATTTTTCTGGGCCTGAAAACCCTCTCTGTCCACCCAGCAGTGAATGGGTACCTGATTCGTTCAGGGAAGGTTAAAAGGCGGCGGAAGGAGAGGGATGGGCTCCGCCTTCCATGATGCCGTGCCCTTGACACGGTGAACCTCTAACAGTTCACTGCCCCTACGGCCCATAGGCTATGGAACATCTTTACCTTTACTTTTATCTGCATGAATGAATGGGGGCTCATTTATAAAGGCATTTTAGAAATCCTATCTAGTAACAACTATGAGGGAAACAAGCTAATAAGAAATGCGAATCAATAACAATTTCAAGAGCAACTTGAAAAATAAGTTACAAAATGTAGTATATTCTAGTCACAATGATATATCTGTGAAATTCGGGTTACTCCCACCTGGAGAGAGTGTCGCCGCAAGCACAGCGCCATCCATTTTCTTTCTTAGGGGAACGGGATAAGGAGGGGGTGGGGTCGGACTTGGGAACCTTAGCAATCAATTTGGTCATACCAGGCAGCGATATTTATCCCTCTTATCGGCTTTTAACTGCCCAGGGATTTTTTTACATGCGTAAAGCGCACGGGTCAAGTCCCCATCCGAAGAACTCGACATTCAGTTCGATTTTCCCGTCGGACTAGAAAGAAAGGGCGAGGCTAGGATTCGAACCCGGGTCACTCAAGCGTTGAAAACATTCGCAAATAGCCAAGGGACATAATTTCGCGGTTTATGCGAGTGACCTTTCATAAATTGGTAGGACAAACGCCATGTGCTTGTCCTAATTTTTCATGGGGAACAATCCGATTTTGTTGGTTAAAAAAAAGACATTCTATTTTTCCGAAAATTGTCTATTGACAGGCGAACATCTCTGCCACCTTCCAAAAAAGGAACAAGAAGAAAACAAATAAATTCAAGAAGAAGAAGTATTTCCAGAAAGAAAAACAGACGAATTTCAATGAGGAGAGCACACACTAATGTCACACAACTGCCAATCTGCTACCTTCCAAAAAAGAACAAGAAGAAAACTAACAAAATGAAAAAAAAGAAGTATTTCCAGAAGAAGAAAAAAATGTCAATGAGGAGAGCACACACTGACGTCACACAATTGCCACTCTGTCACCTTCCAAGAAGAAGAAGTAGAAGAAGAACAAGAAGAAAACTAACAAATTCAAGAAGAAGCCAAACAAAAGAAGAAGTATTTCCAGGAGAAAAGAAGACGAGTTTCAAGAAGAATGAGGAGGAGAGCAGACACTGACGTCACACAACTGACACCTTCCAAAAGGAAGAAAAAAACGAAGAAATTCAAGAAGAAGAAGAGATAATTTCAATGAGGAGAGCACACACTAATGTCACACAACTGCCACCTTCCAAAAAGAACAAGAAAACTAAGAAATTCAAGAAGCCAAAAATTTAAAAAAAAGAATTTCCAGAAGGAAAAAAGAAGAGTTCCAAGAAGAATGAGAAGGAGAGCAGACACTGACGTCACACAACTGCCACCTTCCAAAAAGAAGAAGAAGAAAACTAAGAAATTCAAGAAGCAAAAAAGAAAAAAAGTATTTCCAGGAGAAAAGAAGACAAGTTCCAAGAAGAATGAGGAGAGCAGACACTGACGTCACACAACTGCCACCTTCCAAAAGGAAGAAGAACAAGAAGAAAACTAAGAAATTCAAGAAGAAACAAAAAAAGAAGAAGTATTTCCAGAAGAAGAAAAAAGAAGAAGAGTTTCAAGAAGGAGGAGGATCAGAGCAGACACTGACGTCGCACACCTGCCACTCTGGCTGCCTCTTGGTGGTGAAGCACCACGGCCGTCCCCGCCTAAGTCCCCGGGGGTTGCGACAGAAGTTGTGGTTCCCCAGCCCGTCCCTGCCGTCCTGGCTGACGCTGTGGAGATCCTCGTCCTCGTTGAGGTCGTTGGCTTTGGAGGGGTCCGTGAGGTTGTGGGGGTGTGGGTAGTGCTCGCTCCACCTCTGGCACGTGAAGCCGTCCACCGTGTGGTCCAGCCTGCCCCGGTAGTCGCGACCGTCCCGGTGGGTCAGCTTGTGACATTTACCTGTCACAAAGGAAATACAGTGGAACCCCTGCATAACGGGCACCTCGGTATTGCGGACGCCTCAGTAATCCGGACAGTTTTACCCAGTCCCTTTTTATCCATTACTAAAAGTGTCTTCAGTATATAGCGACCACCTCGCGATTAAGGACAGTTTTTGCCAATCTGTAGGGTTGTCGCGATGCTGAGGTTCCACTGTATTTAGGAATTATTTTGGTATTTTCTATGAAATTCCGGTTGCTCCCACCTGCCCTTAATTTTATGAAGTTCTACTGTCTAAATTAAGTAAATTGGTTTACTAAATTTAGAAAGTAACAACGCTTAGTTTCCCACTTAAGCTTCAGTAGAACTTAATAAAATTAAGCACAGGAGAGTGCATCGCTCTAGTACAGCGCCACCCATTTTTGCCATGCTATGTGAGTTCGTGTCATCCATTCCACCGGCACAACACGGCCTACTCCTACCGAACAGTGGAAGGGGGGCTTTAACGTGTTGCGCAAGATTTTGTGCGTGCGCTCTTCGCACACGGGACCTCGGTTTAAGGTATCATCTCATCCGAAGGACCAGGAAATAGGAGTAAAGTCTCTTTCCCAAAGACACAACACACCGTCACGAACAGAGCTGGGTTCGAACCAGCACACGTCGCAAACCCGTTGGATTACGAGCGGCGACTCTAACCAAGATGGTCTTCAGTGAGTGAGTTGTAATGCAGGACATAAAGTGAGGGAGGGGGGGGGGGGAGAAGCAAGAAGATAAAGTGAACAACACCAACAACAATTTAACAAGTCGCCTCATTGCCTTGGAGAAAGTCTTTTTTCAGACGAATATTTAGTGGTTTTTTTTACTTCGCCTCTTTTTCCATCTTCACCTGTTTGTGTTAATGTGTAGCGTTGTGATGGGTTTTATTTAGTTCAGTTATAAAGGACACAAGAAAGCCAGTCAAGAAGAAAGGAAGGGCAGGGGATGAAATGGGAGGAAAGAACCGAACAGAAGCAACGAAAACAACAGCGAATGGAGAAGAAGACGAAGAAGAAGAGAACGAACAGGACGAAAGACCACGAGAAAAGAAGAAGGTAAGGAAGCAAGAAAGACAAAGAAAAGAGTATATATTTGTACTCAATTCGATTCAATGTAAAGGAATCTTCTTTTGACTATAGTTAGTAAAAACAAAAACCATGACCACCACCCCACCCCACCCCACCCCACCCCACACCCACACACCCCTCACCCACCCACACACACATCTCGAATCAGAAAGTGTCTTTGCTAAAATTAAAAAACAGCAATACGTCTTCTTCTTCTTCAATCGCTCAGACAGTTTCCTGCCAATTATGAGCGCAGATGCGTCATGCTGCCGTTATGCGCCTGACTAAGAAATAGGTAGGCCCAGCAAGTCCGATTTCGGCTGGAGGAAATGTTTTTGAGTCTTTCTTGAAAAAAAGGCAGGAGAATGGACCGGTAAGGCAGAAAGATAGATGACAGTAAGCAAAGGGAAAAGGCAGAGTCAAAGAGAGTGACAGGTTAGAGGAAGCTACAAGCACAGAACTTCCAGAAGGTGGGGGAACTATTTATACACAAGACCCCCCGGTATCCCCACGGGGGGAGCAATACAATATAACGCAAAACAATACAATACAAAGCTACACAAGACAATACAACATAACAGAACAACAATACACCAATCACCTCAAATAACCCCTCAGTGCCATTTACTGTACACCTGGCCCTTCGCAAATAAACAGAAACGTGTAATTACATATATATACAACACAATTATAGATGAGCACAACACACATAAGACAGTTCAATACAGCGCAAAACAAGACAGTTCAATACCACACGACGGAGACGTCCCGATTGGTCCTTTCCCATTTGGCCCTTTGTGTAATTGAGGAAAAACATTTTGGGAGTGCCATTTCGCCCTTTCATTTCTTTTGCAAAAATTGCTCTCTTTCTCTCTCCTCCCCTCTCTTTCTCTCTCCTCCCCTCTCTCTCTCTCTCCTCCCCTCTCTTTCTCTCTCCTCCCCTCTTTCTCTCTCCTCCCCTCTCTCTCTCTCCTCCCCTCTCTTTCTCTCTCCTCCGCTCTCTTTCTCTCTCCCTCCCTCTCTTTCTCTCTCCTCCCCTCTCTCTCTCTCCTCCCCTCTCTCTCTCTCCCTCCCTCTCTCTCCTCCTCCCCTCTCTCTCCCCTCCCCTCTCTCTCCTCCTCCTCTCTCTCTCTCTCCTCTCTCTCTCTCTCCTCCCCTCTCTTTCTCTCTGTTGTGCTGCAGCACAGAGACACGCACACGCGCACACACACACACATACACACTTCAATACAACACAACACAACACAATGCAAAACAACAATCTTTCAACAACAAAAATCCTACATCGAAATGACTTACGCCTGGCCCTTCGCTCGCAAACAAACGGGAACACTTTCTGCCTCTGTGGCTTCAAAGATCCGAACGCTACCCCCGCCCAGTGTGTCTCGTTGGTGCGGCGGTCCCTCTGCAGAACCAGGGTGCTGCCTGTGGAAGGTTGGCCCTTGCCCCAGTTGGTGTACGATAGGAATTCTGGGTTCGAACCTTCCTTGTACCTGATTGAGGAAGAGAATAATATGAGATAGAGAGAGAGAGAGATGAGAGAGAGAGAGAGAGAGAGAGAGAGAGAGAGAGAGAGAGAGAGAGAGAGAGGGTGAGAGAGAGAGAGAAAGTGATGAGAGAGAGAGAGAGAGAGAGAGAGAGTGAGAGAGAGAGAGAGAGAGAGAGAGAGAGAGAAGGTGATGAGAGATGGGAGAGAAATAGAGATGATAATGAGGACGATAGAGTTGATGATGCTGTTCTTCTTTCATAAGGCATCCTCCGCCATCCTGCTGACGATTCTGATGCACAAACTAAGGGTTGAGTATGATGATGATGATGATGATGATGATGATGATGATCAAGCACTGAGAAAAGTGAAAACACAAACAGACACACGCACCAATGTGCAAACACACCTGCACAACGTACACACACATATGTAAAGCAAACACATATGCATACAGTTGGTATACACGTGCAACGCGTACACAACACAAACATACAGAGAGAGCTGGAGAGACAGAGTCACAGTCAGAAATTGCATTATTAGGCAAAAAGAATCGAACCAATTATCAAAACCTGCATATACACCACTCACCATTTCATAGTGCCATTGACCACTCGACCCCCGGTGCGCCAAGCATACAGCGATGGATACTCCTTCCACAGATGATTGGCCAAAAACTTGTCCTCTCGCAGAGTCTCGACGAACACGAGATGAGAGTTGAGCTCCTGGCACTTCCTGGAGGCGGCCGCAAACGGCAGTTTAGGGCGAGGGAAGAACTGATAACAACTGTTCTCCTGTTTGAACCAGCCTTCGGGGCAACCTGCGTCACAAGTGTAATTTTATTTTAATTTGGAGAAGTATAATTTATGTGGGATGTATAATTTTGTGCGCGTGTGTGACTGATTGAGACTTGGCTGCCTGTTTGTGGCTTGCGTGCGGGTGTCAGAGTTTTTTTGGCGGGAAAAGTTCACTGATATTTCGGTACGCGGTGAACCAGCGTTGTGGAAGTGTGTGTGTGTGTGTGTGTGTGTGTGGAGACGTGAGTCTGTTTCTTTAAATAACTTTTATTTGTCCAATTATTACCTAAGTTAGAATAATCACTTTTTTTAAAAATCTTTTTAAAAAAATCAGTATTGCTTTTATCTTAAGCGCACATTTTGTTTGATTTGTTCATTGTGCATATTGTTGATTTTTAAAAGATTATAATTATTATCCAGTTCTTATTTCATGCTTCTGTTTTTATTTGTATGACTGTTCAATGGGCAATGGCTTGACCACGCACCTCACACTCGCTCTGTCTTTCAAAGTTTTGTTACAGAATTTGCCACGTGTCACTAATGAACATGGTAGTACAAGTATTAAAGACACACTGACGCACCACGATTAAGTCCCTTGGGGTTTTTTCTAGGTAGCTGTGACCCACATACACATGTCCCCAACTTCAAATTGAGGCTGCTCTTTAAAATGATGTTTCGTTTTGAATTTGGGGGCATTAGTATGGGAGTCAAACCTGGTCAAAACAAGATTTCTTACCACGTATAAGAGGGAAAACACGCGATTTTGACACGTGATCTGGTGGGTCTTTAACGGGCTCTGTGGAATGAACAAAAGTTACAAACCCCTTCTTCTCCTTCTTTCTGTCTCTCATTCGCTCACATCTGTTTTCGTTGTGCGCTTTTCTTGCTAAAAGGCATAACATTATGAGGAAATTGCGTGGAATGGGTCGTTCAAGAGCACAGACAAACTGGCTGAATCAATACTATTGCCTCTTCCAATTTCTATGCCCTAGTCTTGCATAACCAAACATATATATCCCTGGTTTCTTATTGCAATTTGCTGATTATTAATTTTGGCTTTCATTCATCTTGAACAAAAGAAAATGTATCCTGCTTGGCAGAAATAACTCAGCTAAACGTATTGGCCTCTGCAACTAGGGTTATTAACGCCCTTGACAGTGAGAGTGAAGTCCTTGTTGGTCCGTACTGAAAAAGGGAATTCACTCTTTGCGAAAAGCAGCCGTTAAGTGGCCTCAAATAGGGTAATTGGCGAGAGTTATGCCCTTGCTTGGTCCGTACTCAAGCATCTACCAAGGGAGTTCACTCTAGCAAAACATGGTTGTTGCAGTGGCCGATAGACCTAATTCAACATTAGTCCTATATTACAGTGTCTGTGCGTACTTGCGTGGAGGGAGTCGGAATAAGCGTTGCACCGGTACATGTCTCTTAGTTGCGCCATGTCGATAGTGCTCAGCCCATGGCGCTGTCTCAGGGTCAACCCCAGGTCCTTGCCTATCCCTGTTACCTGCCAACATTTTGAACCCGGCGTAAACGAAGGAATTCTTTTTATATTATTTTTATTTCATACTTTTTAGCCTACAATCATTCGCTAATACAGACACAAATCACAGGCCCACACGCACATAAAATAAGAAAATAAAGCCACTACATGTGTGCGTTAAAGTAATAAAGTACGCATACATAATACATTGCTCACACTTGCCCACGCGTGCTTACACACGTACACACTTAACTCATTGACACTCAAAGATGCACGAACGTAATATGCACGCACAAAAGGCACAACAAGCATACAAACGATCACACATACCGCATAGAAACCCATACACCAACGTTCACGCAAGCCAAGTATACAACAGAAAAACTGTGACACTTATACATAGTAGTAGGCCTACACTCTGTCTGTCTGTCTGTCTCTCTCTCTCTCTCTCTCTCTCTCTCTCTCTCTCTCTCTCTCTCTCTCTCTCTCTCTCTCTCGCACCCTCTCTCTCTCTGTCTCTCTGTATATATATAACTCCACCTACCCCCTCTCTCTCTCCATCTCTCTCTCTCTCTCTCTCTGTCTCTCTCCATGCCCCTCTCTCTCTGTCTCTCTCCATCTCTCTCTCTCCATCTCCCCCTCTCCCTCCATCTCTCTCTCTCTCTCTCTCTCTCTCTCTCTCTCTCTCTCTCTCTCTCTCTCTCTCTCTCCACCCTCTCTCTCTCAAATCACCTAGACACTTACTTTAATCGTGGGTCGTCCATTGCGGGTGAAGGCGAAGCGAGAGTAGTGCATGACGGAGCTGTAGTCGTAAGGAAAGCCTCTGGACGTGGATACTTCTTCGGAAATTTTGTCAAAATCTTTCAGGAATTTCTCTGAAACGTTCTCCTCCATAACGGTGACGAATTCGTCTCGGTCCTTTCTGGCCTGAAACAGAAACACATGTATAGACACTGTAATTTGCACGCTTGCATTTCACTCGTATTTACTATTGTATTATATTGTTCGCCTCGTATACAATAAACCCTAGTTCGAACCTGGGTACAGGGGATTTTTCCTCTCACTCGGCACTAGGCCTTACGGTCTAAACATAGAATATTTCGGATGAGACGATAAACCGAGGTTCCGTGTGACCATGCACTTAGCACACATTAAACTCAGTGGCAACGAAAAAGTTGTCGTTTGATCAAAATTTACCACCATGCACCACCCCTTTTTTTTCTTCCTCATCAGTCACACAAAAATTGCAAAATCAAAAAAATGGATAGCGCGCCTCTGGCTGCGACACGCTCTCCAGGTGGGAGCAACCCACATTTCACAGACGCCTCTGTGACTATAATTTACTAATGTATCAAAGTACAAAATATCAAGTACTATGTGCGTATTGGTTACAATGTGATGTGTTCTTTGTTATTGTATAATGCACACACAAAAAAGAGTAATAAAAAAACAAAAACAATATTTTCCGAAGCTTCGCTCGGGAACAAACTTTTATATATATATATATATATATTAAATACACACACACACACACACACACACACACACACACACGCACGCACACGCGCGCACGCACACGCACACACACACACACACACACACACACACACACACACACACACACACACACACACACACACACACACGCACGCACACACACACACACACACACACACACACACACACGCGCGCACACACGCACACGCACACGCGCACGCACACGCACGCACACGCACACACACACACACACACAGAGGTATACAGGAAGAAAACTAATCATCTGAGAGAGAAATATATGTTAGACTGGAGAGAAGAGAAGACAGACAAGAGAAAAAAGATCGGTAGATAAATACAGGGACAGAGATCGTAGTGCACTTTGCCATTCAGTTGACTAAAATAACATGCTACTAGTGAAACCAGATGTGCCAGCTACCAGGTTTAGTTTTGTATATGGCTTCAGGCAGTTTGTAATCAGCTTACTCAAAATCTATTCCACTACAGTTAATAAAGTCCATGTTTTAAGATTAAGAAAGAAAAAGGGATGCAAGCTTGCACTA